>OW028735.1:11587870-12827557 GCA_932294355.1 Aporophyla lueneburgensis
GAAGTTTGATTTTTTTCGACTCATCATTAACTGACTACAAAAGAATTTGTTTTTGAACCTCTAGTTAAGCTTTGTTTATATCGTATAAAGCCCACTTTAAGAATCCTCCTTCACGGAGATGTACTAATACTTGTTAGTAGAAACAATCGAGCCTCATAAGAAGGCTCAAAGTCACCTAAAGAGCAATGGAGAGGGCTATGCTTGGAGTTTCCCTACGTGATGAAAAAGGAAGAGATCCGTAGGAAAACCAAAGTAACCGACATAGCCCGAAAAATTGCCAAACTTAAGTGGCAGTGGACAGGGTACATTGCTCGCAGAACAGATGGCCGATGGGGAAGGTTCGGAAGGTTCTGGAGTGGCGACCGTGTACTGGAAGACGGAGCGTTGGAAGGCCTCCCACAAGATGGACTGATGACCTGGTGAAGGCCGCAGGAATATGTTGGATGCGAGAAGCACAGAAAGGTCGAAGTGGCGGTGCTTGGGGGAGGCCTATGTCCAGCAGTGGACGTCTTTCGGCTGAAATGATGATAATGATGAAACAATCGTTGCAAGCTTTCATCCCGCATTCCAAATGGGATTTGCCTTAGTTTGGTCAGAGGCTTAAAAGAATTCAGATGGCTATAATATTACTACAGATTTTTTGAGTCTTTTTTGTCAGTTCCTCTGTCGAAAACTTTAATGTTCGGTCATGTAATTGTAATATCGTTCATGATTTCAGAAAACACGTGTTCGAAGTTCCAATGGCGTTCTGCGTATCACAAGAGAGAACATCAGGAGGTGAGTCCTGTCCTAAGGACTGTATTGGACAGAAAGAGAAGCTGGTCTGTGGATCTGACGAAATGGTGTACAGAAACGAGTGCGAGATGAAGATGCTGAATTGTGGGTAAGTGCTGAGGAGAGAGAAAAAGAGCTAGCTAAAAGAATACGCTTTTAAAATACGTAGGAAACGCATGTGTATCTCGCGTATGTATGACGCGTAGTTCGCATGTAGATGCCGTTACAGTTATATGCAAAAAGGCAGCTTAATTAGTACTCAAAAAGATGTAATGAATTGAATTCTCTATATCTTTGTTGTTCAACATTATATCTATGTGTAGGCTACTATCTACACATCGGGTACTTAATTGTAGAATGAAAGACAACACGTTAGAGCAATTGAACTAAACTAAAATATATTACGTGATGAGCTTAATCTAAATATATAAAAGGCAAACCTGACTGACTCATCTATCAACGCACATCCAAAACTACTAAACGGATTTCACTGAAATTTGGCATACAGATAAAAAGGGGGGGGGGGGGGGTTAAAATATTGTACGGAAGTCCGTCATCGACAAAACATAAAATGTGAAAACGCTTTATGCCGTCGACGTACCAGGTTATCATAACTTGGCAGGAGCTTACCAAACATATGAGTGTCAGCTAGAAAACGTTTAGCAGATCACCACCGCGTACCAGGTTGTCAAACTTGGTAGGTTTATTACAACATTTATTGAATCTGAGGCGATACGAAGTTCGCTGGGTCAGCTAGTATTACATATGAGTATACTACACTCAGACTCAATCAGACTGCTTAGCCTTTTCTCAAGTTTCCTTACTAGACGTGGCTGAATACTAGTAATTAACATGGAGCGACTGCGTATCTGACTTTTAAAATCCAATTTTGGGTATAACCTAAAAATTGGAAATACTGGTTATTAGATTTTTGAGGATGGATATAGTGTATTACAATACCCCTTTTTTGTGGGTAGAAAACCATCAAATGACGTCTCCTGCTCAGGTGGAGGGGAAGGGCGTGCCAGACTTTTACTGACTAAAACCCACCCGTGTTCCTTCATTTGCCCATGTGCCCCTACTTCTTGTATTGTAATACCCTGGTATAACTGGGTCGTGGAGGTCAGATAGACAGTCACTCCATGTAAAATACTGGTACTAAGCTGCATCTGGTTAGATTGGAAGTCAACCCTGACATAGTTAGGAAAAGTCTAGACAACTTACTCAATCTCCCACTCATCCGTCGAGCTACAACAGGTGTTTACGGGCAACCATGCATGTAACCTAGAAAAAAAAAACAAAAGTAGGTATAAATAAGTAAAAAAGCCATTGCTGACAGTGTGATGTCGACTGCTTTAAGAAATAATAATTATTACGGTCACTATAGCCTTAGTAATTCTGAAATCAACTGTATTCACACTTTTGTAAAGTTGATATTTGTTTAAATGTAAATCATTAACATTGATTCAGATTTAGACCACGTTCGCATGTACGTAAAAATAAAGCAGCACGATTTTAGCGCGCACTGGAATTTCAACCTTTCCGTGTTGAAACGAGCATTGATAATCCAACAAAGTACATCTCAGCGACTTGAAAAAACGCACTATTGGATTTTCGACTGTCAGCGCTATGCAGTGCGTTCAATATTCAGTGCGCGAAATAATACTATCGCGATAATCCTTGTTTCTAGTACTTGCAAACAATTATTTGAAATTCCGAATAAAGGAACGAGGAGACGCCCCGGCGACCAATGCTGAGACGGCTTTGTTAACACGTCACGTATAAACAAAGCCTGTCACCCACATTACAACACTAATTATGTTTAGATGATGTTACATGCTCAGCGCACATGCACGTACAGTTGATGCCCTGCATTACCTGAACCCTCTTCCTCATTTCTTCTGTGTAGGAGGGGTCAGATAATGCAGGGCACCGACTGTACATGTGCACGACACTACGATATTTATCAGTGCTGCCGTCTCTAAGCGCAGTGGTGGCGGAGTGGACTCAACCATAATTTACGAGCTAGGTCGTAAGTTCGAACCTGACCCCACTTAGAGAGGTGCTATACTTGGTGTAATTTATTTCATCACCGCTGCTCTGAAAGCGGTGAAGGAAAACATCGTGAGGAAACCGGCATGTCCTAGGGCCAAACATTCGAAGACATGTGACATCTACCAACCCTCACTGAGCCCGCGTCCTAATCCGTATTCCCTCACTTAGAGGAGAAATGTGTGTCGCAACAATGGGAAAATTATTGGCTGACTATGCCGATTTTGAACACTGTTGGAACGGCGATTTAGTGCTCTGTTTTCTACAGAAAGATAGTACAGTTCATAAGATGTTGGTCTCTATAATCTTAATATTTTAATATTTTCAACAGGAGTGTGAGCAATAGAAAGATTGTGAAGAAGGTGGATATGGTCAAGTGTCATGGCAAAATGAACAGGTGCATGAAGGTCAAGTGTCCCGCCGACCTTGACCCCGTCTGTGGAACTGACCAGAAGGTGTACACCAACCCTTGCTTCTTGAAGGTCGCTACTTGCCTGTGAGTATTTAGCTTTATGTGTTATGTTTATTTTAGTTTTCCCAAATAGTACAATCAGGAGGGTTGTCGGAATGTGTTAAAAATTCATGGAAAACAAATTGTATTCTCATATAACATTTCAAACGAGTTTTCTTTGTTCCTTGTATTTCGTGTAAATTGTTAGAAATTGCATGTTTTGCAATGCGTTGCCTTGAGTCACACATTTTTATCACAGTTTGCGAGCAAAACCGTGATAAAACTTTTTACAAAAAGTCGGTGTCTTAGGATCTGTAATTAAGGTTTTTTGCCACTGACTTCCGAAATTAAAGTTATATTTCACTTTAAGTGTTTTTTTTGGAAGTCGGTCGTATTTTTTTTTGTAAAATGTTTATATTTTTAACTTTTTAGTTATGGTAGATACCCCGCACTAATCGAATCGCGTTATTCGTTCATTTGTCGCGCAAATACTTTATGCAAATTTAAGACTTATATGGTTTTCACATGGATCCCATTGTCTGAATGAAACCAAATTAAAATGAGACCATTTGGAAAGCACCAGCTTTCGAATAAAAAAAGAATCACCAAAATCAGTTCACCCAGTCAAAAGTTATGAGGTAATAAACATTAAAAAAAAATACAGTCGAATTGATAACCTCCTCCTTTTTTTTAAGTCGGTTGAAAATGCGTGACTCAAGCCTTTCCCAGATGCCATGTGGACCCTGCTGGTGTATTATGCTCATAGAATAAGCTGTACATATATTTTAAAACTCTGCCTGCAACGACAACATTATTTTCAACATTCTGATATTATTTACTGAGTAGGTACAGCTTGCTACTCTGTAACATTAAATAAGGAATAAAATAGTTGTTTTTGGTCCCTTCCATTTACTAGATTAATGTCAACTTAAACAAACTACAAGGTTACTTTAAAGAATCAACACCATAAGAATCATCAATCGAGATCAAAGGATCACCTTTCATTCGATCTTATAGACATCTTCCTTCCACTTTCACATTCTTTTCCAATCACAATCTTTAGCCATTTCATCATTTCAGCCGTAAGACGTCCACTGCTGGACTTAGGCCTCCCCAATTTGGGGGGCTTTGTCATAATCGCCACGCTTGGCAGGCGGGTTGACGATCGCAGTTTGGTGGTAAAATGCATAGAGAACGCTGCTGCCCATTCTCTAGTAAGCTTAGTCGCATTTTACGACATCCACGGGAAGAAATTATTATTATTAATCATTTATTTCAGAATATACATTCCATATAATTGTTAGTAAAACATATTTAAAACTATGTTAGTTAGATTATAAATGAATACACAAAATTGCGCTACTTATCATTATACCGGGCACCCCCGGAGCCATGAATGGCATTCCAGTGCCTCACAACTGGGCAATCCACCCTTTCCAGTATGGTATTCAATAGACCGTTGGTGCGGCCTCGCACACGGCGCATCAGGGAGGCCACTCTTTAGCGCAATATCGCCCTAAAACAATCCGTGTTGGCCTTAGCAAACATACTTGATGCACTGCAAAAACGAGGCAACCCCAACAGCATACTGAAACCATTATTGTACAGGACCCGTAGGGCATTGAAAGATCCACGCGTATACCGGACCCACAGGCTGCAGGTATAGAAAGTTTGACAGTACAGAAATGGGGTGGTGTTATTCTTTACGTCCGGCACCACACGGTACGGTTTTTAGCCATTTATCGTCATAATTTCCATACCACCTTCATTTACAAAACGTTGTGCGTTTGATTACAGTAAAGGAATTCAACTGGCGCACTTCGGTAACTGCACGCTACTGCCTCGGTTCAAGGAGGACTGCCCCGATACCTGCGAGAATGTGGTGGATCAACCCGTCTGCGGCTCTGATGGAAATGTTTATAGGTGAGTAGATTTAGTGCATTCACCATTGTATTGTACCAATAATTTATTTGTGGTTGGCGCAATACGTCTTCTTCTTCCCAATATCGGTTTGAGATTTCAGTATAGCTGTATTTGGTGCAAGGTGGAGAACTGTTCATATAAGTTCAGCTCCACTGAAGCGAAATTCCTTCTCGATAGTTATATGTAACTAGGGATTTTCTCTTTTTTTGTTTGAAAGGAACAACGTTATTGGTGATGCAACTTTATTAGTGATGTTATTTAGAAAGATCTGGAGGCTTGCTCTTCAACCTAATTTTAATTGAAATCCAATACGGTTTCAATGTTAATTTTTTATTTTACACGTGATTCGGAACTCTTGAAAACAATAGTGTCAACACTGGAACAACAACAACGCCCGATCTCAATTCCACTTAGTTCTCCAAAATGGACACCCAATTAAAACGCATTTTGGCGCTAGCGTTGAACTCAAGAATATGAAATGTCAAAATTCCAATGTCAGTCAATCGGAATTAAAATCAAGAGTAAGCACCCAGGTCCGTATTAGGCAACCACCGTGCGTGTATGACCAGATGTATGAACATAAACGAAGCAAACGAGTATTTAAGGATCGTAGCAGGTCACGTTCTGTAGTTTCTGCCTTCCCCCCAGTTTATGTTTGTATGTTATTTGGCACGCGTGAATCATACGTATATACATTAAACTTTATCTACGGTACAAAGGTACGGGAAAAAGGTAACGCGACAGAACACCGCCCATCTTCAGCGCGAGTGATCGACGATGCAAATAAGTTCTAACATTCAGTATCTTCAGGACTTAAAAACCGCATATTAGGTATTTCTTCCAGTTGCCAGAATTTTCGAACTAAATCATTAAGTGCGAGAGCAGAAAAATAAATTTTATTAATTTTATTTTGAGACTCATTACACGGATTAGTCACCCATCAACACGAAACCGATCGCGGTCAACAAAGCGGGGGGCGCGTTCGTGCACGACTCAACTTTGTTACCTAAGTAAATACACCGAAACAATTGCGCACCTAGTACGACGTCTACGTTCCCGGGAATATTCCACGTCAAATCAGCAAGAGGCAATCCCTCTAAGTAGCCTATATCACCCTTGGTTATATAGTGTGTAGGCAGCTGATCCGTTATACCGTCAACGACAAGTGCATGTATCGTGTATTTTTTATTTGGGTATACACACACAAATAAGTTATTCAGAAAAAAAAATACAAAAAACCTGAAATACGAAATCAATGCGATCAGACGTATTTCCCAAACTAAAAGCTTAATTCCTAATTCCAAAGTTTTTCCATTATCCTCCAAACAAAATGAACTAACACCTTCCTAACCACCAGATCAGAATGCGAGCTCCGCCTAGCGACATGCGGGCAGCACGTGGTGCCGGTGGCGGCCGCGCACTGCCGCACCACGGCGCTGTGCCACGAGGACTGTCCCGACACACCCGCCTTCATCTGCGGCTCCGACAACCGGTTCTATAAAAACGAGTGTTTGATGAAGAAGGAGAATTGCGGGTGAGTAACTTAGGCTTTTTTCTGCTGGATGCGACAATCATATGATGAATCGATGTAGTGATGCTTGAGGACGTATTTCGTCGAAATGATGATAATAATGATACTTCAACTAGGTGAAATGCTTGGCTATCGTCATGACCAGTTCAAATATCGAAAACCAACCACTTTTGATAGTATTACAAAATAAGGTTTTTCTTCAGGTACGGTTGGAACCTCCGCGCCTGTTTTTGAAATAAGAACCTAACAAGAATCGAAATACGAACAGTATTTTTTTTTAAACTTATTACTTATTCTGGTGAAAAGTTGTCATTTTTGTAATAAGAACTTTACTTATCTCGATATAAAGTTGGAATTTAAAAAACTTGCTCGAATTATAGGTAAGATCACGTTTTGTAATAGGACGTTTTGAGTTTGAATTTGAAACAAATAATTTGTCTGCAACTTCAAAGCAAATGATGGCCAACCCCAATATTCTCATCAAATATGCTAAACGCCAAAACCGAGTTTTAGAATTTAGTTTAGGAATTAAAACAAAAAAAAAACTATTGAGTCTCGTATCATCTCGCTCCCGCGTTTATTCCATTCTTTTAATCAAAAGCGTATCTGGGTTTACGTACCAAAAAAAAAAAACAATATCAGCAGCACACAATACACAACAAACAGGATACCAAGCACGCATAACAAACAAAGAGTTAAATTTTCTATTCACAGCAAGCACGTGTTCGTCGTACCTTTGAAGCGTTGCCTCGCGCGCTTCCAATACTCCGGCTGCGCGCGCGTGTGCCCGCCCGAGTACGACCCCGTCTGCGGTACTGACTATAAGACATACTCCAACAAATGCTTCTTGGAGATGGAGAACTGCCGGTCTAGGTGAGTTCTTTGACTTTATGGTAGCCTGGTATTTTCACTCCATTATATCTTTAACATATTTTTCTTATCATATTAATATTATCGATTTTAAGCAATTATTCTAATGTGCTTGACACAATCTTAAAAAGCATTCTATCTTTAATTCACAGCTTCTTTACCAACGATCACTAAATGCAATTAGCACTAAACGTATTTAAAAAAATATTCTGTATCTGTTATCTTCAAATGATTGACAGAAACAGAACGATGCTGTAAATTCGTTTCGCGTGAAATTTATATATTAAAGGTGGAGAGTTATTTTGGCTTATAAGAACCTTATTGTTAGCGTAAATTGAGTTATAGTGGCTCGGAATAAAAAAACATACAATTGAGCCTTGGAGACGTACAATCAAAAGAAAAGTCTAGCTAAATTCTTTTGGGTTTATGGAAGCCTGGTAACGTCTAGCATCATGTTATGTTCTAAGCATAACTGGGCTTCTATAGTGCGACAAATACCAAGAAAAAAATGTATTAATGGATTCTCTGAAGTAATCCTTCATCTATGTTAATGTTCTTCTATCAGTGGGTATTTCCATCTGTATAGTTTCCGCCAATGCAATGGCGACATCAAGATAGCAAATCAACTAGACAGCAGGCAATCCCCAAGACGGACGAGTATTGTGTATATTACCTTTTACGTCATAGCTATTTCTTTTGTAGTAATAACATCATCCGAGATCATTATTCCGTTTGGCAAACATTTGCTTTTCCGTGAGTTTTTTTTTAAATTTATATGGCACGTGTCAGGAAGCGGCACGGGATCTTTCATATAGCCATTACCTGAGTTGTTTCTCTTTCTAGCCATGATTATCATCTCACATACAATCTATCTAGCGCTTCTCTGGTCTTCCTCAACCCTTATCTTCACGGTATGTTCTTCATTTCTTCTACATATGTCATGTCATTGCTCATATGATGGTCACTGCCACTTTCAGGCTTTTGTCTTTTTCGACTAGCTCTTTGAAACGTCCTTTATGTAGACCCATGATTCATAATATCCATATTAATTTTATAATTGTGAAACTTACTCTGTACGTTTGTCTGTTTTCTCACGCCTTTACGGCTAAACGGTCTATGGCACTCAGGCAGACCATGATCTGGGTTAAGATTGGAACAGAAGGTACTTTTTATCCCAGTAGTATGTTTCCATAGATAAATCCCGACATATACGCGGGCGAAGTCAAAGGGTAGTCCGAATAATATTAATGAGCTTCTTCTATATAAAGTATCGATGGCAAAAATAACACGAAACAAATTATGTTAGCATATACTAAATTATATAGAGATATAGTTTGTCCCGAAATTCAGCAACGCGAATACCGTATGCTGACGTAGCCATTAGATCCTTACGTGTGAAACTGGCGGCATGCGGTAAGCATTAATGAGCTGATGCAATATATACATATATTTACAATTTTATTTTTTTAAATACACAAACCACTTACTCTGTCCAAACACATGGTAACGGTTACCTAACATGGTTATCTTTTAAACATATAAACATATCAACGTTAATATGTACATTATTTGCCTTAGTTATCTTTCGTAATCGACGTAATTAAACAGGTGATGAGTCTGTAAACATTTTAATTATGCCATTTGCAGGAAATATTTGTTCTGTTTACTATCTACGTTCGTTCATTGCCTCTGTTATTTAAAGACATGACTAAAAGCGTAATTTTTCTTGGTCGTTTACCCGAATTCTGAGATTTTTCCGCGTTGTAGTCGAATTTCAGAGACATTTGAATACGCAAGGCTGTCAGACTACAATTATTGTGTCATATTTACAAATGAGGGTGTAGCGAAGCATGGGAAGCCGTCACCTCCTTCTGTGAAACAGTAATGCTCGCGAAGGAGGAGGCGGGGTGCGTGAGGGAGTGGCAGTCTCTGCGCTCTCACGTCCCTAGCCGCCACAGAAGGACGCCCCGGGCGTCGGGAGTCGATAGGGGACTCCCGGCCACCGTAGGCGCGAGCTTGCGGGCGGCGAGGAATGGGTAGCTCGCCGCTCGGTAAGGACCAGGCTCGGGTCGACGGCGTGTAGTGTTCCACGCGCGCCTCAAAGAGATGTCAGCAGAACTGAAGAGGTCTGCTAGGACCGATGCCTGCCAGGGTCGCGAGATTGTTCGAAAGAGACATCGTGACCCTGGCACATGGGTAACTGAAGGAAAACGGGTGGGTTTTAGTCAGTAAAACTCTGACACGCCCTCCCACTCTGCCCAAGAGCGGGAGACGTCATTTGATGACCCACAAAAAAAAGGTGTAGCGACCAAAGTAATTTGTGCCCCATGACAACTTTTTTATCAAATATTTCCAAAGCTTCAGTCACTTTGTTAATGCTGTTTGATTTGTTAACAATAACGTTAAAATTAATCGTGTTATGTTGAAAAGACGCAAAAGAACTCCCGTGTGCGATATAGGCCAATGCCGTTTAAGTCTGCACGCCGACAATATGCGGCAACGAGCTCTCGACTGTATAGTAGAATACATAACTATTATGCTCATTAACCCCCAAAGTAAACATGAAGACAAAATCAAACTTACAAATTGGTTGCACAAGTTAACATAATATGACGAAACCGAGAATCTTATTATAATAATTGTCTCTTAATAGTGTATTTAAATTAAGGCATTGTTTATTTAATGTATGTTGTTGCATCTAGAAAAAGTATTTGCGTGACACTTCATTCCAGTTTATGTACCTGGTGGAACTTTAGCTCCTATAACACAGGCTTATGGCCGATTCTAGGAGGCATCAGTTTTCATGTGACTCTGTTGTACAATATGTACAATATTTCCATAATCTTTGGGTATTGATATATTTCTATGTGTATAAATATACGTTTTACTATTATTTGTTTTGGTTTCTACTCGACGAAAATTAATTTAAATTAATGGGTATATTTTTCTTACTTTTCAGGAGTCTGGTACAACTGAAACACCTGGGCACATGCACGGACCCCATCGCAGAAGAACCGAAAAACTATCTTTATCGATAAACTAATCGATTATCACAGTCATATCGATATATCGCTTTCTTTCCATAATCATACTCTCGGGGAGTGGAGTCCCACTATTAGTGCCAACTTTTTATAAGTAAAAATATACTGTAAAATAATGTAAGAGACCAATCTTCGTCTTCCAATAATCGATAAATTTAAGTATCATTTAATTAATATTCATAGTTTAATCGATTAGAAATCGATAAGGGTTCCACACTAATCAATCGCAAATACTTCTTCGTATTGGGTTTTTAATATTTACGGTATTTGGATCGTATCTTTCTGCTTCGTATAAATTAGTGTGGCGATTCTTATTCGTCTTATATCGAGATTAAGAATCGATTTAACTATGCGATTCAATACGAACATTTTCATTTTAAAAGCAGATCAGTACAAACATTTGCACTCAAATTCGCAAGATGGCGGACAAAATGGCCGACCTTACTAAAACTCTTTAGATAATGTTCAGTGATTTTAGAATTAATACTTGACTGTTTATTTATTCTATTTATTATCTGTGCGTAGATATTAGGTAAGATCATTATTTTTTGTAAATAATTAGTGAATTTTTCGAGGTATTTATTGTTTTTTTCATAAGAATCCATGCATTTAGAAGAAGACTTTTTTATTTAGCGATTATGACAATAAGAATTTTAAATCGAATAGGAGACATTTGTGTGCGTTTGCCGCCTATTTAAGCAAAATTTAAAATAGGTTTTACAAGCATTCCAGTATTTTAATAACTGTTTCATAAATATGTTTAACGTTTGAATAAATTATATGATATTGAACATCATTCGCGCACCAACTTGGCATAAAATCGTTGAAGCGTTTTCGAGAAATTAACACAACACCTAATAGATGAACAAACCCTTGCATTATAATTACTTTCAAGTAATTGTACGATACTTGATAATTGAATTGTTCATAAATATGTTTAACGTTTGAATAAATTATATGATATTGAACATCATTCGCGCACCAACTTGGCATAAAATCGTTGAAGCGTTTTCGAGAAATTAACACAACACCTAATAGATGAACAAACCCTTGCATTATAATTACTTTCAAGTAATTGTACGATACTTGATAATTGAATTGTTTAGGATTTTCTAGATGAACCCTTCAAACGTTAAACGAAGATACTACAATTACCGTTTGTATAAATGAATCAGTTATTTTAATACCAAACCGAATGATTTTAATCGACATACAAATAACATAGAATTACTTATTTATTTTTTAATTTATAACTTAAATAATGATAATTGAACAAAAACTGTACTTTTTAGTCAAACTGCATGTTTTCAATTTATCTACAAATATTTAATATAGTACATTTCAATAACACTTTTTATGCTCTATAATCATAGTCTACTGTGTATTGCCAGGTGTAATAACAAACCAATAAAAAGATTTTACAATTCTTTCTATTTTATTTATCTAATCTTTTTAAATTATTTTATAAGACTAAATTTTTTTACCAACGGAGGCAAAAAGAGTTCTTTATGAATATTTATAAAGTCATCAATATTGGTCATCAAATGTTGTAGTTGTAAATTGAGGGTGTGGATTAAATTTATAAAGAAAACGTAAGTAAATACCCTTAAATTATAACATCTATCGGTTAGACAGAGACCTAACGATAAAGTGACTCGGACGATAGTAGATAACAATTTCATGGCTGTCCACATGAGCTCGCTGGCTAGTTCGTCAAACTGCCGGTATGAATATGACGACGATCGGTGAAGCGATGGTTCAAATCTAAGTCGAAACATTTAACCCTTTTTGAAGTATTCTTTAGATTATTCGTAAGGAATTCAATGTTGTTGCGGTGTAACATTTTAAAACTTGATTGGCAAGCACATAATGACACTGTGTGTACGAGGCGTGATTGCCACAATTAGAAACTGTGTAAACACCAATAACTAACATACCATTGGATTTCATGGTATCCTCACCAATAAAACGATTTCACTACAGAGTGGAATGAGAGGCAGTTACAATACCATCCCGAAAGCAAATGTGGCTGATTCTTCCACCCCTACAATAAAGCATTTTATGCTAATCCTCCCGGCGATTCGTCTGATTCGGCGTGAATAAGTGTGCGAAGTTTCATAGCATTTCATACAAGTAATCGTCAAATTCGATTCTTTCGGTATCTTTGGTTCCTTCAGATCACATAACCGAGATCTTTATTTATGTATTTATTTATATATGCTTTATTGTACACCAGAAAATACATTACAACAAGAACATTTAACAAAAAAAAAAAAAAACATACAATGGGCGGCCTTATCGCTTTCTGCGATCTCTTCCAGGCAACCTTGGTATGGACAGTGACTGCGTGGACATAAAAATGGGGTTGTCACTGGTTTAAAATACAGATACCAGATTCTTTCCATTGAGTCGTCTTTAATTTAACTTAATAACGATAGTATTTTAAGAGCAAACTTGCTATCAAACATTATGATTGTTTTTTTTTCGTCCGAAATAAAACGAAAATTGAAAATGATGAAATGAGAATAATTAAAATGTTTGTAAGTAAAGTATTCTAACTTAATTTCCATCATTCGTTTACAAAATCGCTATAAAATATTGTGGAAATCGAAAGCCTATTCATACTGTTTTTGTGTGAAAAAGAAACAACAACATACACTTGTGTTTTAAATTCTTTCCAGAAATAAGAGTTTTAAACAGAATCATTATTGAAAGGAAATATTATAAAGCTGAAGAGTTTGTTTGTTTGATTGAACGCGCTAATCTCAGGAATCGAAAAATTCTTTTCCTTAATTCTTTTTCTTTTCTGGTTCGAATTGAAAAAATATTTTTGTGTTGGGTAGTCTATTTATCGAGGAAGGTTATAGGCTATAACATCACGCTACAACCAAGAGGAGCGGAGCAGTAATGAAAAATGTTGTAAAAACGGGGAAAATCACACGGGTAGGCGATTCGACGCGACGAAAACGGTCGGGGGAGCAATAAATTTAATGCGGACGAAGTCGCGGGCAGAAGCTAGTTGAAAGGATAAGTTGGTGAGTAAAGTTCAACCTTATAAAATATTCCGAAAAATTGAACTTGGTAGATTATGTTGGAGTAATTTGAGCGCTGGAATATTATGGTACGAATCAAATTCCCGGCTTTTCAACCGACGAAAAAAAACGGAGGAGGTTCTCAATTCGACGCGTATATATTTTTTTTGTTTATGTATAGTGACAATTCTTCTTCTATTGGAAAGGGTATACTCCCAAGGTGGTCCCATATAAATTTGGAAAACAAAATCGAACCCTAAGGGTTGGAAAACTGGGGATGATTGATTGTTCACTCAATGATTGTAATGTATAAACACGCATAACTTTATACAGAGTAGTCCGATTTTGATAATTCTTTTTGTGTTGGATAGGGTATACCTTGCCAAGTATTATTAGTACATTAAATTCACAAAAAATATAAAATAAAAACTTTTTAACAAAAAATTAAACCGCCGAAAAACTGAAAAGCATTAAATAATAAACCTTAAAATTTTGAGTAGGCGCTGAAAAATCAATGAGCAAGGATCACTCAAAGCGCCGACTCATAATTTTAAGGTTTATTATTTTATGCTTTTCAGTTTTTCGGTGGTTTAATTTTTTGTTAAAAAGTTTTTTTGGAACATTTTTTAACGTTAACAACATTGTGTTCAATTTTCAGGGTAGAATAAAATGGTGCAGAATTGGATTCGCACAGTTTTATCCCAGCGCCATTCTTATCTTATAATATATCAAATTGAGCTGAGAAGGTTTGAAGAGAAACGTTGGTGACTTAAAATATGCCAACACAATTCAGTAAATTGTTACTGTAAATGGATATTGTCAAACAAACAAAATAATTCACCAACAATAACTTCAATGTTATTCACGGGATCCTTGCCTTCAA
This sequence comes from Aporophyla lueneburgensis, assembly GCA_932294355.1. Lineage (NCBI taxonomy): Eukaryota > Metazoa > Arthropoda > Insecta > Lepidoptera > Noctuidae > Aporophyla > Aporophyla lueneburgensis. The sequence continues at coordinate 11,602,428 of OW028735.1, forward strand.
GATAAAAGTCTGTTTTTTTTTTAACTTCTTCTAAAAATCAAAGTTCAGAAGCATAATGCTGTTCATATCGGCTGTGTCGGTTACCCCCTGAGTCCCAACAATTCTGCATGCCAGACAGACCATATTCGTCGCAATAACGGTCTTTGTACTTTGCGATATTTGATAGTAAAATTTTGGGATCAAACGTCAACACTCTTCATGGTTTATAAGGATAAAACAAAATGCTGCCGCGTGAACTCAAAATTAATCAGTAAAATATTGTATTGATCAAAACCGTGTGTACGGGGGCCTGTGGTTATTAGCTACTAAAGGATTGGCTAAAGAGCAGTGGTGGCCCAGTGAAAGCGCACTCAAGCAGGCGCTTTATTTTGTGGATATTATTTCATCACTACTGGTCTCAAAACGGTGAAAGAAAACATCGTCAGGAAACCATCACAGTACCAAAAAATTAAGACATGTGATATCTTCTACAAACCCGCACTGGGCTTGTGTGGTGGTTTACGACTTATTCTCTCTCAGATAGAGAAGACCACGATGAAAGAAAATATGCTAGAGAATATTGTGGTAAAAATCGGTTAGCCTCCTATTACGACACTAACTAAAAGAGTCTATATAACCTCAGGCTATTCTTTACCGAACACCACGGTACAATCGATTACCGTTGAGTTTATTTCTGCTATTTTTCCATACACAACCTGCTGACCAGGTCGTAGGGGTAGTTCATTGGTTTGAAGTACATCGCTAACTCTTCTACCAGGATTCTGAATTTTGCTGTGAATCCTTCTAAAGCTTCCATCCTGAAGTCGTCATTATAGGCCACTATTGCACCTGTGAATAAAAGAGTTGCTAGAGTTATAATTTCTTTATCTTCTCTTCCATCATATAGGTTTAAAGCGGGATCCCTTCTTTTCGTATAATGTTCTTTTTCCAAATATACCTTGGCATAACTATTTTGATAAAATTCGTATTGCCATAATAATACGTTACTATTTTTTTTTGGCATAGGTACGATTTATCTTGGCATAATTATATTGAAGGCTTGTTAGATTTGGCATAAATTTATTAGGCATAATGTTAGTAGGCATAATGACTACAGGTTTTTTCAAACCTACTTCAGGCACCAGCTCTCACAATATGAATATTACTGTCAGTATTCCAACATCTACTTGTAATTTTATCATAACCGTTGTGAGAGCAAATAAATATATTTAATAAATATAAATCTGTTAAATTTTACAAACACATGAAGATTATTAGGAATTTCTTTCAAATATACTTTAGATTGTGATAGAAAGCTAGTCCCGATACTATAAATAATTATATTCAAAGAACTTACTAGCAATCATAGCATAGGTAGCTACCCACATCCAATATCCCATTTTATGTGAGTTAAAAATTTATCTGTCGAAAAAAGTTTTGATTATATTTTTATTTCTGGCACAAAAAATTAAGATGAAGTCAAAAACACTGAGTTGGTTGGGTTTAGCAATGGTCCTGGTAGATTCAAACTAGAAAGATTCAATTCGCCTCAATGCAATCATTTACAAAATTATCAAAGGAGTGGGTCAGTCTCAAAGATGAAGAAGCTATTTGGTCTTATGGGTAAGAAACCCCATTCATTCCACATTCTATCAATAAAATATTAACATTATCATCAGGTTAGCCAACAGACTTTCCGCAGGTGGACAAAAGCCTCCCTAACGACCTCTACTGCGCTGTGCGTACCCAGAAAATTCTTTCGGACAATTTCTAGGTCGTCTTTCTGAAAAAACCTTGCCAAGGAATCCGGCATGATTATATTTAATGGTTTTTCACATATCTCGGGACCCAAGGCCTTTCACTTATTCACGGCGTATGAGGGGGCGAAATCAACTCACAGAATTCTGTTAGACAATGAAATAATAAAAATAACTCAATCTTAAAGTACCTAAGAATGTATTAATAATTCAAAAAAAAAATACGCCGCGTTGGGGGACCGCCTCAAACCTAACAATTTAAATACCAATAATCTTATTACCTAACTATGCAGTCAACCACGTCTGCACTCGCGGAGCGGTCCCCCAACGCGACGTTTTTTTTTTTTTTGAATTATTAATATATTCTTAGGTACTTTAAGATTGAGTTATTTTTATTATTTTTTACTTTTTAAAGGGAAATTAGGTTTTTGTGTCGGGGGTTTTTTAAATTTTAAATTTAATTTTTTATTTTGTACTTTTTATAGGTATATACTTAATATAATGTACAATCAAACGAAGCTAAGAACACTCTCGATTAATTCATCAATATTCTCTTTCAGTGAGCTTTCATTTGAGACCCCACTCGAGTATATTTGCTGACATTCGGTTACTCGTCCCCACTTTCCCCCCCACAACTTTTAAACGGCTCAACCGATTTTCATCAAACATGTCTAAGAACACTCGCAGATAAGTCACCTTTAATACATATTTTTTTTATTGAAATCGCATCATCCGTTCGGGAGCTATGATGCCACAGACAGACAGACAGACAGACAGACAGACACGTCAAACTTATAACACCCCTCTTTTTGCGTCGGGGGTTAATAAGGCAGGAAACGACGATTATACCTGCATGTACTAGGCAAGTGCACCTCAAGTCGGCCCGGTTGCTAAATGATTATTTATTAATTTACTTTAATTAAAAAAAAAATGAGTCCCACAAAATAGGGGGTGAGCACCTTGTTATTGGTCGGGTACAATCTAATGATAGGTAATTAAAAATAAAACTCACCCAGAATGAGTTGCGTGAATTCTTCAATATATTTAAATGTCTTTGGCGTGAATTATATATGTATTTCTTCATTTTGGTGCATTATGTATTATACTTTAAGTTTAGCTCTACATTTTGGAAAATATCGACAGCAGATGTCACAATAATTATTCTGACGTTTCTGACAGCATATCAAAGATTTTCAAAGGCTCAAAAGGTTTAAGGAAGAAGGTTGTATTTTAAATTATAAATTAGAATATAAAAGTTACATAAAATGTTTACCGCTTTCTAAGACGTGGAAAACATCGTGAAAAAACTAGGGATTAGTTAAAAATTGCCTACTAGTAGTTATAGAGTATGCCTTGGGTGTATAGTACTGTTTATTTGATTTTGTTAACAATTTATGAAATTTTCAAGTTATAAAACTTTTTTTGGTTTCCGTCGGGTACTTCTTTACACCACCACGTGGATCACCACTGATCAGCGCTGGGCTGTGGATTTACCATAGCTCAGTATCACGCGGATCGAAGCCTTCTTGTCAGTCATAACGTGCGTCTGACAAATATTTTTGTTTTGTGGTCATGATTAAATGTAGACCTATTTTCATTAAACGGTTCTATTACTCTTGTTGTACTTTTACTGAACTACTTTGAAGCAAAAAGGAGGGTAATAATTTTGACCGATGTATATCTATGTATGTGGGTATGCACGAAGGTATGTAAATATGTCCCCTCATAACTTTTAAACTACTTATCATAATTTGAAAAATGAGGTATCGTTGGAAACATTTTGATCATCTGCTCGTTATAGGCGTATATGGTACGTGCCATTATATTGTCGACACATGCATCTGGCGGTCTCTAGTGGACATAATGAACGTAAAAAAATTACAATGCCGTGTTGGGTACCAAATTAAAGGACCTAATAAACACATTTCAAATAATATACATACATACATATTTTTAGCTAAGTCCAAAATAATTCGAATAAAAAGTAAGTCCAAATACTACTACAACCAAAGTACTAAGCAGTTATTCTCTAAAAAGTATGAAACAAGTAAAGGTTTAGATCTGAAAGCCGTAAATCTTGGGGAAAATAATAGGACGGATTAATAAGAGGGCCATAAAATACGTTTCCGAATAAATTTGGACTGGCTAATATTGTTTTTTTTTTACACGCCCTGTCCTTACACGTATATACATATTGTCCCTAATTGGCGAAAACAGAAGAGATGTGATTTGTCACTAGCTGCTTCCTCAAAAACATTTTCTGTACTGAACATGCTTAAGTTTTGCCGATAGTACTCAACAAAACAATACAAAGGCAAACAAGTTCATCATCATCGTTCCAGCCGTAAGACGTCCACTGCTGGACATAGGGCTCCTCCAATTTGGGGGCTCTGCTATAATCGCCACGCTGGGCAAGCAGATTGGCGATCGCAGTATGATGGTAAAATACATAAAAAACGCTGAAGCCCAATCTCTAGTAAGTCCGTTAGTCGCCGTTTACGACACCCACAGGAAGAAATGGGGTGATGCTATTCTTTACGTCCTGTATCACACAGATACGGCAAGCTATAAGGCAAAGTAATGGAGCTTTAAGATGAAGCTACTTTCTTGTTTCAAACTTTAAGAGCGTGATTTTTCGGTAGTGAGGTTTTCGTTTTGAACATATTTATGGTACCTATGCACGTGTTTCTGTGACACAAGACGTGTGTATTTTCTATCTTTCTCACCTTTATGTTCTTTCTTCCTACGATAAAATGGCGACGATCCGTTTTTCTGGGCGGGAAATCATCAAATGACGTCTCCCGCTATGGGCGGAGTGGGAAGGCGTGTCAGACTTTTACTGACTAAACCCCACCCGTGTTCCTTTAGTTGCCTCTACCAGGAGTACGGTAACTCTTTCGAACAAATCCACAACCTTTGCTGGCATCAGGCCTAGCGGACTCCTTCAATATGTGCTGACTTCTTTTTGAGGTGCGCGCAGAACATAATGTGGCGTCGACCCGGGCCTGATCCTTATCAGGCGGTGAGTTACCTATTGCTTGCCGCCCACAAGCCCGCGCCTTCGGTGGCGTCGGGAGTCCGGTATGGACTCCTGACGCCCCCGCTGGGGGCATGAGGGCACAGAGATTGCCTTTCCCTTACGCGCCGCCTCCACCTTCGCGTGCATTACTGCTTTGCAGAAGGAGATGACGGCTTCTCATGCCCTCTCGCTCCTAACCAGGCCTGGACTAGGACCGGCCGCTAGAGATTGCCGTCCCTGATCACCTCATCAAGGACATAGCGGTGCGCCGTCCAGGCAGAGCACACCTCCAACGTATGCTCCACCGTACCCTTGAGGCGATCTACACAATGGTAAAATCCGGGCGTTTCCTCCCGTCTTATCTTGAACAAGAACCTTATGAAGCAGACGTGTCTCGTGAGGCCCTGCGAAAGGTGGAAGGTGAGGACACCGTGGCACCTCCTCAGCCACTCCTCAAAGAGGGGACTTACCACCTTGCCGTGTCGTCGTATCCGCTATGTCACCATGAGATCCCGCCGAAGTTCTCTTCGCCGAGCCGCCGCCGTGCCGTGATTTTACGCGGCAGCGGAGTAAATGGCGACTAACCTGAAGCGGAAAAGATACTGAATGGTTACAATACGTATGACGTGCCCACTGACAATATAATCTTTTTAACTTCAATGTTTACAAAGTCTTACGTCAGTGGTCATGACTATTACATAAGTAAATATACTTGGGAAATCACAGTTATTTTTCTATTGACCAAGTTATTTTAGACAATCTCACGTTTACTACTTAAAGATACAGTGGATCTACTTACTGTGTAAATTTGTCAGTTGAGTAAACCAAAAAATACTTTAACAAATATTAAATTATGTAAATATGTCTGTTTAGTTTTAATTAGACCGGAATATCACACACAATTTCGGCTTAAACCAGAGAAATAAATATTGCTCACTGTTTTGTTTGTCCGATTACCGAATTTATTTTGATAGTGTTTTTTTATTTGTCGAGACACATCTGTTACCACCAGCATTTGATACCTTGATAAGTAATTAATGTTTATACAAATAAAACTTCTAGATATATCAGAGAGTTCCTTTGTAGCTTAACTCAGTTCAGAGCCGACCACGAAAGCTAATCGACGAACGTTTCGTTGTGCTTAATAAATTTAATGTGAATAGTATGTAGTAGAAAATGTGTTACTAATAAATTTATTTCTCTATGGATAACCGTTTCAGGTTATCACATTAATTTTAATTTAGTTGTTTATTAACAGTGAATTCTCTAAAGTGATATTATTTATAATTAGAATAATTTAATAATAGTGTTTTAAAGTTGAAATATTTAAGAGGAATTTAGTATTTCAATAGTTTTTCTTGATATTCAACAATGAAGAAATATTACTTTATGTTCGATGAGGGGAGCAAGATCAACCAAATAATATGTGCGCTGCTTAGTAAGTACCTTTTGTATTATTTCTTAATGTAGCGAGTCTAACTCTTGATAATATACCTGTGCAAAATATAGTAGCATTAAAAAACATGGCCGTCCCGGAACGCCCGGCAGATGAAAACATCAAAATTGATGGTTTTAGTAATAACTGAAACTAAAGGAAATCAGTAAATACATATAGAGAAACGTCAAGTCATATATTTTGACTAAAGTGTTGAGTTTGGGAAGTTAGGGCTTGTAAAGTTAGTAGTTTGGCTCTAAATGAGATTTTGGCAACATTATATGTACATGAAAATATTTTAGGTGAGATACACTAGTGCACAGGGGCATCAACAGCAGACCCAGCAATTTTAGTTTTTTTTTTAAATTTTTCTCATCGTAGATCTAGAACCATTCTGAGACTGGTAATGCAGACAAATCAAAGATATATTGTAAGATTTGCCATCTTAAATTTCTGAATACATTTCAATTAGATGGGACAAGCTAATCCATGTCTGTTTTACGTGTCAAAAAAGCCACTGTTTTTGTAGTGATTTTTAGTTTCGAGGGTACTATATTTTTTCAAAACTGTTGGTAGATTAATATGATTTTCCCAATGATGTGAATCGTCTTTTGTTTTCTGCAGTAAACCTGCCGGTATTCGCATATGGCACCTGTATTGGATGGATGTCTCCAATGTCACTGCTTCTTCAATCCAAAGACTCGCCTAGAGGGACCCCACTCACAGATTATGAGGTCAGTGTTCATTAACCTCTAAGTCCCTGAGATACCACATTTGGTATAGACATAATGGTATTTTAATTGTGTCTGTAATTACGGCATTCAAGAGGATAACTCTAACGACCCGCATAGTACAGAAACACATATACGGGAACCACAGCCTGCAACGGTGTTGTTCGTCTCTCACACAAAATACCCGAGATATCCTAAACATCATCATCATCATCATTTCAGCCGAAAGACGTCCACTGCTGGACATAGGCTTCCCCAAATTTGGGAGGGTTTGCCATAATCGCCACGTTTGGCAGGCAGGTTGGCGATCACAGTATGGTGATAAAATGCATAGAGAACGCTGCTGCCCATTCTCTAGTAAGTCCCTTAGTCGCCTCTTACTACACTTACGAGAGGAAATGGGATGGTGCTATTATTTACGTCTGGCACCATACGTAATAAATGTTGCAACTTACCTCAATCTGTCAAATTTCTCTAATAGATTTTCAACCTTATATCACAATAGTGGAAGGTTAATTTTCGATTGGTAAAATTTGACAGATTAGGGTAGCTTGAACTGCTGGCGTCTGTACATACTTAATATATTCATTAATTCCCAGGTCTCATGGATAGCAGCTGTGCCGTACTTAACATGCATACCAGCCGATTTTGTTATGGCAGTACTTAGTGACAAGATCGGGAGAAAACTGACTTTATTGTTCGGGTCTGCTATAACATTCGTAAGTATATATCCATATCCCTACTGATATTATAAAATGTGAATGTAAGTTTGTTTGTTACGCTTTCACGCGAAAACTACTTAACCGATCATCATGAAATTTTGTACACATATTTTTGGAGGTATTAGAAGTAACATAGGATACGTTTTATGAAAAAATAAAAATTAAGAAAGATTGAAATTGTTTGTCAAAAAATTTCTCAGAAGCTAGTATTTTTCTATGTTAATAATGGAAGCAAAATCTTTTTAACCCTTTTTAAGAAAATTACGTGGACGGAGAAGAAGGAAATTTGACTCAGTTAAAGTTTATATAGGGAAGGAGTGCAATGAGCTAATACTTTTATTAAAAGTGTGAAGGAATCAACTGGCATATGATTTTTTCATTATGTAAAGGTTTTTATTTTAATGCGGGTGTAGGTTTCATAGCTAAGTAAATGATTTTTATTTAAACCACCTTACGTTTTGTCACATTAAAATGATATCTGTTATTTTTTTATAAATATTTTAACTATTTACTTTTACTTTGGTTTTCTAAGGTTTTTTCAATAATTTGTTATTTGATATCAATACTAATATTATCAATCTGAAGAGTTTGTTTGTTTGATTGAACGCACTAATCTCAGAAACAACTAGTCCGAATTGAAAAAATATTTTTGTGTTGAGTAGCCTATTTATCGAGGAAGGTTATAGGTTATATAACATCACGGTATAACTAACAGGAGCGGAACAGTAATGAAACATGTTGCAAAAACGGGGAAAATTGCATGGGTAGGCGATTCGACGCGACGGGAAGGGTCGGGGGAACAAGTTTAACGCGGACGAAGTCGCGGGCAGAAGCTAGTTAAGGATAAGAATAAGAAGGTATTATATCCTTATTTGATAATGGGAAGAATGAGAAAATTGGCGAAGATTTCAATTAAAAGATATAGATGGTACAGACGCTAGCACATCGAGCTACTACAGTCTGTCAAATTTCTTTAATTGATTTTCAACTTTATTGCTGAAGCATTAGGTTCTAGGTTGATTGGGAGAATTTGACAGTTTCGGGAATCTTGATGTGCTGGCATCTGTACATAATACACCACAAATCATGGTTGGAATTTTAAACTGTGGGGCTTGATAAATTATTTCCTGATCTGTCATTCTAACTAAAAACTACATGACTTATTATAAAAACATTAATAATGCTAATTTTACAGATTTGCTGGACAATCAAATTGTCATCCATGGAAGTATGGGCTTTCATCCTGGCCAGAGCAATGTTTGGTCTCACAATGGCGGGGGCCTACGTCACATGCCCAATGTATACTAAAGAGATTAGTTCAGCCAGCATTAGAGGGACGCTTGGCACATTGGTAAGTTGCTCATCCCTACTAATATTATAAATGTGAATGTAAGTTTGTTTGTTACGCTTTCACGCGAAAACTACTTAATCGATCATCATGAAACTTTGTATACATATTTTTGGAGGTATTAGAAGTAACATAGGGCTGTTTTTATAAAAAAATACGATACATAAAATTTGGTATCTAGGGGGTAAGTTTGTACCCCAAGAAAGGACATATGCCTATTTTTATTCTGAGATTTCGTCTGCGTCCACGATAACCGACATTTACGCGGACGAAGTCGCGGGCAAAAGCTAGTATAAAATATTCTAAAAGTAAAAAAAAAACAAATAAAATTATGAATTTTGGTATATCGGGTCGAAGGATAAAATTCTGACCGTCTAGTTGTTCGGTGATTAAAGCGCCACTGCTAAACGCACATTGGGGTAATAATTATGCTTTAAGTCCTTTGTAATACATAGAAATGAGTAGACTCCTTTTCGTTTCAACATCAACAAATATACCCATCCTATTATAATAGTCCACTATTGGGTTGTAGGCCTCTACCAAGCTCACAACACCCTGCTCTCAGCCTTCCACATTCAGTCTAGTCCAGTTTTCTTTTGAAGGTCGTCGGGCCATCTAGCTACGGTGCGTCCCAGACTACGCTTGCCGATACGTGTTCTCCACTCCAGGACTCTTTTGCTATGCCAGGGTCGCGAGATTTATTTTAAAGAGTTACCGTGGCCGTGGCATATAGGCAACTGAAGGAACACGGATGGGTTTTAGTTAGTAAAAGTCTGACACACCCTTCCGCTTCACTCAGAGTGGGAGATCTCATTTGATGATTTCCCACCCACAAAAAAAGCGTTCTTTTGCTGTGCTGTTTGTATGCTTGTAGTTGATATTACAATGGCAAAACTGAACTTAGGGCTGCTAATGACTACTACATATTTTCATTACCTGGAGACTCAACCCAAAATTCATTCCAAACAGGCGAGCTTGCCCACCACTTACCTAAAAAAAAAAAATGTTGAAATTGATTTATTTCTAATCTAATATACGTCTACTTTTCCAGATAATCCTATTCCACACAACGGGGAACTTGTTCCTGTACGTCATTGGTGACATACTAAGCTACCGCACTATCCTGTGGATTTGTCTGTCGCTACCAACAATACATTTGGTTCTCTTTTTAATGATGCCTGAGTCACCTTCCTACTTGATAAAAAGAGGAAAAACAGAGGTAAGATCATTTGATTTTTTAAATAGTATATAAAAAAATTGAAGAAAAATCTTCATGGTTCTAAATTATTTATCTTTATTGTAATTTTCCTTCCGTATAACAATTTTGATAGGAGCAAACACAAAGGCAAACGATCTTCACGCGTACTATTTGTATTTGAACAAAAAAATCTCTTCCAAAAAAAAAGGCTTTAAACAGGTAGCGTGTTTAAATTTGACAGATAACAACAATGTTACACTTTTCGAACAAATACACACTGCATCTTCTTTGCGCATGCCACGAAGGGGCAAAGCCAAATTTAGTCGGTAGTGCTCCTATTTTGTAGGCTAATATTATCACATCTTAGACACACCCAAACTATGCTCTTTATCTGAAAGTCTTAAAAGAAAAGCTTAATTATACAAAGTTATTTGTGAAACACCGGCAACCTCTCAGGACGATGTAACAAAAATAAAAATATTTAAATTGAATGCTCTAAATGTTACGAAGTCTATGCGAAGCAAAAGAAAGCGGTATTACATTAGCAGGGGTAGCGGGGTTAGGGCAGCGGGGGCGCTTGAACTTGACCTATTTACGGGCGGCTGATTTTTGTATGAAAATTTGATGAACTAAAATATGATGAATTTTTAAAAGTCATAGAACAAAAGTTGTTGATTATGATGTTAGTAACATAGTCCTGAGAAGTTGCCGGTGTTTTGCAAATAACCATGTATATCTCAACGAAAAAAATAATATGATCATAATTTTTTGTGATATGTTTTGAACAATACCTTTTATGCCTATAAGTACTATATCTTATATCTTTAAACGAGCAATTCTTGTATATATATATATATAATCTGAATCTCGGAAACGGCTCCAACGATTTTAATGAAATTTAGTATAGATCGATTTATCGCCCCCAAAACCCCCTGTGTTTTGGGGGCGATAAATCGATCTAGCTAGGATTCATTTTTATAAAATGTCGTTTTATTCGTGTTTTCAATGACCAACTTTATCGATAGTCAACTTGAACATAAAATTATTATTTTAAACACAATTTACCAAAAAATCCGAGCAAAGCTCGGTCATCCAGATATTTCATTCTTAATCTGGGTATTTATAGTTGAATATAAATTGTATTACAGGAAGCAGTCAGGTCAATGGCATGGCTCAGATGCAGAAAAGAAGATGACCCTAAAGTAATCGGTGAAATAAACCAGATCAAGAAAGAACAAATGAAAGATGATGACAGTGACGGCTTCGTTATTAAGGCAATACGTAAGTAACATTCAAATTATTTTAAAATAGCTGTAAAAACTTCTTGCAAATAAGATGGATCAACGAAGGTATCGTTGTCCATTAGGATCAATATAACACAAATATTTTATGAAAAGTATGCGCTTCGGGAATATTTAGCACATCGTTCGCACGTTCATATACGTACTTCGAAAGAGAGATGATGGTCTGTGCTTTAAAGTACGATTTCTCCTTACAACACCCCGCGACTGTTATAGGTTTCATGTAGAAAAGCTAGAACGTCTGAGCTCTCAATAAAAAAATATAGTGAGTTGTAACAATTTTTTCGACTTTACGTAAAATTTTTGTACCTTCTGACAGTGTCCCAAGTTGCGAATAGGCAGCATGTTTAAAAGATTTTTGAGCCAACATACATATTGACGTTTGAAAGGCGAGATTGACTAAGCGAAATAGTAGCATTATGTCGCTTAGTCAATTTCGCCTTTCAAACGTCGATATATCAAAAAATATTCCTGTCTTCAAATTTTTTATTCATCCAATGAGGTTTTGGCTGCTAACAACTTTAATCGTTTCAATCGAGCTCGTTAAACGAAACACAAGCATTCAATTGTATCTCATTCCATGAATACAGTTGTCCAACAGAGCGCATTGTTATTACTATAAAATTAAATTTCGTCATACTTTATGCCAAAACGTGACGCGTGAAACCTCCAAAGAGAGTTGATTCTGGCCACCGAGGATACGTTTCTGACATTTATTAGTTGGACACGATCAAGGACACGATAAAGAACTAATAACGCGATCTAATTTTTAGTTCTAGTCAGCTCTGAGCTAGTTTTAGCATTTTCAACTTTATTTCTATTTAGGTAAAAAGTTCTTTATTCAAAAATGGAAACTTAGTACCGTACTAAATTGTCAGTTTTGTAAAAATACAGGTCGCATTTCTATACATTTTCAGTTCGTAATTAATAACTGTTCCGCCATGTTGGATGGTTCGCCATATATGGATGGATGGATTTAGAATGACGTAATACGTCTATTGTCATCCAAACTCAGTGTATGCGAAATTTCAGCCCAATAGCTTCAGCGGAAGTGGGTGAAATATTGATGGCAAAATTCCAGGACATACATACAAGTGAAGTTAAATAAAAGCTTTTAAAAAGCAGACTCAATGGTTTAAACCAAAACCTAAAAACATATGCTACTTAAAGAAAAACTTTGGTATGTTATAAGACCGGTTAAAGTTTACAGAAATTCGTAAAATATTTTTTTTTTTTACTCAGCGTTTGAAGTCCTTTCACAGTTATTCTTCTCTAAATCACAGAGTTTTTTAGTGTAGTTGCTATGGTCCCTGCAATCTTCTTAGCATGTCAATGGCAAAAATAACACGAAAAATGTATGTTATTGTACAGAAACCAGCTTCTGCCAGCGACTTCGTCCGCGTCAAATTTTTGCTACCCTCACCATTTCCGTCGCAATAAATTGACTGCCAGTTTTCGTCCACATTTCATTGCTGCTCCGCTCCTTTTGGTCACAGCGTGATTTTATATAACCTATAGCCTTTCTCAATAAATGGCTACCCAACACAAAAATATTTTTTTTAATTCCTACCAGTTGTTCCTGAAATTACCGCGTTCAACCAAACAAACAAACTCTTCAGCTTTATAATAATAGTTTAGAATTAATATAATATTTTGCGTTTTTTCGCGGGTAGGAGTGAAAAACTATAGACGTGTCTCTGTTTTATAATTTTTATTTAAAATAGAAATACACAGTTTATTGCCCCAATTTTTAAGAAATATAAGTGTTAAACATTCATTACACAGATACTCACGTTTGTGGCACATTTACGTGACCCAGAAAATAAATTACACCACCTGCCAGCTCATCATCTACAGTCACTTCACTTTCACAACTTTAACTAAATACCGGAGAAATAAATACTTCATCCATCACCGTGTCTCAATTCGCTGAGGTATTGTCCGCACAAAAGTGCCTTGAAGAAAACTTCACACGGAAGATGGAAGCCCTGGAAGCTCAAATTCAGTGCGCAGGGCCTGCCAAGGACACGGTGGCAAGGGTGGCTGAGGAGTTCCGGACCTTTAGGGAGTTTATTTTCAGCATGCTAGGCTTGCTCCGGACTCAGATTAGTGAGTGTGCTAAGCAGGTTGACGGTTTGGAGACCAGACATAGAAGAAAGGCACTAATATTTTAAGGTGTTGCTGAAGATAAGAGTGAAGACAGCACCGCAGTCATCCTAGATATTGTGACCAATAAGTTGGCCCTCAAAAACTTCTCTGCAGCTTCCATTAAGGTTTGTCACAGACTTGGAACTGCCAATAAAGAAAATCACAGGCCCATACTGGTGAGGTTTTCTAGGTACGAGGACAAATCTTTAGTCTGGAAAGCCAAGACGCGCTTGAAGGGCACATCCATTTCAGTCAAGGAGTTTTTGACAAAAATCCGACAATCAATCTTCGGGAAGGCGCGTCTGCACTTCTGAATGCGGTCGTGTTGGAGTTAGGACGGTATTGTTCTAAATGCCTTTGATGGAAGTAGGCATAAAGTAACTTCAATGGGTGAGCTCAGTCCTCTGCTTGCGAGGTATCCAAAGGTCCATGATCCAAAGGCCCAAGGTACTGGAGATTGCTTGCAAAACACAACGGGTCAATAGTGGTAATATGTTATTTATACTCACTAGAAATAAGAAATAATTGCATGCAATTGGTATTATAGAATTACTTACGGCTGTTATTTCTTAGTTCATGATCTTTCTTTGTGTCTTAATTTTAGTCCTTCTATTATTAGTTAAGTTATTCTCTCAAACTATTGTTAATTTAGTTAGGATACTTTAGAGAATAACATTTTACCCTCAACAATTTTGTATTTACAATGTCTTGGGTTTACGTCAAGTGTCAAATGCGAAAGTTAAAAGTCCACAGACTATGTATCTACGTCAAAATGATCGGTTCAATCCGTATTCTAAATCAGATACATTCACGACGTAGTCATTAGTTAATCGAGTTTTTAATTTATTCACAATTTTGTTTCTTTACATTTATTTTTTATTTTGTTTTATTTACTCTGTGTGCTTTTTTTACCTTTTAATTTGTTAAAGCAGTGTTAGATTTAGATGATGTTGTGAGCACCAGCTCACAACATCACGTTATCATCTCTTGTTATCATCACGTTGTCATCGACGTTTGCATCTCTGCACCACCCACCAGGGTGGTGCAGAGATGCAAACGTCGCAGCAGTCATTTGTATAGTGTTTTAGCACTTTTTATTTATTTTAGTTATTTTATTTATTTATGACTTCTGATAACGAAACATTTTACTCTGCTAAGGAATCTAGTGCTTCTTCCAGTGATGAAACTTTTACTTCTCTTACAGACAACTTAGGTGTTCTGTTACGCCAACAGTTCAGTCAAAATTCTGGACGACTATTTAACGTGTGCCACCTAAATGCTCAGAGCATACCTAGTCACTACAACGAATTATACGACACATTTGCTGACAACAACGTTCACGCCATCCTGATTTCAGAGACTTGGCTCAAACCTGATCTGCTATCAACCACTTACTTTCTCCCCGGTTTCGTTCTTCTTCGGAATGACCGTATCAATAGGAGGGGAGGTGGTATAGCCATCTATCTACCTTTGCGTTAATTTCACATTTAAAATTCTAGCTTCTTCTTCTCCCAACGATTCAGCAGAGTTTCTTTTCCTCGAGGTTTGCGTCAAAGGAGCTAAAACCGTCCTTGGTGTCGTTTATTGCCCCCCTTCCATTGATTACTTCACTGAATTCGAATCGGTACTTGAATCTTTGGGTTCTGAGTATGCACATCACATTGTTATGGGCGATTTTAATACCAACCTCCTTGCCCACAACTCCCCTCGGTCCCGTAAACTCTTGCATATAATCGAGTCAGCCAGTTTACATGTTTTGCCTCTCCATCCCACTCATCATAATATAGTTGGTGATGACACTTGGCTTGACCTGCTCCTCACCTCTAATCCTTCCCTAGTTTCCTCGCATGGGCAACACGATGCTCCTGGACTTTTTATTTTCCTATCATATGTCCTTAAACCCCCTAACCCTAAACCAACGTTCCAGTACAGGCGTGCCTTTGCACGTATGAATAGCGAGCGGCTTCGACAAGATGCGTCCAATATTGACTGGTCACCCCTGAAGGCAGCTGCCTCAGTTGACGATAAAGTTAGATTCTTTAACGATACTGTGATCAAGCTATATGACACCCATGCTCCTATCAAGAAAGTAAGGTTGAAGCGTTCGCCTGCATCTTGGATGAACAGAGAAGTTAGGGTGGCAATACGACGGAGGGACCGCACGTTTTGGAAGTTCAAAAAGGATCACTCAGAGGTCAATTGGGCTTTCTTCAAGGCTGCTAGGAATCGGTGTAATCAGATGATACGCAACGCTAAACACCGCCACATTTTAGGTAACATCACTTCTTCTTCTCCTGCTGATATTTGGAAGTTTCTTAAAACTTTGGGTATCGGCAAATCGCGACATTCGGACCTTCCTCACACAACTGGTTTAGACGACCTAAATCGCCATTTCTCCACCGTTCCTATTCTGGATAGTCTAACCAAATGTCAAACAATCGATTACCTCGCTGGTGTGACCCGTCCAAATATTAACCCCTTTATCTTCACCCCAGTCGACCCGGAAGAAATCAATAAGATTATCCTTTCCATTAAATCCAAAGCCGTAGGCTGCGATGACATCAGCCGCCATATGATTATAGCGGCTTTGGATGAGCTCCTTCCCGCAATCTCCCATATCATAAACTTCTCCCTTTATACCGGTGTTTTTTCTTCCCTGTGGCGTAAAGCCCTTGTTCGCCCCCTGCCTAAGATCCCCAATCCCTCTATTCCTAGTCATTTTCGCCCAATATCCATCCCTCCCTTTTTATCTAAAGTGCTCGAGGCTGTTGTACATAAACAATTCTTGCACTTTATACACTGCAACTCTCTCATCAGTCCTTTCCAGTCCGGTTTCAGGCCTAGGCACAGTATCACTTCAGCTCTCCTTAAGGTGACTGACGATATTAGGTGGGGCATGGAAGACACTAAAGCCCCAGCCTTAGTGTTAATAGACTTCTCCAATGCTTTTTAACCGACGAAAAAAAAGGAGGAGGTTATCAATTCGACGCGTATATATTTTTTTTTTATGTATGACCACGCAAACCTTTGTATATGGTAGTCTAATTGTGATAATTCTTTTTTTATTGGAAAGGGTATACTCCCAAAGTGGTCCCAAATAAATTTTGAAAACAAAATCGAACCCTAAGGGTCGGAAAACAGGGGATGATTGATTGTTCACTCTCTGATTGTAATGTATAACCACGCATAACTTTGTACAGAGTAGTCCGATTTTGATAATTCTTTTTTCATTGGATGGGGTATACCTTGCCAAGTATTATTAGCACATTCAAGCCACAAAAAATATAAATTAAAACTTTTTAACAAAAAATTAAACCGCCGAAAAAACTGAAAAGCAACAAATAATAAACCTTAACATTATGAGTCGGCGCTTTGAGTGATCTTTGTTCATTGATGTTTCAGCGCCGACTCATAATGTTAAGGTTTATTATTTGTAGCTTTTCAGTTTTTTCGGCGGTTTAATTTTTTGTTAAAAAGTTTTTAATACCGTGAGTCACGAAGTCCTTTTATCTATCCTTTTGTATCTTATGGTCTCTCCGGAGGTATTGGAATGTTTTGCATCTTATCTTCAGGGGGAGGGTCAGCAGTCTGTTCGTGCTGGAGACTCCTCGTCGAGTTTGTGTGATCTTACAGCTGGTGTCCCTCAAGGCGGTATTTTATCTCCCTTTTTGTTTTCTATTTTTATTAATCTCATTACCACTGAACTTCGGAATGCGTATCATTTTTATGCAGACGATTTGCAGCTTTACTGCCAGGCAAGTGTTGACAACGTATCAGATGCGATTGAAGAACCTAATCGGGATTTAGAAGTGGTTAAAAGCTGGTCTGATCAATTTGGGGTGGCGGTTAACCCTGCTAAGTGTCAATCGGTCGTTGTAGGGAGCCCGCACAGTATCAAGAAGTTGAATGGCTTAACTGTGCCACCTGTAATTTTTGATAACTCAATAATCTCGTTTAGCTCTGATGTTAAGGATCTTGGCTTGCATGTCGACACTTGTCTTGACTGGCGAAAGCAGGTCACGACTGTCATTAGGAAAGTCACTGGAACGTTGCGTCGCTCTATCGGTTAAAAACCTTCTCTCATCACACATAAAGGCATTGCTTGTCCCTAATCTTTCCCATAATTGACTATGGCGATGTGTGTTACTACAACCTGAATGCAGATCTCCTCAATAAACTTGACCGCCTTCTAAATAACTGCATTCGATTCGTTTTCAATCTTCGTAAGTACGATCATGTGTCCGAGCACCGGTTGCTTTTAAAATGGCTACCCATCCATCAGCGCAGAGAGTTAAGGGCTCTGTCAATGCTGTTTTCCATACTGGACAAACCCACTTCTCCTTCTTACCTGACTTCTCAGCTTCAATACTTGTGCTCTGCGCATAGTAAAAATCTCCGTTCCACTCACAATCTTCTTCTACGATGTCCTTCTCACCGCTCTGGTTTCATTAAATCTTCTTTCTTTGTCCAGGCGATCTTTCTATGGAATGCGCTTCCTCTGAATATCAGGTTGGCAACCAGTCGGTTATCGTTTAAAGTGAAGGCACATAAGCATATTCATAAGAAGTTGGCAGAATCATCCCAGCGCTAATTTGCTGGATTCGTTTTTTCCTCTACCTATCGTTATTTCTCCAGACAATGTTTACTTTCGTTATATATATATATGTTTATATCTATGTATATATCAATGTATTTGTATGTATTTTTTTCCGAATTATCTATCCCTATGTTGCACCTGCGATGTTTTGTCTCTGCATCACCCTACGGTTGACTGGTAGAAAATGCATAAGTCATTAAGGCATTAAGCCGCCTTTGTACAATATTTTTTACTTATGCATAAAGTTTTAATAAATCATCATCATCATCATCATTTCAGCCGTAAGACGTCCACTGCTGGACTTAGGCTTCCCCCAATTTGGGGGGCTTTGCCATAATCGCCACGCTTGGCAGGCGGGTTTTAATAAATACTTAAAAAAAAAAAATATGTAAAGTTAAATAGTTTTCTAGATTACTTTGGCCCAAATTCAGTAACGCAGTTCCGTTCCTTGACGCAGACATTACGGTCCATGTCCCTGCAATGAAAAATTAATAAAAACAAACAGTAAAATCGAATTAAATCGGGTCTAGGCGGCAAAGACGGAATGATGGTAGTCTATGTCGGTCTTTTATGTGCGTGCTGGTGGACTTACTACTGTCCTGGATCAGGGTTGTAGTATCGTCGGGAATACCAGTCACAACTTACTACGTTGATCGTGGCTTAAATATAGTTCTTTAGGGCCTCAAATTTGCTGAAGAAGGGACACTGTGGATTCTCACTGGATGTCTATACTCATTTTGCCAGACTACTGACTAAGCCAATTATTTAAGGATAAGGAACAAGTCAGGTTTCGGTTTTCCCCATTAATTTAGTCTTTGTTGAAATAACTTCTACGTATCAGTATTGTGTAAATTATTATACAGTTTCATTCACTATCTTTATAACGGAGTCTGCCGTATTTGCTACATCGTGTGAATTACGTTTGTTTGGCGGATTCGAATGATTTACTACTTTTCTTTTTTAATTTTGACTACTCTTAATGACTTTGATAACTCTCTTAGCATTATTTACTTCAGATAAGTTTACTATCATTTTTAGGATAAGGATATTCACATTAGAATACTTTTTTTTTTCAATTTTTGTTTTATGTTTTAAAATTCGAGTTCTATCTCTTAAATAGTTCCCAGGTTTTTGAAATTTGTAGGTAATATTTTGATCAAAGCGTCATTACAACAATGGCATAGATTCAACACCGCTGGGTCTCATCTGCCTGACTTTCTTATTGACCATCCTCCGATGCGACGCTCATAATCAGCCTGTATATTGTTCCCACTGTTGGGATTCAGGCCTCCTCTTAATGAGAAGACGAGGGCCGTAATGGTTAGAGAGCAGTGGTAATGAAATTATTTAGACAAAGTAAGGCGCCATTGAGACCTTTCCAATGAGCCCAAACACAATACTGCCGCTTGTTGGTGGGATAGTTGAGTATCCTGTAAATTCTCAGGTTATACTGCATCACCAGGTTAAGGATATTTTGTCTTTCTTTTATCAATGAAGTAATAGAATATCAGACTGTGACATGATCAGGCCACTGGAAATTGCTGAAATCCCTTCATCAACCAGATAAGAGTCGATAATCTTCAAACGGCTGAACAGATTTTTTGAACACTCTCGATTAAATCACCTTTAAGAAGGAACAAAAAAAATAATGGCTCAACCGTGTGAGAGGTATGATGCCACAGAGATGATGCAGGCAGAGAGAGATACAGACGCACAGATACACAAGCTAAACTTATAATACCCCTCTTTTTCCGCTGAGGGTTAAAAAGGATTTTTAGGAGGTATTTTGTAATGTACCTATTCAGCTGCAGCTGGTTGTACTGGAAAGCGATCGCAACATAGTTGGAAAAATACTAGTTAAAAGAGGGCTTTAGCCAGCTAATTTATATAAATCTTGTATTCATTTGCATTCGTATGGATTGGAAACCATCCCCAAAATAGTTCGGAGCAGGCTAGACAGATGATAAAATTTGAGATCTATCTTTCCTTTCGCCAAACCTATTACTAATGTTTTCTTTCTCCAAAAATAAATAGTTACTACACTATATTAATTTTACCTTTTTTTACAGTACAAGACAAAATTCTGATGAGAGCCTTCACAATAGCTACGGTATTAGCTTTAGCGAGAGAAATGTGCGGTTCTATCCCGGTTCTAAACTTCGCTGGGGAGATATTCATGAGGGCTTCGGAAGGATCAGGCATAGTCCTAACTGCTAACCAACAGGCTATGGTTTTGGGAGCTGTGCAAGTACTTGGAGCATCTTTAGCATCTTATCCGGTAGAAAAAGCAGGAAGAAAGGTGAGATTTCACAAAAATCCTTACTTTTCTGTCTTGCCGTTATCACAGAAGACCAGCACATTTGTGCACATTTTCAGCCATATAACTATTTACAACTTTCGTTGGTTTCTTCGAAGTCATTTAATTGACACAGGGAGCAACTCTAAGACAGATTTTGACTCTAAAAATGGCTCGGTGATTCTTGGTACCAGATTTACTTTGAAATTTATTTGTAGCGACTCATGTGCATTATTTCTCTTATCCACAGCCACTCTTCATAGCCACAGCCTTTGTATCAGGTTTGAGCATGTTTGCCCTGGCCTCCTGGTACGTGGCTCGAGACTACAACGCTTTCGCCCCATCCTGGTTGCCGGTCGTCACTCTCTGTTTGTGCATTTTCTGTGACGCACTTGGACTGCAACCTGTCTCCGTGATTGTTATTGGGGAAATCTTTTCATTTAAGGTAGGTGTCAATAATAACTTCACACGTAATATATTTTTTTTACATTTTGTAATCGTTTCATCTTAAAGAGGGTTGTCTTGATAATATAAAACTTTGGTTACCAATTGTCTGTTCCACGTTTTGCTAATGGTCATTTGAACTTTGATAATTCACTTCGATCGCTTTTGGTCAGTGAGAGCTCTTATGCAGCATCCGCCAAATAATTATTTGGAGCAAATTATACCTAATCAAATAATATTCTTCGCAAAAGGCAACTTAATCAATAGACCTTAATTATCTGTCTCGTCAACAAGCACCAACCTGAAAATAAATATTCTATTTAAATTTATCACTTTTCCTTTATGCAACTTATGACTCAGGGACTTCGTTATATCAACCTGAACAAAACACGTACATTTCTAGTTTTTATAATGTTTGCTCACAATAATAGCTCATCAATTCTATATTCTTTTCAGTATCGAGGCTCAGTAATGGGTATCACAATGTCAGCAGCGTCAGTTGCTGCCTTCCTAGAAACGTTGTTCTTCAAGCCACTAGTTAATGCTGTGGGAGCCCATATAGCATTCTACTTCTTCGGAGCAGTTTGTGTATTCACAACTGCCTATGTGTATATTTATGTGCCAGAGACCAAACAAAGAATATTGGAGGAGATTTACGAAGACTTGAAGACTAAGAAAGAGAAGAGACTAGAGAGAGAAGAGGCGTTAGCTATTGAGGTGGGGAAGTCGGATGTTTAAAAAGTTGTGGTTATTTTTAGATAATTGATTATTTAATTAAACTACAGTAAAATTAATTATTTGTATTTTGATTTGAACTCCCTAACCTTGGTATACTGGTTTTAAATAAACATATGGACGTACGATTAAAAAAATGTACCATTTTACTAGTCCCAAGT
The DNA here is from genome assembly GCA_932294355.1 of Aporophyla lueneburgensis. Lineage (NCBI taxonomy): Eukaryota > Metazoa > Arthropoda > Insecta > Lepidoptera > Noctuidae > Aporophyla > Aporophyla lueneburgensis. The sequence continues at coordinate 11,624,299 of OW028735.1, forward strand.
GGCTACTTTCTGGGCTCAACTCGTTTAACAATTTATTGCTCAAACATAAAAACAAAAGACTAGTTCGAAAAATAAAACAAATGCTATAATATGTCATATTATTTATTTCGTTATAATCACAGATGAATTTCCTTTAAAAAAAGGAAATTAAAAGTACAAAAAATATTTAAAAAAATGGTAGCCCACCGTCACTCCATCTAAAACACTGCTACTCAGCTGCATCCAGTTAGACTACAAGTCCACCCCAAAATATGTAGTTGGGACAAGTCTAGGTTGACAAAGAGTAACCCTCCCGTAGTCAGGGCACCAGAAAGAGGAACATCCAAATAATGCGTGCCGTGTCCAGAAATACCAATTTTTGAATTAAGCGCTTGATCCAGCTGCCCATCGAAAGCCTCGGGTCGGGCACATACATGTGATATTATTATTATGCAGTAAGAATTTTTAACTGCCTCTGTGGTTTAGTGGTAAGACCACTTGTCTCAGACCTAAAGGTCCCGGGTTACCTCCATTTCCAGTGGAGGCAACATTTTGCTCGGTTTAATAGCTGGTAGGGCTTGTTTTAAGTCCATGTCGCAGTAACATAGATAAAGCCGTAATATAGTTATATCCCTAGGGATATAATTATATACCGTAACATAGTAATACGAAAGCGATTCTTTACTATCTCACTAGGAATATAGTTATAAAACGGTCCAAGTTTAGTGATATACTTATATTACTAGATTAAGTTTAGTGAAATAGCTTTCGGAGTGTGCGGCGCAGGCGGCGCGCCGCCTGCGCGCGGCGGGGGAGGGGTTCGTTGTGTTTACGCGCTCCCCACTGTGCACTTCCGCAGTCAGTTGGCCGAGAAACGGCATTCACGTCTAGTTTTCGTGCATGTTCATTTAATTATCGCTACGTTTCCTTAATATTTGTTATATATTCGTTTTATCATTGCTAATTACTTGTGCCAGCTATGGATAAAGATGAAGAAATTAATGCAAGGCGACGTTTTGAACAGGAACTTCGTCTATTTTACAATGCGAGATGCAAATAACCAGAGTGAACGTGGCAGAGAATAAGTGAAGTAATAAATTACATAGAAGAGATCTTTGGAGAGATCTTTTATCCTTTTATCCTTTTTATCTTTTGTCTTTACGTTAACGTAAAGACAAATCCTAACCATCATTTTTATGCAAACCATTATGACGTAATGCAAATTAAAAAATACTTTTAAAGAAACCAAGATCTCAGCTTGTAGATAAGAAATAAAGATATCTCAAAACTGTTTGGCTTTAAAAGATTTATTAAAAATCTTTGATTAGTTTTAATTGTATTGTTAATGTTTAAATTCCAAAAATATGATCGTTATAATTATTTTATGTAACGAAGTATTATAACTAACTGCAGGATACATAAAGTTGATTTATTAATAAAGATAAAACCAATAAAATTTTGTTATATTTAATTATATATGGTAGATTTTTATTTCACTAAGCTTAATCAAGTAATGGCTTTGTCTCAAAAAAGTGGCACACTTATGAAATTTTTTCAATTTTTCAAATATGTTTGAGAATAAATAAGCTTTAATATACTACAATATGATGACAATATGATACAATATGACTTTTTTGAAACAAACCCTAATATATTTATAACACTGAACTTAATCTAGTAATATAAGTATATCACTAAACTGCGACGGTTTTATAACTATATTCCTAGTGAGATAGTAAAGAATCGCTTTCGTATAACTATGTTACGGTATATAATTATATCCCTGGGGATATAACTATATTACGGCTTTATCTATCTTACTGCGACATCCACATGGCTAGCTACCACCACCTTATCTAAGTCCGTCGTCATAACAACAATGCTATCAGAAAGGTTTTTGTCGGCAGGTACAGGTAAGATCATATATCATATTTCAGATTCTCTATGGCTGAGGAATCTGGCTGTAGCTCGTCCACCACCAGCGGCCTGTTCATCACTTACTACAAGATGCGATGAAAGCCAAGGGCTTTTCCGGTGTGAGAATAAAAGAAACGTTGAACTTAAAATCATTGTTGCTTTATCTATTAGCACAGAATGAAAAGCTAATTTATGCGTAAAATGCATAAAATGATTTTATGTTTAAAAGATCATTTATATTCCGTGGTACTTCTCTCAATAAAGTGTACAAACAGCACTTCCTACTCATTCAGTCAATTAATTTATATATTTAATTTCTCTTCACAATATTGATTTCCTTAAAAAATAGAAAAGTTTTGGACTAATGTTATATTCCACTCTTGTAAAAGATTGGTGTCTGATGTAGGTTTTTGATAAAGCCACAGCAAAATATTATAAAGTAAAGTAAAGGGTTTAAATACAATCTTGTGTAAACCTGATTAAAGGTACCGAGAAGATTCGACAATAATCTGTTTAAAGTTAAAAATAACAACAAATAGTAAAGAAGAGGGCAATCCGCGCAATCGATAACATGGGGCCGCGGAATTGTCTTAGAGACAAATTTAATGAACCTTGGCCGACGGAAAATATGGATACTTCGAAAATCCGAGTAATTTTTTTAATACATACAAGTTCCAACGCGGAACTAACGTAGCAGAAACGGCTCGCAATATCAATGCTGCGTTTGGAGAGAAGACTGGTAATGAGCGTACGATGCGTTTTGGTTTAAACGCTTTCGTAATGGAAACTTCGACTTGGAGAACGAACCACGTGGAAGACCGCCCACACAGGTGAATAACGCTGAATTGAAGGAGAAGAGTTAAACTACTCAGGAATTAGCAGCAAGGTTTAACGTTACCTTACCTACGATATTGACTCATTTGTATCAAATGAATAAGATATAAAAAATATGAAAAATGGGTGCCTCATTATTTGACTGATATGCAAATAGAAACGCGAGTTGAAACTTGCGTTGCCTTGTAGAATCGGTACATAAATGAAGGAATATTGGATCAAATTGTAACATCTGATGAAAAGTGGATTTTTTACGGTAACCGCGAAAAATGCAATGGTTGACCCCAGGTCAAACACCGCAACAGTGTGCTGAAACAAAGATTACCAATAAAAAGATAATGGTAACTTTTTGGTCGTATCTTCATAGTATTATTCACTATAGCTTTTTCAGGTCTAGTCAAGCAATATCAGCAGATGTTTATTGTGCCGAACTTCGAACATTGATGGCGAAACTGGCAGTGAAACAGCCCTGACTCTTGAATCGATCTTCACCATTATTGCTCCATGATAATGCAAGTCCTCATACTGCACGGGACACTGTTGTAACTCTACAGGAGCTGCAGTTAGAAACCATACCTCATCCTCTATACTCATTAGACCTTGCTCCAACTAACTAACAACGACTACCATTTTTTAACACACTTTTATTAGCTTCAAACGTGTTGGTATGTGCTTATGTAATGGAAAATTTGAACATGAATTTGATCCCCTTTAAAACGTTGGATTAACTCGAAATTTGGCATACTTATCAAGGATCGATGACAATACAACAATTGTATACATTTTTGCCATTATCGTTGCCGGGGTAACCAGGACAGCCAAAAGACAACTTTCTTCGGAAACTACGCTGACATACGTCACAAAATTCGAAGCAACCTCAAAAAAGAAAATAATAGTTTAAAAAAAAGAAAAACACGTGGGGTGCTTTTTGAGGTATTTTTTAATTGATATCACCCCACGCGTTTTTCCATTATTTTCTTTTTAGGTTGGTTTTCTATGGAAGCGTGTTTTTAGTTATACTTTTACCCCTATTATAGGGGCAATGGCCTCTAAAGCCACGGAAACAAACACTGTTTTGATGGAACGCTGTAAGCTTTCACTATATGCAAGTCGACGTTCGCATGAACTAGATAATATACGGACATGATGTTTTTGCGCTCTGAATCTTCGAGTCACTCAAAATCAAAAGGCTTCAAAATCCTCAGCTTAATTTATTCAAATTAAGCTGAGGATCAGCAGTTTTAAAACGTCAAAATAACATAGGACAGTCCCCCAAAGAGCCTGTCCTTCACTACTTCCTAGTGCTTTAGCTGGGAAGAAGTGGCGCAACAAACTCCCCAGCAGCACAGCTGTCTGTGCACTGCTTAATGCTGAGATGTTACTAATCGAACAGTGTGTATTTTCGGTGCGCTGAGATGAGTGCATCTAACAACGTAACCCTACCCAACTGTCACCCACCGATCAGAATGAAACTTTGCACATCGATATAACACTAAAAAATATTGAACCCGTGTTTTTTATTTTTCCGGAATCCACTTTTTAGGGGTAGAAACCACCCCTAGGTTTAAAAGGGTTGTAATGGTTTGTGGGGACAAGTTATATTAGGGTTAAGGTAGGTTAGCCTATCTGTGGTCAAGATCGTAATGTTCTGATTGAAAAGTAGTCGAATAAACTCACTCTACCCAGAATTACGTGGGTTAGCCTATTTAGGGCTTATTAGGGGTGGTTTCTACCCCTAAAAAGTGGATTCCGGAAAAATAAAATAACCGGGGTTCAATATTTTTTAGTGTTATATCGATGTGCAAAGTTTCATTCTGATCGGTGGGTGACAGTTGGGTAGGGTTACTTGTAGGGCATCTGTTCAAATCTCAATGCTCAATTTAACGCTGAGAGTTGAAAATTTAATACACGATTTTTATCGGGCATTAGATTTTTAGGATTTTTCCTACAGCAATATTTGTACGACCGTGCAAATGTCAACTAAGACTTGAAAAAATATTATAATTTCTTTACAACCTAGATGTGATGATTACACAAAAACGCAGACACGAAAAGCGAATTTGATTAAAAAATGAAAATTTTCCTTATGTATTTTACAAAGAAACTTTATATTGTTTCAGACTTTGATTCCTTGTTAAGTAATTGATCGCTAACACAAATATGAACGTGTAGACATATCAAAGAGCTTGTATTTTAAGTCAGTTTATAAATGAATGTGAAGGCTTAACGACGAGCAGTTTTCTGCCGTCCTTGTTCTTAGATTTTATATGAAAACTACTACAATAATAGTTATAGTGAAAATGAGTATATCAACTTTTGGTTACCGTTTATTTTAATGTAGTATGTTTTTATAGTGTTCAGAGAAAAGTGATATTATTTTTAGAAACAAATTATTTCTGTTTTAAGTTCATGTTAATTTTTAAGTAGAATTTAGTGCATTATTAGTTTTACGTAGTATTCCACAATGAAGAAATATTACTTTATTTTCGGCGAGGGGAGCAAGATCAATCAAATAATATGTGCTGTGCTTAGTAAGTATTAAGTAATTATTTTCAACTTCCTTCAAGCGCCAATTTATATATTTTATTATTTCCTATCTATTTGATTAGAAGTGAATCCCATGGAAACTTCCAACTTTCTGACCAACTGAATGAACTCCTTGGCAATGTAAAAGTGCATGTTAATCATTTATTTGGCATAAATACTTTGAATTATTGAGCATATCGATCAGTTCAGAAAAATATAGCACTTTTTTTTTCATGTTGCGTGTTGGGTTTCGGCTATTAATTAAATTCTTTGTTTGCAGTTCGTATGGTTTTTAAAATAAAAAATGAAATCATAATTCAGTTTCTTTTTCTATCTGCCGTGTTTAAGGTACATTCTATGTGGCAAAATTGCGAAACGCCCAGATTCGTAAATATTATGTTGATTGTTTTCTTCACATAGATTTATGAAGACAACGATAATAATAATAACGAACAAAATTATAATTGAAAATATTTTTTCTCTCCTTTGGAAGACGATTTGAAGAAATACTAATATTTCTTCAAATCGTCTTTTCCCCGCATTTTAATTTCGTAGCAGACTGTAAATCAAAATCTGAAACATTTTAAAGGTTATTGCTAATCTTTTATTTCATATTGTCAAAAAATTATGTACTTCGCAACAGAAACAATGCCATGAAAGTTGTGGAACTGTAAAAATAAAAGCGATTCCTACTGATAGTATATTACGCAATTACCCCTCTGGTTAGGATGTAGATACACAGTTATTCGTTATTCACATCTCAGTCGGAGTTCACGATCTCAATAAAATCAATGAATGATCATTAACCTTGGCATCTGTAAATATGGGACCAAAACACAGTCAAACCTATTAAGATTGTATTTTATGCGAAATTTTATTAATATTTCCAATTTTACTGTAGGACTCGGAGATAAATTATATTGATTTCACGATCTTAAAACCTTCGATGCCCTTTGTGTGATGGGTGGAAATCAATTATTGCATTCCATAATGATGGTAATATATTTGGTAGGCTTAACATTAATTAAACAATTACGGACCTTGTCGGGCACAGCATAGTAGAATATCGAGTTAAACGACATGCGATTGATGATAACTATGTCCAACAGTTACTTTGTGTATTTTCAGTATTGTAAAAAAAACCCACAGCAGTGCTAGTGCACTGGTAACGGGTAAAACTTCCGGACCGGTCTTAGATTCGAACCCAGGCACGCGCTTTACTTTATGTAAATTATATCATCACCACGGCTTTCAAAACGATGAAAAACATTATTTTTTTTACAAATGGTTTCAACCATAATGTAAAAGAAAATTATGGTTTTGTAATGGAAACATGCAGAAATTTTATGATGTTTCCAAATCATTGTTCGTTGCAGTTAACTTGCCAGTATTTGCTTACGGCACCAGTATCGGTTGGGTGTCACCGATGTCGCTGCTTCTTCAGTCCAAAGACTCTCCTCGGACCCCACTTACAGATTATGAGGTAAAGCTATCACTAATCAATGTTATAGCATTATGTTCTTCATGTAAAATTTTGTACGTAAAGATGCCTAGCGATCCGTTTGATGGACAAATTTAATTATTTTTAATGTACGTTTTGAGGCCAGATTATACGGTATATGTATATCACATTAATTAAATAAATAATCTGAACATCACTATTCCTACTTCTAGCTCGTTGACTAGATCAATGGCTTAAAGTTGCAATAGTATTTAAAGAAGAGTGGCAGGTCTTCATGTAATTCGAAAGTCGTACTTAGACTTTACGTACTTGTACGAATACTACTAAAAATAGATCTCTCGATAAAAAGCTAATGCTAACAAAGGAAAGCCCTTTAACTGTTTCATATTCATGAAGTCTCCTGAAAATAAGTGAAACAAAATCCGCCATTCTTCTTTTAAGGCGGTACCTACGCGAAATTATATTATTCGTAAGTTATTAAGGCAAATAAAAAAAAAATATTTTGTTTTTCCGGGCACTTTCCCCGAACCTCAGATAAGTTAATCCTATGTAGAAGCCTGAGGTCCAAAATATCGCACTCGTAAAAAAAACTGGCCTAATACGCAGTGAACTTTAGTAGTGCTAGAAAATGCTACCAATTCATATGATTATTTTTTTCTCAGATTTCATGGATAGCAGCTGCTCCATACTTAACATGCGTACCATCTAATTACTTAATGGCAATACTAAGCGACAAAATCGGGCGAAAACTGACTTTATTTTTCATATCTGGAATTACATTCGTAAGTATTTTTGTTCCGTTAGCTTTAAAGAATCTTTATTTCCGTTCGGTCAGCTCCGCTACAAAAGAAATTATGTGTCCCAACTTGTAAGGAAAATAATTTGAAAACAGTCGAGTACAACCCGGATATACTTTTCTTTCGCCAGTTCTGTGATGACTTTGCAAAGCCAAACTTAGTCCAAAAGTTTATCAAAAAACTACCATGATCAGTCTTTAACTGCTTATATGTGACTTAGTGATGCAATTGACACACTCATTATTTAAAACCACAAATTATCATTTTGTAAACTGAAAATATTAATGAGATTTTTTCCAGGCGTGCTGGGCAATCAAACTGTTGTCCATGGAAGTGTGGGCTTTGATCTTGGCCAGAGCATTGTTTGGTCTCACAATGGCAGGCGCCTACGTCACATGCCCACTGTATACTAAGGAGATTAGTTCTGCCAATGTTAGAGGAATGCTGGGCACATTGGTAAGCATTCTTACGTACCGTGCTGTGTAGCGGACGTTGCGAGAATTTCTTTAAAGGAGAAATTCAGGAATAAAAGCATCAGAAAATGAACATAGCTTACAGAGTTTCAAAAGTATTGCAGCAATGTTTGTCCAAAAACTGATTGCTTTTGGTTTGGCACAGAAAAATCCTCGAGTAGCGACCGTAAATATGCAAACTTTGCAGCTTCCTAGCTAGATAAATCAATAATTGTTAATATAAAGTAACGCACAGTGATGTACGATGATGCAAAACGAAGGTGGATTGTTCTACTTTCCTACCGATAATGGTCTGTCCCTCGTCGTGTTATGGCATCTCGTTGAAGTATTGATATTTACGTTTTTTTTTTTAATTTGGTTCAAATAAACGTCCGTATTTTTGTTATCTATTAAGTTTATGTATTTTTTTATTTTCTGTAACCAGCATATTATTTAATATCTCTTTTTCCCGTAGAATGCCGTGACAGAGTGGTAAGACCAAATGTGGTCTCCACAGAAAAAGGCTACTTTGTCACATTATTTTTATTTAAAACAAACACTAAAAATAAAATATTAGCCGGAAAGAAAATTTTATTAAATCCTAATGAAAACACAGATGCATTTATTTTTAATTCCACACAGAAACCACAATTATGGATAGTTCGAAAACCAAAAAAAAAACAAATAAACTTCGTTTTACGTCGGTAGAAAAGTAGAATGACCCAAGTACTGTAGTGACTTTTGTGAGGCCTATGTCCAGCAATGAACGGTTACTTTGCGCGTTATTCTTGGTACATGTTTAAATACTTTAGTTTGCTAAACGTAAATGATTATTTATATATTTTTTATATTTCATCCATATCTACTTTTCCAGGTGATCCTTTTCCATACGACGGGTAACTTGTTCCTCTACGTCATTGGTGATCTTCTGAGCTACCGTACCATCCTATGGATATGTTTGATGCTACCAACACTTCACCTGGTACTCTTTATTATGATGCCTGAGTCACCTTCGTACCTAATTAAGACAGGAGATACAGAGGTATATCATTTTTTTTTATAATTTCTATGTTTGTTTCTGTATTGTATTCCGTTTGGCAGTTTTAGTTTACTTTAGTTTAATAGAATATGTATTAGTTTATAGTTATTGATTTTATATTATTTATGTATTATTTTTATGGGCCTAGTAGCCTGAAATAAAGGATTGTATTGTATTTTATTGTATAAATACATTTTAAATTATGCTTTACTTTGACGATCAATGTGTTTTAGCTTATTAGATTTTCGTTGCGTAATTTATCAATTGAAAACGTAGATATAAATATTGACATAACATCATTAATCATAGGGACGTAGATTTTATCGAACTGACACGATAATACTTGCGTATAGGTTATAGTTTTATATTATTTATACGTAAGATGACCCTAACAGTCATCTTCCAGTATAACCAAATGCAGTTGAATAGCAGTATTTCTATCTAACATATACGACCAAATGGCTGTCAGAATTTCGGACTTGGAACTACCTGTAACGAAGCGTGAGTCAAAAATATTTCTGTCATGCTTCGGGCAACTGAACTTGGAATTTTCGAATATTGCCGTTCAAAACTGCGTGCTCAGGCGTCGTAATTTTGTGATACTCATTATCGCGACATGCAGTAGAAAAATAAAATTTAACTTGCTGTGATGTATATAAATATTACTAATACCTGTAATTTTCCTTCCATTTAACAATATTATCAGGTGCAACCACAATATTTGAGTAGTAAGACATTAACGAAATTTCCAACGTACTGTTTATATTTAAGTAAATGATCTCCATAATAAAATACGCTTTGTAAAATAGATAACGTGCTTAGAGTTGACTTATACTAAATGTGGTTTTATTGTTCATTTCTAAAACTAATTACGCACTGCATCATCTTCACGCCTAGTTTATAAAAGGGTAAGCCGCATTTCAGTTACCTTATGCAATATTCAGTTTCAAATCCGGACTTCGAGCCGTGACTAACCTTTAAAAACTAAATCTATACTAATATTATAAAGCTGAAGAGTTTGTTTGTTTGGTTGAACATGATAATCTCAGGAACTGCTAGTGAAAATTGAAAAAATATTTTTGTGTTGAGTAGCCTATTTATGGAGAAAGGTTATAGGCTATATAACATCACGCTACAATTAAAAGGAGCGGAACAGCAAAAAATGCACGAAAAATGGCAGGCAATTTGATACGACGGGAAGGATCAGGGGAGCAAAACTTTGACGCGGACGAAGTCGCGGGCAGAAGCTAGTTGTATTATTTATTTCGAACCGGAGAAACCCCAACCTTCACACAATGATCCTGCTGGATGGCGTCTCGAAAAAAATGTTGATGACATGCTTCTGAATAAAACAAAGAGCTCATTGGTAAATAATAACTACGGTACGAGTCGATTGACAGCTACACCTGCTGAGGTTATTTTGTGTATGGGTGTCATCAATGACTCATCGACACTCCTCCGAGCCGCGAAAATACGTAAAGCCGTTGCTTCTGGCTTCATTCTAAGGTTTTTAACAATTGCGACGTACCGTGTGGTGCCGGACGTAAAGAATAGCATCATCCCATTTCTTCCCGGGGGTGTCGGAAGAGGCGACTCAGGGAGTAACTAGAGAATGGGCAGCAGCGTTCTCTATGCATTTTAACACCATACTGCGATCGCCAACCCGCCTGCCAAGCGTGGCGATTATGGCAAAGCCCCCCGAATTGGGGGAGGCCCATGTCCAGCAGTGGATGTCTTATGGCTGAAATGATGATGATGATGATGAATAGATAGTCAGAAATCCTGAAATCTTGAAACCAATCTGACCCCGGTTGGAATAAAAGCTGACTCCGAGAAAGTTGAGAAATAGACAGACTGGTCAGGATAATACTTTAGAACGTTACTAATAACTATGCCTAGAAGAAATCATTCTTAATCTGTAGCAACCCATCAACTCAGCTTATTGAAATATATTCAAATTTTTTGTAATCAATTTCTGTGTAATCAAATTTTTGGCAGGAAGCAATAAGATCAATGGCATGGCTCAGATGCAGAAAAGAAGATGACCCTAATGTGATAGGTGAAGTGAACCAGATCAAAAAAGAACAAATGAAAGATGATGACAGCAATCGATTTGTTATAAAAGCTATTCGTAAGTTTTTTCCTAATAATGTTATTACATACATACATACATACAATCACGCCTTTTTCCCATGGGGGTAGGCAGAAACCACGGAACGCCACCTGCTACGATCTCTACACACTCCTTTTGCCTCTTTTTTTTTTTTTTTTTTTTAAAAATAATGTTATTGTTGACGAAAATATAGAAATGATAGCGTATATTTTTGCAAATAAGATCGGCAATAATGAACGCAAAATTCAGAACAATAACAATCTAAAAGTACACGTTCATATTCCCCGGAGACTTTTGAATACCCCTGAGAGGTACTCTTATTTTGATTTTGTGTATGCACCTTTTGTGCACTCCCATGCTATTCACAAAATCAAAGTCAGAGTAATATGTTTTTGTCTTTTTGTTTTTCGAATTGAATGGCGTGCTATTAGAGAGGCTTATGTCCAGTAGTGGATTGCTATAGGCTGATGATGATGATGATGATGATGATGATGATGATGATGATGATGTTTTTATGTTTTAAGTTTTAATCCATTAAAAGGCACTTTTGAAACTCAATATTTAAAATAAAATGTAACTGACACAACAGACAGTACAGTAATTAGTTTAGTGTGAAGACATCTCCCAGATTAAGTTTTAGTATTTTATAATCAAGAAGTGTTCGTGTGTGTGTGTGTTGTTGTTCGGTCGAAGTGGCGGAGCTTGGGGGAGGCCTATGTCCAGCAGTGGACGTCTTTCGGCTGAAATGATGATGATGTTATAAACTTATAGTAACAGAAAGGATGCAAAATTTGCTAAATTGTACTATGATTTCTAAGACAATATAGAAAATTGCCCAAAAACTATGGTCGTCACTAATCACTGTCGTCAAACATTAGACGGATTTGATTCACCCAATGACATTATATTACTGTAACAGTTTCAATGAAGCTCATTTAGCATTGAGAGATGTCCAAACACGCTATTCAATTGTTTCTCATTGCTCGAGATTACAGCTGCTTGACAGCGCGTTTATTCTATATCTAATATATAAAATTCTCGTGTCACAGTTTTCGTTGCCATACTCCTCCGAAACGGCTTGACCGATTTTGATGAAATTTTTTGTGCTTATCCGGTATGTATGAGAATCGGCCAAAATCTATTTTTCATCCCCCTAAATGTTAGGGGTAGTCCACCCCTAAATTTTATTTTTTATTTTTTAGACAAAATTTTTAATTTCTATTTTTTTATGATACAACATACAAAAATACATACAATCCTTAATTTTCATATGGCAAAACAACGTTTGCCGGGTCAGCTAGTTTTTATTATATAATACTATTTGATTGTATCATATTTTGTCACATAATGCTAGAACTATTTGTAAAGCGTAACATAAAATGTAACACAAATAAGTCAATCAAAGGTATGCATTACAATATTAAATGAAAAGGCGCTTCCTCACTGTGACTAGAGATGATACTTCTACTTTTTTAATTTTATATATTGACCTATCCTGCTAGTTTCGATTAAGTCTCTTCACTCAACAACGGTATGTGCAGTGAACTTTCAAAACCTAAGCTGTGACAGTGAAATCTTGTATAAACGTTATCTTTAATCTAATAACATTACAGACAAATCAATCGCGACAAAACTTATCAAAATTATTTCATCGAACGTTGTGTTTCACTTATCTATAATTTTAAAGTCTATTAAACCATTGTACAATTTAATTTTACAGTGCAAGACAAAATCCTGATCAGGGCCTTCGTAATTGCCATGGTAATGTCTTTAGCGAGAGAAATGTGCGGTGCCATCCCAGTTCTAAACTTCGCTGGGGAGATATTTATGAGGGCTTCGGAAGGATCAGGCATAGTCCTAACTGCTAACCAACAGGCTATGGTTTTGGGAGCTGTGCAAGTACTCGGAGCAGCTTTGGCGTCTTTCCCAGTAGAGAAAGCTGGAAGGAAGGTGGGATTGACAACTGTACTATTTTATCTTTATTAAAGCAAAGATAATTATTAAAAAAAAACCACCCAGTGCGTGTCGGACCACGCACTATGAAATGTAGTTGGGATGGATCCTAAAAATGGAATGGAAAATGTAGGTCAAAGCCATTATCTGATCATACATTTAGCCTTTTATTTCTATCTTCAAATGATGTGCCTTGGCCATTTGCATTATTTTCGCCTCTATCTAATATAGCGTTCGATTTCATTTCTATTATTAAATTAATTTAATATAGAGCTAACAACAAGACTGTGTTTTTCGTTTAATTATTACATTTGATTTGAAAAGTTGAACTAACCGTCAACCAGACTGATTTAGAAAGTAATTTCCGAAACATAACTAATCACACTTTCAGAGAGTAAAGAAAAGTTCTCGAATCAGAAACTATATTGCTTAGGTTTTGATAGTTATACTAAAACAGGAATTTGATCGTCATTATTTCTCTTACTATCCGCAGCCTCTCTTCATAGCTACAGCCTTCGTGTCAGGATTGAGCATGTGTGCCCTGGCTTCCTGGTACGTGGCTCGAGACTACAACGTGTTAGCTCCATCTTGGTTGCCGGTCGTCTCTCTCTGCTTGTGTATCTTCTGTGATGCGCTTGGGTTGCAACCTGTCTCCGTGATTGTTACTGGAGAAATCTTTTCTTTCAAGGTAGGTATATATGGTAACTTCACACGGTCCTTCTTTACATGTTGTGATCATTTCATAAATATAAAAGAAAGGCAGCAGAGTCTTTTAATCCAATTCCTGATTATAGAAAGTGTCGTCACCAATGAACTGTTTAACATTTATTTTTTGTGGTCACTTTAACTTTATGACTTTTGGTCAATGAAAAGCCATTATTTAGCATTCGTCAATAATAATAACCAAATAATATTCTTCGTAAAACCCAATTTATTTACTGTCTGATTAAAAAGTATCTAACTGAAAATAAATAGTGTTTCTAAAATCTCAACTTTTGACTGAATGACTGAGTTACATGGACCTGAGCAAACGTGCACGTTTTAAGTTATAAAAGTGTTACTTTCAACAAAAACTTACCAACTCAATCATCTTTTCAGTATCGTGGCTCAGTAATGGCGACCACAATGTCAGTAGCCGCAACTACTGCCTTCCTACAAACGTTGTTCTTCAGGCCTGTAGTAAATGCAGTAGGAGCACATGTGGCATTCTACTTCTACGGAGCTGTGTGTTTATGCACAACCGTCTATGTGTTCATTAGTGTACCAGAGACGAAACAAAGGATCTTGGAAGAGATTTATGAAGACTTGAAGACTAAAAAGGAAAAAAGAATTGAAAGAGAAAAGTCAGTAGCTATAGAGGCTGGCAAGGTGGATACATAAAAAGTTGTGATGATTTTTATAACGGTGATTGTTTTAATAAAATTAATTGAAATTAATGATTTGTATTTTGGGTTGAACTATTCAAAGTTCTTTTAATGGAATTACTTGCACATACGATAAACATTGTATCGTTATACTAGCTCCAAAAATAATATCTATATTGTATATTAATATTATAAAGCTGAACAGTTGTTGAACGCGCTAATCTCAAGAACTACTGGTTTGAATTGTTTTTTTTAAGGGTTTATTGCCCATTTATCTAGGAAGCTATATAACATCACGCTAGGAACCGAACAAATAGAATAATAGTCATGGATACGAAGACCTCGCACGGGCAAGCGATTCGATGCGACGGGTAAGCGGTGTAAGTAATTTACCGCAGACAAAGTCGCGAATAGAAGCTAGTGTGAAATAATATGTATGTATATCACCACAATCATTTGCCTACCCTTTTCCTAACGATGTTGGGGTTGGCTTCCAGACTGGCCAAATAAAAGAAGATAAAGGAAAGAACGAAAAGAGATCAAAAGAGAAGGAGAACGTAGCAGAACACGAATAATGATAGTATTTTGCATGGAACGACTGCCTATCTGACCTCCACAACCCAGATATTGGGTGATGCGATACCCAATAACTGGGACAGACTTGGTAAGACTGGTTGTTGGGCTAACGGGTTTCTGACAACCCCCAATGACTGTCAAAGATCCGTAAATTTAATTAATTTTTATATTTAATATTGTTTTTTTTTATTGTGGGATTATTTTGTCACGTCCGTGTGTCCGTGGCATCACAGTGGGCTCTATCTGAATACCAGCGCTGCGGTAATTGTTTTTTTTTTTAACAAATATCGCAGTATTATGCTGAGATAGGAGCCTTTTTGGCCTCGCACAGGTCTTATTCTTTTAATTTTATATCTTTTAACTTTTTGTTATCTTAAAAGTTTCTATGTTCTTTTTTATTGTTTTTATGCCCTGTGCGTGTCTCAAATAAAAAATTTTTCTTTCTTTCTTTCTAAATGACAGCCGTTTACCAAAGGCTTAACACGCTTTCCGAAACACGTAGGTGTGTTGGTATTTAAAGATGGTCACCCATCCACGGACCAACCGCGGAAAGCGTAGTTTAAACTGATCGATCGAACAATCCAGCTTTATTACTTAACTACAAGCTTATAGAAATATTATTATTTTTATTTAGAACGATTGGCCTTAAAAGTCTTTGTCGCTCTTTTTGATTGGCGTAGGATACAACGAAAGATTTTATTTAAGGTCTGCAATGATACAGACAATGCCTTGTTATTTCATCTGTACTATGTATACTATATTACTATATATATTAATATTATAAAGCTGAAGAGTTTGTTTGTTTGATTGAACGCGCTAATCTCCAAAACAGTAGATCCGAATTAAAAAAAAATCTTTTGTGTTGGATAGTCTATTTATCGAGAAAGGCTATAAGCTATATAACATCACGCTATAACTAAGAGGAACGGAGCAGTAATGAAAAATGTTGCAAAAACGGGGAAAATCGCACGGGTAGGCAATTCGATGCGACGGGAAGGGTTGGGGGAACAAGAAATTTAACGCGGACGAAGTCGCGGGCAGAACCTAGTTAAAGAATAAGGATAAAAATAGCATAATTATCTTATTAAAGTAAGCATAATGTGAATGTATACCACGAAACTATCTACATTTTTTTCCAATTTTGTTTTGATTGTATTATCAACGTAATTCCTTATGTCCGAACATCCATTCATAAATTAATGAAAAAAGTTCAAGTATACTTTATTTTGTTTGTCTACTTTGTATAAATTGACCTAGCTTTCAAGATAATTTATTAGTTGATATTGTATGGAAAAATACCAGCGTATCGTTAGCGATGACTGACGGACAACGTTAGATATGCCCGACACACTCTAATGGAATTACTTTTTAAGGTCACATTTAAACAACAATTCAAATCAGTAATAGAAAAATGTTTTCCAACAAAATGCATCAGAGAAAAGTTTACATAAACAAAGAGTTTTTGAGTATTTTCTATCCATTTTACTACATCAGTACTATCTGTTGTATGCGGAAATATAATATCAATAATAATTTTGTGGGAAAAGTTACGAGAACAAATTTCGTGTATGCTGTAATCATGATTTCTGTTATGATTGGTTTTTATCACGCAATCATGGAGTACACCAATTTTAGTGTCAAATCATACGGGAGTATTTACAACATTATATATTTGGAGTATTTGTTAAACTATGTAGGAGTATGTGTAATCAATTTGTACTATAGCACAACAACAGTGCGTTTACTTGTACTTCTTGATGAGATAAGCAATTATCTTTACAGCAGCAATGATACAAGAAATTTCAAGACCATGTCGTGTTTTTTAACATTAACGCTACTTCTACTTTGTGTTATCCTGGTGGTTTTTAAAATAACTTACGATCCAGCTTGGACATTGTTAAGAGGAATTTATGTATCTACGTCAATACTCTTGGATTTAGAGATAATTCAAATTCTGCTATACACTTACATTCTGACATGTAAAACTATTCGATGGAATTATAAAATAAAGAATATACATTTTGGAAGCAGATATGATGAAATAGCTGTGGATAGAGAAATAGTACTAGACGAAATGCAAGATACAATAATATCAATTTCTTATGCTTGGGATCTTACATTGAAAACTTCTGGATTTAGTGTAATTACTACTGTTGTTTTAAGTAGAGGAAAATTCAAATAATATTAAATATTGTATAAAAAATACAAATTGTAAAAAAATATTTACTTGCAAAACTCTTTTTCAGATTTTGTTTCACTTCATAACCACATTTGTACAGACATTGGTTTATGTGGGTGTTCTCATAATATGGTCTAAAGCACATTTTGTGAGTATTATTGAACAGTGATATTAGGGATATCATCATTCTCCTGCTCTTATTCCAATTTATTTGGGGTTGGCGTAACATCTCTTTTTCTTCCACACTTCTCTATTAGTCGTCATCTCAGCAGTCACCCCCTTTCTATCCATATCATAATTCACACAGTCCATCCATCGTTTCTTTGGTCTTCCTCTACTCTTAAAGCCATCAACATTCTTACTTTACTAATACTTTCCTCACACCATTTTCCTAATTCCTCCGTATCACGTGACTATACTATGACAACCGATTCCCACGAAATTTTTCAGTTATTGGTGCCACTTTCAGACTTCCTCTTATGTACTCATTTCTTATTCTATCCATTCGTATAACACCACACATCCCTCTTAACATTCTCATCTCAACTGCATGCAATTGCCTTTCATTCATCCCTTTTGTGGCCCAACATTCTGACCCATACAAGACAGCAGGTCTGACCATGGCTTTATATATCTTTCTCTTAAGTTAAAGGGGGATATGGGAGTCGCAAATTGTTCCTGTGACCTGCTGCCATTTCATCCATCCAGTGTTTATTCTGTGCTTAAAGTGATATTAGGGATAGAACAGCTTTAATTGCTATCTTCTCAACATAGCAACTATAGTCAATCAGCTCGATTAGATTTGTGTAGTCTTAAAAGTTAAATTATTAATCTACATTCAGTGAAACTCCTAAGTTACTTATTTGATTACTGAAGGCGCATTCGTGTGAGGCCTTCGTAGCTTTACGATGTCTTCCACTTCATTGGATTCTCGGCTTCTCACATGGCAGTCGTAACAGAGTTCAGTGAGGGCAGTTGCTTAGTTGGACCAGTGGTTAGGTGACTGGCCGTGATGTCTTTTCCCATTAGCGACTAAAGTCCATTAATACCATAGTTTTTTTTTTATTGTTGGGATATATTTTGATTTAAATCAGAAAAGAAGTAAGATTAAAAGTATAAGAATTTTTCTTTGGCTTTACATAAAATTTTGAAATAAAATATACATATCGAATCATTTTGTGTTAATTTAGATGCAATGTTTATGGCCTTTTAAATTTGCATTACACACTTACAGTGGGAGATAGCCTTCATTTTGACAGTTCAAAAACATTCATTACGTTATTTACGAATGTCACTTTGGCCAACCCTAAGGTTGTCGATCTACTTTGTAGGCCGCACGTGTAGGGAAGAACCTCAGTAGTAATTAAAAGGGCAGATTTCTTGAAGATTATATTAAAACATAAATAGTGAAAATTTCAGGAGAATTATGAAGTTATCATTAGTCATACATTTGGAGTACTTCTGTGGTTAGCCAAGGTGTTCTTTGTGGAATTGGGGCTATGTCTCGCTTGCGAAGCATTTTATGAAGAACTTGGAAAAGCTCGAAGTAATGTTCTGATCAAACTATCACAAGATTGTAAGTATGATACAAGACAGATATTTTAGAACTTTTAAAATCTAAAACATTCTACTGCTTTAAACATATCTATTTAGTGAGAACGTAGTAACGTTTCACTTTTGAAAAGCAGTAACGTCTTTACAAGTAAGCAAAGTTGGCGTGTCAGACAATATTAGTAATTACTTTCAAAAGGTAGATTTTTTATGAGTGGCACATTGTCTGTGTAATATTCGTATAGTTAAATTACTTTTTCATTCCAGTGTCATTAAAAAGAGTTTGGAAGAATATGTTTCGTGTGTTGCACAAAGACTTCGAGAAGCTGAGCGCCTGCGGATTTTTTGCCGTTGACGCGGCTACTCTGTTAAACTTCTGTAACGTTGTAGCTACTTACACAGTTGTTTTACTACAATTTGCTTTTCTGTAAAATGTTTATATGAATGTTTCGTTTAATATAGCACGTTTCTTCAATAACTTTTTTTTTTCTTACTGTCGGTCGGTAGACACCTATTGTTTTCCTCCACCATTCACCACTATTTCGAGTAGTTCCCTTGTTAACCAATTGAATACCGTAATTACAGACACAATTAAAAACCATTGTGTCTATACCAAATGTGGTATCTCAGGGACTTAGAGGTTAAAGTAACCTCCTCCTCCTGGTTTGTTTTCTCGTAACATTTGTTTCATTTTCGTTCATTTCATCTCTCATTTAATTAATCATTTCTTCTTCTTGATTTTTTTTTTAAAACATCTTAAAGTTTAACAGTTTAGATCAATTTGATTTTCTGACTAAGTACCTATAATGTTTTATTAATCTAATTTTTATTACAAAAAAATTATATATATATATATATCAAGGAGGGCGAGACTTAAATATCCTCGTCATCCTCATCTTCATATTCAGAAGAAGAAATTACTTTGCCAGATTTTTATATAAACTAATAAGCATAAAATGCAGAAGAAGTGAACATGGGGCAGGGAAGATGTTATATTATGCAGACTTCAATGACGGCAATCCTTTGAAATAATTACTTTGTAACGTACGAGCATGGATTGAATTGTGTTGTGCCATGTTGAACATAACCTCTAGTACTAAATGTTTTAACCTGAAGTGCTCTATAAAAGGATAAAAGATTTCATAGTATTTACATTAAACCACGTCCTGGTCTGATCTTAGATACAATATTATATTATAATAGTAATTTATGAAACTGTGGCATAATATGGGGTATTAAACCACGAGGGTGTGTTTAGGTTTGTTCTTACTACCTATTTATACGGGGCGCGCCATTGGTATAGCTTTTACTTTTTAACCTTTATATTTTATTTGTAGGTCCCAATCCTAATGTTTGAGAGTCAGATAAAGTACTGTACGAAACTATACATAAGAGCTCCCTTAAAAAAAGTAATTAATGGAAACTCCTTGGTAATATTAACTACTTGGATTTACTCTGTATTATAATTGTACAAAAAAAAAATAGAACATTATTTTATTCTCAATATTTTGTTTTGTTTCGATATGATTCAATTTTTCAAATTTCGATACCCAATATCGAAATTTGAAATTATGAAATATGTCAATAAAAACTGGTTTTGAACTTTATAATTCGATTTATACGACGAGAGAATAGATAATATTCAATGATCTGTATATACAGAATTCAAAGTCCTGAGTGACTGTCTGACTGATATATCAACGCTCAGCCTAAACCGCTGGACCTAGAGACATGAAAGGAGGGTGTGTTCTTTGTGAAAAGTAGGTATCCACAAAGAAAGCGTTTTTTAAATTACATCCCTAAGAGGGTGAAATGGGGGTCGAATTTTCTATGAAACTTTTTATTCTCTGGGTCGGATAAGACAAAGCAAGTAGTGCGATAAGACATTGTTTACCTGGATTAACACATAGGGTACTTTTAGTTTTGATAGTACGTTCCTGTGGGATATTTTTCGGCATCTACGAGGGCAAAGCCGCGGGCAAAAGCTAGTAATATATAAATGAAAACAGGGTTCAAAAATCACACTGTTTATTTTTATCTGAAACAAATAATAATACAAAGTTGTTGGTGCTTTGTCATGAATTACAAGAAAGCAAACTGCAGTAACACAACAGTATAGGCAGTGACCGTTTTGATGAACTGAACCATTGCGGCAGCATCTATGGAGAATCCTCCAGCAGTAGTCATCTCTTGAATATCTGTATCTAACACTCGTTGTATATTAATCCATCTTCTTTTAAATGTTACTGAAACCCAAAAAAAATAGCTTGGATGTCAGACTATTATTAGTAGACGAAATGTTTGACTAAATCCACCCACTCGTGTTAAGTATATGCGCGACAAATGAACAAATAACGCGATTAGATTAGTGCGGGGTATCTACCAAAACTAAAAAGTTAAAAATAAAAACTTTTCTTCCGTACTGGAAGGAACACTTATTACCGCCGCTGCAAGGGTTGTGGCTGGACAACCTGCGAGCTGCCCTATCCACCGCTGGAAGACCTACCCATCTACCTGGCTGACACCGGTCACCTACGACTTGAGAACTATCAGGATAGTGGTTTTCTTTAGGCGGGCTAGAATTGAATATGCGCTCGATATCCAGAACTCACGCCAGCCTTCTGCTGGGGTTAAATATATTTTAGAATTGTTTAATTTGTTTTAGTTTGCTAAATATATTATGTATTTACCTTCATTTTGAGTTTTTTTTATTATCTTAATCGTCCTGCCCTAGCAGGCAAATTACAGTGGCAAAAAAACCTTAAACACAGATCCTAAGACACCGACTTCCAAAATTAAAGTTATTTTTCACTTTGTAGTGTTTTTTTAAGGACGGTTGTTATTTTTTTTTGTAAAAAGTTTTTATTTGTATCGGGTCTCCCTTGTTTTACCGAAAAGAAATTGCCAAATTATCACTTCCCAAACAAATTTTCGCATAATTTCATTTGCCAAATTATTACTGACCAAAAAATCTCTTTACAAATAATTGTTACGAAAACCTATGTTTGGCAAGTGAACGTTTGAACAATAACTTGTTCACCAACTAGTACTTTTACCATTTTTTATCTAGTCAAATATTTCAGTTGGTATAACATATTTTACGCATAATTAAATAAGCCAAATATTTGGTGTCGTCAATTTAAACTTACCATTTCTGTTTAGTCGATTGCGTAGCCAATGACATCAATAGTAAAGATGCAGAAGCAATAAGGCATTTATCAAGGTCTGACATGGCGCTGTATGTATTATCACTCAATAAATCAGGTGATTGTGAACATGTGATTTTATTTCCCTCTAAGAAACATGCAAACAACCATGCATGCAGCATGCATGCAAGCAAGCAACATGCAATCGAGCATGCAAGCAAGCATGCATCATGTAGCATGCAAGCAAGCATGCATTCAAGCAGGCAAGCAGCATGCAATCGAGCATGCAAGCAAGAATGCAATATGCAAGCGAGCATGCATCATGCAGCAGGCATGGTTTCTGTCATGGCTCCGGCACTACGGAGCTTAGGCGGTCCCACGCGAGCTTATCGTCGCAGACAGCTTAACGATCACCACCGCAGCTTCGTCTTGCTGGCTGGCTTCGCCGGCCAGCCTCAGCTGCGGCGGCGAGCGTTACAACCACCTGCTCCTCAGCTCGCGGGCCGCCTCGCCCCTCCGCGCCTACGCGATTTTAAATTACACTCTAGGGGTAGGGCAGACAAGACTACGTGGAGTCGGATTTACAGCGATTCGTTTCCGTCACTAAAACCTAACTTGTAGCATTTTTTTACTACTAACGATTTTATTATAAATGAACATTCGGCATAATACACTTTATATAATACAATACTTAGGACATATGACTTTATAACATGCAAAATTAGGAGATTTAATTATTATAGTATTTCAATTTAAAATTGTAAGTTACAAATATTTTGTACTAGCTTTTGCTATTTTGTACTCTAACGCGAGTACAAAATAAATGATTACCTATATTAAAATAAAATTGCATTTTTAATTATACAATTCCCAAAAACATCTTATTTTTGCCTTTATATTTTTGTCATAACAAATCATTTGACTAAACGTTTATTGTCTTAATATTGTTTGCTGTTATAAATCATTTGATTAAAGACCAAAAGCCTTAATGACATTATCCTTGGTAACAATCTGCCAAGTAAACATTTGACCAAATGAAAATGTGCGTACTAAAATTATTCCAAATATTACATTGGTATAAAAAAAGGTTGCTATTTGTTTGGGTGATGAAAATTTGGCAAAATCTTTTCGGCAAAACGGCAGGATCCCATTTGTATCATATGAAATAATAATAAAACCAGTTTATTATTGTCCCACTGCAGGGCTTTTTCTCATCTAGAGTTAAGGCATCAGCATTGATCGCCATATACATGTATCCAGATTTCCTATATACAAGCATGCCTAAATTGAGAGTCCAGTAACTCAATCATTTTTCTTTCTCCTACAGACGTTTCAAGTATTTTTCCTACTGTGATGATGAAGTGGTCCCTAGTGTCAGTAACACAAGTTAATTCCTACCACGGAACTGGGTTCTGTTCCGCTATCCACTGTAATAATTTTATATGTCACTAATGATGTAGTATTTAAGTTAACATGTACTCATCATCATCATCATCATCAGCCTATAGCAGTCCACTGCTGGACATAGGCCTCCCCAATTGCGCGCCATTCAGCTCGATTTTCGGCAACTCTCATCCAGTTGCTGCCAGCCACCCTGCGAAGATCGTCGCTCCACCTAGCCTGAGGGCGTCCTACCTTACGTTTGCCGATTCGCGGTCTCCACTCAAGAACACGTCTACCCCAACGGTCATCGGTTCGACGGCTAATATGGCCGGCCCACTGCCACTTCAGCTTGCTAATCCTATGAGCTATGTCGACAACTTTGGTTCTCTGCCGGATCACCTCATTTCGGATTCTGTCCCTCAGAGATACTCCAAGCATAGCTCGTTCCATAGCTCGCTGAGCGACTTTAAATTTGTGGACCAGCCGTACCGTGAGTGTCCACGTTTCGGCTCCGTAGGTCATAACAGGTAGGACGCACTGGTTGAAGACTTTCGTCTTTAAGTTCTGTGGAATACGCGACGAGAAGACTCGACGAAGCTTCCCAAACGCTGCCCAGCCCAGCTGAATTCTCCTGTTAGCCTCCTTCTCAAGGTTGTTCTTACCAAACTGCAGAGTTTGCCCGAGGTAAACGTATTCTCGAACAACCTTGAGGGCACCGCCATTGACCGCAATCGGTCCTGGAGTCGCGTGATCGTTGAACATAACCTGTGTTTTGTCCAAGTTCATCCGAAGACCAATGCGTACCGAAGAATCAACTAGGCCATCCAGCATCTGCTGCAAGTCCTGTAGCGATTCCGCCAATATGACGATGTCGTCTGCAAATCTCAAGTGTGAGATGTATTCGCCGTTGATGTTTATTCCGCGTCCACTCCAGTTTAGCGTCTTGAACACATCCTCCAGTGCGTTAGCGAACAATTTTGGGGAGATTACGTCCCCTTGTCTCACTCCTCGACGCAGGGCGATGTGTTCAGTTTGCCGGTCCTGAGTTTGGACGGTCATTGAGGCGTTTTCATAAAGACATCTCAGCACTTGGATGTATCGCCAGTCGACTTGGCATCGCTGCAAAGACTCCAAAACAGACCAGGTCTCAATAGAATCAAAAGCCTTCTCATAGTCCACAAACGCAAGACACAGCGGCCGATTATACTCCTCGGACTTCTGTATAATCTGCCGCACTGTGTGGATGTGGTCTATGGTGCTGTATCCTCCTCGAAACCCGGCCTGCTCCGGCGGCTGAAACTCGTCGAGTCTCCGCGCTAGACGATTCGAGACGACTCTTGAAAACAGCTTATATACGTGGCTTAGGAGCGAAATGGGTCTGTAGTTCTTTAAAAGGGTTTTATCCCCCTTTTTAAAGAATAGTACGACCACACTCCTTCGCCACGCTTCTGGAGTTCTCCCAGAGAACAGGACAGAGTTGAAGAGCTCCCGAAGCTCTTTCAGTACAGGACTTCCTTCTGCTTTCAGGAGCTCGGTCGTAATCCCGTCCTCACCAGGGGCTTTTCCATTTTTAAGCTGTTTGAGAGCCGCCTCGATTTCATCTTGGCTGACTTCTGGCAGGTCTTCTGTGAAGTGGCGGGTTAAAGTGGCTCTAGAATCCTCATTTTCGGGATCAGGTCGAGATGCATGCGATGCGTACAAATGGCCGTAGAAGTTTTCGACTTCCGAAAGGATCTCCGGCTTTGAAACGACGATATCCCCACTAGATGTAGTCAACTTCGTCAGGTGGCTCCTCCCAAGTGGTTGGACAAACACTTTCGACCCCCGATTTTGCTCAATCGCTTTCTCTATGAAGTGTGTATAAGAGCGTCGGAGGTCGCGTCGTACCAAAGATCTTATCTTATTGTTGAGTGCCCGATGTTCTGACGAAGTGACAGGTGGGTTTTCACGTCGTTCCGTCATAAGCTCCAGAGTCTCTTCCGAAAGTTTGGACTTCCTGCCCGTACGCCGCATTTTGCAAAACCTCGCACCTTCTTCCCTGAGGATTCCCACCATTTGGTCGAGCGCCTGGTCAACCTCATTTGTGGTTTCCACGGCAGCAAATCGGTTTTCCAGGTCTAACTGGAATGCTTCAGATCCTAGCATAGTTTGGAGCATATTTGGACGGAGCCTAGACTTCATCAAACGAGTTCGCTCGAGCTTGTAGTTGATATTCAGAGAGCCTCGAACAAGTCTGTGATCACTGCCGGTATTGAACCTGTTGATCACTGAGACATCTCTGAATATGTGCTTCCTATCCGTTATGATGAAGTCTATCTCATTTTTTGTCATAGTGTCGGGGCTTCGCCACGTCCACTTCCTTTGGGGCTGTTTCTTAAAGAAGGAATTCATCAAGAAAAGCCCCTCCTTCGCAAGGAAGTTAACAAGCATTTGCCCCCTATGATTTCTGCTGCCAAACCCGTAGGATCCTACTACCGATTCACTGCAATTCTGTACTCCCACTTTAGCGTTAAAATCCCCCATAACTACGTTGTAGTGGGCCTTAGTGGTGGAATGCAAGGCCTTGGAAATGTCCTCGTACATTTCCTCCACTTCGTCATCCGAGTGTGCCGAGGTCGGTGCGTATACCTGGATAACCTTGAGGCTATACCTCTTGGTTAGCTGAACTACGAGGTACGCTACCCTATTCGACACACTGGAGACTTCCACAACGTTGTCACAAAGGGATTTGTTTACCAGGAACCCGATTCCACCTTGGGGTAGCTGGTCTCCCTCTCGAAAATACAGGAGGTGGCCCGATTCAAGGGTTATGGTGTCCTCCCCCTCTCTTCGGACTTCACTCAACCCAAGAATGTGCCACTTTATCTTTCCGAGCTCTTCTTCTAGCTGCACTAGGTGTTCGTCGAGCCGTAGCGTGCGTCCGTTGTACGTAGCCAAGGTCAGTTGGGTTTGGCGGCTATTCGTAACCCGGGGATTCTTCGCACCCCCTACCTTGCCGTTACCGTGACCGCCGCCAAAATCAGGAATAGCAAGGCGGCCGGGAACTGGGGGCCGTGGTTCATTTTGGCTTGCCATTTGGAGGGTTTGCCCATAATCGCCACGCTGGGCATGCGGGTTGGCGATCGCAGATCACAGCTTCTTGCGCTAGTGACGCTGCTGCCCATCACTAGTCTGTGCCATTTAACTGCGAAGTTTTTATAGAAGTGGTTATCCCGCCACTTGTCGGTCGTCAGAGCCTCGTTTGTTATTCAGCAGGGTGCACCACGTGCAGGTGAGGTTGACCTGGGGCACTGAGATGGTAAGTGTGCCCCCTTACACCATGTACTCAACATGTACTCAACATGTACTCAAAGTTTTTGAAATACATTTTCATTTGATTTGATTCCTCACGATGCATTTGCTTCGCCGATGTCAGTTATGTCCCAGTTAAACTCAGAAAGTACAATTATAAAATCAAAATCAAAATCAAAATCAAAAGTCATTTATTCAAACTAGGCTGAGAGTCAGCACTTTTTGAACGTCGAAAGTTACAAAAGACAGACCCCCCAAAACGCCCGCCCTTCGACACTTCCTAGTGCTTTAGCTGGGAAGAAGAAGTGGCGGAACAAACTCCCCAGCAGCACAGCTGTCTGTTAAGTTAGAAGAACTTGATTCTATACAATATCGTGTAAGTAATTAATATTATAAAACAAAACCAAACATACATTATTCGCCATATGTCAGCTAGCACACGCCAATATACGAACAAAACATTGAAAAGTAAACTCAAGCTGAAATAAATAATAAAACAAAATCGTAAACAGAACGTAAAACTTAAATAAAGCCTCCAGGCATAAAGGGCGTGCCCGCTTACATATTCAACGACGCAAAATGATACATATACATACATTGATGCATATTGCTAAGTTGAAGTTACAATAGTTAAACTAGGACCTCCGGAGTAAAAATAAAATAACAGTTAATACAAATAACAATAACAAAAACCATGGTCAGCAAGTCGACCAGTCACCACAAGCAGCACCCGTTCACGAGCATAACGCAAAGGTCAGCCATTACCCCCCTCGCCATATTTGAGGGAAGGTGGTAACCCGACCCCCGACGCTACCGCAAGCAGTGACATCTAAGGGAGCATGACGAACTTGCTGCCGGTTGGTCAGGCTAGAATATTATGAACAGCTGACGAGGTCGCTAGCTAACTACATGTTGCAATACAACTCATTTAAAATCACTGTAATGAGTAGATTATGTCCACAATAAGTGAAATTAAAAGAAAATAAAAAATAATTAACAAAATCAGTTAAATAAAAATAAAATAAAAAAAAAACAATTATATGAACTACCCATATAAACTGTCAGTAGGAAAGCTAATTCTGGATTGAAAGAACATAAACATTGTCTTGAGTTAATCACAGCGACCAACTATTCTTATCGTTTAAGTAGTCGTTGATAGAATAGTATGCCTTTGAACAAAGGTTGGATTTTACTTTAGCTTTAAACTCATTAAACTGCAAATCTAGCAAAGCAGAGGGAAGCTTGTTATAAAAGGTAATACCAAGACCAACAAAAGAATTATGAACCTTATGAAGCCGGTGAAAAGGAGCACGTAGTTTGTCCTTATTTCTAGTATTAATGTTATGAATATCACTGTTTTTAGTGTACAAGTGTATGTTTTGCCTAATATATAAGATGTTGGCGAAGATGAATTGTGATGCCACCGTAAGAATACCAATATCTTTAAATAAATCTCTCAGAGAAACTCTAGCACCTAGTTGGTAAATCGCTCGAACAGCTCGTTTTTGAAGAACAAAAATATTTTGAATGTCCGCGGCTTTGCCCCACAGCAGAATGCCGTAGGACATTATGCTATGAAAATAACTAAAATAGACTAATCGAGCTGTATCAACGTCCGTGTACTGTCTAACTTTCCTTACGGCGTAGGCGGCCGAACTGAGCCTTCCCGCTAGGCTTGATATATGTGATCCCCACTGAAGTTTGGCGTCTACTGTTATGCCCAGAAAAACTGCCGAGTGTACAGTATCAAGCACCTGATTATTTAAAACGACATTGGGTCCCAGATTCCTAACATTCGGTAAGGCGAACTTTATACATTTCGTTTTCTTAGCATTAAGAACTAGGTTATTTGTGGTAAACCAATCCGTAGCCATTGAGAGCGCACTGTTCACGTCGTCAAAATCTTTTCTATTCCTGTCTACTTTAAAGATAAGTGAGGTGTCATCAGCAAATAGTACAATGTCACAGATATTCTTTAAATAGAATGGTAAGTCATTAATGTACACTAAGAATAAGAATGGACCCAGTATTGAGCCTTGAGGTACACCTAACTGAACTAGTAGCCCGGAAGATTTTACACCATTGACATCTACACATTGGTGCCTATTTTGTAAATAAGAACTTATGACATTGAGAGCTTCGTTTTGAACACCGTAATGACGTAGTTTACGCAAAAGTGTGTCATGGTGAACGCAATCAAAAGCTTTGGAGAGATCACAGAAAACTCCGATAGCATTTTGCGAGTTCTCCCATGCGTTGAATATGTGTTTCAGCAGAGCAACACCCGCATCTGTTGTCGAACGACCTTTTGTAAAGCCATATTGCTCATTATGAAGGAGGCTATTTAAATTAAAATGTCTTAGCAACTGCTTGAGTATTAACTTTTCAAATATTTTACTAAATGCAGGTAAGATAGAAATGGGCCTAAAATTGCCAACGTTATTTTTATTACCTGTTTTAAATAATGGTATGACTTTACTACTCTTCATGAGGTCAGGAAAAGATCCCGAATCAACACATTTATTAAAAGTTACAGCTAGATAGGGGGCTACGATGTCTATTATATTACTTAACAGTTTAATGGAGATGCCCCAGTAATCTCCAGTGTTTTTTGACTTAAGTGTATTAAAAATATTAACCACGTCACGAGGCGTTACATGTTCGAAACTAAATAAGCGACTACATCTGGGCACACTATTATGCAAAAGGTTTTCAGCTTTAGACGGGGACGAATTTAAGGAGCAAGTCGTAGTTATAGGTATGTTGGCAAAAAACTCATTAAATGCCTCAGCTACATCGGCAGCTTTATTAACCAATTTGTTGTTAATCATAATCTCCAGTTGTTTTTCCTGTTTAACCGATTTACCCGTTTCATTGTTAATGATTTTCCAAGTGGTTTTTATTTTATTGTTTGAATTTTTAATTTGATCGCTTAAAAATTTAGATTTAGCGAAAGCACAGATTTTTTTAAATAACTTTGAATAATTTCTGATATACTCTAGAAAAGGAGTATCAAATATATATTTTTTTAAACCATATAACTCGTATAGTCTCGCTCTACTTTTATAAATACCTGGAGTAGCCCATTGGTTGAAGCTAACAGAGGTGCTATTAATGTCAATAGTTTTGGTCTTGAAAGTAGATTGGTATTCTTTTTGCACAATATCAAAAAGGGCTCCATAGATTTCATTAGGAGTCTCGTGTTCTACTATAGATGGAGTAATCCTATGAGCAATATTATTTTTAAATTTGTTGCAACGACTAACTGTATAGGGCCTACATTCTATTTTATGCGGCTTTTTTAGTAATGGCAAAGGGAAGCTGGCTAATAATCCACAGTGGTCAGACGTTAAGTCACTTAACACTAACTTATTATTGGCATCACAATCACTAAATATATTATCAAGACAAGTCGAAGACGATGCCGTGATCCTAGTAGGTTCGAAAAACAAGTTTATTAAATTAAATGATTTAAACAGATTGAGCAGTCTAATACTTAATGGAGTAACATCTAAAATATTAATATTAAAATCTCCACATAAAATTATACATTTATTAATTGATTTTAATTTGTTGAGTGAGTCCTCCATGACCGACTCGAAACGAATAAAATCCCCAGAGGGTGGACGATAAACGCATATTATGACGTAACGCTCTAGTTCAACACAAGACAACTCAATAGTGCGCTCGATGGAAAGATTAACTAAATCTAAACGTTGTTTACATTTCAACTTGTTTGAAACAAGAACTAATGATCCACCGCGTATAGCACTTTTTCTCACAAATGCACTTTGCACAGTAAAAAAATCATCATTCATAAACACTATTTCATGTTCTTTCAACCAGTGTTCAGTCAAACATAATACCTGAACATCATGGTTTTCTATAAATAAACTTAACTCTAGTTCTTTGCCGGACAAACCCTGCATATTTTGATGAACAACATTCAACATATGCGGCTTACCTGTTGTCGCACCTAAGAGTTTAAACTACTAGGTGTATCAGAAGTGGTGCTAGAACCACTACTAACAGTAATCGCTGGTACCCTACAAGTACCAGTGTCACGGTGTAAATTGTATGCTAAAAGATTAGCAATTTGTCTCCTACACCTAGGTGGCAAATACGTAGTATAATTTGTTAATTTGTAATCAGTAATAAATTGATTACAATCAAAATATAAAATAGCGTCACTGTGACAACTAGTCCTATTATAAATTAACATATTTAAATTATAAATGTGCCTGTTTTGCTCCTCAGACAAGTATTGAGAATAAGGAAAGGCACAGAAAATAAATTTACAGTGATTGGTCTCATTGAGATGTAACATCAAATGGACACATTGAATTATTTCTTTTTTTCTAACATTTAAACTATCCCCATATAATAATATTACTGTAGAACCAGGGTTTATTTTTGACAATTTAATTTTACTTAATAATTGGCTAATACTGGCACCAGGTGAACAATTATTAATTACATACTGTTGTGAACACTGATTAAATATGCTACCATAACCTTGACCAAATTTGTCAGAAAAAATATAGGTTGTGTTAATATGGCTATTATCATCAGAAATACGGCTATTTACTGGCTGAGTTGCTGAGGGTGTGGGTGTATCATGTTGAGGCTGAGGTGCAGCGGAGCAAGTGCAGCTAAAACAGAGGTTATTTGTCAGAGACTCATACCTCTCTGCATTGCACCTGACCAGGTCTGCCAACTCACAGGCTTCCTGCATGCGCTTACTCAGGTCTTGTTGAGTAGCCTCATATTTACTAAAGATATCCTTTAGTGCAAATTCCCTAACAAACAATTCATCCCGAAGGTGCTGAGTGTCCGTATCATACAAAGTAGTACATAATTTCAAATCACTATAACACTTCTTCAATTCTTGTATTAAATTTAGATTTTTTTGCCTAAGTTTTGTGTTTAATTTATTTACTTTTTGGCATTTCAATGTTTTCTGATACTTTCTAATTAATCTATTAATTTTAATATATTTTTTTAACTTATTGTGGCTAGTAAACAATTCGTTTTTAGAAATGGTATCATCAGTTAAATCTATTGTTACAATTGGCTCAACACATGTAGGTTTGGACCTGATACCAACCAACTCATCATAGAGACTGCTGGTGATCGCAGACTCTTCACCGGCTTTGAGAGTTTCCAAATGGGTTACTGTGTTGTGGGCCCTGCTTAGTTCCAGTTCCAGTTCTGATATCCGTCTCAAAGCCAGTTCGTAGGTGTCACTACAATGCTGGTAATTTGACACTAGTTCACGAAGGTGTTGATGCTGGTCAAGTATGTCCATATGCTGTACATGTAGTTCAGCCAACTGATTCTTAAGGTCAGTGTTCTTTTTATTAATTAACTCTATTTCGACCTCGCTGTCTTCCCTTTCCTGTATCAGCTGATTGCATTGCTTTTTACTAGAATCTAATTCCTTTAACGTAGCCCTCAGTTTTTCCTCTAAGGATGCAGCTCTACGGGTCAACATATTGACAGATCAACCCTAGAGGCACCCTGGAATGAGAGAAGAGAAAGCTAAGTGTGTGAAAGGAATAAGAGAGAGGGGTGAGAAGTAGATAGTAAATGATGGGAGTTCAAATTTTAAAGAGATAAAATAAAAGAATAATACTAATAAAAGAGTGAAATCTCAATTATGAATGAAAATGAGATAATAATTATTAACAACAGTAAAAAGTGAAAAGACTAAAAAAATGTTTTTTTAACTAAATGTGCAAAAATAAAAAATGGTTGGGGGTAGGTCCTACTACTATATTGTTCAATTCAGTTCCTAACATTAATTTATTATAGTGGTTCTAATTTTGGAATTGAACATAAAAAGTATGTCTAGTAATATGGAACAGTGATTTCTATGGGGTCTTCAACGTTGTTTAGGTGATTTTATCCTAATTAGTGCATGAACTTAATGTCAAACACATTATGGAGAAATAAAGGGTTATTTACGACATAGATCACTGTGATAAGTAGTATGAACGTTAAAGGGCAAAAGGTGCAATGGGATCTAATAAGATTTTAGTTGACTAAGCTTAAATTAAAAGAAATACTCCCCGGGTTAGGTGGTGATTTCAAATCCGTCCGTTGGATGACAGCTGGTACTGATTTATTGATATTTCATTGACTTTGCAACGAAATAACTCACAAACATTAATCCTTATTATTTATCACTATATCTATCGAAATTAAACACGATTTTAAACATTTAAACGCAAATTACATTAATTTTACAATTTAATTCTAACAACAAAATTTTTGACGGCCGGCTGCCAGTATTGCCAGCCTAAAAAAAAAAAGCAAAAAAAAGCATGTATAAATTTAAAAATCCCCGTTGGTACAGTCTGTGCCCTACATTATCTGACCCTCCCGGTATGAACGACGCTCACATCGAAGTGCTAAGTCCCGCCCCATTTAAATAAATCATCTTGTTAAGCCATTTTGGTCATTATCTTGTTAGCGTTAAGATTGAATTGCGTATTAACAAGTAATATGTTTGTGTTTACACGGCGACTACCTAATCGTTAATTTCGCTTATTCTCAACAAGTTACTATGGCTTCGTGGTTCGATGCTGGATTGACGATGAATGGTGTGTGAGTTCGAAATCACAATCCACCTGTTAACAATTTCTTTTTTAAATTGTTTTCATTTTATGATTTCTACCATATTTCTTGCATTATTACAGAACTGGTGATATGATTTTCACCTAACGAACATATCTTTCAAACAAGTGGGTAAATAAAGAAATCTTTATGTCCACAGAACTTATAATTACCAAGGAAGTAAAATACATTGACTTCGTGGGGTAGATTGAAGTAAGTTGTTTTAAGTGACACAGGTCAATCTACGCCTAATAGCAGTGACAAAGCAAAACATTGGTAAAACGTTTGACGTAAATCGTGAAAAGTAACATTAGACATGTCTTTATTGATTTTGTTATGTGTAAACAAAGCGTCATGTCGCAATCTACTGATTATACTAGACATAAAATAATAATTATGTTTACATGAGCAAAATGGTGGAATCAAAGAGATTGTTCGTAGTGTTAATATATCGGTAAGTGTTTTAATTTTTAATTATACTCTTTGCAATTGACCTTTATAATTTGTTATAGCCTAGTAATCTTGTATTTTGCTATTATTCCATTACAACCACTCCCTACAAGTTAGCTGCACGTTTCCAAAAATGTTAATAAGTTTTTTTCTTTTGTTTCAGACGAATACAGTCAGGTTATGGTTAAGACTTTATGGAAATACTGAAAAATCTTTAGTGAAATCGTCCAGGAGCAAATCCCATGATGTATATCGTATAGTCACGAATCCGAACGCCACCAAACTACTTATTGTTGCAAGCCATATTCAATGTCCATTGATGCCTATTCGCTTAGCTGCAATTAAACATAATATTTCTTACTACCTTGTCTAACCATCGGTAGAATGACTCTGGGCTACTGCAGCACATGAGAGGAAAATATTTGTGCTGGAACATGGTGCATACGTAGCCGCTTATAGTAAGTTATTGGAGATGATGCGTCACGCCACCACTCACTTATCTACATAAGTATTTTTAAACATATTAAGTAAGTGAATGCTCAATTCAATGAATGCTAAGCCATTACAATGTTACAATTTCTGTGGTGATGTTATTGTTATAAATGGAAATCCATTTTTCTGTTTAAATAACATGTTGATTCACCACATACTTATACCTATAAAACTGTAAAACATTTCACAAATTACTTAATCACGGTTAATGAACTGTTTGTTGAACAATAACTAGCTTACCGATGAGTCCTCATCATAACATATATCGTTGTTAATAATATATGTAAGAGAAGAAAGTGTTGTGGTTATTTCATTGACATTGTTTTATATAACTTATTAAGTAAATAGTTAAGTTTGAATGTGCTACTATAAAATATATATTAATTTTGAAACTATGAGCATTTACTTACTTTATTTACTGAAGTATATTTTAATGAAATAATAAATATTTTCTTCAATAATGATGTTGTTTTGTTTCTAAACAAACTGCCTATCTAAAAAAAAAAACATTTGATGCCTAAAATATTTAAAGTAAAGTAAAAAAAAACCTAGTAAAAAAAAACATTTTGAACAAAAAGAAGTCTTTAGGTTATACTGGTTTCGAACCTAGACAACGATGCTTATCTATCTGCGTTAATGACCATGAGACCAATTCACTTCTTATTAGGTGACTTCAAATTAAATTTTAGTTGTGATGCTAGACGCAATATTTTATAGAATTTGATCCATATGATATAGACCGTTAAGTTCATTATTGAAAAACCATAAGCAGCTATTGAAATGAATCACGGAATTAAATATTAAGCATTGACAGCTAACAGTGGTGTTTTTATTATAATTTTACATTAATCCACCCTCGATTGGGTTATTTCTGGTATTCGAATTGCATATTCTTCAGCCTTCAACCTTAACGACATCTAGATAATAATGTTAAGTCATTTTAATAATTATCTTGTTGTAGTTAAGGTTGAAAGGCTTATTAAGAAGTATTATGTTAAGTGTTCACACGGACACTATCTAATCATTAATTTCGCATATTTTTAGCAAGTTACTGTGGCCTCGCCGTTCGATGCTGGATTGACGATGGACAGTATGTGAGTTCAAAATCACATTCCATCTATCATCAATTTCTTTTTAAAATTGTTTTAATTTATGATTTCTATAATACTTCTTGTATTATTATAGAAAGACCGATATGAATTTCGAATAAAAAACTTATTTTGTAAACAGGTGGGTAAATAAAAAATGTTTACGTTAAAAATAAACAACAAACTTCCAAGCATTGTCATGCTTAACACGTTAAGTGCCGATCACGCGGTATCACGTGATTCGTCGGCTCTGTATTATGGCCGATCACGCGTTATCGCGTGCTTGCTACTAACAATTTTTTGTTTGGCTCTCAACGTGTTAAAAATGTTTGTTAGCAAATAGTTAACTTTGAATGTTACAGTAAAAAAGCTAATTAATTCTGAACTATGAGCGTTTACTCACTTTATTTACTTATAGTATATTTTAAATAATAAAGATTATCATTTTTTTGCAATGATTTTGTTTCATTCTTTTACAAACTACCCATTGAAAAACACATTTAAAGACTTCGTTCCTTAGAGAAAAGTAAAAAAATATAAAAATAAACAAAAGAGAAAAGTAAAAAAAAATATAAAAATAAACAAATCATTACGAACAAAAAGTAGTCTATAGGTTATGCTGGTTTTGAACCCAGACAACAATTTGTTTAATTACCACGAGACCAAATGAACTCTTACTATTTTGTCTTCAAATTAGCTGTTAGTTGTGAGCTAGACGCAATATTCTATAGAATTTGAACCATATAGTAGGTATCATTAAGTTCAATATCGCAAAATCACAAGCAGTTATTAAAATGTGTCACAGAATACTAAGCGTATACAGCAAATTGTGATGTTATTGACGCGCGATATTTTTGTTAATCCACCCTCACCTTGGTTGTTTTAAGTAGTCTTATTGCATTTTGATACTCAACCTTTTAATCCTCTCAATCTTAACGACAGTAGGATAATAATTAAAATCGCTTGACAACATGATTTATCAAAATACCCAAAGGAGTTTCCAATGCGCGATAAGGATCAAATTCGCTATTATTCAAGGAAGTTTTACCCACTTGTTTAAAAGATATGTTCGTTAGGCGAAATCATATCAGAAGTTATATAATAATGCAAGAAATATGGCAGAAATCATAAATGAAAACAATTAAAAAAAGAAATTGTTAACAGGTGGAGTGTGATTTTGAACTTACGCACCGTTCATCGTCAATCTAGCATCGAACCGCGAAGCCACAGTAACTTGTTGAGAATATTACTTGTTAATACGCAATTCAATCTTAACGCTAACA
This sequence comes from Aporophyla lueneburgensis, assembly GCA_932294355.1. Classification (NCBI taxonomy): domain Eukaryota; kingdom Metazoa; phylum Arthropoda; class Insecta; order Lepidoptera; family Noctuidae; genus Aporophyla; species Aporophyla lueneburgensis. The sequence goes on from OW028735.1 coordinate 11,660,792, forward strand.
AGATAATGACCAAAATGGCTTAACAAGATGATTTATTTAAATGGGGCGGGACTTAGCACTTCGATGTGAGCGTGGTTCATACCGAGAGGGTCAGATAATGTAGGGCACAGACTGTACTTGCCGGAACTTAACTTGCATGAAAAGCGAAATTTTTAACCAATTTTCTTTGGTATATCCAAAGAATAGAAATCTGTGGAAAAGTTCATACTCACAGTCTTGTGATGACTTCAATATAATATTACTTTTGGCTCTCGCGACTTCCGTATAAAATGCTTCACAACTCAAGGTCAGTGCCATTTCAACCAAGATGGTTTTCGGTAACAACACGAACATTCCTAATATGTGGCTAAAAGCCAATTCGTGTTCGTACTGAAAGTTAACAATATAAAAATAAAACGTGTATTGTTTTATAGACAATTCTATAACGTTACAGACATTTCTGTAATGTTAAAGAATTCGTTATTTAGAAAAGTTATTTGTAATGCAGGCAGTTTAAAATCGAAGTCCTTAGGGTCGTGAACATTCTTAATTCAAGAAAAAAAAAGTCTGTTTCAAGTTCCAATCTCCAGTGAAAACGATTTTTTTGGAAATGTTGTAACTGGAATATGAAATTGTCATAGCTATCAACCTATCATGGGCTATATTAGTGAATACTTACGAATTTTCCCTTCAGCCAAAATATCATCACAGTCACATATACCAACGTCAGTGTAAACGTTGTAACAAACTGTAACATCACCTGAAAATATATACATAATTGTGATTGTTACTATTATCATCACATGCAAATCGTAATCAATTTCAATATTGATGATCCACTGAACTTTTATTAAGTTTTGTCCCGTGGTTAATTTTTAAAATCCTCTCACTCCTCCAATTAAATGTAAAACAGTTAGTATTTACTTTAAAACCAGAAGTTTCAGTCAGCAAATTCCAAGCTTCAATAAGTAAGTTTAACACATTACATAGATCTTCTAATTTCGAATTGATATCAAAAGTAACATCTTCATTATCATTCAGAAGATTCATATTTTCTATGTCATCGCTCCATTTACTTAATTTGCAGGTTAAAATATAAATAAGTAGTATTATATAAGCTATTTCTAAATCTAGGAACATCATTATTGACACGAATAAGGCTCTCATCCACGACCAGTGCCAGTCAAAAAAAAGTTTGAAGAAAAAGAAACTAAGGCTACAAAATATCAGGGTATAAACTGTCATCCGAGCAATGAGCTTGAACATCTTCAAATCTCTGCTGCAGTGAAGTCTTTGATTAACCTCATTAATGATTGATAGTAAACGAACACTTGTGGTGCTGTAGAGCAAATTCAGTATAGATACTGCAAAGAAATGAAAAAGAAACTCGCTGTACATTACTTTGTAGACAATTACAGACCGAGTCATACTAAATTGTGTGTATATTATGGTTGAGGTTAACAGGTAACCCATAACACAATTCGCAAAAATAGTACCGAGAACATTTTTAAAAGAAACCTTTAGAACATAATTATTAAGGATATTGTACTCGCGCACACATAAGATGGTTTTTATATAGTAAAAAGGATAGCAGATGCTCAATACATCTTCGTTTATCAAAATGTTTTTGTTATCCATGCTGTTAATGATAAATTGTTTGAAATAACTAAACTAAATCTTTGTACGGTGTTAATAAAAGGAATTGAGCTGGAAACAGTCTGGCACGTGAACAAAGAGTCGATATTGGGTTATACGAGTAATTTGTGGTAGTTCATTCGAAAGCTCAAATAATAATTATATCGAACAGAAAAGAAATTGGAAAGGCGCACTTAATTAAATTAGTAAGAAGATGTAGGTAATATTTTGATCAAAGCATCGTCGCGTCGGATAACGACTAATTAAATGTTACCCTTTTTACAATAGCATACATTCACTATTTCAATTGCAGGGCCTCCTCTGTTTGGCGTTTTCATTGACAGTACCCCGACGCAAAAATGCTTTGATCAAAATAAAACCTACGATAGAGTTATTTTAAACTTAAAGGCCCATAACATTTTATTTGACCTCTGACGGAAAGGTGTTAAAGGTTTAATGTGTGTATTAGTATGTCTGTCTGTAGCACAGTACCTCCAAAACGGCTGAAGAGATTTAATTTATTTTGCTTTGTCTGAAAAGAGACTTAATCAAGAGTTTTTTTAGGAATTCACAAATATTTGTATAGCTATTTGGAAATTCTAAATTCTATTGAAAAGCTTCTGCCCGCGGCTTCGCCCACGTGGATGTCGAAAAATATCCCACAGGAACGTATTACCGGGATTAAAAGTACCCTTTGTGTTTATCCAGGTAAATAATGGGTTATTGCACTGCTTGCTTTGTGTTATCCAAGGAGGTTCGGTTTGATAAATGATTGTTGTAGGATAAATATCGCTAAAACATAACGATATTGACGGAATATATAAAGGAACGGCATATTACCTACTTGCATGCCAAAGAAGGCAACTTTAAAGCGAAAATACAAGTTCTCTTCAATCCCTGGGAATTTCGAAAAAGAATGGTACCTAAATTATTCAAATGACGATTTTACTTACATGGCTGTTCACAAGGGTTAATGACTACTTAGTTTATACTTAAAGTAGGTAATAGGTAATAGGTAGAACGGGTTGGTGTCCGCAACTCCACTTCTGAGCGCGTATTTTGCGTACGGGTGGGAAATCAGTTATTCGATCCACCCCAGCTCCTCTGCGAGGATCGTCTGGAGGACACGGTGGAGCATACGGTGGAAGTGTGCCCTGCCTGGGCGGAGCACCGCCGTGTCCTCGTGGAGGCGATTGGCGGCGGCGACCTCTCGCGTCCGGCCCTGGTGCGAGCCATGGTACGGAGCGAGAGGGAATGGGAAGCCGTCACCTCCTTCTGCGAAGCAGTAATGCTCGCGAAGGAGGAGGCGGGGCGCGTGAGGGAGTGACAGTCTCTGCGCCCTCACGTCCCTAGCCACCGCAGGAGGAGACGCCCCGGGCGTCGGGAGTCAATAGCAGACTCCCGGCCACCGTAGGCGCGAGCTTGCGGGTGGCGAGCAGTGGGTAGCTCGCCGCCCGGTAAGGACCAAGCTCGGGTCGACGGCGCGCAGTGTTCCACGTGCGCCTCAAAGAGATGTCAGCAGCAGTGTAGGGGTCTACTAGGACCGATGCCTGCCGGGGTCGCGTGATTGTTCGAAAGTGATACCGTGACCCTGGCACATGGGCAACTGATGGAACACGGGTGGGTTTTAGTCAGTAAAAGTCTGACACGCCCTCCCGCTCCACCCAGAGCGGGAGAAGTCATTTGATGATTTCCCATCCTGAAAAAAAAAAAAAAAAAACCCCAGCTCCTCGAGAAAGGCCAGCAACGCCTTAATGTTGCTGACTATCTCACGTAGGGTACCTGGGTTACCGAAGTACTTGGCCCTGTATGCAGCGATCGCCGGGCAGTTTAGAAGCACGTGCGCTGCTGTCTCGTCGTCCTCAATGCAGGCTCTGCACAGCGGACTGTCTGTAACTCCTATGACAAATAGATGTTTATTAAACGACCCATGGCCAGTTATTGCTGCTGTAACCATACGCAGCTGTCGTTTGTCTAGCCGGAGGACTTGTTTAGTGAGGCGGGCATCGATATATGTATATACTTAAAGTATCTCTTTATATACTACTTTAGAGGTTCTGCCTTCAGGTGCTAATACAACCAGGCTGCTCGATGAGCTCACTCTCGAGCAGGCAACGTTAACGTAGCCGTGCGAGAAGCAGTCCCCTCTAAGATGATATCCCGCTGTTTTAAGTGACTGTCCCCGAGACTTATTAATCGTCATTGCGAAACATACCATAAGGGGAATCTAGCCTTTTAAACTCGAATGGGTACTCCGACGGTATTAGTGGTATTTGCGGTATATACTACACCGATTCACCTTGAGCACAGCCAGTAAATACAATGGCGGAGCCTCTACCACGTTTTGATGTGAGGTTTTCACACGTGACCTGGTCTCATTGCACAACTTGGCCGGATTGAGATTTCGTGGTAGCAATGCTGGAGCACCCACTTTGAGGATAAGTGTGTGAGACGGGGACCAGATGGATTAAATAAATTTAAGAGCTCCATAGAATAGTGTATAGCATCATCTTTATGAATTCGAAACGTATGTATGTAATATAATTAGAACAGAGTTTTGCCGCGCTCTCACTATCTCTCAATTTAATATAAAAATTGACAATATCCCAAATAAATAGGACGAAGTTCTTCGTAAAACTTAACTAATCTAAGAGTAGTATAGTTTTAATAGAACTCAAAGCGTGTGTGAAAAGATTTATTTAGGAGACAACCAGAAGTGGATAATAAATAATTAATATTGTTTACAACGAAATACTATGCCTACCCGTACGCAAAATACGCGCTCAGACGTGGAGTTGCGGAAACCAGCCCGTTTTAACTATTACCTACTATGCCTACCGCAGTATTTCTTTGTAAACAATATTTTTTGTTTTTACTTCAGGTGCTAGAATCACCAGGCTGCTGGTTTGCACCAGACCGTGTGAAAAGCAGTTCTCCCTTAAGTCTACCCCTGCTAAAATTAAATGTTTGGCCTTGAGATTTATTTAAGGTCATGTCAAAACAGACTTTGAGGGGAAACTGCACTCTTTTGAACTCGAAGGGGTAGTTCAATGGCGTTAGAGGAATCCTCGGAATAAACACATACTCCTCTCTGGAACAACGTGTCAGTATAGTTGCCTCGATAACATTTCGTTGCATTATTTTTATTCGCAACCTGGTGTCATTGCATAATTTTGGCGGGTTTAAATTACGCAGCAACATAACTGGGACGCCAACTCTAAATTTTAATATGTGAGTTGGGAGACCGGGAGGCTTCAATGTGTTAAGGTGACGTGTTGAGAAAAACGTGCTTTTTCTTTTTAGCGTACCTTTCTTACCGTATGACATCCGAACTTAATCTTTTAGTGTATGTTTTTTGAGTATATGACCTAGTATCCTGTAAAAGGAATACACGATACGATGAAATTTTCTCGATACAAATAAATCGCAAAGTTCTATCTACGTTTATGATTTTTTTAGCCTCAAGGCGCAATGCGTAAGAGTTATTAAACAAACTTTACTTTTAAACATTTTTAATAATCGTATCTAAGTTTTTGTAAAACAGTTTTCGTTTTAATAATACTTTTCATTCATAAAAGACGGCAATTCGTTTTGGCACTTACGTTATTTTATTCCAAGTGCACTCACATTATTGCCATCTCTTCTTTTGCCTATCATAAGTAGTGTCATCACTCTCGTTCGTTCATAAATCAGTCGCCCAGTAGGGCTCATCGACGGCGAATCTATGTCACTTTTTTACTAATCCGTGCGATCAAAATTACGTTTTTTAAATAATTGTGTTCACAAAAAAAGGTAGTAGTAATGCATGTTGCAGAAATTATTTAATGTAATGAGTGTTGGCCTTCCAAATAATTCTGTATTTGGCTGTGTACGTGTCTATTTTTGTGCCTATGAACAATATAACATGCTTTTTATATTACCATTTAGTGACGAACTAAATTATGTATGAAAATGAGAAGAAAAATATACCAAAACTGAACAGTACCTGCAACGTTAGGAGTACCAGCACAAAGCAATTAATGAATTCATTTTGCAGGAATTCAATACCAAAAAGATGATGATAACAGTGAGTTGAATTTATCACCTTCACTAAAGCATTACAGACACAATCGTCTCACTTTGTTAAGTAATATTGAGTAAACACCTTATTTTCTAGAGAAGAACGTCTGTTTTATCCCAAAAACTCATAATAATTATTCATTTAGAAATAAAATAAAATACATAATTTGTTTTTAGGTTTGAAGTAAGCCAACAATATATCCATATGTCAAGTACTGTCACTTCAAATGCAAGAGCACAACGAATGAATGGAGTAGCATTAGAATTGTGAAAAAAGTGAAGTTTTACCTGACAGCAGCCCAAAGAAGGGTAATGTTTTAAACAGGCTGTTTCGAACGCCGAACTCATCTAGTTTAAAAAAATATCATTGACATGTAAAAGTGTTTGTACAAACCTACTTATAGAAATGAAATCATTTATCATTTTTTAGCAGATGTGAAGTTTTATTGAAAATATAAATTTTAATCTATACTATTATTTATACCATTTTAATCTATACTATTATATTGTAATATTAATATTATAAAGCTGAAGAGTTTGTTTGTTTGATTATATTTGTGTTCGGTAGCCTATTTATAGAAAAAGGTTATAAGCTATATAATATCACGCTACAATCAAGAGGAGCGGAGCAGTAATGAAAAATGTTGCAAAAACGGGGAAAATTGTAGGCGATTCGACGCGACGGGAAGGGTCGGGGGAACAAGAAATTTAACGAGGACGAAGTCGCGGGCAGAAGCTAGTTTCATATATCAATCAATCAATTCAGTTTATTTCGGGCTACAAAGACCCAAATCATAATACCTTCCAGACTATCATACATACAAATAAAAACCACGTAAACATAACTATTGTACTACACGAAGTGACGGTGACGTGTTGCGCTGCGTATTATCACGTAGCCTTCCGTGGAATCGCCGATACACGACACCCTTTGGCCAAAACTCTTCCTTGAGGAAGGTCTCGATTTGATGAGTTGGAACTCGCACCACGTATGACTTGAAGTTCGTGTTGTGGCACGGTTCCAACTTCTCGACCCTCAAGGTCCATTTGGACTTAACACGTACAAACTCCACGATCTTCTCAATCTTCGTGGTGTAATGTAGACGAGACACATAGAGCTGCATCGTTGGTGTAGCTGGACGTAGCAGCAAATTGGGTACTGCTAGCGCGGTCCCACACTGGTTCCGACTACGAAGCTTCTTCCTCTTCTTACTCTCTACCTTCAGGAAGCCATCCTTGTCAGGCACGTGGCCTGAAGCCGGGCCTAGCTGTTTCGAACCCCATATGTACCGTGTTTGATACCTAATCATTAGCACTACCTATAATGTTCCCACTGCTGGGACACAAGCCTCCTCTCGGTGAGAGAGAGTGGGACATAATCCACCACGAGGGCCCAGTACGGGTTGGTAGATGTCACATGTCTTCGATTTTTTGGTTCTAAGACATGCCGGTTTACTCGCGATGTTTTCCTTCACAGTTTTGAGAGCAGTGGTGTTGAAATAATTTACACAGAGTAAAGCGCCTGCTCGGGTTCGAACTCGTAAGAAGTAGCCGTTGCCACTGAGCCACCACTGCTTCTCGATATCTAATTGATATCTTATCAAAGGTCTACAAGAGTGCTTTCTGAAAACATATTATTTATAATTTTTCATTCCTACAAGATTTTATGGATGATCAAAACAATGGTGTTTTACTCTGTTTTGCATAACATTAAACATACTTCTATAATCTTATGAAGACTGTTTAGCAAATTATTTGTGTACTCCATTTTCTGTTTTCTCTGAATTATCCCTAACCCCAAAATAACTGTAATGAAAAATAAAGTTAATAAAAGAACAAACATACATACGAATACATAGGCTGATAAACACATTGCCGTCTGTAGTGGGGTAAAACACCCAAATAAAAAGTTATTATCTAGACATAATTACAAAATATTAGCAAAAATATCGGTTTTGTTTTCTAACCGCAGTCACACGTAATATGGTTTAAGAACTTTATTATTCCTCATTAAGAATGAATAATAATTCACTTACTGAGAAATTAAATTAACATAAAATGTTTTTGAACGTACAAAAATGACGTAAAAGTAAAAAAATATGGTAGTAATATAAATTTCAAGTAAACAACTAATCACCAACCGAGTAAACATGGATATAGAGTAAAAGTTGATGTACTACTAGATGCGTCATACACGGCAGCGTACTATCTAATAAAGCTTTTTTATTATTATTATGTTTTATTTCGTTGCATGAACCCTCGCTAAAAGCAGTTTTTTTTTTATATTCTTATTTTTACTGACATAATATATAGGATTTAAGTTTATTTTTAAAACAAGACATACTTTTCGCTTCTTTTATTTCCATCGGGATTTTATTATACATGTTGATACCTTCCTATTCTATATTTCTTTTCCCGTAATTAACAGTTCTGGGAAGACGTGTTACTAAGTAATTGGAGTTTCGTAGTTTAATTTTGTGTACTTTATATATTTTTTGTGAAATATGGATATCTTTGTGTAATATTTAGCGTATATGTTACGGCTAAAGGTAGGTGTGAACCTAAACTTAAGATTAGCCGGCTAAACCTAGGTTTATCTTCGACGAAATGTTAATGTTAGTTTGTTCTATCTTTAGCCGGCTAAACTTAGGTGTAGCTGCAGGTCCTTGGCTAAAAATGTAGAAGGAAATGGAAAAGGAAACAATGTAATAATGTTTACTATTTTGACACGAAAACTGTTGACGGAGCCCCGCTTAGCGGGGCTCCTATTTCTGGGTGGTTTAAAAAAAAATAACCACGAAGGCTAAGGCGGGAGCTCCGCTCCGCTTCGCTCCCGCCTTAGCCTTCTAACCTAACCTATCCGAGTCGGGGTACTCTGAGTCGGGGTATTAACCATGGATGGGATTTCGTCCATGATCGTCTAATTATCCCCTCGCAGGCAAATTTTAGTTGTAATAATTGTAAACTAAACGAAAACATTGCCACGTGTGCGCGCATTGTCTCCCCACCGCCCCCTCAAGCCCTCCGCCGGCCCGGTGCGTCCATCGAATACATCTTTAGCCATTTCGTTTCGGTTAATGTGCACATTAGCCGGCTAAAGATGGAATATCACAACGCAAACTAACATGATATCGAACTTTAGCTGCATCTCGAAGATAAACCTAAGTTTAGCCGGCTAATCTTAAGTTTATGTTCACACCCACCTTTAGCCGTGACATATACATGTTATATTACTTATAATATAAGTAATACAAAAATAATGAATATGTCCCTAACATATTATGTTTGGGACATGTTCATTATTTTTGTATCTTCGTATATTTACTGTGTTGATGTCCGAAACTTGAAATTAAATAATATTTTGATTAATATGTTTTGTGTTTGTAATGTTTCTAGATTAGATATATTTGGCTGCGGTTCCCCAGATTTCTGTTAGGTAGTCTAAATGTGGTTTAACTAAAGAATTATAAATTATGAATCGAACTTTCCGAGGATGGCATTTATTTATATTATGAAGAGTTCCTGTCAGTGACAAAAGTTTACATCTGATTTTCTCAATGTGAGGATTCCAACTCAGATAGTTATCTAAAATTAAACCTAAATATTTCTAGTTTTTCTTTGGATGAATTGATCATTTATTTTGAGTTGTATATCATGGCTTATTTTTGACCTTATGACCTCTAGAAGATTAATTCGTTATTTTTAATTTTATGTTGTTAATAATTAATAATATTTTTTATTATTTTGAGTTAATTAATCTCGTATAACCCAATATCCGTACATAAATATTAGCTAGCTTTTTCCCGCGACTTCGTCTGCGTAAATCTTACGTTACGCGGACGCAGGTGAAGTCGCGGATTAAATAGGGTTAATGGGTAACAAATAAGGTTTAGTCGTGAAAGCGTAACAGACAGACAGAGTTAGTTTCGCATTTATAATATTACGTATAGATAAAGAAGATAATTTCTTGCTGTAAGATAGTTGTATTGCTTATAATTAAATATTTGTATTATTTGTCTACTCCATCGCACGCTATGTGCTAAATTTTCATAGACCGACTAAATTAATGCTACTTTCACGTACTTTTTTCTAAGATGTTTCCGTCTCTACCTTGCTATTGTAGTTTAACAGATGTGCAACAGTGACAGGAATAGTGCTTACAGCAAGGCTATGCTAAGTTAGTAACGTTTTTTTATTTCGAGACATTTTCTGTCATTAGTTCAACTTTTGGCTGCTGGTTTTCCTATTCTCTATAAACGGTTCAGATATAAGTTTGTGGCGGCCGGCCACTTTAGGTTGACCCGCCATAAACCACGCCCATCCTACTATCATTCACGTTCAAGGTGGGCCCTTAAGAAACTCAACCGGGTAATGTATGGCGTCATCGTGGTTTATCACTCGAGTCCACTGATTTATAATGATTTTCAACTCCTTCGCACGATCTCAAGAGAATTTCATTGATGATTGTGGCTTGGTCATCATCTACTTGACAGTCCGTGCGCGCGAAAAAATATACCGTTAACAGTCCGCGCCCACGGGACACGATTCAGTCGCATATCGCTGACGCCGTCGCGACAAAGAAATGTTTATATCTCGCAAACTATATAAGCTTTGTCAAAATAAAAGCTAGGATCGGAAAGCTGATTTAATAAAGAATTTGGGAATTATAAGAATAAAAGCCAAAATTTATAAAATAATATGGTATTTTCAACTTGAATCAACCATTCTGACTATTTTTTATAAACAAATATTATATTTATGATGATAATACTACGAATATTTCGTAAAGTCTATAATTAAATTCTTCTATTTGGTGGTGCCAAAATCATTAGTTTCGGTAATAATTGAGGCTTCCGGCGACTGGGACCACAATTAACTAGGACCGCGGTCCCAGTCGCCGGATCCATAAAAATTAAATATTTTTCTTCCGGCGACTGGGACCACTCATAAATGATAACTGAAATCAAATAATGTACAGTCAAACGAATGTACATCAAACTTCCATATTATTTTCAAACACTTGCGCAACAGGAATATTTAAGTCCTTTTGAACATCTTCTACACATTTTTGCATTTGGCGGTTCACTTTATCCTTTGCGAAATCAATAGGTTCATGAAAATGAGCAGTTTCATTCAAATTGTCATCGCATCGACTCTGATTTTTATTGTCGCGTTGCAAACACTTTTTCTTGCACATCGTCAGAGTTTTGAGCCATCTTTGTTTATTTTTTTAAGAATATATTCATAGCCAGCTCTTCGCAAAAGTTCACGTCCTCTTTGTAAAAAAAAAAAAAAAAAAAAATCGACTGTTCACCACGTGAAGTTGAAGGACTTTTTTAATCCATTTTGATAATTCTAAAATCGAAAAAAAATATTAACTATCAGGTACTTTTAGTTAAGTTCATAAGGGTTTTTTTTAAATTTATGTGTATAGTAGCTTCTGCCCGCGACTTCGTCCGCGTCAAATTTTTGCTCCCCTGACCCTTCCCGTTGCATCGATTTGCCTGCTAGTTTTCGTCCATTTTTCGTTGCTGCTCGCTCCTTTTGAGTTATAGTGAGTCAACCTTAAAAGATAGACATATGCTCTCGCGGACTTCTTTTTAGAACTTTTTAAAGGGAACAATTCCGTGATACATGATTTTTGCGTTACTTTAACCGTTTACGCAGCGCACGCAACGGAAACTCTCAAAAGGAATAAATTTTCCCCGTTTTTGCAACATTTTTCATTACTGCTCCGCTCCTCTTAGTTGTAGCGTGATGTTATATAGCATATAGCCTCCCTCGATAAATAGGCTACCCAACACAAAAATAATTTTTCAAGTCGGACCAGTAGTTCCTGAGATTAGCGCGTTCAATCAATCAAACAAACAGACAAACAAACAAACAAACTCTTCAGCTTTATAATATTACTAGCTTCTGCCCGCGACTTCGTCCGCGCCAAATTTTTGCTCCCCTGACCCTTCCCGTCGCATCGATTTGCCTGCTCGCTCCTTTTGAGTTACAGTGAGTCAACCTTATAAGATAGACATATGCTCTCGCGGACTTTTTTTTAGAACTTTTTAAAAGAAACAATTCCGTCATACATTATTTTTACGTTACTTTAACCGTTTACGCAGCGCACGCAACGGAAACTCTCAAAACGAATAAATTTTCCCCGTTTTTGCAACATTTTTCATTACTGCTCCGCTCCTCTTAGTTATAGCGTGATGTTATATAGCCTATAGCCTCCCTCGATAAATAGGCTACCCAACACAAAAAGAATTTTTCAATTCGGATCAGTAGTTCCTGAGATTAGCGCGTTCAATCAAACAAACAAACAAACTCTTCAGCTTTATAATATTAGTATAGATATGTAGTTTATTTGATTCTAATTTATTATATGATTAAACTAAAAATACTGTTAGATAATCTTAATAGATGACAATTTTTTGTGATATTAAAAAGTCTCATCAAAGATGAAAAGCAATTTAAAGTAAAAATATTTGTATGTTGTTTTATTAGCTTGTTTTGTTTATAAATAAGTTAGTGAAAAATTGTTTTACATACCTGAAGACTATTAAATGAATTCACTACACTACCACTCACATCACACAATTTGCAACAAATATTCAGCGCAGTGTCTTACATACAATGATCTAATACAAAACTGTCTGATGCAAAACTTGACTTTCTTAAACTGATAAGCTTCTTGTTAGTGATTGGCCGAGCCAGTCATCGAGAGATGCAATATTTCCCGTATATAAAAAAAGGGCTACCTGACCTTGAAATCGACAGGCAAAACGGACTCGAGTTAGAAAGGGATAGTAATATACAATCATACAATGCTATTGCCTTTGTGTGTGTTTACCTGCTGTAACGAATCTACTTAGTGAATCAAAATCAAAAAATCAAAAGTCATTTATTCAAACTAGGCTGTGAGTCAGCACTTTTTGAACGTCAAAGTTACACAAGACAGTCCCCCCAAAACGCCCGCCCTTCGACACTTCCTAGTGCTTTAGCAGGGAGGAAGAAGTGGCGGAACAAACTCCCCAGCAGCACAGCTGTCTGTTAAGTTAGAAGAACTTGATTCTATACAATACTGTGTAAGTAATTAATATTATAAAACAAAACATACATTATTCACATATGTCAGCTAGCACACGCCAATATACCACCAACAAAACACTGAAAACTAAACTCAAGCTGAAATAAATAATAAAACAAAATAAAACAAAATCGTAAACAGAACTTAAAACGTAAAATAAAGCCTCCAGGCATAAAGGGCGTGCCCGCTTACATATTCAACGATGCAAATTGATACATACAGCTAAGTTGAAGTTACAATAGTTAAACTAAGGACCTCCGGACCAAAATAAAATAACAGTTAATACAAGTAACAATAACAAAAACCATGGTCAGCAAGACGACCAGTCACCACAAGCAGCACCCGTTCACGAGCATAACGCAAAGGTCAGCCATTACCCCCCTCGCCATATTTGAGGGAAGGTGGTAACCCGACCCCCGACGCTACCGCAAGCAGTGACATCTAAGGGAGCATGACGAACTTGCTGCCGGTTGGGCAGGCAAGAATATTATTAACAGCTGACGAGGTCGCTAGCTAACCACATGTTGCAATACAACTCATTTAAAATCATTGTAATGAGTAGATTAGTGGACATAATCTAGTAAATGAAATTAAAATAAAATAAAAATAAATTTAAAAAAATCAGTTAAATAAAAAATAAAATTATATGAACTACCCATATAAACTGTCGGTAGGAAAGCTAATTCTGGATTGAAAGAACATAAACATTGTCTTGAGTTAATCACAGCGACCAGCTATTCTTATCGTTTAAGTAGTCGTTGATAGAATAGTATGCCTTTGAACAAAGGTTGGATTTTACTTTAGCTTTAAACTCATTAAACTGCAAATCTAGCAAAGCAGAGGGAAGCTTGTTATAAAAGGTAATACCAAGACCAACAAAAGAATTATGAACCTTATGAAGCTGGTGAAAGGGGGCTCGTAGTTTGTCCTTATTTCTAGTATTAATATTATGAAAATCACTGTTTTTAGTGTACAAGTGTATATTTTGCCTAATATATAAGATGTTGGCGAAGATGAATTGTGATGCCACCGTAAGAATACCAATATCTTTAAACAAATCTCTCAGAGAAACTCTAGCACCTAGTTGGTAAATCGCTCGAACAGCTCGTTTTTGAAGAACAAAAATATTTTGAATGTCCGCGGCTTTGCCCCACAGCAGAATGCCGTAGGACATTATGCTATGAAAATAACTAAAATAGACTAGTCGAGCTGTATCAACGTCCGTGTACTGTCTAACTTTCCTTACGGCGTAGGCGGCCGAACTGAGCCTTCCCGCTAGGCTCGATATATGTGATCCCCACTGAAGTTTGGCGTCTACTGTTATGCCCAGAAAAACTGCCGAGTTAACAGTTTCAAGCACCTCATTATTTAAAACGACATTGGGTCCCAGGTTCCTAACATTCGGTAAGGCGAACTTTATACATTTCGTTTTCTTAGCATTAAGAACTAGGTTATTTGTAGTAAACCAATCCGTGGCCATGGAGAGCGCATTATTCACGTCATCAAAATCTTTTCTATTCCTGTCTACTTTAAAGATAAGTGAGGTATCATCAGCAAATAGTACAATGTCACAGATATTCTTTAAATAGAATGGTAAGTCATTTATATACACTAAGAATAAGAAAGGACCCAGTATTGAGCCTTGAGGTACACCTAACTGAACTAGTAGCCCGGAAGATTTTACACCATTGATATCTACACATTGGTGCCTATTTTGCAAATAAGAACTTATGACATTGAGAGCTTCGTTTTGAACACCGTAATGACGCAGTTTACGCAAAAGTGTGTCATGGTGAATGCAATCAAAAGCTTTGGAGAGATCACAAAAAACTCCGATAGCATTTTGCGAGTTCTCCCATGCGTTGAAAATGTGTTTCAGCAGAGCAACACCCGCATCTGTTGTCGAACGACCTTTTGTAAAGCCATATTGCTCATTATGAAGGAGGCTATTTAAATTAAAATGTCTTAGTAACTGCTTGAGTATTAACTTTTCAAATATTTTACTAAATGCAGGTAAGATAGAAATGGGCCTAAAATTGCCAACGTTATTTTTATTACCTGTTTTAAATAATGGTATGACTTTACTACTCTTCATGAGGTCAGGAAAAGATCCTGAATCAACACATTTATTAAAAGTTACAGCTAGATAGGGGGCTACAATGTCTATTATATTACTTAACAGTTTAATGGAGATGCCCCAGTAATCTCCAGTGTTTTTTGACTTAAGTGTCTTAAAAATATTAACCACGTCACGAGGCGTTACATGTTCAAAACTAAATAAGCGACTACATCTGGGCACACTACTATGCAAAAGGTTTTCAGCTTTAGACGGGGACGAATTTAAAGAGCAAGTCGTAGTTATAGGTATGTTGGCAAAAAACTCATTAAATGCCTCAGCTACGTCGGCAGCCTTATTTACCAATTTGTTGTTAATCATAATCTCTAGTTGTTTTTCCTGTTTAACCGATTTACCCGTTTCATTGTTAATAATTTTCCAAGTGGTTTTTATTTTATTACTGGATGTTTTTATGGTATCGCTTAAAAATTTAGATTTAGCGAAAGCACAGATTTTTTTAAATAACTTTGAATAATTTCTGACATACTGTAGAAAAGGAGTATCAAATATATATTTTTTTAAACCATATAGCTCGTATAGTCTCCCTCTACTTTTATAAATACCTGGAGTAGCCCATTGGTTGAAGCTAACAGAGGTTCTATTAATGTCAATAGTTTTGGTCTTGAAAGTAGATTGGTATTCTTTTTGCACAATATCAAAAAGGGCTCCATAGATTTCATTAGGATTATCATGTTCTACTATAGATGGTGTAATCCTATGAGCAATATTATTTTTAAATTTGTTGCAACGACTAACTGTATAGGGCCTGCATTCTATTTTATGCGGCTTTTTAGGGTTCCGTTGCCAAATGGCAAAAAACGGAACCCTTATAGATTCGTCATGTCTGTCTGTCTGTCTGTCTGTCTGTCTGTCTGTCTGTCTGTCTGTCTGTCTGTCTGTCTGTCTGTCCGTCCGTATGTCACAGCCATTTTATTCCGAAACTATAAGAGCTATGCTGTTGAAACTTGGTAAGTAGGTGTATTCTGTGAACTGCATTAAGATTTTCACACTAAAATAGAAAAAAAACAATAAATTTTGGGGTTCCCCATACATAGAACTGAAACTCAAAAATGTTTTTTTTCATCAAACCCATACGTGTGGGGTATCTCTGAATAGGTCTTCAAAAATGGTAATGAGGTTTCTATTATCATTTTTTTCTAAACTGAATAGTTTGCGCGAGAGACACTTCCAAAGTGGTAAAATGTGTGTCCCCCCCCCCGTAACTTCTAAAATAAGAGAATGACAAAACTAAAAAAATATATGATGTACATTACCATGTAAACTACCAACGAAAATTGGTTTGAACGAGATCGAGTGAGTAGTTTTTTTTTAAACGTCATAAATCGTAAACCGCAATTTACCTTACATTCAATCAACTGAAATATAAAAATTAAAAAATATATATATTTTTAAACCGAAAATACCTACAGGTTTGTACGGAACCCTCGGTGCGCGAGTCCGACGCGCACTTGGCCGGTTTTTTTTTGTAATGGCAAAGGGAAGCTGGCTAATAATCCACAGTGGTCAGACGTTAAGTCACTTAACACTAACTTATTATTGGCATCACAATCACTAAATATATTATCAAGACAAGTCGAAGACGATGCTGTGATCCTAGTAGGTTCGAAAAACAAGTTTATTAAATTAAATTACTTAAATAGATTGAGTAGTCTAATACTTAAAGGAGTAACATCTAAAATATTAATATTAAAATCTCCACATAAAATTATACATTTATTAATTGATTTTAATTTGTTGAGTGAGTCCTCCATGACCGACTCAAAATGAATAAAATCCCCAGAGGGTGGACGATAGACGCATATTATGACGTAACGCTCTAGTTCAACACAAGACAACTCAATAGTGCGCTCGATTGAAAGATTATCTAAATCTAAACGTTGTTTACATTTCAACTTGTTTGAAACAAGAACTAATGATCCACCGCGCATAGCACTTTTTCTCACAAATGCACTTTGCACAGTAAAAAAATCATCATTCATAAAAATGAATGAAATGGATAAGGCAGATCTGATACAATTTATTAAATGAAAAGGAGTAAACTGGCTTCCAGAGTAGAACGCTTCAAGAGGACTTCAGAGTAGACCAGCTTCAGAGTTCAGAGTAGACGGGCTTCAGAGTGTGAGCGCTTCAGAGTAGACGGGCTTCAGAGTGTAAGCGCTTCAGAGTAGTTTCCCCAGAGTGCGGGCGCTTCAGAGTAGTTTCCCAGAGTGCGGGCGCTTCAGAGTAGTTTCCCAAAGACTACAGTCTTCCAGAGTGTGGGCGCTTCAGAGTAGTTTCCCCGAGTCTACAGTCTTCCAGAGTGTGGGCGCTTCAGAGTAGTTTCCGAGAGTCTACAGTCTTC
Source organism: Aporophyla lueneburgensis (assembly GCA_932294355.1). Lineage (NCBI taxonomy): Eukaryota > Metazoa > Arthropoda > Insecta > Lepidoptera > Noctuidae > Aporophyla > Aporophyla lueneburgensis. The sequence continues at coordinate 11,678,027 of OW028735.1, forward strand.
CAGAGTGTGTCCTCAGCGGTTCGGACGCCCGTTTTTATATCCAAGTCCGTCTTCTCTTTCCAAACATTTTTCAAAATATTAGTTTAGCCATCATCTCATCTGACAAGTGTAGTCGGCTAGGACATATCCATGAGTGCGTGTAGCTGGCCACATGAGTGCGTAAAGAATTATATATATATAGTTTTAAGTTAAGTTATTTAGTAAACAATCGTAATAATTAATCAAATCAAATAGCTAGACATATTGATAAAAATAATTTAAAATTATATAAACCAAAAAGTAGCCATTCATAGACTTAGCAGAACAGTAACTGACAGTTGACAATTTGGCTTGTCACAACATGAAAATTTGAGATAATATTTATTTCAGCTATTTTTAAATTAATAAATCGTATTTAGATCGATTTGCTAAGTGTAGACATATAAACAAATAAAGATAAGTAAAGCATGAATAGTGTAAACATAGAAACAAATAAAAAGGATGATAAATAGGTATTAGGAATCATGAATTAAAGTATAAGTATAGGATGAACACTATACTGCATGTGTGAATTATGTAAAAACGGGCTAGCTTAATCTATTACTAAGCGCATAGGATAAAATCATGTCTAGACCGAGTCAATGATATTCATATAAATAATTTAGAATTTTTTTCGTTTGACTGTACCGATTTTGGCTTGTATAGTAGATTTTTTTAAGTTACCTATGAATGGTCCCAGTCGCCGGAAGAAAATTATTTAATTTTTATGGATCCGGTGACTGGGACCGCGGTCCTAGTTAATTGCGGTCCCAGTGGCTGGAAACCTCAATAATTTAAAGTCAAAACTATCCAAACAAAAGACACCGTCGACCATAATTTTTATCGGGGATCGTAAATCGATCGATCATGCTTAAAATCTAACAGACTCGTTCAAAAATTATGCAATCTGCTATGAATGTAAAATATTTGTTTAACTGCATTGTAATAAATAAATAACACTTCAAATAATCTTATTTTGTGAGTTGTGAAGTAATATTACACACGAATGTCGCCCACTGGAAAAATCAGTTTGTTTATAATTTTTCAATCAACTTATTACGATAGTAAATTATTTGTTGTTATAATCTTACAACATTAACACAAAGCCCAAATCTTAAAGATCATTTTAGTATATAATTTAAATATTTACGACACGATAAATATCCAAAAATCGACACAAACACTTCGCACTCACAACAACATGACAGCCGCGTACCAAGACTGACATTCCGGTGCTTTTTTCGCTACAACTTTCACAAGAAGTATGGTACTGTTCGCACACAAGCATTCCGTGGTTTGTTAGAGTGACATAGAAATAGACGTTTTGTTCAATTTGTGCTCATAGTAACGACACATCGGAAAAATCGGGACCGTGCTGTGAAATTTGAAACTGGCAACTAAAGTGGCCACGGACTGCTGAGAGTAGTCATACACATCCGTAGTTCGTAAATTAAAATCACAATTGTATACCAAAATAAAATATACAGTTAAAAAGCTGAAATAAATGAGATTTTTTTTTAAATTAATTTTGAGGGTAGATGTTAGTTATGTTCGTTCTGGGTACTACAGTACCCCTTGGCACTCTACAGGCTATAGTGCCCAAGGACTGTCAAGTGGTTATGTTTTGCTTTAATGTATAAACTAAAGTCGCATTATTACTCACAGAACGTACAGATGTATGTGCCCAATTAGTTTTTACTTATAAAGTTGCATAGGTATCTATTTAACAATAGTCACTGTAGTTAATTAATTTTATTTAATACAGAAACAAACGCGTTTTTACATTTACTTATTACTTGCAAATATTTGTTCATATTAATATCAGTTACATATTTGATACATCCCCGTTACCTTGGTTGAGATTGGACACCGGTGACGACAATGCACTCCCCGGGCTGCCCCGCATGCCATGTGCCCGTCTACCAGGCCACGTAGGATATTCGAAGCCCTATTTGATTCAGTAAAGGGATGATTTTGGAAAAACTGTGATACACGTGACTTATAATTATACTTGAAGAGTATGTGTACCAATTTTTGTGTCAATCGACCCAGAGAATAAAAGTTTCATAGAAACTTCAACCCCCATTTCACCCTCTTAGGGGTGGAATTTCTAAAAACCCTTTCTTAGTGGATACATACTCTTTACAAAGAACACACCCTCCAAATTTCATGTCTCTACGACCAGCGGTTTAGGCTGTGCGTTGATATATCAGTCAGTCAGTCACTCAGGACTTTGAATTTTCAACCGACGAAAAAAAACGGAGGAGGTTCTCAATTCGACGCGTTTTTTTTTATGCATGACCACGCATAATTTTTTACATAGTGGTCCGATTTTGACAATTCTTTTTCTATTGGAAAGGGTATACTCCCAAAGTGGTCCCATATAAATTTGGAAAATAAAATCGAACCCTAAGGGTCGGAAAACAGGGGATGATTGATTGTTCACTCACTGGTTGTAATGTATAAACACGCATAACTTTATACAAAGTAGTCCGATTTTGATAATTATTTTTGTGTTGGATAGGGTATACCTTGCCAAGTATTATTAGTACATTAAAGTCACAAAAAATATAAAATAAAAACTTTTTAACAAAGAATTAAACCGCCGAAAAACTGAAAAGCATAAAATTATAAACCTTAAAATTTTGAGTCGGCGCTGAAAAATCAATAAACAAGGATCACTCAAAGCGCCGACTCATAATTTTAAGGTTTATTATTTTATGCTTTTCAGTTTTTCGGCGGTTTAATTTTTTGTTAAAAAGTTTTATATATAGATTACCTACAAGCATGATTCTTACTTCTAGCTTCCACAACCTCACCTACAATACTCGTAAGAGGACACAGGTAGAATCCTTTTACCTATGTCCCCAAAATATTATTAGTGAAAAAGTACTTTTGACTTACTTTTTTTCTCATTTTTCCGAACCTCCTAACAATTGAACGGGCAACTATGAGCGCGCGTTGATACGAGGGCGGCACTGAAAATTTCGGGAATCTAGGAAGTTACACAACATTACTATTCATAAATGTATTCATTGCTTTTCGAAGTATTTACCGCGAAATTCGACACATTTTTCCATACGATGGAACCAATCATTGAAACAACCATTCCATTCGGAAGTTGGGATCTCCAAAATGGCCGTTTTGTAGGCGACCACCACAGCTTCTTCAGGTGATGAAAATCTCTGACCACGCAATTTATTCTTTATTTTAGGGAAAGTATAGAAATCATTAGGGCTTAGGTCTGGGCTGTACGGCGGATGGTCTAATAATTCTATGTTTTCTTGCTCTAAAAACTCTTTTGTTCTGTGCGCGGTGTGAGAACTCGTATTGTCGTGATGGAGGATGATGCGTTGGTTGCGGTTCTCTTTATGGAGTTCAGAATCGACCTGTGGCAAACAAATCCTAGCATACCATTCTGCATTAACCGTTCTTTGTCCCTAAAGAGAAATAGTCGCAACATGGCCGGTTTTGGAGACAAAAGTGGCCACCATTTTTTTTGCAACACTCCGTGAACGAACAATTTTAGTTGGCTTTAACTCATTTTCGAACACCTAAACCCGTGACTGGTTTTTTGTTTCGGGTTCGTACGTGTATATCCAGGATTCGTCACCTGATACGATATTGTATACAGCATTTGAGGACCCTGCGTGGAATCTTTCGAAAGTTCTGACGCACCAAGTAACGCGAGCCGTTTTTTGCTCTTCACAGAGCGAATGCGATATCCATCGGGAAGACAACTTTTTTACACCTAATTGTTCAAGATTGCAAGATGCAAGATTATTTGTATTTGATTCATGCCAATGTCTAAAGTTGCCTGAATTTCACGGTATGTCACATGTTGATCTTCCTCAATCAGCTTACGCACAGCATCAACGTTTTCTTGGGTGACTGCAGTTTTTGGACGACCTTGACGGGGATCATCACTGAGCTGGACACGTTCACGTTGAAATTCAGCAAACCAGCGATAAATTGTGGTTTTGGATGGGGCACCAAATGCAGAAATCATCTAGTCAATACATTGTTTTTGTGTTAAACCACTTCGAAAGTCATAATAAATCATCGCTCTTGAATTTTCTCGAGTCAATTACATTTTCTCAAGGACTAAACAAGTTTGACAAAAAAAAAAATGGTATTCGATTTTTAAAACCAAGGAGTTTTCAATTAAAAAGATTTTAATATGACAGGAACAGTGGAAATATTCCATTCCCGAAAAAAAAAAAATAAAAAAAAATGGTAAATGGTATTCGATTTTTAAAACCAAGGAGTTTTCAATTAAAAAGATTTTAATATGACAGGAACAGTGGAAATATTCCATTCCCGATACTTTTAGTGCAGTCTATGTAGCGTAGAATTATAGCCAGCAAGTCAAAGAATAAGAATATACTAGTTTGAAAGCCTGGTCTTACAAGACATGGCCAAATTTAAGCACTTTCTGTTTCAATTCTTACAAAAATATCTAAATTATTTTTCAGGAAACAATATTTTAGATATTTTGCTACTTGTTATGACAATTATTTATCAAAATGACGAGATCTTTCGATAAGTATTTAAAAAAATGCAATTTGAAAAAAAATACGAATGTTCCTCATATAACAGTTTCGATCCACTGTGCACCGCTTTGTATTGTATGGTTTACGTATGTAGTAGTACGCTCGTATCGTGAACGCAAAAATATACCACGATTATATTTTGCTACTCTTCCCATTTTTCCATTTTTTTGGTTCTTTTTTTTTTTTCCTTTTTTGTAACAGTGTTTCGATTATTATCAAGTATTATTTTAACACGTTGAGTGCCAAACAGATTGATGGTTAATCCAATATGGCCACAGATTTAAGAGCGCATACAAAATTGTTAGTAGCAAGCACGCGTTATCGCGTGATCGGCCATAATGCAGAGCTGACAAATCACGTGATATCGCGTGATCGGCACTCAACGTGTTAATAGATTGTAGAATCATATTATTATATATTTTTGTTTTAATTGTTTAACAATGGGGTGTGAGGGTCGTTTATACCATTGTGTCAAAAAAAGGCAAAATAAACATTCCGCACCCGTACAATAATTGCGTAATGCCAGAAATCATAGATCCTAGAAAGGCAAGATAAATGCCTTTACGATAAATATTTATTTAACCAAGTGTAAGTCATTATTACTTGACATTATGTTTTTGCTTTATTTTTTATTTTTATTATATATGTACTTTACATAACATATATTTGTATTTTTATTAGTCTAGAAAGATTTATTAGACTGGATAAATAAAAATCTCGTGCGTTCAAATGTGAAATGGTTCTTAAAAAAATATTATAATTTTCAAAGCATTAATCAGTCAATGTTAATTGAAAAATGTTGTTAGATACTTCATTAAAAAAATAAGAGCAAGAGCGTTTCCACGTCTGAATCGCTTAACATTTTTTAGATGAATGAATCGCGGCGCGGCGCTGCCGGTGGGACGGGACGTGATCGCGCCCGCAATGTGAAGGCGCACGCCGCGCCAGTTCCGCGCCGCCGCCACGTCACGTCACGTCACGTCACGCCCCGCCCGCTGTTTGAATAGGACTTTAATCATCTCAGCCAAAAGACGTCTACTGCTGGACATGAGCCTCTTCCAAGCATAAAAACAATTCAAGCGGTAACTTAACTGGCGCAGTCAGTAGGGTTGTGACATTCAGCTTCGAATAGAACTCTTCAAGCTTGAGTGAACGGTATCTTTCTTTGTCTTCGCGATAACATATTCAAATCTACGACGGTTAACATTCTGTGGGAACTGGAGTGGGAAACCTTTGCTGACAAAAACCCACCCGTGTTCATTCAGTTGCCTATATTTATTTTTTCTTTTTGGATGGGAAATCATCAAATGACTTCTTTCGCTCTGGGCGGAGCGGGAGGGCCTATCAGACTTTTACTGACTAAAACCCACCCTCCTTCAGTTACCCATATGCTAGGGCCACGGTATCTCGTTTGAACAATCTCGCGACCCTGGCAGGAATGTGCCTACCATTAGCTCTAAACTACAGCTCACCTACATGGTTCTATAAAATTATATATGTGGCTACGTTTAGCTCTGAAATCTCATGGCTGCATACGATCTCATAAGTACCAAAACAAGAACAAAATGGATAAACTTGGTTATGCTGCGGCTGAAGTACGTTTTAGAGTAAAGTGGGCTCTAAGAAAAAAAAATTAGATAGCAAAACAATTAAGAGGATAATGGATATTGGAACAATTTACCACTAACTGGATCAATGCTGTAAGACGATATTAAATGTATTCTATCAATCAATCTTTCAAAATGTGGCAGCGTTCCTATATTTAATTTTCGTATACACAAATTCATTAAGGTAATGTATTATTGAATACTTTCAGTATTACCAACATCATGAATATCCGTATGTTAACCGGTCAATTACCGTAATTACAGACACAATTAAAAAACGATTGTTTATATACCAAATGTGGTATCTCAGGGACTTAGAGGTTAAAATATTTTATCATCGATTATATATATTATCTCTCATTTGTACGAAAGCTACTGTTTATGTCGAGAAAATGAAGTTTTTTCAATATATTAGAAAAACATATCCTGTGAAAGTTATTTGGACAATAAGGTGGGCAATCAATGCTCATGCCTTTGAATCTAATGCAACAAATTATGTTTTGTCCTAAATATCGCATCAAAGACAATGTTATAAATGAAAATAGCCTTACCTCAAATTTTATTTCGATTATTGTCACAGTAGTAATAAGAAGTTTATTTTTTTACTGCATCCATGAAGTGATCACAAACAAGGCAAGGCTAGGAGTTACCGACTTTTATTATGTCATGTCATTTTATTATTGCATCTTCTACTTATCGGTTTTGCAATGAATTTTATGAGTGGAGTTGTTCAAGCCAAAAGTAATGTTCAGTTTGTGTTGACGTTCTAAAGAGTACACAGATTCATTAACAATGAAACTAGTTTCAACCACATTATTATTTGGAATTGGATTATAGTACTGGGGGTTCTGGGTTTATATGTCTCTGTTTTCAATTATTTTATCATAAAAATTCGTGTACCTTTCTATTCAGTGTATGCTGTTTTCCTTTTGGTTGTTTTCGATTTTAATATTATTTATGTCATACGAATGATTAATTGTTTGGAGAGTAAAACTAGGATGTGGAATATTCGAAATTACATTTCTGAAGAAATAGATGCCATGCACGGGGTACATTATAGCACAAGACTGTTTCAGGGATATGTTGACATATTGCAGTGTTATGATATCTGTAAACATAGTTTTCAGCATTTCATAAGTACCCTACTATCAAATAACGGAGTGTTCTATACCTCATCGATGTTCTTCAACCTGTACGTGAACGCACTGATAGAGGAGCTCAGCAGCACCCGTGCCGGTTGCCTTATTGACAATGTCTGTGTCAACAATATTAGTTACGCGAACGACATGGGCTGCTGAGCACCTCGGTGTGTGGTCACGGTTTGCTCTATAATGCAAAGAAGAGTACATGATCTTTCGGACCAGGGGACAAAGCTGCTCGGATTCTGTTACACCTATTAAATTGACGGTGTGAAACTGTATTTTAACGTGACTTCAATCCTCTACCTTCAGTGAATAAATAAATAATAATAAAAATGTACTGTTGAATGCAACAATAAGATAATATTGTAATAGTATTGCATGTTTTATTTTAATGTTGTTACAGGGTAGTTCAATATAGGCAAGCCTTTTTACGTTAATTTTGTTGGTAAAGAACTTAATATGTAAAAAAAATAATCCAAGAATGCGAAAAATTCTACTCAACAATTCAAAGTGTTCAAGATACTTGCACACTCGCTTTGAATTCATTTTGCTCTGGTTATTTCTTTATACATCTTATGTTCATGTCCAGTGGTGCGAATTCACATGAGTAAATGCCATAAGTGACCAAGATCAATTATTGTAATCGTTTGGCACTGAATTGCATTTAATTGAAATATTATTTTGCAGAAGACGAGAAAATATTGTGTAAGAACGTACTGCGCTTGCATCGAGCATCATTCTGCAAGATACGTGCTTGTGGCTTGTTCTATGTCGACGCTATGTTACAATTCAATCTGTTGTGTCTCACATCAAACTACATTGTTGTATTGCTACAGTTTGCATTCTTGTAAATACGACTTTACTAATATACTTTGTGGAATATCATTATTTCTTATTTTTTCTCGAGTCGCTCATAAATCCTCAACTCGTTTGAGTCACATGCAAATTAAATAAACAGTTTGCATTCTTGTAAATACGACTTTACTAATATAACTTTGTGGAATATCATAATTTTTATTTCTTCTATTCTTCACAGATATGACAAGTGCTTTTGATTTTGGAGATCATAAGATTTTTCTAAAAAACTACATGAATAAGGGATTCCAGGAAACATCCATAAACTCTTAGAGTCATATTTAAGTGTTAGGACACAATGCACAGAAATAACTAGAATTTGTCCAACAAGTAAATTAGAAACAAAGTATATCTCTGAAGCAAGATATGTTAAAGTAGGTAGCTTCTGCCCGCGACTTCGTCCGCGTTAAATTTCTTGTTCCCCCGACCCTTCCCATCGCGTCGAATCGCCTACCCGTGCGATTTTCCCCGTTTTTGCAACATTTTTCGTTACTGCTCCGCTCTTTTTAAATGTAGCGTGATGTTATATAGTTTATAGCCTTTTTCGATAAATAGGCTACCCAAAACAAAATGAATTTTTCAATTCAGACTAGTAGTTCCTGAGATTAGCGCGTTCAATCAAACAAATAAACAAACAAACTCTTCAGCTTTATAATATTAAAGTATAGATATGGCGTACCTCAAGGCAGCGTATTTGGGCCCCCACCCTTCTTAATTTATATAAATTATCTCCCAAAAAAATCAAGGAACAAAATGGTACATTTTGCAGTTGAGAGTACGGCTATAAGGGAATGCACCGAGCTAGACAATTATCGAAACGAAGTCAATAATTTTCTAAATAATATCGTAACTTGGCTCAATAATAATATAAAATTTTAAAAATAATTTATCTAAAACAAAAATTATGCAATTTTACCAGCGGCGTGTGTATCCACCTATAATTGTAAAATAGAAGAAATCACGAGTGCGAAATTATTAGGTAATAATTGTAGACCACAAATTAATCTGGAAACCTCACGTAGAGGAAATTTACAAGCGACTCGGTAAATCTGCGTACATAATATTTCAAGTATCCAGGAAAGTAAATACTGAGACTCTTCTAACAGCGTATCATGAACTTGTAGTCTCTTTTCTATGGTATGGTGTTGTATTTTAGGGGCAATCAACTAACAGGGAACTTGTATTTAGGATGCAAAAAAGATGTGTACGATCCATGTGTAATCTGAAACCAACAGACAGCTGCGTTCCCTACTTTAAGAAATTTAAGATTTTAACGTCATCAGCTGTATACAATATATACTGGAAACTGCAATATTTGTACAATCAGATCCACATTTATTTACTAAACTGTCAGCGGTTAAGAAGAACCCATTCTGTTGTCAATATAAAAACGAATTATGTACGACAAAATGCAATACATTATTAATGAAAAAGAGCTTTTTTGGTGTTGCGCCCAAAATTTATAATCAAATACCTGATATCATGATAACAAAATTCAACAATGTTTTACTAAATTATTGCCCTAGCTAAATCATTTAAGTAATCATCTAGATTACTTAAATGATAAATTACTGTAACTACTGTACATACTTAGTACTCGTAATTGTCTAATGCATGTGTTTTCTTGTTTTGAAATTTTGTGTTTTATGTAGTGAATTTAGTCTGCCCTTATTTTTATTTTTTTGATATTCTTCACTGATATTAGTATGTCATCAAAAGCAAAACATAGCACATCATATCTTATCTTATCTTATACCTTTAAACGAGCAATTCTTGTATATATATATATATATAATCTGAATCTCGGAAACGGTTCCGACAATTTTCATGAAATTTAGTATACAGGGGGTTTTAAGGGCAATAAATCGATTTAGCTAGGATTCATTTTTATAAAATGTCATTTTATTCGTGTTTTCAATTACCAACTTTATCGATAATCAACTTGAACATAAACTTTTTATTTTAAACATAATTTACCAAAACATACCGAGCAAAGCTCGGTCATCCAGATATTAATTATTATTTATGACCTTGACCTGTAACCTATGTTTCACGAATAAATAATTATAATTATAATTCTTGAATGACTCCAAAATCCTCAATTGAGTCACACACTAGGAGATTAGTTGAAGAATGCTGTTTATTTAATTTTAATGCAAGCATTGAATAACGTAATCACGGTTGAGCTGCTGAAGGCCGGTGTAAATTCAGTTCAAGCCCCCTAGAATTTGTTCAATTCCGTCATATTCGACGGTAAAATAATGGAAGCATGGAACAGAGGTGAAGAGGTAATCTTTTTTAAAAAGGGTGAAAGTGCTTCAGAATGATAGACCCATCTAACTTTTGAGTCGTGTCAACAAGCTATTTCCGGAGTCATCACGAATAGTCTCGCGCGCAGGTTTGGCTTCCAACCTCCGGAAAAAGCCAACTTCTGTAAAGGTTTCAGTAGCGTGGACCACATATACATACACGTTAAGGTAGGTTATATGGTACACCGAGGAGTATTATAATTTCCTCTGTGTTAAGCTTTAGTGGACAGCGAGAAAGTTTTTAATTCGATCGTGGTTTGGACTGTATTGCAGTCTGTGTCAACAGTGCCAGATTGACCATCGGCACATCGAGATACGGAAATGTTTATATGAATGCGAAATGCACATCTTTCGCCTTCGGTTTGCCGAGGATATAGTAGTAGTATTAGCATTCATAGCTGAGATTGTGGAGGACCTCAGTACAATGCTCGATGGCTTCATTAGAGCTTCCAAAATTTTGGATCTTATATCAAAGATCAGAGACTCGAATTGTGGACTTATGCTATCTAAAACAAAGTATATAATTTAAAACTTCTAACTTCGAAAAAAGGGTCAATTGTTGAATCCGACTCGCCTGGGCAGCGTCCGGGAATTGACGTTGTATCTTCTCAAATACCAGTGTCTAAAGACGAAAGTGTTTGACCAGTGCATGTTGCCCGTAATTATCCATAGCGCTGACACGTGGTCGCTCACAATGGACCTCAATAGAAGACTGAGAGACATCCATAGGCTAATGAAGTCTGTTACGATGGACGATAAGGCTAAAAGTTTCTGGTTTTCACCGCGTAACGAAAGACGTAACCTCTGCTTTTGACTATAACCTGGATGGACTAATAACCCAGTGAAAGCTGCAGGAATCCGCTGGTTGCGAGAAGCACAAAACCAGTCGAAGTGGCAATGTTTTGGGGAGACCTACAACCTAGTAGAGAACGTGTTTCTTCTAAAATATGGATGAATATATCGCACTTGCGTGAATAAAAATATTAATTATGGTTATATTTTTATCGCCAAGAACGAATTGCGGCAGTCCACCAAAAAATACAGTCTGTGTATTGGTAGATGATATTTTTTTTTTTTGTGCCTAGTTTTGTGCAAACACTTTTACCCGTCAGTCATTTATTTCAAAAAATTATGAGGTCGGTGTTTCCTATCTGACTACTCCAAGAAGAAGAACGCGCTCAGAGGTCACAGTCTCTTTTAAAGCTAAGACATAATCGTTGTCAGATCATGTGAAGACCATATAGAGTGGTGCCTGAAATGATCGTTTGAGAAAAGAACCACACAGATTGAGTGAACTGTCCAATTAGAGCACGTACTTATCAGTAATCATGCAGCTTTTTCTCAGAACTTAAGAAATTCAACGATTCGACAAAGAAAGGTCATTTACGTAGGCACAAATTACTCAAAAGGCCAGACCATGATTAAAAGTAAATGAGGACAATATAAACCCAACAAAAGAAGACTTACATAGTTTTCACATTCACATTAATAAAGCAATATATTACTTTACAAAGTTAACATTCATGTCATTCATCAATGTCAGAGGTGTAGATAAATTCCGGAAATAAACTTGTACAGATCTGTTGAAGACCATGAAATGGAAAAAAAAAGAAAAATCTCTAAACAAACTCTCACTCTCTCACTCTCTCTCTGTCTGAAATGGTCTTTTATGAATGAACAATACAGGTTTTAGTGGACCTGTCCAGTTTGTGCACGCATCTGTCATTTTTTATCGTGCAGCTCAACTGAGAATATAAGGAGATCAAAGATATGGCGAAGAATACCAACGAAAGGACATTTAGATATGCCACTCAAAGGCCATGGCCATCTAAACTAATTGAAAGTAAGACTAAATATACATAAACGTTTTGAAGGCGATCGATCATTATAGATTAATATATAATTGATAGTATATAAGACACGAATATACCATCATATACATTTACCATCGATTTGGTATTTTATCATTTGAGTGTTTAGCTGCCGTTAAAATGAAAATATTCTGTAATATAAGAACAACATATTCTATGAATATTGTAGATAAAGATGTGCAATCAATGTTTTTGCATCTAAATATTATATATCCTAAAGGACAATGCCCACATACTAGAACAACCGTGGCCCACAGTGAACATTTACAAATAGTGTAAGGAATGATAGTATAAGGTGTTATGAGCACCTTCTAGTACTTATCAGTTCAGAAAATAAGTCGCCATTTGGAAATAAAACACTTTTTAATTTTTAATTTTTTCACAAGCACTGACTTATTTTATACACTTACAATGACTTTTGAATGGTATTAACACAGTCATTGTTCATTTCAAAGTTACATAATCATTTTAACCTTTTAAATAATAGTCACCTTCTAAGTTTAAACAGTCTGGGGGAGTACACACAAAACCCATATATTAAACCTAGAAAGATCCCAGCGAGCAGTTCTCATAGTAATGCACAAAAAGAACTTTCAGTATCCAACGGAGCAGCTATATAAGGATTGTATGGTATTAACGGTTCGACAACTTTATATCAGGAGAGTTCTGCTTATAAGCCACAAAGGCTAACGTATGACCCGGTAAGACTGAAAAACAAACGCAGAAAGGACCTAGTATTGACCTGAAACCATGTAAAACAGAATTCTTCAGAAGACAACCGTGCTATATGGGTCCATACCTATATAACAAAATAAGTAAAAATACTCAGCTACATCACTTACCAATAAGTAAACTAAAACTTACCATAAATGACTTCCTTCTCTCTCAAAATTATGGAAATACTGAAAAACTTCTAGAAAGTATAAAATAATAAAATAAAGTCACACAGCCCCATTCATACACCCGAACACATACATACACATACACACAAATACACCACACCCCACACTACACATACATCACACATACATACGTTCATTCATAGATGCACACACAAGCATGATAGCTATTAAGTAAATAATTAAATTATTATATTATTAAATATTAAATTAAATTAAATATATATATCATTTTGTAATGTTTACCTTTACAAATATTTACTTTTGCACCGCACCATAATTGTAACGGCAGCTCGACCACGGTGGTAGTAAGTGCTTATAGCATAGGAGTCCTCCTAGTTTAAGCCCAGTTGCACTTGTTTTGTATCTTGCCAAGGTCTAATTTAAGGTTCTAAGAATTGTAAATAGGTTTAAGGTTTTGAACAAATAAATATTATATTATATTAGCTATGGGCTCCAGTTTATACAGTAAAAAATTGGTACAGTTATGTTATGAGTAGCTAAAAAGATTTTGGAGACATTTTATTTATTAATCAATCAATACTTATAATTTGTCCCAAACAACATCCCCCCCCCCCCCCCCTCAACAATACAAAAGCTATGTAATGAAAGAATGCTGATAACACGTCAGTACATATTAAAGGCAAGCTGAAGGATGTCTAATTTCATTCCATGGTGCAGTCCAACATGAATGACAAACACAATCATTACTCGAGATATGCTCCTGAAAATGCAATTAATTATTTATTTATTGCACAGCAAACGATGAGAAAGAACGAAATGGAGAGCTTAGAATAGTGTATATGACCATCTTTACATACCAAGACCCTTCCATGCCTCAGAAAGCATGTTAAGCCGTTGGTCCCGTCTGTCTTTTGTAGATCTTAGACAGTCGTTACGGGTCGTCAGAACCCCAAAAGTTTGTCAGACTTTCATTCAGATCAGTCTTATCAAGAGTTATTGTATTACCCAGTAACTGGGTTGTGGAGGTCAGATAGGCAGTGACTCCATGTAAAATACTGATATTCAGCTGCACCCGGTTAGACTGGAAGCCGACCCCAACATAATTGGGAAAAGGCTAGGCAGATGATAACGAGCTGTAAGATTTGGTTACATTCTCATTAAAGTAAAAGTATTTAGGTATTTAAAAATATCTTTTTCACTTATTTAATACTAGCTTTTACCAGCAGCTTCACCCGCCTATTATGCGTATAAACCGTCCTCTTGAATCACTCAGTCTATTAAAAAAACTGCATTAAAATTCGTTGCGTAGGTTTAAAGATCTAAACACAGGGACAGACAGAGGGAAGCGACTTTCTTTTATTTTGTGTAGTGAAGTTAAATCACTATAAGCTTGCATTAGGACTGGCTATTGTTATTATCATAGTTTTCTAAAGGTATTGTTTAATGTAGGTGAGTAATATAAGACTTACCTGTTGTGGAAGAACCCATTGCTGTACAATATTTATTTATGAGTTGATGAGAGCGTACGTGCCTCATATTCAATTCGCATATCGAACCTTGCTTGCGCCGGTTAATCCATGTGGCGTGTTCGGGACAACATAGTGGCTCAGGTCCGAATTCGCGTCGGATTAATCATTAGTAAAAGCGGGACTCCCGCAGTCCAAATGCATGCGAGGGTCGTCATTTAATATGCAGCCAGCAGTTTTCACATTCACACTAGGGTCGTCATTCAAAGTGGAGCCACGGTCCAAGTTCGTGCAAGGATTGTCATTCTGGTGAGATTGGATCGGAGTCCATTGTCATAAAAAAGCTCACAAAAGAACACAAACTATATTTTATATCTTTAACTATTTGTTTACTGGGTGTCAAGTCAAATGTCAACTTCATCATCTGTCATAGAATAATGCTGCCATATTTTGAAATATAATCTATTACGTGCATCGATTATTGGTCTTGAACAATTTAATTTTATCTAATTACGGCAAAGCCATAAACAATACAATGATATTACCATTCCATGTTTATGTATGTTTGGACTATAAGATATCTGGTTTGAGATGTTTATGGACATAATTGTTTTGTCTTAAACTGGAGTTAGTTACGTTCACAGAAACTAAAATGGCCGTCATGATTATGACGGCGTGCCGTGTGATTACAATGCACGCCTTTGAGCACACGGATTGATTTTTATAATTATTAATTAATCCGTAATCGATTAGACGTATTCAATATACGACTCGAAATTAAATTGACAATACACTAGCAACCCTAAACATTGCCTGACAGTCAAACTCTCAGTGATAATAATACGTTAAATTACTTATTTATTTGTTATAATGACGGCGACTTAGTTAGAGATAGAAGTTAAACGGATAATTCATGTTTCAAAAAAATATTTGTTTTAATTATCCTTCGAAACGTGTTCGGGTTGGGCCATGAATAGGCATTGACCTTTAATATGAAACATACAACGTATACTATATATCCAATAATCTCAAACGGTATAGGTCTACACGGATTCGTAAGGAGACGGTCCACATTATCTGACTTGGCCAAATTTTGTAACTTTGCTTGCATAATATGGAACCCGGTGGTCAGATTGACGTGATCTACACGAATTTCGAAAAAACATTCGATCGCGTAGATCATCTGATCTTGCTGGCAAAGCTACAAAAGATTGACATCCATGGAGGTTTGCAGAGACGGGTTAAGTCATACTTATCGAACCGATCGCAAGCTGTGGTTATGGGGGGTTTTAAATCAGATTTCATAAACATCACCTCCGGTGTTCCCCAGGGATCTTTATTAGGTCCTCTTTTTTACTGCGCATACCTGTATGATATTCAGTCGTGTTTCAAAACAGCAAAACACCTCATGTACTCTGATGACATGAAAATTTACATGTGTGTTAAATCCAGACTCGATTATGAATTGATACAGCGTGACTTTCACCAAAATATTGAAATATCACTGTCAATGTCTCGAAATGTCAATGCATTACATTTAGCCGTTCCAAATACCCATCTAAGTGTCCTTATGGATTTAATAATAATGCGATCGGAAGGGTCGATGTAGTCAGATATCTTGGTATAATGTTAGATTCCAAATTGCTTTTAGACCAACATACTGATACCATTACCAATAGAGCTTCTCGTAACCTTGGTTTTGTTATGCGCACTTGTAAGCCTTTTAGGAATTGTTATATTCTGAAGATTATATACTTTGCATATGTGCGTAGTATTTTGGAGTACTGTAGCCCAATCTGGTCACCCCAATACGAGGTATATACTAAAAGAATAAAAAATCTACAGAAAAAGATTGTAAATTTTCTAAATTTCAAATCCCGGAATCGTCATGATTCCTATGCCCAAGACTGCAAACACTATAATATGCTTCCCCTTCTGGATAGGCGTAAGATGTTGGATATACTTTTGCTCTTTGATATCCTGCGGGGTCGTTTGGACAGCAGTGATTTGCTATCATGTATAGATTTCTGTACCCCATAAACACGTACCAAGCATACGAAATTGTTTAGTATACCTGGCTGCTGCACAAAATACGGTGGAAATGCTGTTCTGACTCGGCTGCCTCGCTAGATGCGAGGCAGTTGAGTCTGAGGGTTTTAAAAAGGTCGATATATTTCATTTATCCAAACAATCATATCGGAAACAAGTCAAGCAGATATTGTTTGGTAAAAAAATTGTGGCATAACTCATCCTTAAAAAATCTAATTAAGATGTACGGGATAAGTTTTTAACCAGTGCGTAAATCCCCTCGGCACGATGGGCTCAGCATCGAGCACCTGCAGTATGGTGGGTACCATTTGCCTCGTGTCTTGGCACTTCTGTTTAATCTGTGCCTGGGTCATTCATATCTTCCTCCTGATATGTTGCGAGCTCTGGTGGTACCAGCGGTCAAGAGTAGAACTGGAAACGTTTCGGACAGGTCAAACTATAGGCCGATTTCCTTGGCTACTGTCGTGGCTAAAATAATTGACAGTGTCCTTAATTCGCACTTGAAAACTCACATCAAACTGCATGACGCCCAGTTTGGGTTTCGGCCAGGACTGTCCACAGAAACCGCTATATTTAGTTTAAAGCATGCTGTCAGGTATTACACAGACAGGAAAACACCTGTCTATGCATGTTTCCTAGACCTGTCCAGGGCTTTTGATCTTGTTTCTTTTGACGTTCTCTGGCAGAAGTTGTCTGATACGATGGTGCCGCCGGAGCTCGTCTCAGTTCTGCGTTACTGGTACATGAATCAGGAGAGTCGGGTTCGCTGGGCAGGAGAGCTCTCAGAGCCAAGTAGGCCAGAGTGTGACGTGAGGCAGGGTGGCCTGACATCGCTTTTGTTATTTGGTCTGTACGTGAATGCACTGATCGAGCGGCTCAGCAGCACACGAGTCGGTCGCTTTATTGATGGAGTTTGTTTTTAATAATGTAAGCTATGCAGACGACATGGTGCTGCTGGCCACCTCGGTCGGTGCGCTCCGTAAGCTTCTCGATATCTGCGAGTCGTATGCTTCTTCTCATGGCCTTGTATACAACGAAAGCAAGTCAAAATACATGATCTTCAAGTCCGATACCAAGGGTCCCTCCATCGTTCCGCCTTTGTTACTAAACGGTGTGGAGTTGCACAGAGTGTACTATTTTAAATACCTGGGTCACTTGATCACGGACGATTTGAAGGACGACGCAGATATGGAGAGGAGTGCAGAGCATTGTCGGTTCGAGCTAATATGCTGGCCCGCCGGTTCTTCCGATGTACGGCTGCGGTCAAACTAACATCGTTTATAGCATATTGCACGTCGCTATACTCGGGGAGCCTGTGGTTCAGCTACACTCAGAAGGTCTACAATGCTCTGCGGATCCAATACAACAACGCATTTAGAGTGCTGTTGCGGCTGCCTCGGTTCTGTAGCACATCTTCTATGTTCGCTGAGGCACGTACCGACTGCTTCAACGCTGTACGTCGTAAGAAGGCGGCGTCGCTGCTAAACAGACTCCGTGGCAGCCCCAACAGCATTCTACGTGCTATATAGCCGGGAGACAAGACAGCCCGTTGGTGACGTCGCTCGTCACCTGTACGCTTTCTCTGTTATTAGTTAAGTACTTACATAGGTTAAGATTATTGTTACTAACCCAATGGATTTTTGTTATCCGATCAATAAATAATTAATAATAAAAAGTAATAATAATAGCTGCACACGCCCAAAGTTGAAAGTCTAACAGAAACAGAAAGGATTTTAAAGAAGATTTGTCTGAACTATTTGCAACAATTAAACTGGACACAAAACCATGGCATGCAAGGAAACACATTTTTTTTAAATTTTCCGGTGCACTTTACTAATACTGCTTTCACTGAAATATTGCAGTATTAAGATATTTGTAAACATAGTTTTCAGCAATTCGTATGTATCCTATTATCACAGATAGCGGAGTATTCTATGAGAAATATTGCTAGATAATACATAACAGTTTTATATTGAGTTTTGACGGTTTTTAGATACTTTTTAGGGTTCCGTAGCCAAATGGCAAAAAAACAGACCCTTATAGATTCGTCATGTCTGTCTGTCTGTCCGTCCGTATGTCACAGCCACTTTTATCCGAAACTGTAAGAGCTATGCTGTTGAAACTTGGTAAGTAGATGTATTCTGTGAACCGCATTAAGATTTTCACACAAAAATAGAAAAAAAAAAACAATAAATTTTGGGGTTCCTCATACTTAGAAATCAAACTCATTTTTTTTTCATCAAACCCATGCCTGTGGTAAACTTGGAAATTAGGAAATTGGTTTGAACGAGATCTAGTAAGTAGTTTTTTTTTAATACGTCATAAATCGTAAACCGCAATTTACCTTACATTCAATGAACTCAAATGATATATATAAAAAAATAATAATTTCATAAACATAAACCTTATGCATAAACCGTGAATACCTACAAGTTTGTACTTGTAGTAGTACTTACCCCTCGGTGCGCGAGTCTGACTCGCACTTGGCCGATTTTTAATAAAAATGTATTCTTCCATAGTATAAAAAGTTTTTATACTATGGAAGAATTCAATAAGTTAATACTATAAATTAATTGACAAGTTGAAAATAGGTTTAATCTATACTTACGAGTATATAATAAAGTTGAAGAGTTTGTTTGATTATTTGTTTGGTTGAATGCGGTTACCTTAGGAATTACTTGTTCGAATTAAAAATTATTTTAGTGTTGGGTAGCCCATCTACTGAGAAAGTCTATAGGCTTGTATAACATTACGCGCTTTTGCCCATCAGAGTCTTATGTTGTTGGCCTTGGTGACTTTGGAGCAAGATTCACATCCAAGGTCGTTTAACGCGTTATCAGCAGAATATCAAAAGACAAGACTCCAGGTCACGATGGTCCCAGCATTGAGCACTAAAAGTTCGCAGGCCTTCATTTGCCAAGAGTGTTAGCGAAGTTTTGCAACATTGGTGTGTGTCATGCGTATTTGCCTTGTCTGCTGACTAAAACTATTCTAGTGCTCATTATTAAAAACTAGCTTCTGCCCGCGACTTCGTCCGCGTCAAATTTTTGCTCCCCTGACCCTTCCCGTCGCATCGATTTGCCTGCTAGTTTTCGTTCATTTTTCGTTGCTGCTCGCTCCTTTTGAGTTATAGTGAGTCAACCTTAAAAGATAGACATATGCTCTCGCGGACTTTTTTTTAGAACTTTTTAAAAGAAACAATTCCGTCATACATGATTTTTACGTTACTTTAACCGTTTACGCAGCGCATGCAAAGGAAACTCTCAAAAGGAATAAATTTTCCCCGTTTTTGCAACATTTTTCATTACTGCTCCGCTCCTCTTAGTTGTAGCGTAATGTTATATAGCTTGTAGCCTCTCTCGATAAATAGGCTACCCAACACAAAAAGAATTTTTCAATTCGGACCAGTAGTTCCTGAGATTAATGCGTTCAATCAAACAAACAAACAAACACTTCAGCTTTATAATATTAATATAGTATATATAGTATAGATAAAACGGGTGATATCGCGGACTTAACTAACTACAAGCCCATTTCTCTAGCTACGGTGACCGCAAAAGTGCTTGACAGCCTGCTTAACAGACATCTTAATACTATTGTTCAACCGAATGACAATCAGTTTGGATTACGATAAACTTTTCAACTAGCCAATTGACATCACTCACAATTTTCAGTGAACGGAAACAATACCGTACCGGAAATAAAAAAATACTGTAACTATGCAAATTGTGACAATAAAATAGTATAGTTAGGAAGAAAATTCATCAGACTCAAATATTACGCAGAGGCCACACATACAAAAGATACTTGATGCAAGCGCAGTAAGTTTTCAAAAAGCTCTTTATCTTAAAAACACATCGTAATAATTAAGTGCATGTAAGCACTCATAACT
The DNA here is from genome assembly GCA_932294355.1 of Aporophyla lueneburgensis. Classification (NCBI taxonomy): domain Eukaryota; kingdom Metazoa; phylum Arthropoda; class Insecta; order Lepidoptera; family Noctuidae; genus Aporophyla; species Aporophyla lueneburgensis. The sequence goes on from OW028735.1 coordinate 11,698,652, forward strand.
GTGTAGATACAAATTATTAACTATCATTACTTGTAGCGACATCCTCTGTGGGAAACTTGTAAGCGTGAACTCACATAAGTAATTCCACACTAACTGTAGAGATGGCGGTGTTCCCAATTTAAAATGTTTGATAATAGTTATATAATAATAAATATCTGGATTGTGTTTAAAATAATAAGTTTATGTTCAAGTTGATTATTGATAAAGTTGGTAATTGAAAACGCGAATAAAACGACATTTTCTAAAAATGAATCCTAGCCTAGCTAGATCTATTTATCGACCCCGAAACCCCCTGTATACTAAATTTCATGAAAATCGTTGGAGCCGTTTCCGAGATTCAGATTATATATATATACACAAGAATTGCTCGTTTAAAGGTATAAGATATCTTAGGACAACCAACACAACGTTACTTGATCCCAAACTAGGCAGAGCCCGTACTATGGTAACCAGACAACTGACAAACATACTTATATATTTCTAAATACATACGTATTATAGATAAATTACACCCAGCTACAGAACAAATCATTGTGCTCATCTCACAACGATTTGTCCTGGGTGGGAATCGAACCCACGACCTCAGTCTTAGCAGTCAGGTTCACTAACCACTAGACTAACAGGCCAGTCAAATATTTAATAAGATAGTTGATAATATTTAGTAAAATATTTGGAATTAAACAACATAGATTTGATAGTCCGTTAGTAGTAGTGACCCTGACTGCGAAGGCTGAGGTCGTGGGTTCGATTCTCACCCAGGAAAAATCTTTGTATGATGAGCACAATCATTTGTTTTGTGTTTGGGTGTAATTTATCTATAAAATATATAAGTATGTTTATCAGTTGTCTGGTTGCCATAGCACAGGCTCTGCCTAGTTTGGGATCAGATAACGTTGTGTAGTTGTCCTAAGATATTATTATTATAGAGAATTAAAAAAAATATTTTTAAACCCATAAAAAATGACTCACTTGTTAGTCGTTTATGAATTGTTTAGAGACATCAATTTCATTAATTTACGGTAAACTACTTTCTAATTCTTGGGAAAAATTTGTATGTAATCATTACATTCTAATATTTTAACATCAGCTTGAAATACTTTCTGGCTATAATTTTCTTAATGTGTATCTTCTATTTATTGAAAATTTAAAACTTAAATGCTCCATAGACGTACCTTATTTTCCAACAATTTCAGTAATCGTGAAACATAAATCGTATTTAAATCGATAACAACCAAGAAGTAGCTGAAAAATGTGAAATAAGTAGGGTAGGGCGGGGCTATATAGTCCTAATTTTCACTCTAGGACCCATATGTTTTAAAATTGAGTACTTACCGTTAATTAAAAATGTTGTATGAAACCTTACACAATTTAGCTTAACGCTCAAATAGTCGAAAGTGTGAATATTCAAGTAAATTTGCGAAAACTTTAGCGACAAATGCAAAATAGAATTCTGTACTTTTTGCCCCACTCACGGGGTAATCGGGGTATCTGTGAATATTCCGCGATTAAATATCTATTGCCTGGAACCCCTTGTTAATATTAACAGGTGAAAGAGCTGAAAATAAGTCCGATCGGTGTACTTCTTGCCCATTACCTACGTCCAGTGATTTGCAAAGTTATAAAATAAAATCGGTTTAGGTACAAAAAGAAAATTTTATTACCATGCATTACTAATCTTATACCTTTAAACGAGCAATTCTTGTATATATATATATATATAATCTGAATCTCGGAAACGACTCCAACGATTTTCATGAAATTTAGTATACAAGGGGTTTCGGGGGCGATAAATCGATCTAGCTAGGATTCATTTTTATACAATGTCGTTTTATTCATGTTTTCAATGACCAACTTTATCGAAAATCAACTTGAACATAAACTTATTATTTTAAACACAATTTACCAAAAAATACCGAGCAAAGCTCGGTCAACCAGATTTTGTATATAATGAGACTGCAATTTGAACTTGCCTTAATCTCTTTACAGTCAATGTGGATCTATGAAAAAAAAAAACGAAAACAAAATCTTTTTGTACTTTTGGGCACGAAAAATTTCCGATAGCTTTGATACTCGCATGTGTGTTTTGCTACGACTAGCGGCTCGCGGTTTTGTCGTTGCCTCTCACCCCACTCCAGATCACGTAGACCGAATGTTTCTAGCACGGTTAGATACTGTGATACGCATGCTGGGTCTTCTTACCCGACGGACTTCAAGCCCCGCCCTACCCTACCAAAATTACCAGAAAGATAACAAAGTGGTTAAAAGTGATTTCATTGTTGATAAGTCTGTGTTTTTTAGGGTTCCGTAGCCAAATGGCAAAAAACAGAATCCTTTTAGATTCGTCATGTCTGTCTGTCCATCCGTATGTCACAGCCACTTTTTTCCGAGACTATAAGAGCTATGCTGTTGAAACTTGGTGAGTAGATGTATTCTGTGAACCGCATTAAGATTTTCACACAAAAATAGAAAGAAAAAACAATAAATTTTGGGGTTCCCCATACTTAGAACTGAAACTTTCTTTTTTCATCAAACCCATACGTGTGTGGTATCTATATATTGGTCTCTAAAAATGAAATTGAGGTTTCTAATATCATTTTTTTCTAAACTGAATAGTTTGCGCGAGAGATACTTCCAAAGGGTAAAATGTGTCCCCCCCTCTGTAACTTCTAAAATAAGAGAATGATAAAACGAATAAAATATATGATGTACATTACCATGTAAACTTCCACCTAAAATTGGTTTGAACGAGATCTAGTAATTAGTTTTTTTTTAATACGTCATAAATTGTAAACCGCAATTTACCTGTCATTCAATCAACTGAAATATAAAAATTGAAAAAAAAAAAACATTTAATTTCATAAACATAAACCTTATGCATATACCGTGAATACCTACAGGTTTGTACGGAACCCTCGGTACGCGACTCCGACTCGCACTTGGCCGGTTTTTAAAGTTAAGAAAAACTGGAAATTATTTTTGTATATGATTATGATCACAAAGTTCATCTGTAGAAGATGCAGTTCAAATCAGACATAACAGAAGTATATTCTGGTGTAACTTTGTGTATACAATGTTATTCCAGACCGGCCTAGTAGACGTAAGGACGGAGTTTCAAAAAATCGATATATGAAATCATAAATACCTACTAGTGTTGATGTTGAACATGTTGCTTGAAAATAGTACCCAGTATTGTTATATATTCTTGCCAAGAATCAGTTTTAGCAGTCCATCTAAAATTTCAGCCTGTGTTTTGTATATTCATGTTATTTAAGTTATCGAATTAATTCGAGTCATTAATTACTGATAACATTTGAGACATTGTAATAATGAAATTGCTGTTGTGCTTCGACACATTTACCATCGATTAGGCATTTCATCATTTCAATGTTTAGCTCCAGTTAAAATGGACATGTTCTATAATGTTAGATCAAAGTATACTACAAATAGAGTGGATAAAGATGTACAGTCAATGTTTTTGCCTTTCAATATTGTTTTTCCTAAATATAACATTAAACACAATATTATTACTCCAAATAGTCATATCACAAATTTCGTTTCAATGATTATAACACTGGTGATTGTGATTTCGTGGATACACTTCAACAATACTGCTTGGTATAAAGTTTCTTCAGATAGCACTTCTGTCATGACAGATATAACCTGCGTATTCTATTGTTTCGGTTTTACTATGAATTTCGTGATCAGAATCATTAAATCCAAAAAATATATCGAGTTTATCTTAACTTTTCAAAAAGTGCACAGATTTCTCAACAATCAAAGTAGTTTTGAACATTTTGTTATTTGGAATTGGATTTTGGTCATATTTGCTCTGAGTGTAAATGCCATATTTCTGATTACTTTTTACAAGCTGCTAAATATACCTGGTTTTTACATATTTATTTGCTACTGCTTGATTCTTTTTGAATTACACACCATTTATGCTACGCGATTACTAAAATTGTTGGAAAATAAGGTTTATCTCTGGAACGTCCAAGTCCTAAAATTTCAAGAAATAGAAGTTACACAAAATCGAAAATACAATAAGAAAGTGTTTCAGACATATGTTAATATATTGGAATGTTATGACATACATAAAGATTGTTCACAAGAATTAGTAAGTAGTTTACCGTAAATTAATGAAAGTGATATGTCTCAACAATTCATAAAAGATAAATAAATAAGTCATTAACTTACGGGCTTTTAAATATATTTTTCATTCTTTTAGATTCTCTATTATTTCATAGAAGTATTCATCCATTCCCTAATATATATTCAGCAATTAATTAACGCGTGGAGTGTACCAGGGCATGTCAAAGTGAGTTTTTCTTTATATTATTGTATGGCAAACATGCCGTCGTTGGCCCACCTGATGTAGAAAGATGAAAAGGCAACACCAAATTTAAACATCTGCAATACCAGAGCTATTGCAGATGCTATGCCATCCCATGGTCGAAGCTAAATTACCTTCCTTGCTTGTACCAGGACCAACACTTTTCAAACCAGTGCAAACCAACGTTGCCATGCAGCAGAAATAAGTATGGTCGCAGTACTTCCTTGGCCGAGCTGCTTTACAAAAACCTCTTCTGAGTAATATTTAGCTGACACCACGTATAGGCGCTAGCGCATCAAGCTACCCGAAACTGTCATATTTTCCCAATCAGTCTTGAACCTTAAACTTCAGCGATAAAGTTGAAAACCTATTATAGAAATTTTACAGATTGCTTTTTAAAGCTTTGCATACTGGCGTCTGTACACCACGAAAATATAATACAAAAAAATAAGTGAACACTACAAAATATGTATACAATAATAGGCAACGTTATCACTTTCTGTGATCACTTCCAGGCAACCTTGGCATGGACAGTAATTAGCCTGTATATTACATGGAGATATCGTATATTTTTTTGCCGTCTTTATCATAAAATTTTTATTTATCAGTTTTTTGAATTATCATATATATGATATCTTTTTCGATTTACAGATGGAATCAAATTTGGCGTTGGGGTTTATATCTATATCACTGAGTAGAAATTTTTTGTGGCAAATAATGTTCAGCCTTCAATGCGATAACTTTTACTCGGCCATGCAAAGTGTTCAAGATACTTGCGTAACCATTTTGAAATCAACTTGCTCTGGTTAATTTTTCATTTAATAATATTCGATAACAATGTTATGAATACTTATATGCACGTTACCCTAGCGATGTGTATTTCAGATTACGAGAAAAAGCTTTGCAAAAACGTACTGCGCTTGCATCGAGCATCTTTCAACAAGATACGTGTGTGTGGCCTGTTCTACGTAGACACAGCGTTACAATTGAGTCTGATGAGTCTTTTTGCTAACTACACTATTGTATTGTTACAATTTGCAGTTCTGTAACCCTGGCAACACTATTGTTTCCGAACACTAAAAATTGTAAGTGGCGACAAGGGGCTTGTTGATGGCTCTTTTAAAATAATAATAAGAAATAGAAATATATAAATAGACAATAAACAAACGCAATTCGTGTTTTCTTCTTCTAACATAAATGAAAAAACCGAATTATATGTTCTCAAGATCATTAACAAAAGTCCGAAGTAGGGTGAGTCTGGCGGGAGGAAGAGAGAGGGTAAACCTTGCTCTGCAGCGCAGTTGTAAATTGAATCACTGTGATTTTTGATAAAATTGGTAATCACACGAGCAGCACCTACCAGATATTTCCCACTGTCTGAATATGGGTTTGGGTTTACCCCTATGAGAAATGGACCTCTTATTTGCGGCTAAGTAAGACTGTCGTCAGATCTGTCACCAATCCAAATGTACAACAAAACAAACGAAAATACAAATGTGTGATTTATTTAGTGTTTTTGATTTATTTATTAGTTATTAATTTGGCCCCGCATAATCTACATCTACGTCGGTGAATACAAAATTTGCATGCAGTCTCGTTTCAGGTAACGGCCCTATTATAGGAGTTACAGTTCTCCCTTAAAGCATGTTATACATGATTGCATTGTTTTTCTAGCTAAATTATGACATAAATTGGGCAAAATAGTTGACGTACATATGTGTGAAAGCAACAGCTGTGGGCCCGCGTGTAAAAGTGTTAAGTGATAAGTTGAAAATATGATTTTAGTAATATGATGAGTTGGATGCAAAAGGATGGCAAACTTCCTATCGTAATTGTATGATGAACTAGCTTCTGCCCGCGACTTCGTTCGCGTCAAATTTTTGCTCCCCTGACCCTTCCCGTCGCATCGATTTGCCTGCTAGCTTTCGTCCATTTTTCGTTGCTGCTCGCTCCTTTTGAGTTATGGTGAGTCAACCTTAAAAGATAGACATATGCTCTCGCGGATTTTTTTTTAGAACTTTTTAAAAGGAACAATTCCGTCATACATTATTTTTGCGTTACTTTAACCGTTTACGCAGCACACGCAACGGAAACTCTCAAAAGGAATAAATTTTCCCCGTTTTTGCACCATTTTTCATTACTGCTCCGCTCCTCTTAGTTGTAGCGTGATGTTATATAGCCTGTAGCCTCCCTCTATAAATGGGCTACTCAACAAAAAAATAATTTTTCAATTCGGACCAGTAGTTCTTGAGATTAGCGCGTTCAATCAATCAAACAAACAAACAAACTCTTCAGCTTTATAATATTATTATAGTATATAGATATACATACCTTCCGCCCAAACGAATGAGTTAGTTTTTCCCTAGAACAGGGTTAAAATGTATCTAATTTATGTTTGGTAGGTAACATTTTATTGTTCAACAATTCTAAATCTTTGTCAACGAATACCTAGCCAAATTAAGTTCAATGGTTGATAAAGGCTTGATGTCACCTACACACACCTACGAGTAGATAGATATTTTTTGTAGCTTAAAATAGATGGTATGGATCTCACAAATATGTGGTTCCAACACTATTTTAATTTTAAATTCTGGATTGCATATGTAAGCTGTCACGTCTTTTACGCCAGGAGGCTTTTATTTTGGTAGCTATGTTTACATTTTACATATAATATCTGGTTGACCGAGCTTTGCTCGGCATTTTTTGGTAAATTGTGTTTAAAATAATAAGTTTATGTTCAAGTTTATTATCGATAAAGTTGGTCATTGAAAACACGAATTAACAACATTTTATAAAAAATAATCCTAGCTAGATCGATTTATCGCCCCCGAAACCCCTTGTATACTAAATTTCATGAAAATCGTTGGAGCCGTTTCCGAGATTCAGATTATATATATATACAAGAATTGCTCGTTTAAAGGTATAAGATATTGTTTTTTGCTCGAGTATAGATTTCATTTTATTTGTTGGTATATTGGGTTGGCTAGCTGGCATATAGAAAATCATGTAAGTTAATGTTTACTGCATACCATTGTATAGAATCAAGTTCTTCTAACTGGACAGACAGTTGTGCTGCTGGGGAGTTTGTTCCGCCACTTTTTCCTCCCAGCTAGGAATTAGTGAAGGGTGGGCGTTTTGGGGGACTGTCTTATGTAATTTTGACGTTCAAAAAGTGCTAACCCTCAGCCTAATTTGAATAAATGACTATGGATTTTGAAAAAAAAAAAAAACAGGATGACACTACTTGCCATACTGCACGGGTAACATTAAATTTATTGCATGAGAAGTTCGCGGGCTTCGTCATCTCGCGTGGTGGTGGCATCAACTGGTCACCGAGATCGTGTGACATAAGACTGCTCGACTATCTTCTGTGGGGCTAAGTGAAATCTCTCGGTCTTTACAGGGAAACCACCGGCAATTGCCGCTTTGAATGTCAACATAACTCGCAATTTTCGTCAAATTGCTCCCCATTTATGCAAAGATGTCGTCCTAAATTGGTCCACCAGAACACACCACGTACAGTGGTAACTTGAGTGAAATTATATTCCATAAATAATCTCATCGAAACTCCTTTAAAATAAAATATTTAATTATTGTGGCACTTTCATTTAAACAGGTAGTTTTATTTATTTCAACGTTCGAGTGCTCTAAATAAAAAGCCCTGCACTTTGCTACCGTCGTATTGTATACACGGCGCGTAATAACGCCTTTGGTTTGCCGATGATATAGTGGTCATGGCTGAGACTACGGAGGACCTCAGTACAATGCTCGATGACCTCAGTAGAGTTTCCAAAAGAGTAGGTTTTAGAATTAACATAGACAAGACAAAGGTCATGTCAAATGCTCCTGAAATACCCACTCCAAAAAGATTGGAGGTGCTACGCTCGAAGATGAGACCGAGTATGTTTATCTAAGACAGTCTGTTCAGTTAGGTGGGTCTAACTTCGAGAAAAAGGTCAATCATCAAATTCGACTCGCTTGGTCAGCGTTCGGGAAGATTTGTAATATCTTCCTGCCATGCATACCATAGTGTCTCAAGATAAACGTTTTTGACTAGGGCGGGTTGTCAGTGATAACCCACTGCACCAAAATGTGGTCACTCGCAATGAGCCTCGTAAGAAGGCTGAAAATCATCCCAAAAACAACAGAGAGGGCCCGGAGATTCCCGATGTGATCGATTCAGAAGAAATAAAGAGTAGTCGTAGTCCGTAGGAGAACCAATGTTACCGACATAGACCAAACGTAATGAAGATGATCAAATAAATTTGAAATATAAACTATCGATTACTTCTAATTGTAAGACATTATCGTGATGAAATTGTCATTGTATGTCAATACATTTGCCATTGATTAGTTATGGCATTAATTGAGTCTTAAGCTCCTGTTAAAATGGACATATACCAGGTAATATTAGACCAAAATGTCCAAGAAAAACTGGTGATAAAGATGTGCAGTCAATGATTAAATAATTATTGCCTTTAAATATTATTTTTCCTAAATGTAACATTATACATAATGTTATAACTACAAATAGTCGCCTCACAAATTTTGTTTCCATAAATGTTACACTAATATTTATGATATCACATATACACTACAACTACATGACTCTGGAACAAAGTTATTCCGGAATACAATTCTACCATGTCTACTTTTAATTGCTTCTTCTATTGTTTTGGTTTCTTTATAAATTTTGTGATAGGTTTGATCAAAAAAAAACTTGTGCAGTATGTCTTAACTTTTCAAATAGTACACACATTTCTCAACAATGAAATCGCTATTTACCATTTTGTAATTTGGAATTGGATTTTAGTCATTGTGGCTCTGGGTGTAAATGCCATATTTCTGATTGCTTTTTGCACACTGCTAAGCATACCTGGTTATTTCATATTTGTAAGCTACTTAATGGTAATAAAACAAAGTGTTTCCTTATTTGACTTGGAACGAACTGAACTTTATTGAAGAGACAAACCATAAACTAATACATGTTACATACTGAACTGAGTTTGTTTCGGCGTTTCTTCTCAGAGTAGTCAGATAGGAAATGCCGACCTCATCTAGTTTAAAAAAAAAATTGATTGACGTGTAAAAGTGTTTGTACAAACCTACTTGCAAAAATTAAGTCATTTATCATTTAACACTAGGTGGCGCCAGGTGTACTTTCTTACTATTTTTATGTAAACGAACCCCCGACTATATAAAAATAACACAAATAACTTATTTTTCAACTAAGCCAACAGCAGTCACAAAAGCTTTATGCTTAATTGAACTTAAACTTTTTGTAAGCAGATCAGCTGGCATATCAGCTGTACATAAGTACTGAACATTTACCAACTTTTCAGCAATAATCTCTTTACAAAAATGAAATCTTATATCTATATGCTTAGACTTATTATGAAAAACAGGCTTCAATAACAATTTTTGTGTACTTTGGTTGTCATTGTACGGATTAATAGTATATAAACTGTCAGTAATTTCACATTGTAAGTTTTGTAAGTAAACAGCTTCTTTACAAAATTCTGAGATCCCTATATACTCTGCCTCTGTAGTGGAGAGTGCAACAACCTTTTGTTTTCTGCTTTTCCAAGATATTGCAGCACCTGATAATTCAAAAATATAACCCGTATATGACCTCCTACTAATAGTGTCACTACCCCAATCGGCATCAACATAACCAATTATTTTAGAATTAAGTTTTGAGTCATATTTTAAAGCATAATGTTTCGTCTTCTTTAAATATCTTAGAATTATTTTTGCATGTTGCCAATGTTCTTTAGTAAAACAATTATTAAATTGGCTCATGTAACTAACTGAATATGATATATCAGGGCGAGTTAAAACAGACAAATACATCAAACTACCTATAAGGCGTTGATATGGTATGCCAATATCACATTTTTTATCTATACTGAGATTCAGTTTACATTCCATTGGTGTATTTGATGTGTGACAATCCAACATATTAAATTTACCTGACAACTGGTCTATATAACCCTCTTGGTCTAATGTTACAGAATTTTTATTGCACACAACTCGCATACCTAAACATCGTCTTATAGTACCTAAGTTTTTAATCTTGAAATTGTTTCCTAAAGACTTTTTCAAGTTTACTTCATTATAATCATTAGAAAATATGAAGAAATCATCAACATATAAAGCAGTTACACACTTCTTGTTTTTCTTAATAAACAAACAAGGTTCATATTTAGATTTTTCATAACCAATGTTACACAAACAGACATCAACCTTTTTATACCACATTCTTGAAGATTGTTTTAAACCATAAATGGCCTTTTTTAACTTTAAGACTTTACCATTATTTAAATCACCAAAACAATCTGGTTTTGCATAAAAATATCTTCTTCAAGATGTGCATTTAAAAATGCTGTTTTTACATCTAAGTGTGTAGTTTTAAAATCTAATTTTACAGTCAAAGCAAACAATAATCTCAAGGTAGAAAATCTTACCACTGGAGAGAATGTCTCATTGTAGTCTACACCATGTCTCTGAGTGAAACCTTTTGCCACTAAACGAGCACGATATAAAACGTTACCATCCACATCACACTTTTTCTTTAGAACCCATTTACACTGAACCCCACAACCACTATTTGGAGTATCAACCAACTCCCAAGCTTGATTCTCTTCAAAACATTGAAGTTCTTCCTTTAATGCTTTTTGCCAATACTGTTTTTCATGTCCAGTCAACGCCTCCTGTAATGTCAAGTCTCCAGCTTCTTGAAGACAGACATTTTGTTTACTACTGAAACCATATCTATCAGGTTGTCTTCTGCTTCTAAGATCTCTTGTAGTAGGCACAGTTTCCTGTAATCTTTCTTCTACATCTTCATACTCACTTGGTGTATACTCAGAACTAGAGTCATTTGTAGACTTTTCATGGGACGTGAGAGTATCAGACAGTTCTTCTTCCATATCCCCCACTGAAAATGGCTGGTCTATATCTTTAATTGTCTCATTTACATTCTCCTTTTCTATTCCTGCTATGGTAGTGTTTTATTTTTCGACAACTATCACATCTCGATTAGTTGTTATCACATTCTTAACTGGATCATACACTCTATAGCCTTTACTCCCATCAGCATAGCCCACTAGAATACCTTTTTGGGCTTTTTTATCCCACTTTCTTCTCTTCTCTTTAGCTATGTGTACCATTACCATGCTGCCAAAAACTCTTAGATGACTTACATATATCTGGCTTCACACTATGCCATAGTTCATAAGGTGTTTTTCCTTGCAATACGGATAAACCTGTGCGATTGTGCAAATATACCGCTGTGCTTGTAGCTTCAGCCCAGAACGTCTTGCTTAACTGTGCATCAAAAAGCATGCACCTTGCTTTTTCAACTAAGGTTCTGTTCATTCGCTCGCATAGTCCATTCCTGGAGCCAGCGTGCACTTGACGCCAAATAAACAATGGCTCACGAATATATCTTACGAAAAGGAAGGTCAGACTATTTTAATAGCTGACAAAACAAAAGTGCCGATTGCTTGTTCCGGCGATATAAAAAATTCTACCATAGTTAATGATTGCAGTTTTGATGTGGACATAAAATATGTGTTTTTTGTACCGGAATTAACAACTAACTTACTATCAGTTAGCCAATTAATTCACTAAGGGAATAATGTTGTATTCACTGCAAATGCTTGTGAAATATATAATCAAAAATGTACACTAGTTGCTTATGCATTATTAAAAAATGCAGTTTTCAAGCTACAACTTCAAGAAAATGTCTGCAGCAGCGATCACATCTGGTGAGCTCTGGCATCGCAGGCTGGGACATGTAAACAGTGAATGCCTGAATAAAATGGAGAATTCAGTTGACGGATTAACCTTGAAAGGGAAAGTTGACATAACAAAGTCTAACTGTACTGTATGTTGTGAAGGTAAACAAGCTAGATTACCTTTTACTCATATTGGTAAGAGAAGTACAGAGGTGTTGAATATTATTCACACAGATATCTGTGGTCCTATGGAGTGCAACTCTATTGGAGGTTCTAAATATTTCCTTTTATTCGTCGATGTTTTTAGCAGAATGACAGCTATTTATTTTCTGAAAAATAAGAATAATGCCTTGAAAAGCTTCAAAGAATACAAAGTGTTACTTGAAAATCAGACAAATAAAAAGATAAGAATTATTAGAAGTGACAATGGAAGAGAATTTTTCAATGCTGAGTTTAATGATTACTTAAAGAAAATGGAAATTGTTCACCAAACGACATGTCCATACACGCGAATCGACATACCAATCTTGGTTGTTGAAGTTTCCGCTTAGATAGACCGCACTGAACGCATTTGTTTGTTTACGTTCATTTCCTTTGTTATTCGACACTTCAGCCGTACATTGTGACTTATAATGACCTATTTGTTTGCATCGATAACATTTAATTTCTTTCTTCGCTTTTGTTGACAATGTCGTTCCATGTTGGCCGCCATGATTGTTAGTTTTACTAACCATAGACTTCCTGGCCGTCGTTGAGTGTTGCCCACTTCTATAACCATTGGCCAGATCGCCATTAGATTCATCGTTCATTCCATTCGTTCCGTTTCCTGATTCCATGTCAAGTAACTTACTTTTAATGGCGTCCGTTGTGATCTGAATACCCGAATGTTCGATGGCCATTATCATGGGGGCATATTTTTCAGGAAGCCCTGCCAGCAGCCATGAACCAATCCACTTGTCATCTAATTTGAATCCTGTATTACACAACTTTTGCCCTGTTTGTATAATTTGTGTCACATATGCAATCATGGAACCACAATTTTCGAGTCGTATAGAAATTAAATATCGTAGTAAGCTTATTCTTCTTGTAAATCCGGAATCATCAAATAAAGCCTTTAGCTTCTCCCATAATTCCTTGGCATTAGAAACATTTCCAATATGTACACACAATGAAGAGTCAATCGTGAGAACCAGCTTCGCTTTTGTTTTTGCATCTTCCTCGGCCAACAATTTCACATCTCCCTCTGGTTTGATGCATTTCATCATCCCTTCTAGGATTAAGAAGTTTTCCGCTGCAAATAGCCATTCGCTGTAATTTTCTCTGCCTCTTAACTTCGGCACATTGACAATGTAATTTGCCACCATTTTTAGCTTGCTGCATGCAATCCAGAATACTGAGCGCCTAAGATAGCTAATCTAATTATCCTACTGCGATTTTAAATTTATTATCACACTAATAACTTGATAACTTTTAAACTTTCGCAATAATTTGCTAGACAACCTTAAAAGCCATAAATCTGGGCTCATAACCTAATAAAACAATGTGTTTCCTTATTTGACTTGGAATGAACTGAACTTTATTGAACAGACAAACCATAAACTAATACATGTTACATACTTAACTCTAGGTCGCGCCAGGTGTACTTTCTTACTATTTTTATATAAACTAACAAATGGTTGTTTTCGATTTAAACACAATATATGCTACGTGATTACTAAAATTGTTAGAAAATAAGGTTCGTCGATGGAAATTTCTAGTTCTAAATTCGCAAGAAATAGAAGATATACATAAAGAAAATTATAGCAAGGAAGTGTTTCAAGTAAACAACATGACGTGTGTTACTTTGAGAGTCAATTGTGAACAGAGACTCGACTGTAATCAGCTACAGTCCTCAACTGTCCTCTCTCCTTTAATAGATGGTTTAAATATACATAGATAGTACGTGGCTACGTGCTAACACGAAGTATATCTACCTTAACTTAACCCTGAACAATACGTGACATGCTGATGTACAACATACGTGACACGATGATGAACAATATACGTGACTTCTCACCACATCACCACTCTTAAAGAAAAAAAAAAACTAAATTACGGTTTTTTTTCCCTTTTTTTAACATTTTAAACTTACATTCTAACTACTACAATATAATTTTGTTCTATTCTTATGAATTACATCTATCTTATTATCATTCTTTTTTACAATTACATTTGGTGACTCGTCCTTTATAACTTCAAATGGTCCATTATAAATACATTCTAGTTAATTGCCTGTTTCGTTTTTTATTAATATCCAGTCACCTTCTTTATAATTTATTGAATTAAGGTTCTTATCATAACAACTTTTCCTCGCTAACTTACTTGCTATCAAATTTTCTTTCGCATCATTTTGAGCCCTCTGCAATCTAAACTTAAATTCTAAAGGATAATCATCAAAATTGTACAATCGTTCAACACTTTCACCTTGAAGACTACTTGGTAACCTACAAATTTTACCGAAAACTAATTCATAAGGTGTATATTTGGTCACAGTATTAACTGTAGTGTTATATGAAAAGCACCAATATGGAATCCAAGAACTCCATGACGGTGGATTATTTTCCGTCTGTATCCTTAAATACGCGCCTAAAGTTTTGTGAACATTTTCCAAAGATCCTATACTCTCATGATGATATGATGTCGACAAGATTTTATTGATGCATAAGATGTTACATAGCTCTACCATTACTTTCAAAATGAAGTCAGAACCCCTATCCGTAGCAATTGTCCGCGGTATTCCATATCTCAAAACAAAATTTTCTGCCAACGCTCTCGCTACCTCATTTGCGGATTTATTATTTAATGGATACGCCTCTACAAATTTTGTAAGCTCACACTTAAGTGTCAATATATAAACATTGCCTTTTTCGTCCCTATCAAGTGGCCCCACTATATCTAAATAAATTTTCTCAAACGATGTGGATGCAGTGGTAGTAATTGTCATTGGTTCCTTAGTATGTCTAGAATACTTTTGCTTCTTACACTTATCACATTTATTAATGTATTCCGTTACATCTTTTTCAATAGAAGACCAATAATAATACTTCTTTATATTATTCACCATTCTGCGTATACCTGCATGACCACTTGTGGGTAAAATGTGGAAATCATTCAAAATAATCATCTTCTCATCTTCCCCTTCTACTCTCCTTAAATCTTTCTCCACACACATTTTAAAATCTTTCGTATGTAGAGATTTACCACTATTTTCCTTCAAATATTGTGCCATTTTTGTAATAAATTCAACGTTATAACGATTTTTTATAATAATAACTTCTTTTATGCCTTCCTCAATACAAAAATCTACTATGTCTTTCAACAACTCGTCCCGCGATGATGCCGATAAAGATTCATAGTTTACATAAATACTCGAGTTTCCTGGCACATATATTAAATTGCGCGCTTTTGAAAATATCTTTTTATAATTTTTGTTACGTAACATTTTCTCCCATTCATTTAAACATATCTCAACGTCATTTCCTTGTTTTTTAAGAACTTCCACAATCCTAGGGTGATCAGTCCCAGATACCACGGAGTCCGTACCACAAACATTCGGCTCTCTTAACCATTTGTACCGCGCTCTCGTCATCACGGATATAGGCTTTTTCGCGTATGGTTTTCAAATCCTCGCTTGTAATCACTATCCTGGAAAGTGCATCTGCTTGCACATTCTCTTTTCCCGTAATATATTCAACCTCAAAGTCGTATTCTTCTAAACACAAACGAAACGTAGTTAACCTACTTGAAGGATCTGTCATGTTAAACAAATACAACAGCGGCCGGTGATCCGTTTTTACGACGAACCTCCGCCCGTACAAATATGGTCTAAAATGTTTAACTGACCAAACTATTGCCAATAACTCCTTCTCTATTATAGGATAATTCAACTCACTTTTCCCTAAAGACCTACTAGCATATACAACGGGTTTCCCGTTCCCATTACACAACACACTCCCTAAAGCATACCCCGAACTATCGGTTTGCAATACGAAAATGTTGTTATCAGAAAAATCTGGATAATCCAACACCGGTGGATTCATTAACGCTTCCTTAAGCAACAGAAAAGACCTCTCACACTCATCGGTCCAACTAAACACGACACCTCTTTTACACAGTCTATTCATAGGTAAATAGGAAATTCATTCAATATAGTGGATATTAGCAAAATTTGGTATGAATTTCCTATAATAATTCACAAACGCTACGAACCTCTTTACCTCATCAACCGTCGTTGGACGCGGATAACTTTTCACGACTTCTACCTTCCCTGGATCTGGTGAAATACCTTCCGCCAAAATTACGTGTCCTAAATAAAGCACTTGCTTCTTCAAAAATTCACATTTGGATGGATTTAGCTTAAGATTCGCTTTCCTCAAGCGTGAAAAAACTGATATAAGATTCCTGTTATGCTCATCCAAATTCCACCCAAAAATAATTAGATCATCTAAATAAACCAGACACCTGTCATAATTCAATCCAGACATACCACAGTCATCAATCTGCTAAAAGAACTCGGACATATCTTCAACCCCATTGGTAACCTACACATCTGATACTGCCCCTTATCAGTCGTAAAAGCAGTGTATCTACTTTCTTCTAAAGCACATTGATAATATGATTGCGACAAATCACAGTGACTAAAGTAAACAGCACCCGACATTGAATCTAAGATTTCAGTTATATTAGGCAAAGGGAATTTATCATCCTGTATTCTTTCGTTCAACTGCCTGTAATCTATCACCGCGCGCCATTTCTTCTCCCCACTACGATCTGCTTTTTTGGGTACAACCAAAACAGGACTAGACCACTCACTAACTGTCTCCTCAATAATATTACTATCCATCATCTCTTGCACTTGCCTATCAACTTCCTCCTTCTGTACATAAGGTATTCTATATTGCCTCCTATAAACTGGAGTCACATTCTCTTTCAATCGTATTGACTGCTCATACACATTCGTGACTGATAATTTATCTCCCGGAACATGAAATATATCAGAATACTTCGCGAAAATTCGCTCAATTGACAATCGTTCCTCGGCATTCAAATAATCAAGTTTAAGCAAAAAAAATATTTCCTTAACACGTTCAACGCTCCCTTCCGGCTCCACAGAACTACAACAATCGTAACCACTTAACGGATAAACTTCTACACCGGACATACTACACACAACTTCCTCAGAGTTTGTGTTTAAAATCCTAATGGGTATCATCCCATTCCTAGGCCTAGCCACCACACTTGCCAAAAAACACCTTCACGCAATTCTTTCCTTACCACTATACAATCTTCTGCCCTATTAACGGGAAAATTCCTAACTACTTCACAACGCGGAGGAATAGTCAACAGGTAATCATACGACTTGAGCGGCATCGAAACCTTCTGCCCCTTATTACCCTTACTTAAGAGACAACCTATTCAATGAAAAATCTATAATTCCACTATATTTCTGCAAAAAAAAAATACTATACTAATATACTAAAGTGTTATAAACATATTTATAGTTTGTTCTCAAGAATTCGTAAGAAGTTTACTGTAAATCCATAATATTGGTATTATAAAGCATTTTAAAAAGACAAGCGAGTGAGTCATTAACTTGCAGGCTTAATAATATATTTTTCAATCTTTCATATCCTCTATTATATTATAGAAGTATTCGTCCACTCTCTAGCACATGTATAGCAGGCAATTAACTTGTGGAGCACAGAAGATCATTCCGAAGCGAGTTTCCCTTTATGTTATGGCAAACAAGCCGGCGCACCTGATGCTTAAAATGAAAGGATATGCCACCTTCAAATGCCATCATCATCATCATCATTCTAGCCGAAAGACGTCCACTACTGGACATAGACGGAGGCCTATTCAAGGCAGAGGTCAAAATGGGGTTCTGCAATAATCGTCACGTTTGGAAGGCGTGTTGGCGATTGCAGTATGGTAGTAAAATGCATAGACGCTGCTGCCCATAAAATCAAGTGCCACCTTTAATTACCTACAATACTGTCCCTGGGTTTAAGTTGAAATAACTCCCGGGCTTGTACCAACAAGCATACCTTCAAAGCCAGTACACACCAACGTTGCTAGACGGTAGAAGTGGGTAGGGTAGCAGTTCTTCTCCCGCGAGCTCCTTCACGAAATGCTCTGCTGTGTACATTTTAGCCGGCATCAAATAAATTGGAATAAGGGCATGAGAATATTGACTACTGAGTATATTGTATTGTTCTTTTTAATAAGTCCAACCTTTATTTATCAGTTTTTTTTTAAATATCATATTATTCTTTTTTAATTATAGGTGGTAGCAAATCAGGCGGTTGTGTTTACATACATATGTCTTATGAAGAGTTGGACGTGGCAAACAATGTTGACCCATCAATGCGATAAATTCTACTCGGCCATGCAAAGTGTTTGAGATACTTGTGCAATTGTTTTGAAGTCAACTTGCTGTGGTAAATTTGCATTTTATTACATTTCTTAAAAAAAAAAATTATGACTATTTATATGCACTTTACTATAACAATGTGTTCTTTTAGATCACAAAAAAAAACTTAGCGAAAACGCACTGTGTTTGCAGCGAGCATCTTTCAACAAATTACGTGTGTATGGCCTGTTCTACGTAGACGCGCGTTTCAATTGAGTCTTTTTGCTATCATCTTGTTACAATTTGCAGTTCTGTAATCCCGTCAATAGTATTGTTTTCGTACGCTAGAATGTATGAGTTGTGACAATAGGCCAGTTGACACTTAACTAAGAAAAAATTTATGACTTTATGAATTTTGCATTGAAGAATGGTTGTGCGCTAGAAATCATCTATCTACAAATAAATAAAATTGGAGTGTCTGTAATATAAAGAAAACCATTTTTTACTAAGTGTATATGGATACACGGTACGTCTGTTTGTTCCGGCTAATTTCTGAAATGGCTGGACTGATTTTGATGAGACTTTCACTGGCAGATAGCTGATGTACAAGGAGTAACTTAGGCTACTTTTATTTTAGAAAAATACCTGCGTTAATTTCCGACATCCACGCGGGCGAAGCCGCGGGCAAAAGTTAGTATCAAATAAATATAATACTATCAAAACAGTTTTTTTTAATATTAAAAAAGCTTTTATCGTTCATCACAAGAACTAAACGTGTGCCAAATTTCAAACCGATAGCTATAGTGGAAGTGGGTGAAATACTAACTGCAAAACAGGACCGGGACAAATAACTGAAATTAGTTATAAGCTTTTAAAATCAACATAATTTTGTACAAAATTTTATATTAATTAAAATTTTTGAGAAATAATTACGAAAAAAATAAATCCACCGGTCACGTGATATAGAATGCGAATCAGAGCGCGACTCGTCACGACAGTTTAACCTTTTGAATGTCTTAAGTTACACAGTTCCACATAAGCAATTGTCTTTCTATTGTGTCTCTACTTACGGCATTCGATGAGTTAAAGGCTCCAGGTGCGACACGGCAGCGGAAAGCGGCTCTTGTACAACAATTTCCTTGAAGTTTACATAAAAAATGTTCTACGAGAAGAAAGCATGAAAAAAGTGTAGTGGTAAAAATTATCCAGCGTCATGCTATCGCATCGCACCTATTTAAAAATGTCGTAAACTGTAAATTTTAGAAAACTTTTCAACACTAGTGCGTCGCTTTTAAAGTGACTGTTATATCAATACTTACATTTCGGTTTATGTATAATTGAGCTTCTTATACACTCGAGCTTTCTACATTATTATTTGCAATCTCCACTAAGAGTTTTTATATAGGCTTTTTAGCAGTTTTGCCGGTGCCTTTATTTACACCTTCGCTCACATCAAAAGACCAGTACGCCATTTTCCATAAATATTTGTGAACGTTTTCAATTGTGATAAAAATTTCGACTTCACTTAGATTTGACTTCGCTGGAAATACTAATAGAGGCACGGAACGCGAGAGATAGCCTATTGTCAAAACTTAAGATATATACCTGGCGGCCTATGATACTTCAAAAATGCCCAGTGGAAAGACAGCAAAAATGCCCAGTCATTTTCCGAGAAAGTATTTTTGGCTTACTGCAATGAACAGGCAAATAAATACAAGCCTAGCTCGGTTTGATGTATCTATTCCATGTTAATAAGCACTGTTACGACTAAAATGATATTGGTATCAAAACCTACTGTAACTTTACAATATTTTTAAAGAGACGCTTGGACGTATATATTGGTCGGAAATCTAAAGTTTTGTCACCAACCGACGTTGATAAGTTTTTAAAAGAAGCTCCGGATAGGCAGTATCTAGAGCAAACGTCAGTTGAACTATTTAAATCTAAACGTATATATCTATTTGATTTATGGATCATAAACTGATTATCCCACTTTTATCGGTACAAACATATTATTCATTTTAATCTTAATCCTATGTTTGCTTATTTTTAAAGGCACCTTGCATCCATTGATAATGGGGACAAGAATGCTGATACACCTTCCAATATCGTGTGATTTGTGTAACAATGTGATTCTTTAGTTCTCATTCCGGACGCACTCTATTAGAATATGGTAAGTATCTTTCATTATACTAAACTCTGGACAATTTGGTGATACTAACCCAAGAGAAACGCAAAATAGTTCATTAGAATGTATCCCGAACGAAGCCGAAGAGTTATTACAATTTACGGAGAGACTTATTTTTGCCTAGTCGAATCTTCAACAACGAGAAAGTATAATACCAGATTCCCTTGCTCATAGACCTCTGATTGAATATTGCTTATGCCACATTTCAGTACATTCTTCTTTGATTAAACTCAAATATTCATTGTCCATAGGAATGAAAGGAAAAGGAAATTGTAGACGAAATCAATCCATCTTCACAAACATCAAACCACTACTTCATTATCTTCCAAGCCAATGTGAGCCAGTGTCCATTGCAGTACAATATTCGTGTTTTTAGCAATAAATTTACAAAAACAGAACGTAGTACCCGAGCATGGGAAGCCGTCACCTCCTTCTGTGAAGCAGTAATGCGAGGGAGGGAGGAAGCGGGACGCGTGAGGGAGTTGCAGTCTCTACGCCCTCACATCCCTAGCCACCGCAGGAGGAGACGCCCCGGGCTTCGGGAGGCGATAGCGGACTCCCGGCCACCGTAGGCACCGGCACGGTAAGGATCAGGCTCGGGTCGACGGCGCTTAGTGTTCCACGCGCGCTTCAAAGAGATGTTAGCAATACTGAAGGAGTCTGCTAGGACCGATGCCTGCCAAGGTCGCGAGATTCGTTCGAAAGACTTACCGTGGCCCTGGCCTATAGGCAACTGAAAGAACACGGGTGGGTTTAAGTCCACCCTAGACCGGGAGACGGTATTTGATGATTTCCCATCCAAAAAAAGCACTTTGTAAAGTCGAGCTCGAGCTTTGGGATCGAACAGACAAGTAGCATATCAAGAGACTCGTGAATTCTGACTAACAATGCACTTTTCTTCTCCCGAGTGATTGCTGACAATGTGCTTGCAGATCTTCTATCACACCAATAATGTTATGATCAGTGTATGATTTTATTTTGAGATAAAATTTATCCGTTTTATATTGTCTACGAAACTTCAACGGTTGCAGTTTTAGTTAATTTTTCATCATGTGAATCACTGTAGTTTTAATAAAGCCATCAATAACCGTCGTGCAATAGTTTTGGGCCTTTTGGAAATTCGAATTGAAACCATTAGTTATCTGATATATTCATATATTGACAGGCCTGTTGGTCTAGTGGTTAGTGACCCTGACTGCTATGCCGGAGGTCGTGGGTTCAATTCCCGCCCAGGACAAATGTTTGTGTGATGAGCACGATCATTTGTTCTGTGTCTGGGTGTAATTTATTTATAATATGTATGTATTTAGAAATATATAAGTATGTTTATCAGTTGTCTAGTACCCATAACACAAGCTCTGCTTAGCTTGGGACTAGATGGCGTTGTGTGATAGTAGTGGAATATTATTATTATTTATTATTATATTATATATTGAAGTAAATAGTCCACGAAGAAACTTACTTACTGGTCTTTCAAAATCTGCCAACTAGCCTAGATTTGATTTTATAAGTTTAGAGAATACGACCCAACACTGAGCTCTTGGAAACTTCAAATGAATTAATGGTGATGACAAATTAAAAACCACGGCGGACTATTTTTGCATTGTGATGTGCAAACTACGATAGTATTTTTCGATTACTTTTCAAGGTATTTAATTTATTTAATAAGTTATGGTCCACTTGGTAAAAAGTATTGTAAATAAAATTCCCTGTTCAGAGTTCCTTCACCTTAGTTATGATGCGGCTGCAGATCGCATTTGAATAAAAACGGCAAAAAAATTATTTAGATTGCATAACAATTTTGTAAATATTAAATTTTTGACAAATTAACCATTACGTAGGTTACATATAAGACGATGTGGAATATATTCTTCCTATCGATATATTAGGTCTTTACCTATGAAATTGCCGTTCTGCAGTACTGGGCATTTCAAATCAAAATAATTTTTGTTTGTATAAGAATTACAATTTCAAATTAATTTTATTTTAAAAACATGGAATTCTTTTTTGGAAAGTAGTCATTTGTTTATTGATTAGTGTTACATTTTCATCGCATTTCAATCTTTTTCGTCATCATAGATACGTTAAAAATTCGAGTAATTATGGAATACGAGTACCGTCGTGGCAGCAACGCGGCACAAGCGGCACGCAACATAAACGACGTTTACGGAGCTAACACTACAAACCAACGCACCACCTGTTTTGGTTTGCTCGCTTACGTTCTGGAAATTTCGACCTGAAAAATGAACCTCGCGGTCGTCCGAAGACTTTGGTCGACAATGACGAATTAAAGGCGATTGTGGAAGCTGATGATACACAATCTACGGCTGAATTAGCAGCAGCTTTCGACGTTAGCGTCAAAACAATATTGGTCCATTTGCGTCAAATTGGCAAGGTAAAAAAGCTTGACAAACGGGTGCCCCACGAACTCAATGATCGCCAGCGCGAAGTACGCGTCGAGACGTGCCTTGCACTGCTCAACAGACACACAAATGAAGGAATTTTGAACCGCATTGTTACCTGCGATGAAAAATGGATTCTGTTTGATAACCGCAAGCGCTCAGCAAGCTGGTTGGATCCTGGTTGAGCACCTAAACAATGCCCTAAACGAAAACTTACCCCTAGAAAAGTGATGGTCACTGTTTGGTGGTCTAGCGCCGGTGTGATTCATCACAGCTTCTTACCAAACGGGGTGAGCATTACTACTGATGTGTACTGTGAAGAACTGAACTCAATGATGGAGAAGCTGGCACATCTCCAACCAGCATTGGTCAATCGCTCGTCTCCGCTGCTCCTGCACGACAACGCGCGACCTCATACTGCACAGCAGACGGTCTCCAAGTTGCAAGAACTGGGGTTGGAAGCTCTCCGTCATCCGCCCTACTCACCAGACCTTGCGCCTACAGACTACTACTTTTTCCAGAATTTGGATAACTTCTTGGCGGGAAAAAAATTAAATACCCGAGAGGCAGTACAAAATACCTTTGAAGAATTTGTTGCCTCCCGTCCAGCTGATTTTTTTTAAGAAGGGCATCAATAAACTGCCACTGCGTTAGCAAAGATGCATTGATTGCATGGGTGATTATTTCAATTAATACAAGTAAAAAATACATGAAAAAAAATCGTTTAATTTTTTTCATACAAAACGGCATTTTAATAGGTAAAGACCTATTATTTAAAGTGATGGAGTGTGAGTATTAAATTTCCGTATACACAAATTAATTAAAGTAGCATTATTCATCATATAAATTTGAATGTACATAACACAGCGACCATCACTTCTAATTAGGAAAGCTACTGTTTATGTTGAAAAAATGAAGACATACCCATATATTGGAAAAACGTATTCTGTGTATTTATTCCATACAGTAAGGTGTACAAAGATGTGCTGTCAATGCTCATGCCTTTGAATTTTATGTAAAACTTAATGTTCTGCCCTAAATATCGCATCAAAAATGATGTTATAACTCCAAATCTTCTCTCTTCTATCTTATCTCAATTTTTTTTTCGATGGTTGTAACAGTAATTGTTACGTACCGTTCTCTATAAGATAGGTATTAGGCATTTAGTTTTAGGAATTTGAATAGTTTTTTACCCCACAACTAGTACTCAAGCCTTTGTGTGTAGTAATAAGGGTCTGATTTGATTAACTTGTCGGCTTGCTTATCGCCTATTCGCTGAGCAATCCGATTGGTGTACGAAGGGCGACAGTGGCGCCACTCTTCCGCGTGCTTTTTCACTTGAACTATGCGGCTCAACTCGTAAAACAACGTGCCCCGCGCGCTAAAAACTTTTTTCTAAAAAGAAATGGTCCTTCTGTGATTTTCGTGCTACAACCCCCACAAGATACGAGAAATAAAAACCAACACCTGTGGAAATACATGTGCAGTGAAGTTTTAGCTGGATTTAGGGCGACTGGACACGACGCCGAGCCCATGAGGTGCGCGAGGCAGTGGACGGGAGTTCGTTGGTAAGTTTTTCAAATCTACACCCACAAACTTCTATACATAATTGTTTGGTCCTTCGAGCCGGATTTTATTTTTACGTGCTTGTTGTGGGGTTATTTTTCTTAGTGTTCTTAGTTCATTTCATAACTTCATAGTTCATTTTGCGTCGGTACGCGTCCAAAATGGCGGACTTAATTCAACAAGATATTTTCGAACGCGAGATCATTCTTGATGATCTCCAAAGTACATAACAGTTCATAGAGTCAGACGAACAACAGTTTAGGTCACGCTCAAAAGAGTTAACTTTGCAACAAAGAAAGTTCTTCAAACTTCAGGCAAAAATAGAAAAAGTCTTGATCAAGTCCAATACTTTCGACAAGGAGGAACAACTACAGATTCGTAACAATTTTAATGACTGTTATTACGCAATTAGTGTTCACTTAGACAAACTTAAAGAAGAGGACAATGAGCGTAAACGAAGAATGTCGTCCAGTACGTCTATGAATAATTCCGAAGTACATGTTCCAGTAAATTCTCATAATAATAATTGTGCAAGTAGATTACCTATTCTTCCAATGCCTACCTTCTCAGGGGAGACCACGGATTGGCCCCCATTTTACGATTTGTTTCGTTCATTAGTACACGGCAAAAATACTTACACGGATACAGAGAAGTTTCGGTATCTATTACTGTCATTAAAGAATGAACCCTATAACCTTATTAAATCGATACCAATTACAGACGAAAACTATAGTGTTGCGTGGGATATTTTGGTTTCTCGGTATAACAACAAACGGGCTATCGCCACGAAACATCTCGAAAAAATATTAGAAATTGAACCTAGTACCGAGAGAATGACTCAAAGTCTAAGAAATTTACTCAATGTTTATCAAGAAAACATCAAGGCATTGCAGGCGATGCAGTTTCCGATAGATCAATGGAGTTTCATATTATTCACGATTTTATTACGTAAAATTCCGTCAAGTATTCGAAAACGTTTCGAATTACCACTATCCAAACCATCGGATATACCCGACATAAATACATTGATAAATTTCTTAGAACTCGAGTTACCCGCAAACGAATTCTCCTCTTACCCACAAAATAAAAATAATAATCTTGAAAAGGTAGGTACTTCTCGGACTTCGGCGACGACGTCATCGCGCGGTTACGAAAGCCCGCGTGTGCTCGCAGCCAACGTCACGTCATCGAGTTCGATTAAAACAGACTTACAGTCTATCAAACAAAATAATTTAAAATATAATTGTTTATGTTGTGATGCTCAACATACGTTGACAAAATGTTCCAAATTCCTCAATTTATCTCCCCGTGATAGGTATTATTTTATTCAAAACAAAAACGTTTGTTTCAATTGTTTACATGTCGGTCATGATTTAAAACAATGCAAATCCAACTTTGTTTGTCGTTCATGCCATAAACGACATCATTCATTAATTCATTTCGAAACATCTCACAGTTTATCAGCTATTAATGAAGTCGGGATTAGTGATAATGCTATTTCATTTCCTGTGAACGAAGCGACAGAGACAGCGGTACCCAGTACTTCGCATGCCGCCGCATTGACCGCGGTAAATCATGCGTTGCACGGTCGCAAGAACGATTCGCAAACCATTGCTCCTTCGGTTAGTATGAGTACGGTGCTTTTGTGTACAGCACTTATCAATGTTCATGTTGACCCACAAAAACACTCAGTTCGGTGTATTATTGATACTGGGAGTCAAGCGACTTTTATTACCGAGGCTTGTGTGCAGCGGTTAGGCTTACACCGTAGGCAAGCGCACGTTCCAGTGTTCGGTATCGGCGGTTCCGAAGTCTCAGCTGTTTTACCAAAGGGTGTAGTATCGTGTCATATCACTCCTACGCACGGGGAACAACCTTCAATTTCAGTTGATGCATTAATTTTATCTAATCTTATTTCACGTATGCCAGGTGTGACGTTGCCTTATACGGTGGTCACACATAAAGAATTTAAATTTAGCTGACCCTAAGTTTTATCTTCCACAATCAGTGGAAATGATTCTAGGTGCGGATATACTATCCCAAGTTCTATTAGGTCACGTGATCAAGGGTCCACCCGGTTCACCGATGGCTATGAACAGTATCTTTGGTTATTTATTGATGGGTGATGTTTCATGCAACCAAAATACACCTACTTCACTTCAAGTGTGTCTCAGTAGTTTAAGCTCATCATACGATGACGGCATCAATCTGAGACGATTCTGGGAATTGGAGTCTCTTCCGGAAAAGAAAATCCTAAGTCCCGACGAAGCGTTGTGTGAATCTATCTACGTAAATTCACATACTCGCGATGAAGCTGGGCGATATGTTGTTCCACTTCCTTTCAAACCTAATGCTCCCGCCCTCGGCGAATCACGGGATACGGCGGTCTCCAGGTTTAGAAAATTAGAGTATCGTTTAGAACATAATCCTCAGCTTAAGTTAGAGTATCATGCGTGCCTCCAGGAGTACTTGGAACTCGGTCACATGGAGCCAGTTGATATACCTACTTCGTTAGCTACTAGCTATTACATTCCGCACCACTGCGTGGTCAAAGAATCTAGTGAGACTACTCGCACTCGCGTCGTCTTTGACGCGGGTTGTAAAACTTCAAATGGAATATCACTTAATGATATTCTACTAACAGGTCTGAAATTGCACCAGGATATAGTAGACGTTTTATTAAGTTTTCGTATCCATGCTATTGCTGTCACTGCCGACATCAAGCAGATGTACAGAAACATTAAATTACAACAATCCGATTGGGATTTTCAACGCATTGTGTGGCGTAAATCACCAACTGAACCGTTGCTTGATTATCGATTGCGAACCGTCACCTTTGGTGTCAGCTCATCACCGTACTTAGCGCTTCGTACTATTCAACAGTTGGCTCAGGACGAAGCCGCCAACTTCTCGCTAGGTTCTAAAGTTCTACAGAATCAGGTTTTCGTTGGTGACATCGTCACCGGAGCAGGCGACGTAAAGAAGGCACTGGTTCTACAGCGTGAGTTAGTAGGTATTTGTTCGTCAGCTGGTTTCGAGCTACGGAAGTGGCAGAGCAATTCGCCAGCGTTACTCGCTGCTTTACAAACGTCAGTTTATCCGGGCGAGCGGCCTGATAACGTTTCTTTCGCTCTGATGGAAAATGACAAACAAATAAAGGTTTTGGGACTTCAGTGGAATCCTAAATCGGATACTTTCACTTTCAGCGTTCAAGCAACTACGGGTAAAATTACAAAACGGTATATACTATCACAAATAGCCAAAATTTATGACCCTATGGGATGGTTATCTCCTGTAACTATTTACGCGAAACATCTCATTCAGTTATTATGGATGTCAGGGGTCGACTGGGATGAGTCACCTCCTGTAGATATATTAAATGCTTGGTCTAATTTTCTTAACGAGTTACCATTATTATCAAATTTTCAAATTCCATGTTTCGTTTTTGCAAACGTGAATGTCATTCAAATTCACGGGTTTTCCGATGCTTCTGAGCGGGCTTATGCCGTGTGTGTTTACGCCCGTATATCCGGCAATTGTGATAACGTTAAAACATTTCTTCTTCTCGCAAAAACACGTGTAGCACCTATAAAACCGGTTCTTACGATCCCGCGACTTGAGTTGTGCGCGGCTGTCTTGTTATCACAGTTGATTGATAAAGTTAGGAGTGTGTATGATAAGCACATAAACTGTGATCATGTGTATGCATGGACCGATTCATCCATCGTGTTAGCGTGGCTTCGTTCTCCACCACACGAGTGGAAGACATTCGTTTCCAATCGCACTAGCGAAATCTTATCCCGGCTTCCGGCTAATAGTTGAAGACATGTTCCATCTGCTGACAATCCAGCTGACGCACCTTCCCGAGGAATGCTTCCTACAAGTTTTCTACAAAATGAAATGTGGCTCCAGGGGCCCTGGTGGGTCGCGCAAGATTCTAGTTTTTGGCCAAGTCCCAAGAAATTACCAGAAGTCTCTGAAGACAAACGTAATTTACCGTTGTCGATAGTATCAAACCCCTCCACCTCAGCACCGTCTGATCTGGTATGTGAGTATATTACAAGATTCTCTACTCTAGGCAAACTTGTTAGAATAACAGCACTGTTATTCCGATTCTATAATAAATGTAAGAAGCTGCACATTTTCTATTCAAAATACATAACTGTGTCAGAGTTTAATTTTGTTTAAATCGATTTATCCATTTAGTTCAACATTCATGTTTTTCCGAAGACATAAAAAATATTTCACATGGAAAATATCCATCAATTGAATTACGACGACTTAATCCTTTCATGGATAACAAAAATAATATGCGTGTTGGTGGGCGGATTCACAAATCACTTTTACCGTTTGTTTCCAAACACCAATTGATTCTGCCTAATAAACATCATCTTACATTAATTTAATCATTGATCATACACATATCACGTATCTACATGCTGGTCCACAATCCGTACAATACATTCTACTTCAAAATTATTGGATAATGTCTAGTCGTGACGCTATACGTACACGCATACATCGCTGCGTTCGTTGTTTTCGTGCTCGCCCCGTGAATCCGCAACCATGCAGGTGTTATATTAAGCAGTATATAACTATAAGTGTATATATATGTACTAATTATGTATAGGGAAGGGTTTCAATAATTAAAGCACAGAAAGACAAGACTAGACCTTTATTTCAATTAGGCTTGTCAGCAATTAATCAGAAAGCTAGTCGTCCGTTTCAAAACTAGGTCTTCATGGAGAAGAAGGACAAGAAACTCCATGGAAACAGTATTGAAGTATTATATCAACACATTTCTTACATTGCCATACATTATCATTATCTTAAATACATTAATTCTATCTCTTGGACCATTGTCCAAGAGAACTCAGAATAATATCAATATAATCAAAATATAACAATAATATCTAGGAAAAGAATATGAATATTCCATTTATAGGATTTAAAACATTTGCAATATTGGCAACACTATAAACAGTACAACAACAATGTCATAATAGGCAATCATTACGATATAATATCAATTACTTAACTTACGTGACCTCTGGTCGATCCTTCCACACAACAACAGCACTAGAACTAGCCAACTAAACATCTGCCAAGCAACTGACTGTTTAATTTTTTTTTTCTTTGTGGAGCATCTCGTAGTTAATCCTGAAAAGATTGTTACTACTTAAACGGATTGTGGCCCCGCGAGTTCTAAAAAGTTATCTTTTTAGGCCTCCAGCCGGGGCTAATTATACTTAAAAACTAAAGCGAAAGCTCTAAGGGTTACCCCGAGGGGGGTATGAACCTCGGCTTAGGCAATCGCTGGTGGGCAGCAAGGGACTGGCTGGATCTGGGTTAAATTATTTTGGGACTAATTTAAAGCTAACGCAGCAGCATCGCGGGCTGGCTCTTGCAAGGGTCGGGAGGGACTGTTAAGTCGGGGTCGCGACGACGGACCTCGGCGGCGAGGTCGGTACGGTTTGTGTTTGTGTGCTGGTCTAGCTGTACTGCTCTCTTTTCGACTCTCCTGGAGGAGAGTAGTGGGATCATCAGGATCGGTAAGAACGTGCCGCGAGCGGCGGACTTTACTGATACGGGAGGGGGGGGGGGGGTGTAAGTAGCTGCCGCCACGACCAGAGGGTTGCGGTGGGCTACGGCCCTATCGAAGAAACGCTTCGAAGCGCGTTTCATGAATTGATGGATAGGCGGGAGTTTCATATCTAAATGAAGATTGATATTCCGAACAAACCAAGGCGAGCCTGTGGCTTGACGGAGAAAACGGTTCTGGAGAGTCTGCATCCTATGGATGAATCGGGGCTTAGCGTTTGCCCAGACTGGGCTTGCGTATGTCATAATCGGCCTGATACAAGCGGTGTAAAGCCGCTTCTTACACAGAAGAGACATTTTACTCCGCTTGTTCAGGACGCAATGGAGCCTACCGAGAGCGAAAGCGGCCCGTGAACGAGCCTGCTTTATGTGCTCAGAAAAGGTGAGGTGTTCGTCGAGGATGACACCTAGATATTTGGCTTGCTTCGCCCAAGGGATCTGCTTGCCGAACATTGAGATGGGTCGGGGAGGGGGGTGATTACGTCGCGGTCGGGTGTAAAAGACTGCCTGACTTTTATTGGGATTGACCTCGATTCACCACTTCCTGAACCATTCGCCGAGCTCGTCGACTGCGGTTTGGAGCTAGCGAACCAGCGCTGTGTCACTAAATTCCGAGAAGAAGATGGCAGTGTCGTCTGCGAACAGAGCTAACCTTGCCTTCTTGCTTCTGGGGATATCGCTAGTGAACAGTGTGAAAATGAGGGGGGCTAGTACAGAGCCTTGAGGGACTCCTGCACGGATCGGGTGAGGGGAGGAAAGTGCCCCTTCGATGCGATAGCGAAAGGTACGGTTCGCAAGAAAGTCTCGTAAGATGAGCACGAGACGGTCTGGCACTCCGAGTTGGTACAGCTTATATAATTAGCCGTTGTGCCAGACTTTGTCAAACGCTTTCGCTATATCGAAGTATTGACTGTTTCACTGTGGCTCCGGCCTTTTATACCCGTTAACAAACAAGTATGATTCAAAAACTGACAGCTTGAGTCAAATCAGTGTTTGACTTATACAAAAATAAGTTTATAATAAAAATCATTTACTAATTCCATAATTCAATATTAGACACATAATAATTACATATATCACATGCGTCTACTGCCGGCCGTCAGAGTGCGCCCCGAGCGGCCATTTTTAAAAACATCTGTTGATTTCGCGGGTCCGTTCTACGTTCGGGCAAATAAAGTTCGAAATGCAAAAATTATTAAATGTTATGTAGCTGTCATTGTGTGTATGTCCGTCAAAGCTATACATCTCGAACTCGTGTCCGAGTTGTCAACTGAAGCATTTTTAGCAGCCTTGCGACGCTTCACGTCCCGTAGAGGTTTATGCACTGACATTTACTCTTGGAAGGAACTTTGTTGGTTGTAATAATTATCTACAAGAATTGTTTACTTTTTTACGTAATGATTCGGTTGAAGCCATTCTTAATGGTAAGGTTTTAGAACAAGGAAACAAACCTTATGCCTCACATTTTGGTGGCCTTTTCGAATCCGGAGTGAAAAGTTTCAAACATCATTTACATCGAGTCCTCGGTACGCAAACTCAAACGTATGATGAGATGCACACCCTTCTTTGTCAAATTGAAGCGGTACTCAATTCACGTCCACTTTGTTTATTAAGTGCAGACCCATTAGATCCGTTACCCTTAACACCATCACATTTTTTAATAGGAGGTCCGTTGACGACCCTACCAGATCTCTCACTATATGAGAATGTTCCAAATCGACTCACTAGATGGCGTAGGGTACAACAATGTGTGCAACACTTTTGGAAACGTTGGAGTCGGGAATATCTACATGAAATTCAACAACGTAATAAATGGTTCCGAGATCGCGGCTCGCAACTCCGTGAAGGTATTATTGTCGTTGTACGTGACGAAAATGTCCCACCATTACAGTGGAGACTGGCTCGTGTCTATGCTCTTCATCCGGGTTCCGACAATGTTACTCGTGTCGTAACTTTACAAATGGGCAAAACTTTTGTGAAACGCTCAGTAGTTAAAATATGTCCTTTGCCCTTAGAATAATTATTTTGTAAGTTTTCCTTAATATTGTTGCGAATCTTAGTTAGATAATCTAGAGTAAGAGTAACTTTTATTTTTTTTTGGGCTTTTCTGCTTTCGTAGCCTTTTTTTTTTCATTCCTCTTTCGAGTGAAACATTCTTACAATGTCTGTAACCTAAGGTTAAAAGAAACCCATTATTTTAAGGCGAGCGGCATGTTACGTACCGTTCTCTATAAGATAGGTATTAGGCATTTAGTTTTAGGAATTTGAATAGTTTTTTACCCCACAACTAGTACTCAAGCCTTTGTGTGTAGTAATAAGGGTCTGATTTGATTAACTTGTCGGCTTGCTTATCGCCTATTCGCTGAGCAATCCGATTGGTGTACGAAGGGCGACAGTGGCGCCACTCTTCCGCGTGCTTTTTCACTTGAACTATGCGGCTCAACTCGTAAAACAACGTGCCCCGCGCGCTAAAAACTTTTTTCTAATAAGAAATGGTCCTTCTGTGATTTTCGTGCTACAACCCCCACAAGATACGAGAAATAAAAACGAACACCTGTGGAAATACATGTGCAGTGAAGTTTTAGCTGGATTTAGGGCGACTGGACATGACGCCGAGCCCATGAGGTACGCGAGGCAGTGGACGGGAGTTCGTTGGTAAGTTTTTCAAATGTACACCCACAAACTTCTACACAGTAATAGTTACATGTTTGTCGGTTCTCTGCGCTTGTGAGGTGGTCATGAATAAGAAAACTCTAGAAATTACCGATTTTAATTATTTCATGTGTACTTGTAACTGCATCTTTTACTGTCTTGGATTTGTTTTGAATTTCCAGATTCATTAACAATGGAACTAGTTTTAACAAAAAATTATTTGGAATTGTATTATAGTACTAGGGATTCTAGCTTTTTATGTCGCTTGTTATCAAATACTGATTGGTGCACGTTTCTATTCAGCGTATGTTGCCATCGTAGTGATCGTTTTTGATTTGAATATTATTTATATCATAGAAATTGTAAATTGTTTGAAAAATAAAGTTGTGTTGTGGAATATTTGAAAATATAATTATCATGAAATAGAAGCCACGAATGGAGAAAATTATAGCACAAGACTGTTTCAGGCATATGTTAAAATATTGCACTGTTATAATATGTTAAAACATAGTTTTCAGCAATTTGTAAGTACTCTACTATCAAATAGGGGAGTTTTCTATAAGGATAGATAACTACCTACACTAAGTTGAGACGTTACCTAAAGATGTCAATATTTGTCGGTTTTTAGATATTATTTTACAATATAGAAGCTTTCATCTACAGTCTAAGTAACACCCAATCACTAATCTTATACCTTTAAACGAGCAATTCTTGTATATATGTATATATATATATATATATATATATATATATATATATATATATAATCTGAATCTCGAAAACGGTTCCAACGATTTTCATGAAATTTAGTACACAGGGGGTTTCGGGGGCGATAAATCGATCTAGCTAGGATTCATTTTTATAAAATGTCGTTTTTAGTGTTTTCAATGACCAACTTTAACGATAATCAACTTGAACATAAACTTATTATTTTAAACACAATTTACCGAAAACATACCGAGCAAAGCTCGGTCAACCAGATAATTGAAATATTAAAAGTAGGCATCGTTGTTGATAACATAGTGAGTATTGTGCTTACATGGACTCTTAAATGCAATTCTTTTTTGCTAAATGTCTTTGTACGAATAATTTAATTTTGTTACAGGATAAAACAATGTTGGCGAGCCTACTTACGTTAATTTGGCTGATAAAGAACTTAATTTGTCACAAAAAAATAATCCAACAATGCAAAAATTCTACTCAGCTATTCAAAGTGTTCAAGATACTTGCACACGTGTTTTGAATCCATCTTGCTCCGGTTATTTCTTTATAGATATTGTGTTCATTTGCAGTGTAGCGAATTCACATAAAATTACACCAATACATCCAAGATCAATAATTGTAATTGTTTGGCACTGACTTATATTTAATTGAAATATGATTTTGTAGAGGACGAGAAAATCCTGTGCAAGAACGTGCTTGTGGCTTGTTCTATGTCGACGCTGCGCTACAATTCAATCTGATGTGTCCCTTATCAAACTATACTGTTGTATTGCTGCAGTTTGCAGTTTTGTAAATACAAATTTAAATAATTAGCAAGAGCGCTGGTCGGCTGGCACGGCATGCCAGCATTAATGAAATCATCCGTCGGACTCTTGTCACCGCCAGGGTACCAGCTGTCTTTTTTTTTTGATGCGATATCATCAAATGACTTCTCCCGTTCTGGGTGGAGCGGGAAAGCAGGCATTGATCCTAGTAGACCCCTACACCAGTGGCGAAGGCACCATATAACACGATTCCTACCGGCTTGCCTTCGGGGATTTGCATTGGATATTTATCACTATTAAAAATACAATAGTATGTAAATAGTGGCTACTATTGTCAATAAATATAGTTACACTACGGGTATTTAATTCACCATAACATTCAAACAACAAAAAAGGTTATTTATACCTTTGTATTACAACAAAAGAGAAATGTTCTAAATTAACCCGGCGCCAAAACGTCATAATCGGGAACTAAAAATTCATACAACAGCGATCCCGTAATGATGTCACTTTAGGTCACGTGGCACCGCTTGATATGTACGAGAGCAAGCCGCTGTACAACGGGTTATGACAGAGACAGGTATAGAAAAATGCGTCAGCGAGAACGAGATAGAGGAATATTGCATATTTTATTCGTTTTCATCTGTTCAATTTAATTGTATTTAATTCATTACATTCCTATATTAATTTTAGAATGATAGTAAGTATTCTTTATTGATGAGTCAGTAAGTTAAGGCCGACTTCGCTTCGGCTTCTCTTTTAGAAAAATTTACGCCTCGCCGCTGCCCTACACTGCTGCTGACATGTCTTTGAGGCGCGCGTGGAACACTACGTGCCGTCGACCCGACCTTGGTCCTTACCGGCTGGCGAGCTAACCATTGGTCGCCGCCCGCAAGCTCGCGCCTACGGTGGCCGGGAGTCCGCAATCGACTCCCGATGCCCAGGGCGTCTCCTCCTGCGGCGGCTACGGACGTGAGGACGCAGAGAC
Organism: Aporophyla lueneburgensis; assembly: GCA_932294355.1. Classification (NCBI taxonomy): domain Eukaryota; kingdom Metazoa; phylum Arthropoda; class Insecta; order Lepidoptera; family Noctuidae; genus Aporophyla; species Aporophyla lueneburgensis. Next base: position 11,733,999 of record OW028735.1, read on the forward strand.
TGCCACTCCCTCACGCGCCCCACCTCCTCCTTCGCGAGCATTACTGCTTCGCAGAAGGAGGTGACCGGTTCCCATGCCCTCTCGCTCCGTACCATGGCTCGCACCAAGGCCGGACGCGAGAGGTCGCCGGCGCTGATCGCCTCCACGAGGACGACACGGCGGTGCTCTGCCCAGACAGGGCACACCTCCACCATATGCTCCACCGTGTCCTCCAGACGATCCTCACAATGGAAACACCCGGGCGTTTCCTCCCGCTTTATCCTGAACAGGAACCCACCGAAGCACCCATGCCCGGTGAGAACCTGCGTCAGGCGGAAGGTGAGGACGCCGTGGCGCCTCTCTATCCACTCCTCAAAGAGGGGACTTACAGCCGCAATTGTGGCGTGCCCTGCGCTGGGTTGCAACAATCGTACCCGCCATTTCGCCATGAGATCACACCGGAGCTTTGTCCGCCGTGCCGCGATTTGTCGCGGCAGCGGAGTTCCGCCCCGGCGTTTCGCCTCCTCGCGCCACGCCCACATGTGGTCAACGACCTTTGTCTCCAGATCTCATAGCGGCACTCCGGCAAGGAGGCTCGCTGCCTCGCAGGAGACCGTGCGGTATCCCCGGACTAGCCGGATGGCCATGACCCTCTGGGCCGCACTCAGTTGGTGCGCTGGGTACAGCTTCAATGAGGGCGCCCACACCGGTGCCCCGTAAAGGGCCATGAACCGCACGACCCCCGTGTAGAGCCTCCGGCAGGAGGCGTTTGGACCCCCTAGATTTCAAATGATCTGACCAACAAAATTATATCCGTTTCTTTTTTTTTTTATATATACCTACACATTGACATTGATAATTTTTTATATATACAATGACATGAATATTTACTTTGTAAAGTATCGTACATATTGTTTTAATTATTGTGAATGTGAAGACTATGTGGGTCTTTTTAAATATTGTTTTCTTTCGTTCTCAGTAATCACGATCTGGCAGTTTGAGTAATTTATGTGGCCTACCCAAATGTCCTTTCTTTGGTACTGTTCGTCAAAGCGTTGCGCTTCTTATTTTTCGAGTTGAGCTAAACGATTAATGACAAATGCTTGCACTGACTGGACAGGTCCACTCAATCTGTGTGGTTCTTTCTTCAAAAGACCATTTCAGACACCGATCTACATGGTCATCAAATGATCTGACCAACAAATTATATCCGTTTCTTTTTTTTTTATATATATACACATTGACATTGATAATTTTTTATATTATACAATGACATGAATATTTACTCTGTAAAGTATCGTATTTTTTAATTATTGTGAATGTGAAGACTATGTGGGTCTTTTTTTAATTTTGTTTTCTTTCGTTCTTAGTAATCATGATCTGGCAGTTTGAGTAATTTATGTGGCCTACCCAAATGTCCTTTCTTTGGTACTGTTCGTCAAAGCGTTGGGCTCCTTATCTTCCGAGTTGAGCTAAACGATTAGTGACAAATGCTTGCACTGACTGGACAGGTCCACTCAATCTGTGTGGTTCTTTCTTCAAAAGACCATTTCAGTCACCAATCTACATGACCTTCACATGATGTGAACAAGATTATGTCTGGACTTTAAAAGAGACTGTGACCTCTGAGTTTGTTTCGGCCTTTCTTCTCAGAGTAGTCAGTTAGGAAACGCCGAACTCATCTAGTTTAAAAAAATATCATTGACATGTAAAAGTGTTTGGACAAACCTACTTACAGAAATAAAATCATTTATCATTTATCATTTATAGATTTGGCGGGAGCCGCCTTAAGGCAGCCCCAGCCCGCTCCAATCTGGGAGCCAAACGTCGGAAATGCTCGACGAAGTTCCACCGGCTGTCGATGACAAGTCCCAGGTACTTCATCGTCGACTTGACGCCGATGTGAACCCCTCCTACCGTGAGTTGGGAACCTGAAGGTGGCGCGTTCCGAGGACCATGAAAAAACCATGGCTTCGGACTTCTGCAAGGCCACCTCGAGTCCCAATTGCCGGATCCTATCGACGATTGTTGCAACCCCGCGTGTCATTAGTTCGGCCGCCACCTCGTGCAACCTCCCCTGCGCCAGGACCAGCGTGTCAACAGCGTAGCAAACTACGCTGACGCCGCTAGGGAGGTCGGCGCGCAGCACCCAGTCGTACCCGATGTCCTACAGACGCGGCCCCTCGACCGATCCCTGTGGGACACCGCACGACATCTCTCGCCCGTTCCACTATCTCTGGTGACCGGGGTAGATTACGGTCCTATCCATCAGATAGGCCTCGACCATGCGACATAGGTAGGTCGGCATCCGGTGATACCGGAGTGCCTCCCTAATGCAACTCCAAGGCAGGGTGTTGAAGGCATTGGCGATGTCTAGATGTTCGCTGCCAGGCCAGAGCCCTAGCCATAGGATTTTAATTGAGTAGGTGGAAGTGCGATGCTGGCACATGACATGAATATTAATTGTATGAATATTACTGTGATTATTGAGAATTTGAGAACTGTGTGGGTCATTGTTTCACTTTTGATTATGGTCTGGCAGTTTGAGTAGTTTGTGCGGCCTACCCAAATGTCCTTTCTTTGGTATTGTTCGTTGAATCGTTGAGCTCCTTATGTTCCGAGTTGAGTTGTACGATTATCGACAAATGCGTGCATTGACTGGACAGGTCCACTCAATATCTGTGTGGTTCTTTCATCAAAATACCATTTCAGACACCGATCTACATGGTCATCAAATGATCTGACTAACAAAATTATATCTGTTTATTTTTTTTATATACACATTGCCATTGATAATTTTTTATATATACAATGACATGAATATTTACTTTGTAAAGTATCATATTGTTTTAATTATTGTGAATGTGAAGACTATGTGGGTTTTTTAGGGTTCCGTTGCCGAATGGCAAAAAACGGAACCCTTATAGATTCGTCATGTCTGTCTGTCTGTCCGTCCGTCCGTATGTCACAGCCACTTTTCTCTGAAACTATAAGAGCTAAGCTGTTGAAACTTGGTAAGTAGATGTATTTTGTGAACTGCAATAAGATTTAGACACTAAAATAGAAAAAAAAACCAATAAATTTTGGGGTTCCCCATACTAAGAACTGAAACTGAAAAATTTTTTTTTTCATCAATACCATACGTGTGGGGTATCTATGAATAGGTATTCAAAAATGGTATTCAGGTTTCTAATATTTTTTTTTTCTAATCTGAATAGTTTGCGCGAGTGACGCTTCCAAAGTGGTAAAATGTGTGTCCACCCCCCCGTAACTTCTAAAATAAGAGAATGATAAAACTAAAAAAAAATATATGATGTACATAATCATGTTAACTTCCACCGAAAATTGGTTTGAACGAGATCCAGTAAGTAGGTTTTTTTAATACACCATAAATCGTAAACCGCAATTTACCTTTCATTCAATCAACTCAAATATAAAAATTAAAAAAATAAACATTTAATTTCATAAACATAAACCTTATTCATAAACCGAGGATACCTACAGGTTTGTACGGAACCCTCGCTGCGCGAGTCCGACTCGCACTTGGCCGGTTTTTTTTTAAATTTTGTTTTCTTGTTTCTCAGTAATCATGATCTGGCAGTTTGAGTAATTTATGTGGCCTACCCAAATGTCTTTTCTTTGGTACTGTTCGTCAAAGCGATGGGCTCCTTATGTTCTGAGTTGAGCTAAACGATTAGTGACAAATGCTTGCATTGACTGGACAGGTCCACTCAATCTGTGTGGTTCTTTCTTCAAAAGACCATTTCAGTCACCAATCTACATGATCTTCACATGATGTGAACAAGATTATGTCTGGACTTTAAAAGAGACTGTGACCTCTGAGTTTGTTTCGGCCTTTCTTCTCAGAGTAGTCAGTTAGGAAACGCCAAACTCATCTAGTTTAAAAAAATGTTATTGACTTGTAAAAGTGTTTGTACAAACCTACTTACAGAAATAAAATCATTTATCATTTAAGGTCCACCCTATAATTTTGACTGGCCAGCTACAGGAAGTTAGCCGCAAGCTATTTGCATCCGCTGCATCTTTGAAGAGACTGCGTAATTTTTTCTGACTGCCACCAAGATTGCGCTTGCACAATCACTTCTTTTACCCATCCTTGATTATTTTGATGCCAGCTATCTTGACCTTACCTAGGACCAACTCGATAAACTTGAGCGGCTTCAGAATGTTTGTATAAGGTTCACATTCGGTTTGCGCAAATATGACCATGTATCCGAATTTCGTGTGAAACTCAAGTGGTTACCAATTCGCCTTCGCCGGAATGCCCATATTCTTTCCCTTTTATATGATGTGCTCTTTTCCCCTTACACCCCTCTCTATCTTAAGAATCGTTTCCAGTATCTTTGTGACTCCCACACAAAGTTGTTGAGGTCATCAGATAACCTATAGCTTAAAATCCCAATGCATTCTACAACTTTCTTCGATAATTTCATTATAGAATTTAGAGACATACTGAAATTGTTGGTGTATGCCACAAGTGACATTTACCATTGATTACGTATTTATCATATAAGTGTTTAGCTCCTGTTAAAATTGACATTTAGTTTAATACTAGAACATAAGATCCTACAAATACTATAGATAAAGATGTGCAGTCAATGTTTTTGCCTTTAAATATTATATTTCTAAAATGTTACATTAAAAACGATATTATTTCTCCAAATAGTCACATTGCAAATTTTGATTCATTGATTATAACGCTGGTGTTAATGATTTCATGTATACACTTCGCCTCTACGGCCTGGTACAAAGGAGCACCAGAATACACTTCCGTCTTGTCTGATTTTAACTGCATATTCTATTGTTTCGGTTACACTATGAATTTCATAATGAGAATCATTAAATCAGAAAATATTATTCAGTTTGTATTACCGTTTCAAAAAGTACATAGAATTCCCAAAAAAACAAAATCAGTTTTGACTATTTAGTTATTTGGAATAGAACTTTTTTCATCGTAGCTCTAGGAGTACATGCCATATTTCTTATTACTTTTTGCATACTGCTGAATATGCCTGGTAACTACATATTTAATTGCTTCTTCTTGATTGTTTTGATTTAAACATAATTTATGCTTTACAACTGCTAAAATTATTGGAAAATAAGGTTAATCTACGGATCATTCAAGTTTTAGATTGTCGAGATATAGAAGACACATATAAAGAAAATCATAACAAGGAAGAATCTCAGGCGAATGCTAATATATTAGAATGTTATAATTTCATCATCATCATCATTTCAGCCGAAAGACGTCCACTGCTGGACATAAGCCTCCCACAAGCACCGCCACCTCGACCTGTTCTTTGCCTCTCGCATCCAACGTATTCCTGCGGCCTTCACCAGGTCATCGGTCCATATTGTGGGAGGCCTTTCAACGCTACGTCTTCCAGTACGCGGTCGCAACTTTAGAAGCTTTCGACCCCATCGGCCATCTGTTCTGCGAGCAATGTGCCCTGCCCACTGCCATTTAGGTTTGGCAATTCTTCGGGCTATGTCGGTAACCTTGGTTTTCCTACGGATCTCGTCATTTCTGATTCGATCACGTAGGGGAACTCCAAGCATAGGAGAGGGCTATGCTTGGAGTTCCCCTACGTGATCATTGCTCTTTGGGTGACTTTGAGCCTTCTTATGAGGCCTATTGTGAGCGACCACGTCTCAGTGCCATATGTTGTAACGTATGGGAGTATTTAAAATAAAATAAAAAACCCACCAACCCTTACAGTAATAAAATTTAATATGGGTCGTGGATTTACAAGGCCGTCATCTGTTAATTAATTGCTCTGTGGAAGTAGGCGCACTAAGTACTGCCCTGGCTAAACGCGTAGCTGGAGCGACGCGACGCCGAGGAGTTGACCCCGAGGTGGAAGAGGCCGTAGAGACGAGATGGTAAGGCGCGCAGGTAGGTGCCGCCAGGTGACGTGTGCGCCAGGTCTCGAACGTTCGGTAAGGGCGAGTCAGCTGTACTCAACGAACGTCGATGAGGGTAATTTAAAACCCAATCTTGTTCCCTGGAATCAACGTCCAGCGGTAAATAAATGTCCACTGCAACCCCTCTCTGATGATGACCTCGCAGCGTACGCGAAAGCCTAGGACGTAAGGCGCTAAGGCGTTTGTGAGTATTGGTTCTCATCAGAGCGGAGTTTACATGGTACGTACACGTAGTTAAATTTGCGAGAAGCGTTAACACATAAAACATCGATTGGCCCTGCGAGCGTGTGACACACTCGAGGCTTTAAAAGAATGAAACCAACAGACAATAGAAAATATGAACACAAAATAAATTATGTACCTACTCAGTAAAGAAAATAAAACATGAGCTGGCACTTATAATAATTGTTTGGTTTGGTTTGGCAAACTTACCCTTCACGAGGATAAACACTTCACTTGTGAAATATATTTGATTAATAGAACTTAAGTCATTACAAACTTAATAAAAATAAAAGTCTGGACACGGGTAATGTCGCAAGAATCTAATACAGAGAGAAACTATTTTGCGAACATGTAACCAGGAAGTTTTAGTAATAAAAGTGAGCTATCACGTCCTGTACGAGCATATATATACTCGTACGCGCTTTACTTCGGTTAATGTCGAGAACATTCGTCCGACTACGACACCAAAAGGAAGTGTATGATTCAGAACTACCCGCCTAACATGATTTTTAGTCACTACACGATTAAAGACTATTTACTGATACCCACAATGACATTCTTTTTATGACGTCACGCAGAACATCACGTCGTACTGCTCCAACACCAAAAAGAATGTGTAGGCATACCTTGCATTCCATTGACGATATTACGATAATGTTTTTATAACTTAAGAATTAACGTTGATTATGAATAAATTGAATATGTGGATATTCACACAACGTTACAATACCCCCTCGCGCAGTCAAGGATTTTGTCCTCTATCAATGACAAAATCCGCATGAAGAATTAGAGCTAAACTTTTGTTTTACCTATCAGAATCATCTTTCATACGTCTCGCAGTCATAGCTAGCGGCAGCTATTGTATTTAGAGATACGGAGAGTTAGCTGTCGCACAATAATATAAAAATTTAGGTATCCTGTTTTTGTTAACCTGATGCCTTACAAATAGTTTTCTTCAAAGAGAAGGTGTACTTAGCGAGAGAATAATGTTATTACATGTATTGAGTTCAATAAAATATTATTATAAAATTACATTTTTCCTTTTAACCATCTACCAACCAATAGTAACCTACCTACCAATTTTATAATTTTAATGTAATTTGAATCTAACTTTCGGTGATAAAATTATGTCTTTGGTTTAAAGCTTATTTATGGAGTCACCAACTGCTCTATAGACACAGTTGTGCTTTATGATTTATGGTTTATTTATGTAGTAATCGACCGTTTCTGCAAGGGCTTATTTAAAGAGTTGCTACCGCTCTATAGACACAGTTGTGTTTTATGATTTATGGTTTACTAGCTTTTGCCAGCGGCTTCGCCCGCGTCGAGGTCGGAAATTATCCCGCGGGAACATACTATCGGGATAAAAAGTAGCCTATGTCCTTTCTCAGGCTCTAAACTATCTGTGTACCAAATTTCATTTAAATCGGTTCAGTAGTTTTAGCAGGAAAGCGAGACAGACAGACAGACAGACAGACAGAGTTACTTTTGCATTTATAATATTAAGTATGGAGTATGGATATGGAAGTATGGAAGTATGGAAGTATGGATTTATGGAGTAATCGACCGCTCCTGCAAGGGCTTATTTAAAGAGTTGCTACCGCTTTATAGACACAGCTGTGTTTTATGATTTATGGTTTATTTATGGAGGTATTGACCGCTCCTGCAAGGGCTTATTTAAAGAGTCGCTACCGCTCTATAGGAAAAAAAAACACAACCATGTATTTCAAAAAACTAAATTGACCGATGGGGTAGACCAATGGTAACAAAAAAAAATTAGTGATAGGTTAGATAGGTATGATAAAATGATAACTTTAAAATAAGGTAAGATTTAATGTTATTATAATGTTCTTTTTAATTATTTTTACTTACTAATATTAAATCTTTAATGTGCCAAAAGCCTAAATTCTTTCCAGACATGTCCTGCAGCAAATAAACCAAAGGTGACCTCTTCTGAATTATTCTTGCCTTTATAAACTTAGGAGCCAGCTTCTTTGAACATCTACAATCCTTGTCACTTAATACGTAAGCGCGCTTCATGACTACGTCTCCAATGTTGAATTCAGCAAGTTTTCGTCTAGGATTATAATGTGAGGTGTTCTTTACGTGGGCTTGCCATAGCTTTGACTGAACGTTATCGAAGATAGAAGACAAACAACCTAAATTTTCTGCGTATAAGTCATGTGGCAAGAAAATAATCTCGTTACCAAGGTCATTCTCTAAATAATGAGGTCCACAAGTGACTAGCTCACGGCCGAAAACCAAAAATGAAGGTGTAAAACCAGTCGCCTCGTTAACTGAGTTATTAATAGCGAACTGTACTTTGGGAATAAATAAGTCCCAAGATCTATGATCGTTATCCACGTAGGTAGATAAACATGTGATGATGGTTCTGTTGAATCTTTCTACTAAGTTTACCTGAGGGGTGTACTTAGGTGTATAATGAACATTAGGAATGTTGTATTTCTTAAACAATGCTTCCGCCACTTTACCTGTAAACTGAGTGCCATTATCCATCATCACTGTTTGTGGTATGCCATGAACTAAAAATACTGATTCCTCTAGAATTTTAGTTATAATGTCAGCAGTAGCTCTTTAATTGGAAAAATTAAACAGAACTTTGAAAAATAACAGGTTATCACAAAAATGTAACTGTTTTGTTTCCTAGTAGTGGGGAGAGGTCCCATGAGATCTATTGAAATCATCTGAAATGGTCGAGAACACTGTTTAGGACGACCCATTTCTCCTAGGGTTTGATGATTTTGCGACTTGTAAGCTAAACATTTGTCACAAGAACCGATAAGCTTGACGACGTCCTGGTACATACCGGGCCAGTAGTAAAGTAAAGCAAGTCAACGGTAAGTTTGAAAAATGCCCATGTGTCCTGCCGTAGGAACAGCATGGTTCTCATTAAAAATAGTTTCACGAAGTTCAGAAGGAAGAAAAAAACATGAACTTACTTCAGAATTCTCGTGGAAAGAGGCGCCACGAGAATTCTGAAGTAAGTTCATGTTTTTTTTTTGATAATCTAAATAATGAATTATTTTTAATAATAAAATTTGGGAATTTTGAAGGATCATTTAAACAACCATTATAAATATTTTTGTACCAGCTGTCTTTAGTGTCCAAATAAGAGTTGGAAATGCTGATGGTACTTACTGGAATGATTCTAGACAGAGCGTCAGGTATGACGTTATCTACGCCTTTTCTATGTTTTATTACAAAGTTAAAGGCCGAAAGACGTACACCCCAACGAGCTAGACGTCCTGTTGGATTGCTTAATGATAGGAACCATTTAAGAGCACTATGATCAGTATAAACTGTGAACTGTTGTCCGTTTTCGATATAGCAACGCCAATGTTCGAGAGCGACAATAACGGCTAGTGCTTCGCGTTCCGTTACGTTGCAATTCTTTTCAGCGGCAGTTAGCGACCTACTCATATATGCAATTGGATGTTCTTTGCCTTCAAACGACTGAGTCAGCATAGCACCGATACCGTAACCACTTGCATCCGTGTGTACTTCGAATGGCTTAGTATAGTCCGGACAAGATAAGACTGGTGCTGATACTAGACACTCTTTGAGTTTTCGAAATGCTGAGTCGGCCTCAGCAGTCCACTCAAAAGGAGGAGTGCCCTTCTTAGAAGATGTCAACTTATTTAAGGGACCGGCTACGGAGTACGGGCTACGAAGGCTACGAAGTTTGGAACGAAACGCCGGTACCACGTCGCGGTGCCTAGAAAACGTTTGAGGTCCTTACGACATGTAGGTGTCGGATAATTGAGTATAGCCTCAACCTTAGCTGGATCAGTACGTAGGCCAGAGCCATCGACGACGTACCCCAGATATTTTAGCTGAGAACTGAAAAAAATTGACTTCTCAAGGTTAATTGTTAGGTTTGCTTGTTTCAACTTCTCTAGCACACGCAATAGTAGTGTCACGTGACTATTAAAGTCTTCAGATATGATTATTACGTCATCTAAATAAGCAAACACCTTGAGGTCAAAATTGGAAAATAATAATACAACTAAACGTTGTTGAGTGGCTCGTGCATTCGTTAAGCCAAAAGCGGTCCGTTTGAAACGAAACGTGCCTCTTCCGGGAACGTAAAATGCCGTTTTATCAAGGTCTTCTGGAGCAATCGGGATCTGCCAAAATGCCTTGGATAAATCGATACTAGACAGATAACGAGCATCCCGTAAATTATCCAGAATCTCAGTTATGTAAGGGAGATTGTAGGAATCACGTTATGTGACAGAATTAAGTTTCCGGCTATCCAAGCAAAATCGAGGTTGGCCGTTCTTTTTGGTAACGATGAGGACGGGAGAAGACCACGCGCTCTCGCAAGGCTCGATTACGTCCATCGACAGCATCTCGTCAACCTGATCAATCAAGATACGTTGCTTCTCTGGTGACAAACGATAGTATCGCTGACGTATTGGCCCAGAGTCACCGGTGTCAATATGATGAGTGATAAGACTTGTAACGCCTAAGCCCTTGTTTGAGAAGGAAATGTCCTCAAACTGCTTTATGACATTATCAGCCAGCTGCTTTTGTGACTGAGTAAGAATATCATTACCTTGTATGAAGGTAGGATGAGATTTACTTAGAGAAAAACTATCTGTTTTAACCATAGAAATGCTATTAATAAATTTTGGACAAAGTTTAAACTTACGCCAGAAATCTATGCCCAATATAAGATTGCGCTTAATTTCCGGTATTACAATTGCTTTCAATATGTGAAACTGGTTTTCAAAATTTACGGGTACATTAATATAACCTATACTTTTTAAAGTTTGTCCTCCCGCTGCCGTTACTGTTATGCAATCAGCCTTTACTAGTGGCAAGCCATAAGTTTCTAGCATGGAATGAGCTTTATTGCCTATAATTGTGACCGCAGAGCCAGAGTCAAGTAAACCGGAAACGGTAAGATCATTAATCTTAACAGAAACGTAAGGATAGACGTCAAGATCACTCTTATCATCGAGAATTGTGTAGATGTTATACGATTTAGAAAATAATGTTACAGTTTGTAACCAGTTCTTCCAGTCCTCCATATCAGAGTTATTAACACAATTCCCGTGAACTAGTTTTTTAGCTCAGATACTTTTTTATTACACTTTGGGCAATCAGGCTTCTTAAAACCTTTCAGACCACAAGAGAAACATATCAATTCATCTTTATTAGCAGTACACTGCCTTAGCATATGTGTATTATTTCGACAACAAGGGCAGTAAGGTTGTTTTTTATTAGATTTTGACCTATCAACAGTGTGTACGTAATTAGGTGCTGAATTGTTACTAGAACTTTGTTTATTATCAAATTTGTTATGTTTGTGATAGTCTCTGTTATACGAGTTAATGTCGTTATGTTTAAAATTCGATCTACCAGTTGACTGTCCTGAATAAGCAAACTCGGGTGCTAATGTATTTGAACACGGCTTAGGTGGTTCCTTAAACTGAGAAAAACGTGCTTGTATAGCCTCATAATTTCGACACAGAGTCCGTAAATTATCGATAGATTTAATCTCTGACACCGAAGAAAGTGTATTAGCGTAAATCGGACGTATATTGTGTAGCAAAATTTCTAATTTATCTTCCTCAGAAAGTTTTTTACTTAGACGTGAAAAAAGTCCAGCCATAATGGACAGGTATATTATGATATTTTCAGTTTCCCCTTGCGTGCGAGACCTAATTTCTGTAAGTAGTCTGTAATCATAATCTGATTGATCAAAATCACGTCTTAATGACACTGCAAGAATGTCCCAACTCGAAACCGATTCTCTAATGCTTCTGTACCAATGTAAGGCGTCGCCAGTAAATATTTCCATAGCGTGGGGTAGGATATTATTAAGCGAGATATTCTTAACTTGACAAAAATTTTCACACCTCAGTATAAATGCTCGGACACACGATTTGCCGTCGCGTTACCATCATAAGTAACTGAAACAGTAATTGGAATCGAAGAGGAAGAAACTGTTGAACAGTCTGTAATAGCTTGGGAATCCAAATTTGAATCACTAAGCGCTGATAGCCTTAAAACGGTATTTTTGTAATAGGTAACACAACGATCATAGTCAGCCTTTACTTTATCGGTACAAGTAATGCGATTAATCCGATGATGTAAATGATTAAGTAAATTCTGTGACCGGAATAAAGAATTTTTATCAAAAGCCGAAGTTTCCAGACTAGTTGTTAGCGCCATCTATTTTTATTTTGTTATACTATTACGCAAGATGTCAAGCTAGTCCATCCCGCCAATCACTATCGTGCACCTAAAAAATGAGTGTCGCCTTCTTTATGGCTCATTCGAGAAAGACATTATAACAGTTCAAATATGGATTCCAGCGTGAGCGCATCTCGCTGTGTTTTTTTTAACCGCTGCACTAATTTATCGCAGAACGATATAATTTTAATATTATAAGTTCATAGCAGTCCCGCTGTTTCTTTAGTGGTGTATTTGTGGCTTCGACGGTAGAACTGAAGTGCCTGTGTTGTGTCTCTGGACTTTGCCGACAAGTGGTGAGCCGAACTCTGAAGACTCCGGAGCAGAGCTGCTGGTAGATCGAGCGGCTTCACGAGGAGGTAGGTGCACGATTCCCTCACTTCCTGGCCCCAGGCACGACACTTGCGTTCATCAGTTTTTCGGTCCGCGTCGAAGGTACCTAATTTCGCCTTCCGTCGGAGCCCCACCATTATTGTGGTCCTTCGAACCGTAATGATACAGTTTCCGCCCCTTTTAGGTCACCTAATAGGAGATTTAGTGTTAAAACCCGCCGTTTTTAGGTCTGTGTTAGCCTAGAAAACGTACCTCCGCCATTACGCACGCAGCGTAGTGCGAAGGTATTTATTTCATTTTGTTACAGCTTAACACTAAATACTTAATTTCTCGCTGTCATACTAATATCTCATCTTATTATTCGCTGTAATATTCATATTCTCAGTGGTATTCGCGAAATAAGGTTCTATTTCGATAATTATCGCTGAGATTTACCTTTTTTAGAAGTACTCACTTGTACTTTTATATTATTCGCAAACTCACAAATAAATTATTTTGTATACCTTCAATTTAAAATTCTCATTTCATAATGAAGAAAGCTATTAAGTCTGGTAGTACGGAGTTTTCGTTGTTGGCGTTGGAAGACAAACGGAATGCTTTATTCGAGTGTTTACAGTATGCCTACGATTTATCTAAAGACATAGGCACGGGAGATGATGCGAAAGAGGCTTTTCTGGACGCTAGCTCAAACATTGACGCTATTCGTTCCGAATTTCATGAAGTTATGGATCAGTATAATAACTGTCTACTGACAGCTGATTCCACAGCGCGCGCTGATTACAAGGCGCTGGTTTCGTTTGAACAGTTATATAGTCACTTAAAATGTTTGGTTGCTTCTACCAATGCAGACGTTCCGTCCATCTTAGAGAAAAAATCTTCTATCATTAAGTTACCGCCGATTGAATTAATGAGTTTTAACGGTGACATTCGTTCATGGCCATTGTTTTACTCAAATTATAAATCCGCTGTTCATGATAATCCATCTCTCTCGGATCATCAAAAATTACATTATTTACAGGGCAAATTGACCGGTAAAGCGCTAGCCGCATGCGCCGGCATTGTACCTACCGCTGAGAATTACGAACTCATTTTTAATACGCTAGTGAATAGGTATGAAGACAAACGCGCACTAGCGGCCACTTATTTAAAACAGATCATAGATTTTAAACCGTTAACTTCCGTTACTTCCGATAATTTGGACATTTTTAATGATAAGTTTGTTAACGCCGTCCGTGCCTTACAACATTTAAAAATTCCAGATTTATTGAATTTAATTTTCGTACAAATAGCTATTACCAAGTTAGACAGTGAAACTGTTCGTAACTTTGAAAACAGTCAGGATCAGTCTGATATTCCTTTATTTGATGATTTAGTCGATTTCGTTAATAAACAGAGTAAAATATTGTATCGCGCTCACGCTTTAACAGCCGGCGCGCAAGTACATAATTCCGCAAAATCAGCTGATCGCTCCCGCAGATCTAATGATAGTAAAAAACCGTAGTCCTCCCCGCGTTATAACGCGTATGTAAGCACGGTCGAATCTGATTCAACAGATAAATGTTTGTGTACTAATGTCACTCATCAACACTTATTTAAATGTCCTGATTTTCATAAATCAACTCCGTATGAACGCTTACAGGTTGTTAGGAAAATTAACGGTTGCGTTAATTGTTTAAGTATTAAACATAAAATATCGAGTTGTCAATCCGCATCTGGCTGTAGAACGTGTAAACAACGCACGGACCGCGGAAGCGGCGAGTACCACTATGCCTGCGCCGCAGCGCGAGGCGCCCGATACGGTGACGTCAACGCAAGCGAGCGCTGCTGTCGTCCCTTTAGTGCCCGTGCCCGCGTCCGAGCCGGTGCGCTCCGCCGCGCAGCCTGGTGTGGCTTTGTGTTCGATGTCCGTTGACGCTCCGCGTTCTGTTTCCTCTAATGCCGCTTGCAGCGAGACGCCGCAATGTAATTTGCATACTACTGTCTTACTCGCTACCGCGCAATTCGTGGCGTACGATAATACTGGACGTGAATATTTAATAAGAATTTTACTTGATTCCGCGTGGCAAAGTCACTCCATTACTAGGGAATGTTGTGAACGTTTATGTTTACGTCAAAACAATACACGGTCTACGACTGTAAGAGGTTTTGGAGGCACAGAGAGGACGTCGTTCGGGACAGTAAAGAACATTGGCCACGGCCCATACATGCTGTGACCTGACTATAATATACCACGAACATGAATAGTGTATGGATTAATTCGTTGCCCTAGGCTCAATTATCAACCTTAAATTGAAAATATATTATTTAAAAGCCGAGGATCATAGAATTTTACACATAAGTATTTCGTAACTTTTGAGGTTATGATGTATGCAATAAGTTTGTAATCTCAGTTAAAATCGCGAAAATGAATCAATAGCTATTCTAATTTTTTCACTGATACGTATCTAAGACACAGGTGCAGGTGCAGTGCAATGTGCATGAATCAGGGTATGATTTAGGTAATGATGAAACTATTTCTCATTGTGTAGGTATCTAGTATCTACGTATCATTGTCTTACATATGACAGTAATAAAAAATGATAACCATGTATTTACAATCCGATCGGTGTTGTCTGTGTCACCTCTAATGTCATATGAATAAATGTATTATTTACGTTTCGTTCTACCTATTAGTGCATTCTACATTGACTGTTAACCTATCATTTGCGACTCATTTCGGAATACTCAATTCATATACCCATCTAAAAATAATTGTATTCATAATGCACTACAAAAATAAATAAAAAATTGGCAATAATATTTAGAATTAAAAATATATATATATGTCTAATTGAGTGTCATAATAAAACGCATACCACAGATGAAAATGGGACGGGTTTGGATGCGTTCAAAATGTCTAAAAAGAAGTAAGAAAATGAGGTTTTTATTATAAACCTAAATTATTTTACCGGCTCCAATAAAATAAGCTAGACCCCGTAATTTAATTTAGACATTATTCTCAATTTTTTGACGTATCAGTCATTGGTGGTCGTTTCATATTTTGGTCAGGTCGTAATTGACCGATGTTCTTTACGTATATTTTCACGCTTTAACAAAAATATCCGATTTGATATTGACTCGTTAGTAGTTGATCAAATTACGGACAACTTACCTTCCGCTTTTGTTGATATTAAGGCCCTACCTTACTCGAATAAACTTCAGTTCGCTGATGATAGTTTCGCTATTCCAAGTAAAATTGATATTTTAATTGGAGCATCGCTGTTTCCGCATTTACTTTTGCCTGACGTGGTTCCTGGTGGCCCGTCAGTGCCCGCCGCTGTCAATACGGTGTTAGGCTACGTACTCATGGGGGTCGTACCTACACTCAGTAACCGCCCAGCATGTGTA
Organism: Aporophyla lueneburgensis; assembly: GCA_932294355.1. NCBI lineage: Eukaryota > Metazoa > Arthropoda > Insecta > Lepidoptera > Noctuidae > Aporophyla > Aporophyla lueneburgensis. The sequence continues at coordinate 11,750,091 of OW028735.1, forward strand.
ACATCGTGCTGCGCCATAGTCCCTTCGCCTATGGATAACAATTTGATTTCCCGCTTCTGGGAACTTGAAGAAGTTCCTGGCCCGCCCGTTCAGCATCCTGCTGATGCTGAATGTGAATATTTTTATCGTTCAACTACGCAACGGGACCCAGTTACTGGTCGCTATACCGTGGGTCTACCGTTTGATAAGGATGTGTTCACACTCGGTGACTCATTCAATATCGCTCGTAGACGTTTTTTATGCTTAGAGAGGAAGCTTGAAGCTTCACCTGAGCTACGCGCCGCTTATGACGAAGTTTTAAATGATTACCTTTCTAAAGGTTATATTTCGCCCGTCTCAGTTCTTCCGCATGAAACTGCAGATGTGTACCCTACTTATATAATCCCACATCATGGGGTTCTCCGCCAAGACAAGTCTTCGTCTAGGTTGCGTCCCGTGCTGGATGGCAGCTGCAAAACATCGTCCGGTGTTTCGTTAAATGATTTGCTGCACAGTGGGCCTAACCTACAGGGTAATTTATTCAAAATTATTTTAAATTTTCGTCTACACGTAGCGTGTAGCGATGACCGCTGATTGTAAACAAATGTTTTTACAAATTATGATTCGCGAATGTGATCGACGTTATCAGAGAATTCTTTATCGTTTTGCAATTAAAATTTACGCCTTTACCGATTCAAAAGTCGCACTCTATTGGATTAAAGGTTCATCGCATCGTTGGCAAACGTTCGTTGCCAATTGAGTTATTAAAATTACTGATAATATTTCCGCAGATAACTTTTATCACGTTGCAGGGGTTGAGAACCCGGCAGACTGTCTGTCACGTGGTGTCTCTCCTGCTAAGTTAAAAGACCACCCTCTGTGGTCCCAAGGGCCCCCCTGGCTAACATTACATCCGTCGCAGTGGCCTATTACTGAAGGTACGGAACCGCTCACGTTGGACGAGATACCTGAACAAAAGAAACTCGTTCACGCTGTTTTAATTCCCGCTGACGATTCTTATGTTTATGATACTCTTTGCCGCCTTTCGTCATGGAGTAAAATACTCCGTACGATTGTTTACATTTATAGATTCGTTAATTTGTTACCACGTCGCGATTCCGTACATATAACCGCAGCTGATTTGAGTTTTGCAGAAAACAAATTGCTGAAACTTATCCAAAATAAACGTTTCAATAAAGAAATTTTAAATTTAAAACTGAACACGCAGGTTTCATCATCTCTTAATAAATTAAGACCGTTTTTACATAACGATTTAATCAGAGTTGGTGGACGTCTCACCCATTCTGATCTAAGTTACTCACAGCAGCACCCGGTACTTCTGCCAAGCCATGACTTTTTTGTTAACTTATTAAGTGAATATTATCATAAGAAATATTTACACGCTGGGCCTGAACAGCTCATGTCACTATTGCGGCAGAAATACTGGATACTGTCTGCTCGTCGTGCTATTCGTAAGGTAGTTCACGATTGTAATATTTGTTTCCGCGCTCGACCGCGTCCCGTCTTCCTGCTCATGGCTGACTTGCTGGACTATCGGACGCGTCAGGTTATTAAGCCGTTTACTCACTCGGGCTGTGATTACGCAGGTCCTATATCTTACACTCCCATTCGCCGTCGGGGTGCAAAGGCTTTGAAAGCATATTTTTGCGTGTTCACTTGTCTCACAACTCGCGCGCTACATATTGAAGAAGCCACTAATCTTAGCACCGCCAGTTTTTTAGCTGCACTTAAACGGTTCTTGTCTCGCAGGGGCCCTGTCCAAGTAATGCACTCGGACAGAGGCACTAATTTTGTAGGCGCTAATTCTTATTTACGCGACTTATATAAATTTCTTAATAATGTCGAGTTCCGCTCTCGCTTCGAAGAAGAGCTTGCTGAAAACCGTATCACATGGAAGTTTAACTGTCCGGCCGCCCTACATTTTGGCGGATGTTGGGAGAGTATGGTAAAGGTCGTCAAGACGCACCTTTTCAAGGTCATCGGTCAACAGCTTCTCTCTTACGAAAAGCTAGTTACAGTGCTCGTTCAGATCGAGTGTTTGTAAAATTCTCGGCCTCTTACGGTCCTGAGTGCCGATCCCGCAGAACCTACCGCGTTAACGCCAGGTCATTTTTTGCATACCGCTCCTTTACTCTCATTGCCCGCGCCTGAAGTAGAGTCAGATAATCTCAACTTGCTTCAGAGACATTCTCTGCTTGATAAATTAGTGCAATCTTTTTGGAAGAGATGGAGAATGGAATATTTACATAGTTTACAAACCCGAGAGAAATGGAATACTTCGTCTGTGCCAATCAAGCCTGGCACGGTTGTTGTTATTATAACTGACAATTCACCTCCTTTATCGTGGCCATTAGTGATAGTAGAGAAGATTCTTCCTTCCAACGATGGTATAACGCGTGTAGTTTCTGTAAGAACAGCTAAAGATACATACGTGCGTACGGTCGTACGTTTGTGCCCATTACCTACGCAATAAGATTGTTTTTTTTTTGTTGTTACCACAGTAGTTTAAGTGCTAGCAGTTAGTTAGTTTAAGATTGTCGCAGTTTATCTTATATAAATCGCAGTTTCAATATTATATTTTCGCAGTTCTTTATTACACTTTATGATTGGGTTTAAAGGTGACCCTTTAAAAGGGGGAGGAAATGTTAGCGCCATCTATTTTTATTTTGTTATACTATTACGCAAGATGTCAAGCTAGTCCATCCCGCCAATCACTATCGTGCACCTAAAAAACGAGTGTCGCCTTCTTTATGGCTCATTCGAGAAAGACATTATAACAGTTCAAATATGGATTCCGGCGTGAGCGCATCTCGCTGTGTTTTTTTAAACGCTGTACTATTTTATCGCAGAACGATATAATTTTAATATTATAAGTTCATAGCAGTCCCTCTGTTTCTTTAGTGGTGTTATTTGTGGCTTCGACGGTAGAACTGAAGTGCTGTGTAGTGCCTCTGGACTTTGCCGACACGTGGTAGCCGAACTGCGAAGACTCCGGAGCTCCGAGATTCTGCTGGAAGATCGAGCGGCTTCCCGAGGAGGTAGGTGCACGATTTCCTCACTACCTGGCCCTAGGCACGACACTTGCGTTCATCAGTTTTTCGGTCCGCGTCGAAGGTACCTAATTTCGCCTTCCGTCGGAGCCCCACCACTAGTGTTAACCCTTTCCAAAACGTCAACTACACCCATTAAGTCCTCTGCTGGGTCGAAGGGACTAACTAGAATGTCTTCCGATGGAAATAATGGTCCACATTTAGCTATCTGTTTACGTAAGTCCTGTACCGTGGCAGCAGGTGATTCGCCTCTAATGGCTACTTCGTACTCGAGTTCAGACTTTTGAAGCGACATACTCTTAACTGGATAAGCCATGATTTAAAAAAAAATCAAATGAGAAAAAAAATACAAGTGCCAAAACAAAAAAAAAATAACGGTTATATGTACTAAGACTCCGTCTGTTACAATTTGATTAAAAAAAAAACTACTAACGTTTTGGTTGAGAACAATCTAGGAAAACAAGCACAAAAACTATTGCACCGAAATAAAACAAAATAAACACACAAAAGGAATTAATGCAACCAATGTGTACGCTTTACAAAAGATAAGTTGCTTTTAAAAAAAAACCAATTGAAAATTAATTGAAAAAAGAATTGAAAAATGAATTGATATTGACAGAACGATTTAGTCTGCAGTAATGTATACGCTTTACAAAAGAAAAGTTGTTTAAAAAAGTTACAATTGAAAACGAATTGCAATATGAATTGAAAAAAAAAATTGGTATTGACAGAATAATATAGTCTGCAATAACCAAAATAAAAAAAACTATTACCTATATAAAAGAAAAGAAAGTAAAAATTCTTTTATAGGCAGACGAACCCAGGTGATGAGGTTGTATATATGTGTCTGTAATGAGATCCCACACCCTACAACTGAAACATACATATGATTTGCGGTTGCAATAAGTGAGGTGGTAGTATTTCCCCGGACGGGCCTTCACAAGGGCCCTACTACTACGTAAGTTTAAAAATAATACGAATAATAATAATGAATGAAGGAGATAGTTTAAATGCAAAGGAAAAAAAAATCGTTACTTCCTTTTTGAACAAAAGAAAAAAAAATTGTGTAGGGTAGGGTACACCTTGGTTGCGTTTTACCGAAAACGTTTTCAAAAACTCAAAAATGAAAAAAAAGAAACACAAAACACACAAAACACCAAAATAACACACTTACTACCACCACAGAACAAAAAAAAAAACAATGACCTTTAAAACAAACCACGTTTTGGGCGCCAATGTAACGTATGGGAGTATTTAAAATAAAATAAAAAACCCACCAACGCTTACAGTAATAAAATTTAATATGGGTCGTGGATTTACAAGGCCGTCATCTGTTAATTAATTGCTCTGTGGAAGTAGGCGCACTAAGTACTGCCCTGGCTAAACGCGTAGCTGGAGCGACGCGACGCCGAGGAGTTGACCCCGAGGTGGAAGAGGCCGCAGAGACGAGATGGTAAGGCGCGCAGGTAGGTGCCGCCAGGTGACGTGTGCGCCAGGTCTCGAACGTTCGGTAAGGGCGAGTCAGCTGTACTCAACGAACGTCGATGAGGGTATGTAAGTATGATAATTTTAAACCCAATCTTGTTCCCTGGAATCAACGTCCAGCGGTAAATAAATGTCCACTGCAACCCCTCTCTGATGATGACCTCGCAGCGTACGCGAAAGCCTAGGACGTATGGCGCTAAGGCGTTTGTGAGTATTGGTCCTCATCAGAGCGGAGTTTACATGGTACGTACACGTAGTTAAATTTGCGAGAAGCGTTAACACATAAAACATCGAGTGGCCCTGCGAGCGTGTGACACACTCGAGGCTTTAAAAGAATGAAACCAACAGACAATAGAAAATATGAACACAAAATAAATTATGTCTGTAGGTACCTACTCAGTAAAGAAAATAAAACATGAGCTGGCAGTTATAATAATTGTTTGGTTTGGTTTGGCAAACTTACCCTTCACGGGGATAAACACTTCACTTGTGAAATATATTTGATTAATAGAACTTAAGTCATTACAAACTTAATAAAAATAAAAGTCTGGACACGGGTAATGTCGCAAGAATCTAGTACAGAGAGAAACTATTTTGCGAACGTGTAACCAGGAAGTTTTAGTAATAAAAGTGAGCTATCGCGTCCTGTACGAGCATATATATACTCGTACGCGCTTTACTTCGGTTAATGTCGAGCACATTCATCCGACTACGACACCAAAAGGAAGTGTATGATTCAGAACTACCCGCCTAACATGACTTTTCGTCACTACACGATTAAAGACTATTTACTGATACCCACAATGACATTCTTTTTATGACGTCACGCAGAACGTCACGTCGTACTGCTCCAACACCAAAAAGAATGTGTAGGCATTCCTTGCATTCCATTGACGATATTACGATAATGTTTTTATAAGTTAAGAATTAACGTTGATTATGAATTAATTGAATATGTGGATATTCACACAACGTTAATGTTATGTATGTATGTGTACCGCGCCGACTCCCCGCGCCACCCCGCCACGCGCATCTCTTAATAAAGAGTGCGTTGCCAACCAGCGATCGTTTCACTTGTCCGTACCTATCATCGACCCAACCTAATACTTAACAGTGGCGACGAGGATGGGATGGCACTGCAAAGTGCAACTTTCTCAACGTGGAAGAGGCACTCCGCGACAAGTTTATCATGGGGTTGCAGCCAGGACGAGAAAAGGAGAAGCTTTACACAAAGGACCTCGCCGACCTCACGTTGGCCAAGGTCGTGGAGATGGCAGAGAACCTGAGCTGCGCGCACGCTGCCGCCGTGGCCAGCGCGGTCGCGCCGGCACAGACGCCCACGCCAGACGCCACGCTTTTGAAGATAACAAACGATGGGAAAAGTGGTAGTGTTGTGAAAGTGAAATGTGGGGTGTGTGGCTATACGAATCACAAATCGGCCGATTGTAGATTCGCAAATTACGTTTGTAAAAAGTGTCACGTAAAAGGCCACCTGCGTAAAATGTGCACCAAAGTAAATTACGTAATGGCGGATGGCGGTGACAAGGTTGAGGATGACGATGACGGTAAGGTATTTTATATCCGTTCACTCAGGGGAGGGCCCATGGTGGAAACAATTTTTATTAATAATGTTCCATTTAAATTCGAAGTCGATAGCGGATCTGCGGTAACAGTAGTATCAGAACGTTTTTACAAAAGTTATCTTAAAGATGTGCCATTATCAGATACTGGTAAACACCTGAGGACGTACAATGGGGGCAAAATAGTATGTGTAGGAACAATGCGGTTGCCAATACGCTACGCGGACCAAACGCACGTTATTATCGTTTACGTAGTTCGCGACGGAGGCCCCCCGCTTCTTGGCAGGGATTTTATATCGCTGTTTAGCTTACATTGAATGCCGGTAATTAACTGTATAGATTCAGATGTATCCATCAAAGATTTAAAATTGCAATATCCAAATTTATTTTCAGATAATTTAGGAACCTTCAACAAATACAAAATTAAATTATTGTTAAAAGAAGGCGCAAAGCCGGTTTTCTATAAAGCACGCCCAGTAGCATTTGCATTACGGGATAAGGTCGAAAAAGAAATCGATAGATTGGTCGATTTAGGTATTCTTGAACCCATAGAATATTCGGAATACGCTCACCAATAGTTCCAGTTTTAAAGCGGAATGGAACGGTGAGATTGTGTGCAGATTACTCCATAAGTATAAATAAACAATTGCAGGTAGAACAATATCCGCTACCCACAACTACCGAATTATTTTCAAGAATCCATGGGGGTCAGCAGTTTAGCAAGCTCGATTTATCAATGGCATATAACCAATTTGTTTTAGATAACGAGTCAAAAAATTTAACTTGCATAAATACAAACCGTGGCTTATATAGATTTACGCGTCTAGTGTTTGGGTTAGCCAGCGCGCCGTCCATTTTTCAGCGCGCGATCGAGGGCTTGCTATCCGGTCTAGATGGAGTGTTGTGCCTGCTTGATGATATTTTAATAACGGGAAAGGATAGGCAGGAGCATTTAAAAAAATTGAACTCGGTTTTAAAGCGCTTAGAGGACGCAGGGTTAACTTTACAAAAAGAAAAATGTAGTTTTTCCAGGATGAAATCAGTTATTTAGGTTATATTATCACCAAAGATGGTCTAAAAAAAGCTCCGGAAAAAATTAAAGCAATGCTAGAAGCACCAGCACCCAAATATTAATCAGTTACAGTCGTTCTTGGGACTAATTAACTACTACCGGAATTTCGTACCTAACGCGTCCACTATTCTTAGTCCTTTATATAATTTATTAAAAAGGGCTCTAAGTGGGTCTGGACTGAGGATCATGTTAAGGCATTTAGAACAATAAAAAACTTAATGACATCGGATCAAGTTCTTGCACATTTTGACCCGAACGCAAGATTAATATTAACTGTAGACGCTTCTCCAAGTGGGTTGGGAGCAGTCCTCTCACAAGTAGGCTTAGACGGTGTCGAAAGACCTATCTCATTTATGTCGCGTACCTTAAACTCAGCAGAAAAGCGATACGCACAAATTCAAAAGGAAGCAACCGCCATTATTTGGTGTAATTTATCTATAATATGTATGTATTTAGAAATATATAAGTATGTTTATCAGTTGTCTAGTACCCATAACACAAGCTCTGCTTAGCTTGGGACTAGATGGCGTTGTGTGATAGTTGTGGAATATTTATTATTATTTATTATTATTATTATTTATTATTTACGGCGTGCGACGATTTCATCAATATTTGTACGGCAGATCTGAGCCGTTTATTTTACGAACGGATCACAAGCCCTTGCTAGCTATTTTTGGGCCAGATAAAGGAATACCAGAGATGTCAGCAAATAGACTACAAGGATACGCGTTGTTCTTAAGTAGTTATAACTATAAAATTGAATATGTGCGCAGCACTGATAACAGTGCGGACTACTTGTCCCGCGCGAGCCTACCGCGCGCGATGCATGCGTGTGCGTGCACTGAGCTATGTAAGTGCTGTGATTGCCAAGTAGCATACGACCGGGCAACTTATGTTTGTTTTGTCGTGGATGGAAGCATGCCCGTCACGTTGGAAAAATTACGCGAAGAAACAAAGGTTGACGTAGTTTTAAGGCAAGTGATAGACTTTATTTCGAACGGTTGGCCGCCGAAGGTAAACGACTTAAGGTTAAAACCGTATCACATTTGTAGAACACAATTATCTTTTGAGAATGGTTGCGTAATGAGAGGGCACAAGGTGGTTATACCTACAAGTTTATACCAAATAATTCTTAACGAATTACATACATCGCATTTAGGTATAGTTAAAACAAAGGCCGAAGCTCGATCAAGATTTTGGTTTCCGTGAATCGATCAAGCTGTAGAAACAATGATAGCTTCATGCGATGTGTGTATTCAGCTGCGTCCTTCACCACCACGTGCCCCGCTTGCTCATTGGGAGTTTCCACCATGTCCTTTCTATAGAATACACATAGACTTTCTTGGTCCAATTAAAGGTTGTGTTTATTTAATAGCGGTCGATGCGCATACTAAGTGGGTAGAAGTATATGCTATGAATACGGCTACGTCTTCGGCTGCAGTTATTGGGAAGCTCTATGAATTCATGTCACGATTCGGAGTTCCGAAAATAATAATATAATAATATATAATATAATATAATCTTTATTTCCAGTTTTACAATTTGTCTTATAAATTGTAGGTTAATACAGAGTTATAAACCTCAGTCACTCAAGCTAAGATTCAACTTGTGTTATGAGTGACAGGGCTCTCAAGTTAACACCAGTTTTACAACAACAAAAATTCGGAACTTTACAGTGTAGACACAACGTAGGCAGAAAAGATTTTATACCAAAAATAAAAAAATGAATAAAAAAAAAAATAAAATTAATTAAGGAGAGAACCATTTCTATTGTGTGTGTTCTGTATGTGTTTTGTATGTGGGGGTGTGTTTGTGTGTATGTTATGTTGTGTTTGTGTGTGTTATGTTGTGTTGTATAGTGTTCTGTAGTGTTTTTTGTGTGGGAAGGTGGGTGCATTCGACGATGTATAAGGAGAGTTTTCAGGTGAGAAGGGTTGTGGGTAAACTTACGTAATAAGAATTTTTTCGACCCCATCATAACTAAGGGTAGTTATCCAATTACGGACTTTACCTTTACACTCAAATTTATTGAACGTGTAGATGTTACATTTTTTATTGACGAAGTTATAAATACGACTACCAAGAATTTTGAAGCTGCGACTAGCAAGTTTCGTTCTGTGTCTCTCTATGGGACACACTTCCGTAGTTCTACGTCTTGTCAAGCGATTAAGGTCCAGTCGCAGATAAGTATGTCTGCGCAACGTACAGTTTAGCACAAAGAGCTGCCTCACAGTCAAGACCTGACAGTCCTTGTACAATTGAGCCGTACTATACCGAAAGTGTTTAAAGGTCATGACCTTGAGGACAGCTCTCTGCGCCCTCTCCAGCTGTATCATGCTTGAACTCGCAGCACCGCCCCAGACTATAATGCTAAAAGTTAATATTTACTGGCAGAGAGACAAATAAACCATACGTAAGGTATCTATGTCAGCACTATACCGTAGGCTTTTAAACACGGTCATAAGTTTTCTAACTCTGCCAGACAATGCCCCAATCTGAGGATTCCATGATATGAGGTTATCAATTACTACTCCAAAGTATTTCACGTTTGTTTTTCTTGTAAGTCTAAAGCACGAGCATTGGTTTGGGTGAGCATTACAATTAGTGTGCGCTTTAACCCTTAAACGGGCACACTGTTTTTCTTACATTATTTTTTGTTTAAGTTTTGATTATATGGCCATAAATGGGACGCAAAAGTAAAATATTTTGTAAATTTAAAAAAAGTTTATTTATAATCATGGGTTTTTCATATGTCACTTATAAATGACAGTGCCAATTAATCTATAAGTATGGGTTATCGACACCAGTCACACAGGACGGACATTGCCCATTGAACTTATAAAAACTTTTTTACAAAACCAATAATTAAAATAACAAATACTTTACTTAATCACTAGTTCTAAGATCTTGTTATTATTTAGAAACCATGAACTTTAATGAGTATATATAAATACAAAATTCTTAAAATAAATAAACAACAAAACATTTTTTTTTCCTTATAAAGTATTCAAAATAAAACATTCTTTACTTTTCCTTGTGGAATGAAAGGTAATATATAGGGATTTTTTTGGTGTGCAGTATGTTATCTACCCATTTGTAACTGCTAATCTTCCCTCATTATCATACACTACTTCGTATGCTGCTGGTGCCTTTATTCTTCATAAGTTTGACACTGCTCAGACAAAAATTTTGTAGTCGGTCTTTTCTGATTGTATCATTATTTAATATAGGACAATATTCCCCATTCGTTCCGCAAATAGTCCGACGAAGTAAATAAGTTGTTGAATTACACTGTAGAGTGGAGTTAGATACAGTTTTACTCAATCTTACGACTATGTTATCCCCAGCACCGAGATAATTTCCTTCTCAATAAGTGAATTGTATATTCCAAAATGTATTTGAACCATGCATTGCGCGTCGTATGCAAAAATCTTGACTATTCCCGAACCTCCAGCTCGAACCAGAAAATAGCCCCACTTATGTGGTTTCTGCGTAGACTTTCAATTTCTTTTTTTTATACATATAATATACTCGTAGACCTACCATCTTGTTGTGTCCCTACGGACCTCGACGACATTGTTTCCGGTATGCAGCACGATGGTAGATTTGAAGGAACAGCTACGAGGGGGACGATTCTGTAGTTAGTGACTATGACAACGTGGTGTGATTTACATAGATGTCATTGATACCTTAATTCGGCCTAGAATTTCCTCGTTCTTAATTTAGAATATCATAGTCACTAAGGTAATCTGTAGAAGGGGCAGACCCAAAAAGTGCAGGTTTGACGTCGTAGCGGATGACATGCGTACCAACAAACTCACCATAAGGGATGCACAGGACCGTCCGAAGTGGAGAGCTAAAAGCGGGAAAGCGGACCCCGGGCTCCGAAAGGATGCAACCGGGATAACGCAAGGATGATGATGAGTCACTAAGGTAATCTAGTAAGGCGTACATGGCAGGAGAAACATGTCATATGGGTGATGAAGTTGGTGACGAGGTACTATATGCATAGAAAAAAACTCATGTGCCTATTCTTCTTTCCTCAGCCTTATCAGATTCCAAATCTAAATCTTCAGAGTTCAAAGGACCTCATTTAAAGAAAAATCTCTTGTTACCTACAAGAGCAAGAATTCTCTTGGATGATTAAGGATTTTCCCTTTTCCCGCCATATCACTGAAACAAAGGACAGTAAAATAAAAAGGCACTAAATAAAATCAATAAGTAACAAATTTAATTATTCTAATTGTGGGCATTGTCCCTTATAAATAACAAATATTAAGAGACCAACTTTTAAGGGAGTACAGGCATTGTCCTTTTTAAGTGACGAATAATAAAATCACTACTTTGAGAGGATTACAGGCAATGGCCGTTCTAAGTGACACTTCGATTTCTTAACGTATCAAGACGAAAAAGTTAGTTTTTTCTGCACAATTAGTACTTTATGCTATCATTTAACTATTACTGCATCTTATAAACAAATGAACATAACATAAAACAAAGTTATACTTACTTTACCAATTATTTTTATGAAGAGCACAACACGTTACGGTTGTTGCAATTTTTCGAAGGACCGGTGCTCGACACACGTCTAGTGCGCGTTCGCTCTCACTACATAGGTTAGAAAAACATAGCCTAGTTAACGATAAGCATCTCACAAATCGCGTGAGATTTCGTTCAAATAACAGTTATGTGCGTTTTGGTAATATGTCCTTTTAAACGGACAGAAACAATTTAAGGGTTAACTGAGAGTGTGTTATCAGGTTGCGAATTAGATTTGAGGGAGAAAGTGATATAGTTGGTTTTATCCACGTTTAAAGTTAGGCTATTCGCTGATAGCCAAGACATCACTATACCAAGTACGGATTCTGCTCTCTCTCGAGCTTCGTTCCAATTTTCAGCATGTACCAGAAGGGCCGTATCATCCGCATATGTGTAAATTGAACAATTAGGGAGAGCTAAGTTACATAAACTGTTTACATATATTAAAAAAAGTGTAGGCCCCAATATAGAACCCTGAGGCACTCCGAAAGACAATCCGCAAACATCACTGATATATGTGTTGACTTTGACACACTGCGTTCGCTCAGATAAATAACTCGTAAAAATAGCAAGTGCGGGGCCTCTAACTCCAACTCGCTCCAATTTTTTGAGTAGAATGGGGACAGAGACGGTGTCAAATGCCTTAGATAAATCTAAGAATAGACCAATGCACTTGGATTTTTTATCTAGGGTCTCAACAACTTCGTCAATCAGGGCGGAGATAGCGTCCTCACAGGACTTCCCCCTACGAAAGCCAAATTGATTACTGGAGATAATGTTGTGTTTTTCCAGGAAAGACACGAGTCGGTTATTGAGGACCCTCTCAAGAACCTTAGACAATGCCGGTAGGACTGAAATTGGTCTATAGTTGTTGACACTGCCTCTGTCCCCTCCCTTATGAACTGGGTGAACGACCGCTCTTTTTAACACTTTCGGGAATACACCTTCAGATATACAAAGGCCACAAATGTGAGCGATGAGGGGCACAAGAGTTTGTTTGCACATTTTTAGTAACTGTGAACTGATTCCATCCCATCCCGGGGGCAGAATCAGAACGAAGACTCATTATAATGTTATCAACTTCAGCGAGATCCGGAGGGAGAAGAACAATTGAGTTCACCTGAGCGTCATCCCTGAGGTATGACGTATGTAACGTATCAGCATTGGTATGGTTAGCTGCAAGTTCTTTGCCAATATTCGCAAAGTACTTGTTGACTAAGTTTAAAGATGACTTGCAGTCTAGGTTAGACATTGACAATAACTCTATTGGAGGAGATCTAGAGGGCTGTTTACTAATTATGTTATTTATAGTGTTCCAGGTCTTTTTAGGGTTATTTTTGATTTCACCAATTCATTTTTTTCGTGATTATTTTTTAGCCTATGCAGAAGCTTATTGCAGAAGTTGCGATAACGTATATAATTATGTTAATTTTAAAGTATAATTGTCCGGTGTGCTTTTGTGTTCTCTATGCATGTTGTCCCTATTCCTAATGCATCTTAGTAGCCCTGGAGTGATCCAGGCGTTGATTATTCTAAGTCTAGAAGGAATGCAACTGGTGATCGTATTGTTACGTAAGATAGAAACAATTGTATTAATGAGAAATTCAGTGGCCCAATTAGGATTAGTAGTAGACAAGATATTACTAAAATCGGTTTTAGCAATCTCAGAAACAGCTTTAAGCAGATCAACTTTTGAGATAACTTTAGTTGTTTGTTGTTTCACTACGTCTTTTATACAAACAAGTACTGGAGCATGATCGGTAATGTGACTGTCCAGGATAAAAGATACCACCGATTTCAATACTTTAATCATGACATGATCGAGACAACTTTTTTCTCTGGTAGGGAGAGTATATGCCGGTAAGAGTCCATGTGACGCAGTCAAGTTCATGTATTCGTTATAATGTGGATCATTATTAGTGGTGTTAATATTAATGTTCACGTCTCCTACCAGAAATATATTATTATGGGAGGATACTGACCCTAGTACGGTATTGAGACTGTTCAGAAAGTTGTCAATTTTGCGAAAGGATGGCGACCTGTACATCGCAATAATTACGATGTCAGTGAGTTTGCAGATTAGGCAGTTTGCATCAACAAACTCCGGTTCCACAATGTTATGCTGTAAATCTGAGAGAACGTATATAACCAGACCATCGCTTTTATTTAGGCTATTTGACGATGAATACGCCGAGTATCCCTGCAAAACTGGAATGATAGTATTTTGGTTTAGCCAACATTCCGATAGAACAATTATGTCACACTTGATTTTTAAAGATGATAATAACACTAGAATGCTATTAAAATTTTTACTAATACTACGTATGTTTAGATGCAACACATTAAATAGTGAGTGATAATGGCACAGCTTTTTGTTCACGTGAATTTGGACTATTTTGCGCAACTAACGGAATTTCTCACATGACATCACCGGTATATCACCCCCCGAGCAACGGCCAAGCCGAAAGTTTAGTTAAAATAGTAAAAAAAGGAATAAAATCGTGTCTTATGTCGAGCCACAGCGCGAGTGAGACAACGGTAAAATTACTAAAATATCTTATGGACTATCGTAATTCGGTTCATACTGCTACCGGGTTATCCCCGGCACAATTGGTTTTCGGGCATAAGTTAAGATCGCGTTTAGATTTGATAAATCCTAATTCATCGGCACCCTCGTCACCGTCTATATCCGATCACGTAAAAAATCAACAACAGTGTATGCAAACTAAGCAACAAAGGAAAAATAAAACAAAAAGTATAGCAATAAATGATATTGTATTGTATAAAAAGTTCGTAAACAAAGCAAACTATAATAGGTAAAGTTGTGTATCTAGTAAAAGATCTCGATGGTACAGGAAGCTGCAAAAGACACATAAGTCAGCTGACGCCGTATAAAGGAACACGTAACAATAATGAGAGTGTTGTAAAGAATCCTTTATTGAACTTACCTGGGTCGTCTCTGCTGACTTCATCACCGCCGCCGTCGTTGACGTCATCACCGCCGCCGTCGCCGCCTCCAACTCCGCCGCCGCAGTCGTCACCTTCGTCAGCAACATCACCACCCCCTGTACCCCAGCCCGAGTCCGACTTACCAAACGTCTTTCCTGCTACTTCAGTCAGAGGGAGGGAGGGCAGGGTTGAGAATGACTCCCATCAGGCTAATGAGCAGCAAACTTTTTCAAATGATGCAGATGATGAAACAACAGAGAGACGATTGAACTCTGAGGAAGAGTTTCAAGAAGTAGAAACCGAAGCCCAGGAGCCACAACACGATAATGTTGCCCCAAAGAGATCGTTACGGAAACGCCCCGTGATTTGTTTTAAAAAGTACTTTTAATACTTACTGTTTAGAATACGTATTATACATAAGGCATAGCACAAATAATAATTATTGTAGTTTTAAGATACTTCATTGTTCAGTAGTTTTGTAATAGAGGGAGGAATGTTATGTATGTATGTGTACCGCACCGACTCCCCGCGCCACCCCGCCACGCGCATCTCTTAATAAAGAGTGCGTTGCCAACCAGCGATCGTTTCACTTGTCCGTACCTAGCATCGACCCAACCTAATACTTAACAGTTACAATGTCATCACTGGCAACACACACTGGTCAAAGACTATCGTCTTGTGACACTGCGGTAAGTGGGACGAGAATATACCGCGTAGCTTCCCGAACGCTGCCCAGCCGAGTCGGATTCGACGATTGAAAGAAAGAAAGAAAAATATTTTATTTGAGACACGCACAGGGCATAAAAACATTAAAAAAGAACATAGAAACTTTTTGGGTAACAAAAAGGTAAAAGATATAAAATTAAAAGAATAAGACCTGTGCGAGGCCAAAAAGGCTCCTATCTCAGCATAATACTGCGATATTTGTTAAAAAAAAACAATTACCACAGCGCTGGTATTCAGATAGGGCCCACTGTGATGCCACGGACACACTTACGGACGTGACAAAATAATCCCACGATAAAAAAATAAAAAACAATATTAAATATAAAAATTAAACAAATGATAAAAGATACAAATAAATAAAACCGTATTACTTATTAATTAATTATACAATCTACCCAGACCCAACGTTCCAAAATCGCTTCTCAATGCCACAGACAATAAATCTATGGTCTATGACAAACGAAGGGATGCGGGCGCAGGTGATGTAATTATTACCTCAAATGTCAGATTACAAAATTTATAAATTATAAACAAGAAACAGGAAATTCATACCATAACATAGATTAATTTACCACGCCATGGACGACCAACAAAACATAGCATTAGAATAAATTATAGTTGTGTGAATAATGCTGTAACAAGAAAGTGGTGCATAATAAATAATGTAACTGTGATGTGATATTATAAGATAAATGATATTATAAGTGAAGAGGAAAAAATTGAACAATACTAACTGCGTGCAGTCGCAGGGTGAGTTTATTGACCAGTTTCCTTTTGTATACGTAACAAATGTTGTTTATACTTATATCTAAAAGTGCCAACTGTTTTTAAAGCATGAAAAGGTGGTGGCAAGTCATTCCAGCAACGAGACGCAGCAAAGAAACTACCACGGAATGCAGCAGTTCTGTGCGATGAGGCTAACATAAGGTACGAGGAAGCCCTAGTTTTAATCTTGTTAACATCGTGCGACCAAGACAGCTTCTTGTATAAATAATCTGGTTTCTGAGTGAGAATAGTGCCAAAGAGTAGGGTAGCCAGGTGACGCTTTCTGCGTGCTGACATTCTCATCAAATTACCCTTACTAGTGATCGCCCATTGGTCGAACTTCGACCGTACTTCATTTGAATAGAAATACATTATTAAATGAAAAAAATATATATTAATAAATATAAAAAATAACATGGTTATATTTGACATTCAGTAACACTATAATATACAAATTTTTGACGCTGTACTACTGTGAAGAGGGTTCGCTGGCGTGATGGTGATGGCCAGGACCAGTACGTAGGTGTAATGAGTAAAGAATACTTCTTCAGGATTCTCTTCTTTATTTTCTTAATACTTCTTAACTGCTGGATATGGAATGAATTATTACAGAAAGCTCTGTTTTTATAGAATTTTCCTTATTATTTTTAATTAACTAAGACAGTTCAAAATGTCATAATTATAATCAGCCTCTACAATCTATGACCAGCCTGTACAATCGTGAGGCATACAACCTCTTCAGTTTGCACACGACACTAAGTTTTTTATGGGAAACTTACTAATGCTTGACACTCCCCATAAAACCACAAAAATATTTCTTCTAAATCTAAACAAAATTCCTATCGTCGCTAATACAAATAATATTAAAGACAAATATTCTCGATATGATCATAGATTTAAAAAACGAAATAGGTTATTTAACTATAAAATCAACTTATTACCTTAGCTTATTACCTATGGTTATACTTGACACTTGACATTCAGTAAGACTATAGACACAAAATATTAAAGACATATTCTCTATGCATGTGTGTATTGAATACACGGTAGTGAATAGTAGTGTGTGTAACGTGTTATTTAATGAAAATAATACATTTTTACGCATAATTTTAAAAAAATATTAGCATTCGTCACTTCTTCTCTGTATAAACTATAAGTGTGCGAAATTTCATACACCTCTGTCCGCCCAATTTTCGTAAAAAGGGATCCAAAGTTTTCGCTTCACGTATTAATATATAGATTTAAAAATGGAGTGATGTGGGATCGTGGTAGGACATTGTAGCAGAACCTTGCGCAAGCATTCTGCACCCGCTGGATTAGTTTTTCTGTTCTACCGCGAATGCACGCCCCATACACAGTGTCAGCGTAGTTAAGCTTGGATAGAACAAGTGACTCACATAGCATGACACGCATATTCACACTTATGTAGGGACGGACACGATATAAGAGTTTGAGTCGGTAGAAGCAGTTGCGGACGGCCTCTAATATGTGAGTTTCAAAGTGCAGCTTCCCGTCAAATACAACCCCAAGATTATGAGCTTCTAGAACCCTCTCCACGCCACAGCCATCTATCCTGAGGTCCAAGTTGCAAGCAAGCATTTTGTTCAGGAAATCTCTAGATCCCATCACAATGTACTTGGACTTACTTGGATTGAGGACCAGAGAGTTTCTCTTAGACCAAGCTGACATTCTCTCTAAATCCTCATTTACCCTGCTTACAGTTTCAGAAGCATCCTGGGAGCGGAAAGAGAGGTACAGCTGCAGATTATCGGCGTAGAGGTGGAACTTGGTGTTGACCAAACAATTGGTGATGTCAGCACTGTACAGATAGAAGAGAAGCGGGCCCAAAATCGATCCCTGTGGTACGCCCCTGTCTACACGCTTTACGCTAGATGACACTGTTTCTCCGTTATCGCTTGTCACTTGAACAAACTGTGATTGATCTTTCAGGTAACTCTCAAACCATTTAACTGTATCGGCGTCACACCCATAGTAGGACAGCTTGGAGTGAAGAAGTGAAATATTGATGGAGTCGAAAGCACGTGAAAAATCTAGTAGGACAAGCAGGGTTCTGTTATAAATTGTTAGACAGCCCTAAGCATATAAAATATAAGCGCTGACGCCTCATAAGCGTCATGCCATGTTTCCCACAATGGTTGCACTTTTTGACACGTAGGCATCATGTAACGTTTCCCACAGTTGTCGCATTTTGTGACACGTTGGTTTCCGGCAGTCATACTCTGAACTTCGTGGCGGACACATTAAAATCGAATTATTGTTAAACATATTAATTTTCAATAAAAGTTTCTTTAAGGTTTCAAAATAGTCTTTTTTTTTAAAGTGACTTTGGACCTACCCCGTAACAGTGGTGTCAGAAGTGGGATAGTCAGTGTATATCGTTACTGGCTATCTATAAAACTACATAAAACCAAATTCGTCGCGTTTCGTGTCCGCCCACCTGTTCGTTTCAACATCGTTTCAAAATCGTATCCTGTGACTCTATCTTGTCTCCATCAAAAGTGACTCTATCGTATCTCCATCAAAAGTGACTCTATCCTGTCTCTATCATAGTATGACTCTATACTGACTCTACCCAGTGTGTGTATCAGTGCGTCGTCTAAACCACGTCATTGTCGCTGTATCCAGTCGCGATCACACCGAATTCCTCCGAGTTGGTTAAAGTAGCCAACGAATCTACTAAGCCTTTCGTCGTGTACCTGGGTGAGCTTAAGGTTAAGCCAACCCCTTCGTCGCCATCCACGGATCGTCCAACTACCGCCGTACCTGCTGCTAGCTGCTGCTGCTGCTGCTGCTGCACGTCTGCGCCGCTGTTGAGCGCGCTACTCACGGAGGTCTGCGTTATGCCTTCTGTTTACCAAGCCGTCATCTTGCTGTGAGTAGAACATTCATTTTTTGTTGTTGCCACATAGGCCTCCTTGTTTTCCCAAATCCCCTAAATCTTTGAGCTAAGTGTTACAATTGAAACACTCATTATAATGTCTACCTCAAGTGATAAGAAACAACTAACTCCTACTATCTCAGAGCCATTCCCGATACAAGTCCTATGTAACTTTATAAACCCATATCAAGAGGCCAATGAAGCAATTGCCTAACGAAACTGTCGCACAATACGCCTTGAGGATTGAAACCTGTTTAACAGATCTGCAGTCCGAAATCCATAATTCGGATTCCTTAAAAAAGGAACTTCCGGGTCGCATTGCTATGACAGAAGATTTAGCTCTATATACTTTCTGTCTGGGACTTCACCCTAGACTAAGCACTATTCTTCGTTGTCGAGACCCCCGAAATCTAAATGCTGCTATAGGTTTCGCTACAGAAGAGGAGAAAATCTACAATTTCTCAATTAGATCATCATGCAAGGTTTGCCATAAGGTAGGTCACTCTGAGTTCGAATGTAGGTTTAAAAATAATCAAAATAAGGCCCTATTTCCATCTAAATCAAAACAAACAAATTACTCACAAAAACCCGCAACTTCTGGTTCCCAACCGCTAACATGCCCGATATTGCAAAAATATCGGGCATGACATTTCGCAATGTCGCAAAAGACAATTCAACAATTCTCGCTTCGACCGCGGGAATCCTGGGAACATAATAAGTGAACAAAAATACGTAGAAGCTAATCAGGTTTCAACAGCTGCCGATGATGATTTAAACTAAATGATCGGATTACGAGCCGGTGTCGACGTAATTCTGTTACCATAGGCACTAACTGTGGGAATGTTTTCTTAGGGGCTTCAATTTCTAAATCCAAACATATTACTAATTCCAAAAATAATGACTCTATCCTTACTAATTCTACTAAATCATTTACTAAATCGAATATTAATTCTAGAATAAATAATGACTCTATCCTTACTAATTCTACTAAATCATTTACTAAATCAAATACTAATTCTAGAATTAATAATGACTCTTTCCTTACTAAATCATTTACCATATCAACTACTAGCTCTAGAATAATCAATGACTCAATCCCTACTAGCTCTGCAAAATCAATGACCAATTTAATGGAAAATATTAGTCCTCCCAAAGGAATAACAGATAATTTTATCCAAGATCCACTTGGGTTTTCCACTGTCTATGATGTTTTTCCCAATTCAAGTTCTTCTTTACCGTAAATTGTAGTAAAAACCTCACATACGAAAGAACCTATTCGTCTTTTAGTTGACTCTGGTAGCTCCATTTGCATCATTAAGGAACAATGCCTACCTGAATTACCTAAAGTTGAGAAAGATATTTTAAGATTCAAGGGTATTAATGACATAGACTCGTTTTCTGAAACTAAAGGCAAGTTTATGCTATCCTTGGAACTAGAAAATGGAATTAAAGTTCCGTATTATTTCCATATCGTAGGTGAAATTAATTTAGAGTACGACGGCATCCTAGGTTCAAACTTTCTAGAGTGGTATAAAGCCCTAGTAAGTTACAGTGACTTTAAATTAATAATTCAAGGGAATCCCTTACACTATTTCAATTTAATAACAACTCCAATTGTAAAGATTATCCCTCCTAGAAGCGAAATGTTTATTCGTTGCAATGTAACAAATCCCGAAATCCAAGAAGGACTCTTACTAGACGTCAAACTATAGAAATACCCTCGTTTATATATTTCCAGGTGTTAAGTCCGTGTTGATTCTAATAATCAAACTACTATTTCAGTGCTTAACACATCAGATGAAGAAATAATCTTAAAAAACCCTCGAGTAACGTTAGAACCTATTTCACAGATAATGGAGCCTAATAAAACACTGTTTCTCTTAATACAACCGATACAACTACGTCCTATCCCAATTCATCATACCCGTATACATCTGACCGCGATTCTAAAGTCCAAAACATGATACGATGCGATCACCTTAATTCGGAAGAAGAAGATCGCTTACGTTACATATGTTCTAAGTTCCAGGACGTATTCTATTTAGAAGGAGACAAACTTACACACACTGATACTATAGAACATGAAATCCGTGTAAGTTCTGAAACTCCGATTGCAGTTAAAAGCTACAGGTTTCCAGAATGTCATAAGGAAGAAGTGAATAGGCAAATTAAAGAAATGCTAGACCAAGACATTATTCGACCTTCCATATCCCCGTGGTCAGCACCAATATGGGTTGTCCCCAAAAAGCAAGACGCATCCGGTAAGCCCAAATGGCGTATCGTTATCGATTACTGGAAATTAAATGAAGTCATAATTGGCGATGCGTACCCAATTCCAAATATCTCCGACATCCTAGATCAGTTAGGGCATAGCAAATATTTTACCACACTTGACCTCGTATCTTCATTCCATCAGGTCAAGGTCAAAGACACAGAAAAAACTGCATTTAGTGTCCCATCCGGTCATTACGAATTTAATAGAATGCCCTTCGGACTCCGTAATGCACCCTCTACTTTCCAAAGGCTTATGAATATTGTCCTCAGTGGCCTTCAGGGGACTCATTGCTTTACGTATATGGATGATATTGTACTATTTGGACATGACCTCGAATCACATTGCCGAAATTTGGAATTAGTTTTCAGTAAGTTACGCGAACATAGATTAAAAATACAGCCTGCCAAATGCGAGTTCTTAAGAAAAGAAGTACAATATCTAGGACATATAATAACAGATCAAGGCGTGAAGCCCGATCCAAAAAAGATTGTTTGTGTTCAAAATTTTCCAATTCCTAAATCGCCTCGTGACATTAAATCGTTCCTCGGGTTAGTTGGGTATTACCGCCGGTTCATAGAAAACTTTTCCCATATCACGAAACCCCTCACAGGTCTTCTTAAGAAAAATGCAAATTTCGTTTGGTCCCCAGAACAACAGAAATCCTTTGGTGAGTTAAAAGATAAAATAACGACCGCTCCTATTCTTCAATATCCCGACTTCTCTAAGCCCTTCGTGCTAACGACCGACGCGTCTAATTTCGCTGTCTCTGCAATTTTATCTCAAGGAAAAATTGGTCAAGACCTACCAGTCTCATACGCACCTAGAACTCTTAACAAAGCGGAAGGAAACTATTCTACTACTGAAAAGGAATGTTTAGCTATCATTTTCGGTACGAAAGTCTTTAGACCTTATTTATACGGTAACATGTTCATCGTAGTCACTGACCACAAACCACTACAGTGGTTATTCAATTGCAAAGACCCTAGTTCGAAATTAATTCGCTGGCGCTTAAAATTAGAAGAATTTGACTATGAAATAGTTTATAAAAAGGGCAAGATGAACTGTAACGCCGATTCCCTGTCTCGTAACCCAGTACTAACCATTGATCCTAATGTCTCTACTACTTCTGAAACTTATGAAAAATATTTAGAAGTTAGTCAACAACGTAATAATTCCTATGACACTGTTATAGAGGAACATAACGATTCGTTACTTAAAACAAAATGTAAAATGATTACGTATCCTTCTGCTATCGATTTAGATTTGACTCAATTCCGTACTGCTCTGAAATTCTACAGCTTTCTAAGTTTGATGAAGACTTACCTGATATACGTACTTTAGAAAGAGAACTATACACGTTTCATAGTACGTCCAATGAAAAACACGTTCTCACACACCTATTCTTACGTGTCCATCATTATGACGAAATGAGTTATAAAGATATTTTTAATATGTTAAGAGACTATCGAGAAATAATAACCGCGTGGTATTCCGAAGAAAAGGAATTTGCTATTTCCGATTTCCAAGACCCATTCACGAAGTTATCGTTTACCAAATTGTACAATATTATAGGATTTCTATTTCATAACACTGGTGTCAAAGTTCATATCTATCACAATAACATACTATTTCCTACTCCCGCGGAGGTCCCCCGTATATTAAAAGATAACCATGACTCACCTTCAGCAGGACATCCGGGTATTTCTCGCATGTACGATAGGTTAAAAACACTCTATTGGTGGAAAAACATGCGTCAAGACATAGAAAACTATGTCAAGAGTTGTAAGTCCTGCCAAATCAACAAACCACTACGTCAAACAAATCGCGCTCCTATGATAATCACATCTACAGCCACAAAACCCATGGAAAAAGTATTCTTAGACGTAGTAGAACCATTACCAGAAACTCACGATTATGGGTATAAGTTTATACTTACGTTGCAAGACGACTTAACTAAGTATTCGCAAGCATATGCAATGTCAACATGTTCCGCAGAAGAAACTGCTCAAAACTTCGTACTTTTCATTTCTCATCTAGGTATCCCTAGAATGATCGTAACCGATCAAGGAACCAATTTTACATCCGACGTTTTAAAACAATTAGAGAGATTATTCGGTATTAAACATATCTTCGCCTCTCCTTATCATCCACAAACGTGTGGCGCTCTCGAAAGAAGCCATGCGACCTTAAAAGAGTACTTGCGATCATACATCGAGGATAACCAACATACCTGGAGCTTATACTTACAAACTGCTATGATAGCGTACAACACTAATGTACATTCAACTACCGGCTTCCAACCGATGGAAATATTTTGTTCGGATTCAAGCCTTACATGCCTCAAAGTGCTGACACCTTAGACCTAAACACCTATACAGACTATATTCGTGCTCTTAATCATAGATTATTTTATAGTAGACAAAAAGCCTTGCAGAATATAGAATCATCTAAAGAAAAATCCAAACAACGTTTCGATGTTCATGCTAAACCCGTGACGTATAAAATAGGTGATATGGTATACTTACGGTGCCATCATAAACAAAACAAGGCAATGTCACCTATATGGAAAGGGCCTTTCAAAATAGTCAAGATCAATGGTAACCATACAGTCACACTTCTAATTAATCGAAAACATTTTCGTCATCATTACGACGAAATTAAAATCGCAACAGATGACTAGCCTTATCTTTTCTATTTCAGGTTAGTACTTCAGCCGTCTTCGAGCTACAAATTCGTTACCCCAATCGTAGGTAGTCCAGGCCTATACTTTGACCAACTATTGAACGTTAAGTTCACAAACGATCATTGGAATGTCGTAACCTACTTAGACATTAGCCATATAAAGCCACATTTAGATAAAGTCGAAGCTCTAATCAAAGAAGTCAGCAATTTCTGTGTTACTAGCTCTTCTAGTAAAGTCCAACTAGAATGTACTAATCTACTATCGCCGTTACAAAATCAACATCTTAATAATGTTCGTAAGTTCCTGTCAATATCCTACCTAGTTCAAGATCAAAAACCAAACCGCTTTAAACGAGGACTCATTGATGCTGGCGGCTCTCTTTTAAAAACAATCTTCGGAACTTTAGACTCTGACGATGCCTTAAAGTTCTCGGACGCTATCACTAAAGTACAAACAGACGAAAAACAGCTGACTCACTTAATGAAAGATAATATTCACGTTATTCAATCTACTATTTCAACCTTCAATAACACAATGTCAAAAGTAAACAAAAATCAAAACCAACTAAATCAAAATTTAAATACTATTCGCATAGCATTTGAACAATTATCGAATTGAAGTGATAAGTTAGAAATAAAAAATCATTTAACAATGCTAATGAACTCCTTGGAAAGTATCCTTGACATTGATGACGTCAACAACGCTATCTTATTTAGCAAGCTCAACATTCTTCATCCAGCTGTTCTCAGTCCCTATCAGTTATTCCAAGAACTAGACCTACATAAAGATAAGCTACCTAAACACTGCGAACTTCCTACAAGTTTATCTTTAGAGAACATACATGTTATTATTGACATATCTGATTTAATTTGTTATTATCATCTTAATAAGATTATCATTATAACAAAAATTCCGCTCGTCCTTCCACAGATATACAACCTTTACCATAATGTTCCTCTTCCAGCTCCTTACGATGTTACCAAACCTGATACTTATATACTCATTGCTCCTAATAAACCTTATGTGGCTGTAACAATAGATCGTATGTTCTATTCACTATTAGAGTCAGTGGATAAGTGTCAAGTGATTCATAATGAGTGTTATGTGGGTTCTTTAGGAAATGTGTACTCTACAATTGCAAATCCAACTTGTGAAACAATAATCTTAACCGAAGCTATAAGTTCATTGCCAGACTCTTGTAATACTAAACTGTTACATGGCTCAATCGATGTATTTTTCAAGTTAAACAACAATAAATGGTTATTTGTACAATCAGAGCCCGGAAAGGCTCATATTACATGTGAAAATGATCCTAGCAATTATGATGAGATCATCTTCGGCACAGGCATGTTGGCCTTGCCAAAATATTGTGTAGCTTTCTTTAAAACTCTAAAGTTTACTTCTAGTGACTATGTTATGTCTAATGTTACTAATCATATATCTAATTTTAATATTATTGAAGACGATTGCTGCGACAATCAGAGAAAATAAATATACGTATTAGTACGTCATCTCCCTTTTGTAAAGTTATCCAATGTTAACGACTTTGATTCTCTGTTACAAGCAAGTGTGCATTTAAATGAGTTTGAAAAAGAACTAAATAAGATTGAACAACCATCTCATCTACATAAATATAGTACTCACTACCTCTCGTTGACATACATTATGTCTACCATTGTCCTCATTTATCTTTTGTACAGATCCAAGAAGTTATTTTGTTCAACAAAACCTCGATATTGTATCCAAGTGTTTAATCAGTGTTACACTAAAAAGAAACAAACAGTTCAGTCTGTTCAATCAGTAAATAATCGATTTACCGAATCTTCTGACGAAGATGTTCAAGGATCATGTAAATCTTTGCCAACTCCACTAAGACGTAATGTTATGACTTAGTTTCGCGACGATCCTATCAATTGTAATTCTTATTGTTATAAAACAGTTAACGTCTCGTTTAAATGACTATAATTGTATTAATATTATTTCTTATGTCTAATTCTAGTTTTAACCTAAGTTTACTAATAGTTACATTTAAGATACTTCTTATACTTACTTGAATCCTAGTTTGTAACCAAAACGAAGTTCAAAGTTTCACCTTAGATTTCTCATCACTCTTAACCGTGATGATCAATCTTATCGGGGGGGTTGTTATAAATTGTTAGACAGCCCTAAGCATATAAAATATAAGCGCTGACGCCTCATAAGCATCATGCGATGTTTCCCACAATGGTTGCACTTTTTGACACGTAGGCATCATGTAACGTTTCCCACAGTTGTCGCATTTTGTGACACGTTGGTTTCCGGCAGTCATACTCTGAACTTCGTGGCGGACACATTAAAATCGAATTATTGTTAAACATATTAATTTTCAATAAAAGTTTCTTTAAGATTTCAAAATAGTCTTTTTTTTTAAAGTGACTTTGGACCTACCCCGTAACAGTTCCCATACCTTGGTCTCTGGCTTCCAGAATGTTCCCAACTACGTCCAGGAGAGCTGTTGCTGTGCTGTGGGCTCTGCGAAATCCAGATTGGGCCAGTGGCAAAATGCTATGGCGTTCTAGATATTCCCTGAGTTGGTCAGAGACAACCCTTTCTAGGATCTTGGACAGACATGGCAGTAGGCTAATTGGACGAAGACCTTTTAAACTAGTGGGGTTAGGTACTTTAGGAATTGGTCTAACTATTGCCATTTTCCACAGATCAGGGAATGAAGATGTGACTATGGATCTTTTAATGATAGCTGTGATGACTGCAAGTGTTCGAGGAAGTGTCAGCATCAACATCTCCAGTGAAATATGGTTAGAGCCCTGTGCATTGGATTTAAGACTGCGCAAGATTCGCAACACCACATCCTGTTGAACCGGCTCAAGGTGGAAGTGATTATTGTCATTTCTATGGTTCTCAAAATAAGTTAAATCTGCAGCAGTAACCTCACCACTGCCCGGTACATCCAAAAAGTGTTGATTGATAGACTCGGGGTTATTACAGAAATGTGGCAGACTATGCTCTGGTTTCTTTGAAGTGGCTATAGTTGACTTAATGTGAATCCATAACTTCTTAGGTTGTTTAATAATATTATTAAAATATGCGCACTTCTCACTATCAAAAGCAGCTCTAACAAGGTATTTGAACTCTTTGTAGAATTTGACATGATGTTCGGATTTTGTAGTTTTGGCCCTCAATTGGTACCTGTCACGCAGTCTCATCTTTTCCTTGACAGTATTTGTTATCCAAGGATAAGATTTCTCTTTTATTAAGACTTTCTTAAGGGGAGAGTGTAAATCAAAAAGTGCCAAGACATATTGATTGAACGTCGCTACCATGGTGTTCACATCTTCCAGACCTTCAATATGTTCCCAGTCCATTTTATTTAGGTCGTCATTAAAGAATTCAGGGAGGATGTCTTTGAGTGGTCTATAAAAATCCAGCGGGGGTAAGGCTTCTCCTATTTAAAGTTTAATTCCACTGATATAATTGCATGGTGACCGAGCTCTGGTATGTGTGATACAGAGACCCCACATACACGAGCATCTGTGCACACAACATCAATTAAAGTTTCACTATGTTCTGTGAAATGGGTTGGCTCAGTAACAACTTGTCTAAGGTTGCAGCTGTGTATAAAATTATTCAATAACTTTGATTTGTTGTCAGTTTGGTTCAAGACATTAATATTGAAGTCGCCAAGCAAGATAACCTTATCCGCGCTCGCAAAGGAGGCGATTGACCTCTTTCTCGAAGTTGGACCTACCTAACTGGACAATCTGTCCTAGGTACACATATTCGTCCACAACTTCGAGTGTAGCGCTTCCGATCTTCATTGGAGTGGGTATCACATGAGCATTGGACATGACCTTTGTCTTGTCCATGATCATCCTAAGACCCACTCTTTCGAAAGCTCTACTGAGGTCATCGAGCATTGTACTGAGTGAGGTCCTCCATAGTCTCAGCCATGACTACTATATCGTCGGCAAATCGAAGGTGAGTGATGTATTCGCAATTGATGTTGATGCCAGCCCCTTTCCAGTCCAGAACCTTGAAGACATCCTCCAGTGCAGCGGTGAACAGTTTAGGAGAGATGACGTCTCCCTGTCTCACCCCTCGCTGCAGAAGGATAGGTTTCGAGGCTTCGAGGCTCGAGGAGGTTAGGTTTCTGTCCTGGAGCCGGACAGACATAGTGGCGTTTTCATACAAACACTTCAGCACTTTGATGTACCGATAGTAATTGTGGCACCGTTGGAGAGACTGCAGTACAGCCCAGGTTTCGATCGAATCGAAGGCTTTCTCGTAGTCCACAAACGCTAAGCAGAGAGGCAGGTTATACTCTTCGGTCTTCTGTATAACCTGCCGCAGCGTATGTATGTGGTCTCCGGTGCTAAAGCCTTTACGGAATCCAGCTTGTTCGGGAGGCTGGAAGTCGTCAAACCTGCGCACGAGACGGTTCATGATGACCCTTGAAAACAGCTTGTAGACATGGCTCAGAAGTGAAATGGGCCTATAATTCTTAAATAGGGTATTGTCACCCTTCTTAAAGAAAAGTACCACCACACCTTTGTTCCATGCCTGTGGCGTTTTGCCCTCAAGTATGACGGACTCAAATAGCTTCTGAAGGGCCTTTAGAATGGGTTTTCCGCCGGCCTTCAGGAGCTCGGCCGTAATTCCATCATCACCCGGCGCCTTGTTATTTTTAAGCTGCTTCAGAGCCATCCTAATCTCGTACAAGCTGAAGTCCGGGATATCTTCAGTGTAGTGTCGAGTCAATCTAGCTCTCGGGTCGTTAGCCAGATTCATAACGGGGTTTCTGGTGGACGTGTATAACTGTCCATAAAACTTTTCGATCTCTCTTAACAGCTCAGATTTGGCGGACACGACTCTGCCGTCGTCGGTCTTCATTTTGGCAAGCTGACTCTGCCCAATAGACAGATCTCTTGCAAATACTTTGGAGCCCTTGTTCCGCTCTATTGCGTCTCTGATACGTTCCGTATTAAAGAGGCGAAGGTCGCGTTTCAAGGACTTAGAGATCCGTGTATTTAGCTGCCGGTACTCAAGTGCAGTTTCTGTCGACTGCAGGATCATTTCGCACCTCTGTTCCATGAGCTGTAATGTTAGATCTGAGAGTTTCTTTTTGCTATTTGTACGGCGGGTCTTTAAAAACTGAGACCCGACCGTATGGACAGTTTCCACAAACCCATCGTTATAATCGTCCACGGAGCTCCCTAGGCACTCAAAACGATTCTGGAGTTCGAGCTGAAAGCTCTCGGGGTTCTGAAGTTGGATCGGTGCTGGAGGGAGCGTTGACTTCATCAGCCGAGATCTTTCCAGCTTGATATTGATATTCAATGTGCCTCGTACCATGCGGTGATCACTCCCGGTTTTCACCGTGTTGATCACAGAGACATCATTGAATATGTGCTTGTTCGTCGACATAATGAAGTCAATCTTATTTTTAGTTGCACCGTCGGGACTCCGCCAGGTCTACTTCCTGTGCTCGCGTTTTCTGAAGAAGGAATTCATCATAAAGAGGCCTTCCTTCTCCATAAAACTAGCCATTAGGTGACCCCGGTGATTCCGACGTCCAACTCCAAATTGCCCCACTCGCAGCTCATCATCGCTTCGCTTGCCCAGTTTGGCGTTGAAGTCCCCCACGACAACGGTGAAGTGAGATTTGGTACCATGCATGGCTCTGGAAATATCCTCATACATGGTCTCCACCTCATCGTCGGGGTTTGTCGAGTTCGAGGCGTACACCTGTATGACCTTCAGCGAATACCTTGCGGATATTCTGAGTATAAGGAACGCCACCCTGGTCGACACACTCTCGATCTTCACAACGTTGCTCACAAGGGACTTATGGACGATAAACCCGACACCACCTTGGGACTGCTGGTCGCCCTCCCGGAAATAGAGCAGGTTTCCGGAATTTAGGATTATCGAGTCCTCCCCTCTGTTATAATTTACACACAGTATATTCTCAAGAATTTGTAAGTAGTTTAAACTTTCAGATTGTCTATTATTAATGGACTGCTATAGCAGTCCATTAATAAACTCAGTCTGTGTGTTATACACTAATGTAATGTAGATAACAAAATTTATTCATTTCAATTATAGATTACATCTAAGAAATTATCGTGATGAAATTGTTGCTGTATGTCTATTGACATTTACCATTGATTGATAATTGTACACTTGAGTGTTTAGCTCCTGTTAAAATGGAGATATTCCGTCATATTAGGACAAAATACCCTACAAACACTGTAGATAAAGACGTGCAGTCAATGTTTTTGGCTTTAAATATTATCTATCCTAAATTTAAAATCAAAGATGATATAATTACTCCGAACAGTCGCATCACAAATTTTGTTTCTATGATTGTATCACTGATATTTATGATTTCACATATACACTACAACTATATGGTCAACAAAGACAATCTAGAACACAATAATATTATGGCTAATTTAAACTGCATCTTCTATTGTTTTGGTTTCTTCATGAACTTCGTGATAGGAATAACACAATCCAAAAGTGTTGTCCAGTTTGTCTTAACTTTTCAAAAAGTGCACAGATTTCTCAACAACGAAATTAGTTTTGACCATTTCGTTATTTGGAATTGGATTTTGGTCATCATGGCTCTGGGCGCATTTGCCACATTTCTGATTATTTTTTACATACTGATGTACATCAAACCTATAAGTTTCATATTTGTTAGTTACTCCTTAGTTGTTTTCGATTTAAACACAATTTATGCTATGCGATTACTAAAATTGTTAGAAAATAAGGTTCGACAATGGAACTTTCAAGTTTTGAATTCACAAGAAATAGAAGACACACATAAAGAATATTATAGCAAGGAAGTGTTTCAGGCTTATATTAATATAATAGAGTGTTATGACATACATAAAGTTTATTCCCAAGAATTCGTAAGTAGTCTACTGTAAATGCATTAGTTTGGTTTTAGTATGCAAGTGATATATTAATCTACGGTCTTAGAAATATGTTTTTCAATGTTTCAGATTCTCTATTACATAATAGAAGTATTCATCCACTCTCTAGCATATATTCAGCAGGCAATTGATATGTGGAGCCTAGAAGAACATTCTACAGTAAGTTTTCCTTTATGTTATTGAATGGCGAGCAAGCCGACGGCCCACCTGATATTGAACGGTCTGCGACACCTAGCAAATCATGTGGTCTATAACATTTACAATATTATAGAAATTTCATTTGCGATGCCAGCCCTGGGTCTAGGCTGAAATGTCTCTCTGACCTATACTAGTCCCCAGGCCTTTCAAACCACCAATGCTGCCAGGCGGCAGAAGTAGGTTATGTCCGCAGTTCTTCCTCGGATGAGCTCCTTTGAAAGCTTTATTGACTATATTTTACCCAATATAAAACTAACTGGAATAAAGGCATGAGAATGTTGACTACTGATTGAATTTTAATGATTTCATTGTAAATAACAAAGGCACAAAAGAAATATTGTTAGAAGTAGGATAAATTATGCCAGTTTTACCGAAGGAGGACACGGAAGGTATGTACCAGGAGTTAGCGCCAGCAGGAGTTGGATCAGAGGTGATTTGAAGGACCTTCTAGACAGACACATGGGGGTAATCAGCCAACGATGGAGCCAGTTTACGAAGCGTCTGGTATTCCTACAGCATCACCAGCCAATGATCTTTCTGCGTTAATGGCGATGCAGCAGGAGCAGGCCTGCTGTCTACAGAAAAAGCTGCAGCAGGATAAATAAGAACAAGCTCGCCGAGAGGAAGAACAGGCCAGCCGACAGGAAGAACAGACCCGCCGACTGCAAGAACAGCTTCAGCATGATAAAGAGGAGCAGATTCTCCTCTTGAAAGATCTACACATGACATTTGGCAAAGAAATCAAAGCCATGAAGGAGACGGCACAGTGGGAGAGATTTATGATCCAGGATGGTGTCTTGTGCCGTAAAAAGGAAAATGTTCGAGGGGATAGCTGTCACGTACAAATGTTCCTCCCGAAAGTAAAGGTCTCAGATGTTCTACGGCACTACCGCAACGGTTGTTCAGAAGGACATAGGGTTGTAAAAAAGACTCTATTGAAGATCAGGGCATGTTTCTACTAGATCCACTATCGACAGGATGTTAAAGATTTGTGTCGCAAATGCACTAGTCGTGCGGTGGTAAAAGGGTAGGCGAACTGCGTTTAAAATTGTTCATGTAGAT
Organism: Aporophyla lueneburgensis; assembly: GCA_932294355.1. Classification (NCBI taxonomy): domain Eukaryota; kingdom Metazoa; phylum Arthropoda; class Insecta; order Lepidoptera; family Noctuidae; genus Aporophyla; species Aporophyla lueneburgensis. The sequence goes on from OW028735.1 coordinate 11,782,312, forward strand.
CGATTTGCACGATACTACGGGAATAATGATGCTCAGGACGAGCATGTCTAGTCTAAGGAAGGGGCAATGTTACGTAGATCGTAAAGTTTAGAAACATCACGCTAACTCCATTTCAAGAGGGGGCAGTGTTACGTAGATCAAAAGTCTAGAAAGGTCACGCTAACTCATTTAAAGATGGGGCAGTGTTACGTAAGTTGAAATTACTAGAAACGACACACTAACACCATCTGTTATCAAGTAGCAAGTACTACACGAATGATTGTATGTAAACGCTACCGCTATCTATTATCGAATAGCGGGATTAAACAGTAAACAGTTTTTTCTGGAAGTACCTGGAAGCTTCTATGCTACTTGTAAACTGTGGCAAAGTCTAGAATGTTCGCGAATGTTCTGCTCGGGATATAAACAGCGGATTGTCGTGCTGACAGTCAGTTTGCATTACAAATGCGATTGAGTGCGATTCAAGCGATACAGTACAAGCGAGACAAGTGATTCTGTTGGACAATTGTGATTACTGCGATATTTTGTGATTAATTAATTATTTAAACTGTTTTGTGTGTGTTTGTTTAAATTGGTTTCAATCAATTTATACCAAACCCCAGCTCGTAACAATATGAACCAGACGGAAGACCCCACTTTTTTTGTCGCAACCCAGTGCTGAGCACGTCACAATTTTAGCTGTAAGTCCCGTCTTTGAGGAGTGGATAGAGAGGCGCCACGGCATCCTCACCTTCCGCCTAACGCAAGTCCTCACCGAGTATGGTTGCTTTGGGGGGTTCCTGTTCAGGATAAAGGGGGAGGTAACGCCCGGGTGTTTCCATTGCAAGGATCGTCTGGAGGACACGGTAAAGCATATAGTGGAGGTGTGCCCTGCCTAGGCGGAACACCGCCGTATCCTCTTAGAGGCGATCGGCAGCGGCGACCTCTTGTGTCCAGCCTTGGTGCAAGCCATGGTAAAAAGCGAGAGGGCACGGGAAGCCGTCACTTCCTTCTGCGAAGCAGTAATGCTCGCGAAGGAGGAGGCGGGGCGCGTGAGGGAGTAGTAGTCTCTGCGCTATCACTTCCCTAGCTGCCGCAGGAGAAGACGCCCTGTGCGTCGGGAGTCAATTGGGGAATCCCGGCCACTGCAGACGCGTGCTTGCGGGCGGCGAGTAATGGGTAGCTTGCCGCTCGGTAAGGACTAGGCCCGTGTTGACGTTCCACGTGCGCCTCATATAGAAGTCAGCAAACTGAAGGGGTCTGCTAGGATCGATGCTTGCCAGGGTTGTAAGATTCCGTGGCGACCCTGACATATGGGCAACTGATAGAACATGGGTGGGTTTAAGTCAGTAAAAGTCTGACACGCCCTTCCGCTCCACCCATAGCGGGAGACGTCATATGGTGAATTCCCACGCATAAAAAAAATAGATCTCACTATTCTTAGGTTTCCGGGGTCGCTGAAACCGAATATGACGATGAAAAATAATTTCAATTGCCCTTTTTACCGCTACTTCACCTTACCACCCCTTATAGAGGTTCGGATTTTGAATTTTAGTTAAAAATGAGATAGATGACTACTTCTATGTTTTTTGGGATGCTAAAACCGAAAATGATGACGACACATAAAAATAATAAATACCTCTCTTACCCATTACCACCCCTATAATACCCCTTAAAGAGAGTAAAAAAATCATTTTATGTGTAAAGTTACTTTATTTTTTAAATTATCCCATGAATATTTTTTTTAGGTGGTGTCAAATCTGGCGCTTCTGTTAACATACTTATGGCTGATGAAGAATTTGATATGGCAAACAATGTTGACTCATCAATGCGATAAATTTTATTCGGCCATGCAAAGTGTTCAAGATACTTGTGCAATTGTTTTCAAGTCAGCTTGCTGTGGTAAATTTGCATTTAATAACATTTGTTAGTTAATGTTATGACTATTCCTATGCACTTAACTATTACAATGTGTTCTTTTAGATCACGAGAAAAAGCTTTGCAAAAATGTACTACGCTTGCATCGTGCATCTTTCAACAAGATACGTGTGTGTGGCCTGTTCTACGTAGACGCTGCGTTACAATTGAGTCTGATGAGTCTTTTTGCTAACTACACTATTGTATTGTTACAATTTGCATTTCTGTAATCCTGTCAACAGTATCGTTTTTATACACTATGAATTTTGCATTGAAGAATGAATGTGCGCTAGAAATATTTAACACTAACTTCTGCCCGCGACTTCGTTCGCGTTAAATTACTTATTACCCCGACCCTTCCCGTCGCGTCGAATCACCTACCCGTGCGATTTTCCCCATTTTTATAACATTTTTTATTATTGCTCCGCTTCTCTTAGTAATAGCGTGAAGTTATATAGCCTATAGCCTTTTTCGATAAATAGGCTACCCAACACAAGAATAATTTTTCAATTCGGATTAGTAGTTAGCTTTATAATATTATAGTATAGATAAATTTAATTTTACATAAGAATTTAGTTAATTTATCTTTTCGAGGAATATTTTCGTAAAAATAAAGCCATTGGTCACGTAAACGCGAATCATATGACAGTTTTAATGTAAAGTATTTTCGTATAGGGTTGTGGGGTGCTTAATTGCAAATAGGTCAAATTATTATGTCCTGAAAAACAAACGTCAAATTACAAATCAGTCTGTATAGTCATATTTTGTGTAGGTACATTAAACATAAAGAGATGGAAGCCGTTTACCTACGGCTGTCAAAGTAGACTTTACACACATAATTAGTTCTACTATGAATAATATTTTTGTAATTCCTTAGTGAAGTTCACCGAGTACAAAAATATTCAAATAATTAAGAAAAAGCAAAACGGTCAAAAAACTCGTTTAACAGAATGAAACTACTGTAGACCTTTGAGCCACCATGACAGAATGCCCCGTACCATCAAAAATAAAAATAAACTTACGTTATGAAATCGAAAAACGGGTTATGTCAATACTACGTTAAATATTTAATCAACCGCAAGGATCATTTGTTACTGGTATTTCAAAATACGTCAACTAGCCTACATTTGATATCATAAGTTTCAAGAATGGGACCCAACATTGGGCCATTGGAAATACCAGATGAAATAATGGTGAAGATAGATTCATATGCATTCAGAATCACTTTTCGCCTTGTGGTGAATATGTAGCATGCAAACTACCATACTATTTTATTCGATTACTATTCAAGTTAGGTATATTATATATTACTAGCTTTTGCCCGCGGCTTCGCCCGAGTGGATGTCGGATATTAACGCAGGTATTTTTCTAAAATAAAAGATTTTTCTAAAATAAAGGTAGCCTAAGTTACTCCTTGTTACATCAGCTATCTGCCAGTGAAAGTGTCGTCAAAATTGGTTCAGCCATTTCTGAGATTAGCCGGAACAAACAGACAGACAGAGAGATAGACAGACAGACAAAAATTGTAAAAAAAGTTGTTTTGGTATATGTACCGTGTATACATCCATATACACTTAGTAAAAAGTGGTTATCTTAATTTTACAAACAGACACTCCAATTTTATTTATTTGTATGTATGTATGTATCGTATAGATGTAAGTTTGTCACTTGGTAAAAAGTTTTACAAAGCTCCTGTTTAGATTATCCATTTGAACTCTATTATGCTGCAGTTGTAGTTAAAATATATATACACATTTAAATGAGTCATAGTTTTATGACAATATGAATATATTTTCTCCATCGATCGTTTTAATGTGATAGCGTTCCTATTTTTAATTTTAGTACATCTATAAAAAATAATTAAAGTAATGTATTATTGACTCTGAATTATTATTCATTATAAATTATTTTAGTCACCATTATACATTTACTATCGATTTAAGCATCACTCGTGTGTGGGAAGGATACATTTTATGTTGCAAAAATGAAGATATTTCAATATATTGGAAAAATATGTCCAGTGGAACTTATTCCAAACAATAAGGTGGACAAAGATGTACAGTCGATGCTCATGCCTTTGAATCTTATGCAAAACTTTATTTTCTGTCCTAAATATCGCATCAAAGATAATGTTATAACTCCAAATAGCCTTATTTCAAATTTTCTTTCCATGATTGCAACAATAATTATCATATGTTTGTTTGTTCTCTGCGTTTATGAGGTGGTCGTAAACAAGGAATGTATAGGACTTACCAATTTCAATTATTTCATGTGTTTTTATAACTGTATCTTCTTCTGTTTTGGATTCGCAATGAATTTCATGATTAGCGTCATTCATACCGAAAGTAATGTTCAGTTCGTTCTTACTTTCCAAAAAGTACACAGATTCATTAACAATGGAACTAGTTTCAACCACATCATTATTTGGAATTGGATTACAGTACTAGGAGTTCTGGGTTTTTATGTCACTGTTGTGGCTTATTTTCACATAAAGATTGGTGTACCTGTTTCTTCAATGTGTATTGCCTTTCTTTTGATTGTTTTTGACTTTAATATTATTTATGTCATACAAATTGTCAATTGCTTGGAAAATAAAGTTGTATTGTGGAATATTCGAATTTGCAATTGTCATGAAATAGAAGCCATTCACCAAGAACATTATACCACAAGACTATTTCAGGCATATGTTGAAATATTGCAGTGTTATGACATTTTTAAACATAGTTTTCAGCAGTTTGTAAGTACCCTACTATCAAATAGCGGAGTATTCCATGACGCAAGATAACTATGTACTATCAGAGACGTTACCTAATAATGCCAGTATTTGTCGGTTTTTAGATACTGTTTTATATCATAGAAGCACTCATCTACAGTCTAGTTAACACCCAAACACTAATTGAAATATTTAAAAGAGGCATGATTGTTGATAATATAGTGAGTATTGTCTTTACATGGACTCTTAAATGCCATACTTTTTTTTATTAATGTATTGTACGTATCTTCTTTAATTTTGTTACAGGATAAAACAATGTTTGCGAGCCTACTTACATTAATTTGGCTGTTAAAGGACTTAATGTGGCAAATCAAATTAATCCAACAATGCGAAAAACTCTACTCAGCTATTCAAAGTGTTCAAGATACTTGCACACGTGTTTTGAATTCATCTTGCTCCGGTCGTTTCTTTATACATATTGTGTTCATGTCCAGTGTTTTACATTCACATAAAATAACACCATGACCAAGTCAGTTATTGTAATTCTTTGGCATGGAATGGTTTATAATTAGAATGTTATTTTGCAGAAGACGAGAAAATCGTATGCAAGAACATACTACGTTTGTATCGAGCTTCATTCTGCAAGATACGTGCTTGTGGCTTGTTTAACGTCGACGCTGCGTTGCAATTCAATCTGCTGTGCCTTACATCAAACTACATTGTTGTGTTGCTACAATTTGCATTTTTGTAATTCAGGCTTTAATAAATTGATTTTGTGAAAGTAATTATTTTTATTTCTTCATTTCTTGAGTTCAGTTCTAGATCCTCCAATCACTTGAGTTTTGCGCTGGAAGGTTAATTGAAGAAACTGTTTATGGAACTTTAATGCTAGTGTAAGCGTGGAAGATTGGGCACGCCACAATTGCGGCGGTAAGTCCCCTCTTTGAGGAGTGGATAGAGAGGCGCCACGGCGTCCTCACCTTCCGCCTGACGCAGGTTCTCACCAGGCATGGGTGCTTCGGTGGGTTCCTGTTCAGGATAAAGCGGGAGGATACGTCCGGGTGTTTCCATTGCGAGGATCGTCTAGAGGACACGGTGGAGCATACGGTGGAGGTGTGCCCTGCCTGGATGGGGCACCGCCGTGTCTTCGTGGAGGCGATTGGCGGTGGCGACCTCTCGCGTCCGGCCCTGGTGCAAGCCATGGTACGGAATGAGAGGGAATGGGAAGCCGTCACCTCCTTCTGCGAAGCAGTAATGCTTGCGAAGGAGGAGGCCGGGCGCGTGAGGGAGTGGCAGTCTCTGCGCCCTCACGTCCCTAGCCGCCGCAGGAGGAGACGCCCCGGGCGTCGGGAGTCGATTGCGGACTCCCGGCCACCGTAGGCGCGAGCTTGCGGGTGGCGAGCAATGGGTAGCTCGCCGCCCGGTAAGGACCAAGCTCGGGTCGACGGCGCGCAGTGTTCCACGCGCGCCTCAAAGAGATGTTAGCAGCAGAGTAGGGGTCTACTAGGACCGATGCCTGCCGGGGTCGCGTGATTGTTCGAAAGAGATACCGTGACCCTGGCACATGGGCAACTGATGGAACACGGGTGGGTTTTAGTCAGTAAAAGTCTGTCACGCCCTCCCGCTCCTCCCAGAGCGGGAGAAGTCATTCGATGATTTGACATCCTGAAAAGAAAAAAAAAAGCGTGGAAGATAAAGAAGAGTGCATTGAATAAAATAAGCCATGTTTTATTAAGGTTCCAGTAAAAAAAAAACTTTTACGGCCAAACATTAAAGTAAATGAATTAGAAATTAGAGAGGAGAACTCTCCGTCACAGTGGAGTCTAACGAAACGACAAAGGGATGTGTCGCCGCCAGATCGTACTCATCGGCTGCTCTATAACGCGCTGGTTAAGCTGCCTTTGCGCGAAGACCGCGTGGAAAGTGTTAGACTGTGTTCAATTACCAACACGCTGCCCGGGTTGTAATCATAGACTTCAAAGTCTGGAAGGTGGCCTAAATTATTACAGGCCTGGCCAGGTCTTTGTCTTCACCTCGCAAATCATATGATTCCCTGCAAAGGTAGACTTTCAAGTCCTTTCCTAAAAACCAGTAGAGGAGGAGATTTGTTCTTGAAGGTGACTAGAGAGCCTAGTTTCAAGTCTATTTTCCAGTTTCCTAGTCTGAAGATTGCGAACCGATGCCTCACATAATTTTGCCACTTTTGAAGTCCTGATCCTGGAAATTGTAGTGAAACTATTAAAAAGTTACAGGGCGTTTAAAATGGCTCCCAACATAGTTGTGAAAAGGCTAGGCAGATGATGATATATATATTTATCACTTGTCTGGTTGCCACAGCATAGGTTGTACCTAGTTTGGGATCAGTTAACAGTGTGTTGGTTGTCCTAAGATATTTATTGACTATTTATATATTTATTAATGTAAGTATAAAATGATAGCAAAAATAAAAAAAACGGTCAAGAGCAAGTCGGACTCGCGCACCGAGGTTTTCCTACCATCATATATAAATATTTGGTAGTATTATATTATTGCATATAGTTTTGCAGTTTTAGGTGACGCCATCTATTGACCGACAGTGGAACTAATGTCATTTTTGTTGATGAGTACTGAAAAAGTGTGCTATTTAGAGACAACGTGTCATTTAAAATACAAGTAAGCCTAGTTTAAGAGGCCGGGCTCACCAATTGTCTACAGATTTCTACAGCATAGACAATTTGACTTATACATTATCCTACCACTAACTGTAAGCTGTAAACCTTTTTGTTAATCTAATAATTTAAGTCTGTAATCTTTTTGAACACAAATTTTATTATAATTATTTTTGGTTATATATTTTTTCTCTCAGCTCTTTGGCTAGTTTTAATCACATTTACGGGTCAAGCCAATTAAATGCAGCGATTATTATTATTTCGTTTATTTATTTTTATACATATTCATTACATTTTCAAATAACAAAAGAAACATACAAAAAACAGAGCAGAAGTACTGCTTACTGAATCAAGTCCTTAATCCAGCTGCCTAACGAGAGCCTCCTCAGATATTGATCGAGGCTTTTGGCTATGAAGTCACTGGCAGTGGCGACCATCGGCACAATGATAGCTGAATCCACATCCCACATGTCTACAACCTCGCGAGCCGTGTGGACCCTTATTTCAACAATATTTGTGCGCCACTCTACTCTATCCACCACCAATATATCAGTCCTATTTGCAACAATAGTCCGTGTTATTATTTATCCTTTTATTTTTCTTGTAATCTTTACATAAACTTCTATCACATAGAATAATTTCAGGTTTTTCTCTATTCAAACGGAGAGGGACGGTTATTTTTTTAATTTTCGTCAAAAATCGAAAACCTTATGGACTAAAAAATTAATAAAATGTTTGAGAATATGCAAATAAAGTTCTTTCATGTGATACCTCAAATGCCCTAGTAGCGTCACTTCGAAATTTTAAGAATCTCTTTCAGTTCCGGTTGCAAAAAATATACATATTTTTATTTCTTTCTTATTTATGAAATCGTTTGGCAATCGTTATCTGAAACTATTCCAAAATTCAAGTTGATATATCTTTATGGCATTAGTAGTACTAAAGATATCCAGCTGTGACAGCCAGGTCAGACACACTGAGTTTCACCAAAGCTGCATAGGAGTTCCTTTTTACCATTTTGGTACAGAACCCTAAAAGCTAACTAATACTACTAAAAGGTGCAATATAAAACGTAAATCCTGCATTAACTTATTTAATACCAAAGTTTCATGTCTTTTAGTGCCTGATATGCCTAAATCTATAGAAATAGCAGATGCTAGCTATTACAAACCCTCTGAAATTGAATTACTACTTAGGGCTGATGTTTATTGGAAAATTGTAGATTCTAAATAAAATTAAGCTAGGGAAAAATAAACCTACACTACAAAACTCTGTGATAAGGGACACAGGGTTGATCAACAAATAAGGGACTCTTACTCTAAGTTCTGGAATGTTGAGACTATTCGTGCTCCACCATCTAAGAAAATTAAATTTTCCGATGAGGAAACTATTGTGAAAACCATTTTTTTAAACAACTGTTCGTCTGACCGATGGGATATTGTGTGAAATTTCCATTGGGTGAAGTCCCAACTGAGGCTCTAGGAGTTCTCTCTCTTATTGCTAAAAGGCGTTTCTATAATTTAAATATTATAGGCGGTAGCACATCTAGCGTTTGTGTTAACATACTTATGGCTAATGATGAATTTGATATGGGAAACAATGTTGACCCATCAATGCGACAAATTCTACTCGCCCATGCAGTGTTCAAGATACTTGTACAATTTGAAATTTTGAAGTTATTTTGTTGTGGTAATTTTTTAGGGTTCCGTTGCCAAATGGCAAAAAACGGAACCCTTATAGTTTCGTCATGTCTGTCTGTCTGTCTGTCTGTCTGTCTGTCCGTCCGTCCGTATGTCACAGCCACTTTTTTCCGAAACTATAAGAGCTATGCTGTTGAAACTTGGTAAGTAGATGTATTCTGTGAACCGCATTAAGATTTTCACACTAAAACAGAAAAAAAAACAATACATTTTGGGGTTTCCCATATATAGAACTGAAACTCAAAAATGTTTTTTTTCATCAAACCCATACGTGTGGGCTATCTATGAATAGGTCTTCAAAAATGGTAATGAGGTTTCTATTATCATTTTTTTCTAAACTGAATAGTTTGCGCGAGAGACACTTCCAAAGTGGTAAAATGTGTGTCCCCCCCCCCCCGTAACTTCTAAAATAAGAGAATTATAAAACTAAAAAAAATATATGATGTACATTACCATGTAAACTACCACCGAAAATTGGTTTGAACGAGATCGAGTAAGTAGATTTTTTTTAAACGTCATAAATCGTAAACCGCAATTTACCTTACATTCAATCAACTGAAATATAAAAATTAAAAAAAATATATATTTTTAAACCGAGAATACCTACAGGTTTGTACGGAACCCTCGGTGCGCGAGTCCGACTCGCACTTGGCCGGTTTTCATGTAATAGTATTTGTTATATTATGAATGTTATTACTATTTATGTGTTCTTAAGTATTACGTTGTGCTTGGACCCAAATTGACTTGTTAATACTTATTTTTGTTATACCTAAGTATTAGGTCATTTCTCTAGCAGTAATTAATTCGTTTCAAATAGTTTCGATATGTTAGTATCTGTGGCTAACTTGGTTCGCGCGCCTTTGGATCGCGTTTTGATTCGCTGAACCTGGCGATGCACAGTGGGGCAGATGTCATGAAAAGATGGCAAAAATTATTTTTTCCCTTCGTTCATCATTTTTCGATATTAGCTATCATCACAATGAATCTTTCTATTTTATAACTATTGTTTATATATACAATTCCACAAAAAATATTAATAAAAAAAATCTTAACTTTTTCAATATAAAAAAATGAACTGCGATAGATAACGATTTAATTAAGTAAAATAATGCAATATAGTGAACATTTAATGCACAACCATCATTAATCGTCATCAACCGAATCATCTGAAGCTAAGTCTGATGTATCTGAAATATCTAATTCAGGTGCTTGCAAAAGTTGGGTCACATCTGTGTCTAATGTGTGCTTATGTTTTTGTGGCTTCTGCATACTGGTAATGAGTGGGTCTGATGATATCAAAAGCCTGTTAACGATGTCTTCATTGATTTTAACTCTTGAAATTTTGCGTGAATATCCTTCTCTGTACCTTTTGAATATTTTGTTATGTGCCTCCTGGGCTTCTTCGCTTAATTGCCCTATAGGCAATAGAGTTTTTTCGATTATAACAGGTCCATGAATTAGAACCTTATGTATAGTAGGGGGCATTCAGTACCAGGAATATTTTTCTACGAACAAATGTGCACTTTCTAATGCATAAGCTTTGATCGTTGCAAATCAATGGCATATCCACTTGCCATTGTTCGTAGTATAGTACAAAATCGTTTAATCACTTCTAGATCGACTCCTGTTATTTCACTTGATACTGCTGCATTCTCAAAAAAGCGTCGAGCCATGTTCCCGTCATTGCTACTGCCATATCCAGGTTTTGGTTTGTCGATGATTAGACCCAATTCTGATTTAAACTTTTCCCGTATTTCATGTTTTCTTCTATCTATTATTTCCTTGTTCTCTGAGCCTCGAGCTTACCATTTCTGTAATGGCAGTTTGTATGATAGATTAATTAAACACTCGAAGAATCTTATCCATGCATGAGGGGTGGACATTCCAAATTCTAAATTATCCTGATTTATACTAGTATTCACGCATTTACTAATATTATTAAAGTCTTTAGACGTTAAACCACATAAAAAACATTGCATTGTCGACTTAGTATCTGTTAGAGAATTGCAAATTTTACCGTCAACCATAGTAAAAAGCAATTTATGGGTAATTTCTATCATTGCGCCTTCATCAGTTTCATATTTGGTTGTGACTAATTGGTTTATTTTGTTTTGAATATGTGCTTTTTCCTTTTTAGCAACTTCAACAGTTTCGTGAACAAACTGGAACTTGATTGGACGGAAAAATCTTATTGAAGATGCCCGTGTATTGTTCCACAGTATTGTTTGTGATTTAGTGGGCCCTTCAGGATCTCCGTCTATAAGCCTCAAGGGTACAATTGAAGACATGAAAACACTTGCGTCGTTATATGACTCGTTTGTAAAGTATTGTTTTTATTCTGAATGGCCTGATGACCCATCAAATCCCCATTTTGATATTAAAACTAACTGGTTTAAGTTTTGCTGGCTTTTGAAAACTTCATTCTGAACCTGAAGGATACGTGTAACTGTTTGGTCGAGCAGTCTTTGTAGCTCAATCTCAGCTCCTGTTTCAGTCACTTCAATGTACTTCTTATCAGGATAGCATTCCTTTTTGGCTTCTTGCATTTTCTTGTAGGATGGGAATTGTTCCTTAGCTTTAGATCTTATTACGTTGTATTGGCTTTTTGTAAGTTTCACTTCTACAAACATTGATAAAGCTTCATGCGTGGGAAGAAGCCCTGGTGTTTTGGCTATATCTTTCTTATAAGCTTCTTTATAGCGTTTCGCTCGTGTCGGAGAAGTAGTCGTGACTTCTTTTAGCAATGCAGCAGCATCAGTTGCTCCAGAAGACTTTAGGCTCATTTGCGCTGCATTACACAGCTCCTCAGTACTGTGAGTCGACCGTAAATCCTGTGTTTTCAAACGCTTTGTCCTATCCGAAGCTTCTTTAAAATCCAATTTTGGTCTTCCTGGTTTTAAGTTTCGATCTGCCAAGTTCGGGAAACTTATCGAAGTTTTAAGCCAACTATCATTTTTCGTGAGAAACCTTTGTCTCGTTCGGTTCGAAGCAGACCATCTCTTCTTGAAATCGGCAATGAAATAAGATATTCTTGTACTCAGTTCTGGATATTTTCATTCCGGGCATCTAGTACGTTCGATTAGGTATTCCTTCAAAAATGCTACTTGGTCGTCGAGTTTTTCATGACCAGACTCTAGCATTTTGTTATATAAATCCATCCGTGATATAAAAATATCAGAGCATCCAGATCCTAAAACAAAAAAAAACTTATTTACCCTACTTAAAAATATTACTTAAATTTACTATGTTTGAGTGCTAGTATATCTGTGATTTACATAAACAGGGGCAAATATGGGCAAATTTTTTTTTTATCATTTAAAAGAGTACAGTATCGGGTATAATAATAAACTAAAATCATTGCAACTAAGGTTCGACTTTTAATCCTATTCACTAACTTGACAATTGGAGGGATACTAGGTTCTGACAAAAAATAGATAGTGACGTGGTGCAAGAATGAAAGAAATTGAATGAACTTGAAATAATGTACTTACATGCAAACTTTGTAATTTAAATTTAATAACTTGTTTTAAAACAAGATGTGTACTATATCGATATAATGTAGTCTATGGCTGTCAGAGGAAATAAAATGACTATAGTAAAAAAATAAGCAAAATGACATGATTTTTATATTTAGTTTTGTTTCTATCAGAAGAAAATAAAACAAGGAAATAACTATTATTAAAAAATTGGTTGCCTGTAAAGTCGGTATACGGGCGAAAGTTTTACGTGACAACGACTTTGAGTGGTAAAATAATTTTAATGTGAATATTCATTCGTATAGTAGGAAGAAGGATGAAATAATAGTAACAATTTAAAACATTTATTTATACAAAGAATTATATTTAAAGGCGCGTGCCTTTCACTTTTTATGTCTGTCTCTCTCGCTCTTAGGCGGGCTAACCATGCCCGAGTGGAAGGGACGCGTGCCTCTCACTCGCTCTCATTGTGAGCGCATAACGTGAGCGGAGCGTAACGCAGTTTCTTGAAGTGTCACCCGGCAAACCAATTTATAAGACGTTGTCACGTCAAAATTATTAATTATTCTTATAATCCACACCAAAAAACGATTTTTTAAAGATTTATTTAATTTTTATCATTCATTCTTTATGCGAAATCGTTCACTACCCCTACACTATTAGTTTTAGAATGGTATCATTATTTTGCATTGAACTGTCAAGTTAGTGAATAGGATTAAAAGTTCAACCTTAATGACAACTAGTGGCACCAAACACCTTATGTTTACTCAAAAACAAAAAAATAGTCAAACATTTTAATAATTCAATGTTAAAACTAATAACCAACTAATAAATATGTCTAAAACACATTGTTTAAAAGCATAATTATATTATTCACCCATTGCCGAGGTTTCCATGATATTTTTTTAATGAATAATCACTCAAACTTAACGATAAAAATAGTTAAAAATTTGCAATATCGTACGGTCTGTGAGAGGCGTAAGTTTCGACTGACGCGTCTTGATCGTTTTACTTTTGAATCGCGGAAAGAGAAGCATTGTCGGACCACTCGTTCTACCTGCTCTTTATGAGTTATAAACCAGAACAATAGATAACATTTTGCGCGTGGGACTTTTTGCCAACGAATTCATAGTTTCTGCCATCGCTCACCTTTCGATATAGCTTTCGATATAGTTTTGGCCACCGCTCACCGATCGCCGACTAATGTGAATCCCGTATTCTCCTTTGTTTGAAAGTCTCCGTCGGTGCTATTTCCTGTAATTTTGAGGAAAATTTGGTTTTTCACCGTGATGGACAGCTAAAGTTTGAAGAGACTCGTTATAAATACCCAACAGTGATTTGACAATATGTTTTGTGAAAGTGCTTCACGGTGTGAGCTGCTGACAGTTGCTGGTGACGCGTTCCTGAGCTGGTCTACAGGTTAGTGAGCCAATAGTTTTCACTGCTGACGTCGAAACTATTTATCATTTTTCAGCTCACAGGGTGGGTTTCATAGGAATCAATATAATTACTATCAAACCATAATTTTTCATGACTGAGCTAACCGCGTGTTGGCGGCTATTTACACGCTGCACTGAGAAAAATGTCATTTTGGCATAATCTTAAAATATCGTGACGTTGGTTTAAAATAGATGCGTTGTCTTATAATATGTTGATAATAAGTAAATATTACGCTAGAACTGAAATGTGTTAAGATGGAATCGAATTTTTTGGGTAAATAATGCAATATTATGATACTTGTCATCGTAAAAATTTGTAATTATGAAATAACATTGTCTTCTTCAAATAATAACACAATGTAATAGAAAATGGTCCACTGTCCCATAAATTAGTATGATAATTATAAATAAGATTCTAATTAAAAAACACAATGACAGTCACCGTAATATAAATAGATTTCATAGTTTAATATGAAGAAGTATCTCTAAAAATACGATGACCTCCCCCTAATGTACTATATTAAATTATAATGCTTTAAACTTATATTTTTAAAGTAAGCATCATTTTTTAATATTACAGTCATATTATTTTATGTGAATCCTATGATAATACGATTAAATAATCTCATATTTTTAGAGTAAGCATCAAAGTTCAATAATATAGTCATATTATTTTATGTGTATCCTACTAAATTATTATTACAGAGACCCATTTATGAGTAGCATTTGAATGATGTCCTACAAATTTAAGGTGACGGCATTATATAATGAGGTCTCCCTCTCTCACTTCATTCCGCCGCCGCGCCATTTCGGTCGGCCATTTGTATTTCGTGTATTTCACCGCTACAGCCGGCAAGTCACGACTCACGACTCGTTTAATTAATAGCAATAACAATTCCATTAGTGCCAGTGAACGTGTTTGATCAGTGCAAAAATGGATATGGCTACGCGTGATCTTTTGAAGAAGCGGAATTTGGAACGCTACATCGATCGTTTTGAAAGTAAGTTGACAAACCTACCTAGTAAGTTGCTAGCATGAGCTCACACATTACATTCACACATTCTAATTTCTAGCAAGAATAGGGTCAGAGTGTCGTCTTAGAGGCACTATGAAAATATACTTAAAAAAATTTCGCGACCAATTTCAAGGTCACAGTTCTAACATAACCTTACCTATGGATCCCTTCGACATCGTTTTTACGACAAACGGTTGGTCGGAGACAAAAAACACCCAGACACTTTTAGCCTTTCTAGGTGTTACATACTATAGAATCGAGAAAATAAACGATTTGCGAAAATAACACTTTTTTGGCCGCTGTACACTCCAACCAAGAATAGTCTTGTCGTATGGTACCTACCCACCTACCTAGATATACGTTCATATTTATATTATACACTAGATTCGATGTGCAACTGCAACCCAAAAAAAAAACAAATAGGTAGAGTGCGTCTAAACTAAAATGACGCGCCCCACTACCGCATTTACCGTAGTGTACGTATACAAATTTAAGTAGTGGGGCGCGTCATTTCAGCTTAGACGAGCTCTACCAACCTACATTTTATAAAGTCGATGCGACGTAGTGCATTTCACAGCTGCAATCAGGGCGCTGTTAAATTTACCTTTTTTTTTCAGCTGAAAGAATTGATATCGCAACAATGCAGATGCTTAGTAAACAAGACATACATAGTATGTTCCCTCAAATAGGGGACAGACTCCGGTTTGAAGCAGCTCTGGCCATGTTAAAAAGCGACCAACCAAAAGATATGGTTTGTTTTCATGTTAAATTGTATTTCAAAAAAGTAAATTTTGTTTTAAACTTTTTGCTTACACATGCCCTGCGTCGCTTAAATGCACATTCTCCTACTTGCATGTAGGTAGGTAGGTACCTACTTATTAACTTTTATTATTTTAAAGTCTTCTTAAGATACCTAACAATTTAACCGGTGCAGTATTTATTTAAAAAGTGGAATAAAATCACAACTTTTCATCAGTCTTGTTAGTTTACCAACTAAGTACATTATTATTACCTTTTTAAATTTCTTGTTAAATTTCAGGATAACTCCTACAATTCATCACTCTTTGAAGAGGTCCTGAGGAATGACTTGTTAACTAGTCTACCTTGTAACTTAGAGCCTCTGCCACCGTGTGAAGGACTGCAAAGCTCAATCCTCAACCAAGACTGCGAAGCAGGACTTAACCAGGAAAATTTGGTAAGTTCTGCAAAATTGTAGAAAAGTACTCGTACTTACTGTTTTTTGGTTCAAGAGCAATATGTATTAATTTGTAATTACATCCATACTAATATTATAAATGCGAAAGTAAGTTTGTCTGTCTATCTGTCGGCTGGGGCAGGACCTTTTCACATTTTCATACCTAAGACACTGAACCGATGCAAAATTTGGTATAGACATTCTTTGAGACCAGGATCAGTCCTGATCTTGATCGATTAGTTTTTATCAGGGCCGGATCAAGGGACGAGGGCAGGACCGTTCACACCTGCAATGCTGAACCGATTACTAGTAAAAAAATATAACACTTCCCTTGAGTTATCTCCGGCTAGGGCTAGCTATAGCCTGTTAGTTAACGGTCGCACTCGGACACATTTAGTGATTATTTCAACGATTATTGAGGTTAATTGACCGTACATACTCATATTATCACACCTTTTTGTTACATGTACTATTATAACATTGTCTCAAAGTAAATATTATTTTAGGATGGTGACATACTGGTGATACCACTGGACTCGTCGTCGTCAGTGGGTGAAGCAGTTAGACAAGAGTCCACCGGGAGCAATTTAGTAAGTTATTGCCTATTATCCTGTACTTTTGATAAGGAATTTAAATTGACATTCAATATTGTTAACCCCCGGCGTAAACAGATAAGTTTAACGTCTGTACCTGTCCTGTCCTGTATGTGTGTACGGACGGCCGTTTAGGAGCTATACTATATGTCACAAAGATCAGTAATATATTTGGAGTTGGTGACAGCTATAACTAACAACTAAATGCATGATGCCTAGACTGGCACCGACTCCAACTGATCATTATACTGAATGGAAGGTAGGTATTGAACCTGTATTTTCAACATTTTAGTGACATTTTTTTTTAACTTTTACCTTGCATATTTAGTTTGTAATGCCATACTTATACTATTTGTGTTTCAGGTGAATACCATACTGAATTCATCAGTCGAGGGAAAACAAATAATAGCAATTGGGCAGAAAACGGGCACCTTACCCTCAAACGTGCGTGGGCGTTTATGCAAGCTGCTTATGGAGAAGCTCATTACGGCCGAAAACCCGGTACTTCTGACAGATTCGCAGCTGCTTGCTCTATCCTACGACATTGGCAGATTATTTAAAGAGGAGTCACCACCCCTATACTACGCGCCGTACCTGCCGGCTGATGCTTACCAGGCTAAGCGCAATATCTCTGGCTGGTTAGTCACCGCCAGAAGGGCTCGACGGCAGCATTTAGTTTCGTTGGGCCTTATTGAAAAGCCCAAGTCACGTTCTCGCTCCAAGTCCAGTCCTAGGCTAGACACCCCTCCACTCGCTGGAATCGACCTGACCGGACTTAAAGAAGGTAACTCCTTTTCAAGAAATTTTATGTTTTCAGATTGAATTAAATTATCAAGAACAAAATTATTGAGAAAAATATCTGAATTAGTATAAATTTTCGTTACAAATTACAAAATATCTGAATCTAAGAACCGTTGTCATTGTACTAATTATTAATCGTTTTAATTTTTGTGTGCAGGTGAAGTGGAGGACGTAGCGTCAGCATTAGAGCAGCTGTCAAGTCCTTCAGCTGGTCCGTGGCAGGAGGTCAGTGCCCTGTGGCGGGAGACGGTGCGAGCTCGCCTCCGGTACTTGTACTACGAGGAAGGGACATTACAGGAGTACTTCAATAAGTATCCTATCCTGAAGTCAAGTGATGGATGGCGACTCCTGACTCATGACTACGAAGCACTGTTCCCTGATAAATCCGGGGGCCTCGACGCCTTGGATGCTTCATCGGAAAACATACTAAAAGCTGCTCAGCAGAAGCTTAACACCACAAAGGACTCGTTTCTTCGTCGAAAAATAGCTGATACATTGGCAATTTGTGACGGTAAGGAAATGATTCTGTTATATAGTTCTAGGTGCTCGACCTCCCTGGGTCGGTGAACCCGTTATAAAATATATAGACAAAAAAGAATTTAAAAATTATCTAACATGGTGCAGTCGTTCAGAAGTAACGGGCGGGCGGACACACATTTCGGCAATTCATTTTTACTTATATAGATAGATTTTATTTTGTTCTGATACTTTTCCCTATTTGCTCAGTTAATGATGATGTGTTGTGTCAAATATACTATTATTATTTTCTTTCCAGATGAACAACCGGAGACAAAATTAATAGCAGCGATATTGCTACTCGGCTGTCTCTTTAATATTCCTCCTGCCCGTCGATCTAGAAAAGACTGGCAAGCTTCACGAGCGGAGATATTGGATGGATTTGTGACCATCGTGGATGATGACGCAGACGTGCAAGTGGTAATTGAGGAGCGTCGCCAAAAGCTTCAAAACCTAGGTATTAGCCTCCAACCATTTATAATTTGGTGCCGCCAGTCAGGTGTCTCCTTCACAGTATGTGACAATACGTTTTACAAGTTCACAACACTAACTGAGGCTGTTGATGTGACTTTTAAAATATTTCATGCTACTGCGGCTAAATATCCTACTGAAAGCTATAACATTTGGCTTATTATCCAAATTGGTTTTTACAAAGTCAAAACATCGTACGATCGTATGTCACAATCTGTGAAGGAGATATTAGTTACTCTCGGAGTCACAATTTAAATTAAGATGAAGTGTCACAGTTGTAAAAGGACTTTTCCCACGTTTTCTTCACTTATTACCCACATAAGGAAAGAATGTGAAAAAATTGATATTACTGGAGTTTATAAATGTGGTGAAGACGCATGCTACCGGTATTTCACGGACGTTAGACAATTTAGAAAACATGTTAACTTAAAACATTTGAATAAAGTAAACACTCGTTATTTGCCATCCACCTCAAACGAGGCTTGCGTAGTTCCTATGTGTGAAACAGAGACTACCAAAGTAGCAACTGAGCACATATACATTGAAGCTGATAGTGAACCGGAAGTCCTTGATAATGCTGATAGTATTATTCATAAAGAAGTTTTGAAATTTATTTCAACGCTCTATGTAAATCCCTCTGTATCTCGATCGTCTGTACAAGCTATGGTTAGTCATTTGCAAACCCTTCTTGACAATATCGCACCGTCTTTAATGTCCGTATTCGGCCCTGTGCTAGCTGATGAGGAAAGCATGTCTGGAAGCGAAATTAATAAACGACTTCATAAGTTCAACACAGCTTTGAAGGGCATCTTTTTTCCGTTTCGTTCAGAATATTTGAGATTCCGAGAATTGAATTTATTAGGTTCTTTTATACCACCACATGAAGTAATCGTTGGTTATTGTCCTGACATTTCACAAAGGAGTAACACTTTAACATTACACACCAAGCCACGTACAATGCAAGTAATTCAACTTCGCCAGGTTTTGAAGAATTTTTTTTCCATTGACACTATTTGGAAAGATGTAACGGATTATTTGAACCACCTAAGGGGTAATTTAATAATCCGTGAAGAAAATCCGATGAGGCCAATGTGTCTAGAAAATGTAATGCAGGGATCTGTATGGCTGGCAATGTGTACACCGCAGGCGTCGGACATTATTCTTCCTTTAGTAGTATACTATGATGATTTTGAAATTGGAAATCCTTTGGGGAGCCACGCTGGGGTGCATAAGCTTGGTGGTGTATACGTTTCCTTGCCAGCACTCCCACCACATTTATTTTCATTGTTGAATAACATTTTGCTGTTAGCTATTTGCCATTCTGCTGACAAAACTAAATATGGAAACAAAGCTATTTTTGACCCTGTTATTGAGGAATTGAATTACTTGCAAAACAAAGGAATTTTTATAGAAAATAAGTTTTTTAAAGGAACCGTAAAATTGAAGGTTGTTGCTATAACTGGCGATAATTTAGGCCTGAATTCAATTCTCGGGTTTACTGAAAGTTTTTCAGCTAACAAGTGTTGCAGAATCTGTAACATTGACAAGAAAGGTTTGCAAACTGCTCTATATGAAAACAGTAACTTGCTTAGAAATATGACTTCATACCACGCTCAATTGCAAGAAAACGATACACCTAACACGGGCATTAAAGAATCATGCTGTTGGCTTAAGGTGACAGGATTTGATTTATTTCAAAATGTAGCAGTAGACCCAATGCATGATATATTAGAAGGTGTAGCTCGTTATGTAATGACCTTTGTCATAAACCACTTCCTTGCCGAAGGTCTTTTAAAGATCTCAGTATTGCAACAAAGAATAATTTCATTTGATTATGGACCAGATAGGAATTCAAAACCAAGTAATTGTTTAGTTGTCCAAGGTTCGAAAGTAAAATTGAAAACTTCAGCATCAGAAATGCTTACCCTTATTAGATACTTCAGCCTAATAGCCGGGTTTTACATTCCTTTAGAAAATAAAGTATGGAAATTATACATTATGTTGCGGCAAATCACCGACAGGTTATTAAGTCATAGGATCTTCAGTGACACCAATATTCAACTCCGGGTTATAATAGCAGAATTTAATCAATTGTACACGGAGCTAACAAAATCACCCCTGCAGCCAAAGTTTCATTTTCTGACTCATTATCCTACCATGCTAATGAAGTTCGGCCCCGTACGTAACATGTGGGCTATGCGTTTTGAAGCCAAGCACAGGGTATCTAAGTTAGTGGCTAGATCATCTTTTAATCGAGTCAATGTTTGCAAGACTCTAGCAATAAAATGTCAACTTATGCTCAATGACTTGTTTGTGAAAAATACAATACCTACAACAAAAATACTAGGAAAAAAATCTGCATTAAATTCAGGAGACACTGTCAAGTTTTCTCTCGGCACTGGCGTTGTCCTCAAATATTCGGTTACTTCCGCTACAATAGCTGGTGTTATATGGCAGCGGAACTCTATTGTTACTGTAGATATAGATGATGAACAATTCTTACCCACTTTTGGCCAAATTGATGCAATTTTGGTGACAGATACTGAAGAGGTTTTTTTCCGTTGCTGTATGTTTAAAACTATTGAATTTAATTCTCATTACAATTCTTATGAAGTTAAACGTGGTAATGATTATCTGTGCTTTCCTTGCCAAAATGCCGTTTCTCCGTGTCCTAACACGCTCACTCTAATGCGAGGTAACACGTCATATATTACAAGTAGATGGTACCTAGAGTAAAAATTTCAAAATTCTGTAGGTATTCTAACGGCTTACGGTCGCTGCTATAATACCTTGAAAATGCGCAAACGAGTTAACTCGTTTGCTCATTTTTAAGGTGTTTTTATTTTGAATCCAGTAATATCAATTTTTTTTGGAAACGTTTACATAATTATTAATTATGTACTTATACCGTACGCGGCGTTGCTAGTTTGAGGCACTGCAGAGTCCAAGGGCAGTTATTTTTTTATAGCAGAGTGCGCTCAACTAGTAATCTACCCTTAGTTACGGTATTTATCGGATATCCCTTTAGGATATCCTATAAAGACGGCCCGATAACGGTGTCCGCATAAAGTAATGGTATGAGCCAGCACCAATAGCTGGTTTAAGGTGAACGCACACTTATCAGAGCCGAAGGAGGCGAAGGAATCAAATTTTAGAATTACTTAAATGAAGTCCAATGTAACTTCGCACACTTATCCGCACCGAATCGTACGACCTTATTCGTCCGATTCGGTAAGTGTGCGAGGTTCCATAGGATTTCATACAAGTAATTCTAAAATTCGATTCTTTCGCCTCCTTCGGCTCTGAAAAGTGTGCGTTCACCTTTAGTAATAGATTTTAAAGTAAAGTATTTGTATGAGGGATAGATTAGTCTCATCGGAGTGTTTATAGTAGCACTTTACTTGAAAATAGATATTTACTATAATAATATAACCAATTTATTGTATGCAGCTTTAAGGTGAAAGCGTCAGGGTAGCCCGCGAAATTCAAATTTTCTTACGTTTTTTGCAATTTGCAGGCCAGTGCTAGGTTTTGATTGAAATGTTAGACGCGGGTGTAAGACGTATGTAGTACAACTTATGTACTTACACCCGCGTGCAACATTTAATTAACATACAACCTAGCACTGGCCTGCAAATTGCAAAAAACGGCTACCCTGAAGCAATCACCTTAAGGGCAAAAATGTTTTAGTTATAGGTACATTAATGTAAAGTTTGTTATTTTTTGTAAATTAAATTTCTACTCGTCTCAACCTTTATTTTAATTTGTAAAAACTAGAATTATTGAACATAATGTATATAATGATTCTTTATAATGACCGACAAATAGATACTGTAATCATTAAGGCGAGGATGTTTCTAAACAAAACAGTCTTCTTTTATACTGAATATAAATGTTTAGAGTATATAATAATTATTCATTCATACTATGGAAATAAAAATACCATTCAATTTTCTGTTTAATTTATACATACATCCCTTTTCACCTTCTTACCATTCTTGCCAAGGTACTTTTTTCTATTTTTTTTACTTACTCTCCATTTTTTTAAGGTTCAAGTTTAGGGTTCTTCAGTTTTTTTTTAATGTTGAGCTCACACCTAATAATATTTAAAAGGAAAGAACCAATATTGGATACTTAAAAATAAGGGGATCATGTAAGTCCAGTGGCGCCCTCAATTATAGGAGGATTGTGATTTCTAATAATCCAAACAATTTCTGTGTAATCCACCAGTATTTAGTTGTAGTCCTACTGATGGAGAATGAGTAGAACTACAACTAATCACTGGTGTATTATAGAGATATTAATTGGTTTATTAAAAAACACAATCCTCCTATTGAGGGCGACCTCCGTAAGATAATAGGCTATAACCAGAGATATGAGGAAATAGTAGGAAAAGTAAGAGGACCTAACCTAAAATACGAGGAGGTTACCGAAAAATAGTAGGAAAAATAATAGGATATAACTGGATATATGAGGAAGGCACCGAAAAATAGTAGGAAAAATTGTATGACATAACTGAATATGTGAGGAAGTCACCGAAAAATAGTAGGAAAAATAATAGGATATAACTGGATATATGAGGAAGGCACCGAAAAATAGTAGGAAAAATTGTATGATATAACTGAATATGTGAGGAAGTCACCGAAAAATAGTAGGAAAAATAATAGGATATAACTGGATATATAAGGAAGGCACCGAAAAATAGTTGGAAAAATTGTATGACATAACTGAATATGTGAGGAAGTCACCGAAAAATTGTAGGAAAACTAATAGGATATAACTGGATATATGAG
This sequence comes from Aporophyla lueneburgensis, assembly GCA_932294355.1. NCBI lineage: Eukaryota > Metazoa > Arthropoda > Insecta > Lepidoptera > Noctuidae > Aporophyla > Aporophyla lueneburgensis. Next base: position 11,805,569 of record OW028735.1, read on the forward strand.
GAAGGCATCGAAAAATAGTAGGTAACTAAAACTAAATCCATGGTGACACATCATCTTAAATACTGTTATCATCAACATCAGTATTATCATCGTTCTTTTTGGTGAATCACTATGCTCCGTCCTTTGAGTGAATTCATCATACTTTAAGCTGAATTCACCTCTTTTATGATTGTCAGTTTTCTCAGTGTGCCACACCACGTTGTGTTCTTTCAGATAACAAGAAAAAGCTGCGCTTGCATCGTGCATTTTTCTACAAGTAACGTGTGTGTGTGGCCTATTCTAGGTAGGTGTCTTTTTGCTAACTACACTATTGTATTCTTACAATTTGCGTTTCTATAATCCAGTTAACAGTATCGATTTTATATACTAGAAATTTTGAGTTGTGACAATAGGCTCTTCGTAAGAAAAATAGTTTATGAAATTTGCAATGAAGAATGGATGTGTGCTAGAAATATTAAAAATAACCTAATTTTACACAAGATTTCAAATTATTTTCGAGGACTAATTACGTAAAAATAAAGCCATTGGTCACGTGACATAGAACGTGAATCTAATGACAGTTTTAGTTTAAAGTATTTTCGCGTAGGCTTTATGAGGTGCATACATATTGCAAATGCGTCAAACTATCATGTCCTGTAAAAATACGTCAAATTACAAGTCTGCCTGTATAGTCATATTTTGTGTGGGTACATTTTAATGAGATGAAAATCGGTTACCTACGGGTATCACAGTAGACTTTGCACAAATAATTTTGTCTAATTCGAATATAATCTTCAATTTTTTTTCTTTATTTGTACAGATTAAATCCACAAACGCTTGAAGGCACTGACTGGTGTAATACAGGTACCACCTAGTTCAGGAGTCAGGGCTTTTATTGAATTTGTCAAACCGTTTTATATCAATAGATCATTTTTATTATTTTTATCTTCTAAATCTTTAGTGTTATTCACCGAGTATAAAATATTCCATTAACAAAGAAGTAACTAATACAGTTGGTGTGCAAAACTGTCAAAAAACTTCGAATTGAACAGAATGAAACTACTGAAGTCACTTGAGCCGCCATGTCAAAATGTCCTGTAGCATCAACTATAAAATTTAACTTTTATACATTTAAATGGCATAACAATTTTTCAAATTCAAGCAATATTTGATGTTTTAACCATTAAATGGGTCACTGTTGTATGATAACATGAAATATATTCTATCAATCGATCGTTTTGCTGTGATGGTGTGCCTACATTTAATGTTCGTACAAATTAATTAACGTAATGTATTTATGACGCTTTGCGTTATTATTCATCGTAATTTATTTTTGTCAAAATTATACATTTACCATCGATTATAGCATCACTCGTGTGTGGAAAAGCTACTGTTTATTTTGCCAACATGAAGACATTTCAATATATTGGGAAAACATGTCCCGTGAAACTTATTTCAAACAATAAGGTGGACAAAGATGTGCAGTCGATGCTCATGCCTTTGAATCTAATGCAACACTTTATTTATTGTCCTAAATATCGCATCAAAGATGATGTTATAACTCCGAATAGCCTTACCTCAAATCTTATTTCGATGATTGCAACAGTAATAAATATGTGTGTGTTTGTTCTGTGTGTTTATGAGGTGGGCATAAAAAATGAACCGCTTGAAACTACCAATTTTGGTTATTACATGTCTTTTTATAACTGTATCTTCTTCTGTTTCGGATTCGTAATGAACTTCATGAATGGCGTCATTCATAGCGAAAGTAATGTTCAGTTTGTTCTTACTTTCCAAAAAGTACACAGATTCATTAACACTGGAACTCGTTTCAACCACATCATTATTTGGAATTGGATTACAGTACTAGGAGTTCTGGGTTTTTATGTCACTGTTGTGGCTTATTTTTACATAAGGATTGGTGTACCTATTTATTCAGTGTGTATTGCCTTCCTTTTGATTGTTTTTGATTTTAATATTATTTATGTCATACAAATTGTCAATTGCTTGAAAAATAAAGCTGTGTTGTGGAATATTCGAAATTCCAATTGTCATGATATAGAAGCCATTCACCGAGAACATTATAGCACAAGACTATTTCAGGCATATGTTGAAATATTGCAGTGTTATGATATTTTTAAACATAGTTTTCAGGAATTCGTAAGTACCCTAATAACAAATAGCGGAGTATTCTATGACGAAAGATAACTAGGTACTATCAGACACATTCCCTAATAATGCCAATATTTGTCGGTTTTTAGATACTGTTTTGTATCATAGAAGCATTCATCTACAGTCTAGTTAACACCCAAACACTAATTGAAATATTTAAAAGAGGCTTGATTGTTGATAATATAGTGAGTATTGTCTTTACATGGACACACACGACACACACACACACACATACACACACGCACATGCACACACGCACGCTACACTTTTTCTGCTAAATATATTGTACATAATATCTACTTTAATTTTGTTACAGGATAAAATAATATTTGCGAGCCTACTTACATTAATTTGGCTGTTGAAGGACTTAATGTGGCAAATAAAATTAATCCAACAATGCGAAAAACTCTACTCAGCTATTCAAAGTGTTCAAGATACTTGCATACGTGTTTTGAATTCATCTTGCTCCGGTCGTTTCTTTATATATTTTGTGTTCATGTCCAGTGTAGTGCATTCACATAAAATAACACTATGACCAAGTCAGTTATTGTTATCTTTTGGAATGGAATGGTTTTAATTAGGGTGTTATTTTGCAGAAGACGAGAAAATCCTATGCAAGAACATACTGCGTTTACATCGAGCTTCATTCTGCAAGATACGTGCTTGTGGCCTGTTCAACGTCGACGCTGCGTTGCATTTCAATCTGATGTGCCTTACATCAAACTACATTATTGTATTGCTACAATTTGCATTTTTGTAATTCGGGCTCTAATAAATTGGGTACTCCCTTTCTTCTCCTAAAATTGTTTGTCCGAAAATCATTATCCATAACACGTTAGCTATAAACGGCAGTAACCATAATATTCAAAAAGTCGAAATTTTGTTTTACATAATTAACTTTGTTTCTAAAACTATTCTGTCATAATATCAAATACTATAATCATTAAATCTCCTAATTTTGCATGTCATAAAGTCATATGTCCTAAGTATTGTATTATATAAATTGTATTATGCCGAATGTTCATTTATAATAAAATCATTAGTAGTAAAAAAATGCTACAAGTTAGGTTTTAGTGACAGAAACGAATCGCTGTAAATCCGACTCCACGTAGTCTTGTCTGCGTGGCGTGGAGGGGCGAAGTGGCCCGCGAGCTGAGGAGCAGGTGGTTGTAACGCTCGCCGCCGCTGCTGAGGCTGGCCGGTGGAGCCGGCCAGCAAGACGAAGCTGCGGTGGTGATCGTTAAACCGTCTGCGACGATAAGCTCGCGTGGGGCCGCCTAAGCCCTGCAGTGCCGGAGCCGTGACAGAAACCATGCCTGCTGCATGATGCATGCTCGCTGGCATACTGCATGCTTGCTTGCATGGTCAATTGCATGCTGCTTGCCTGCTTGCATGCATGCTCGCTTGCATGCTGCATGCTTGCTTGCATGCTACATGATGCATGCTTGCTTGCATGCTCGATTGCATGTTACTTGCTTGCATGCATGCTGCATGCATGGTGTATGTTTGTTTGCATGTTTCTTAGAGGGAAATAAAATCACATGTTCAAAATCACCTGTTTTATTGAGTGACATTGTATTTATTGAGTGATAATACATGCAGCGCCATGCCAGGCCTTGATAAATGCCATAATTCTTTTGTATCTTTACTATTTATGTATTGTATCAGTTGAATTTGATAAAATAATGAAATTCTTAATGATCTCCGTAATATTTTGTTTTAAAAATATAATTAGGATAAATAAACATAAAATAATTTGAATTTAGAACTTATAACTTTTATGGAAAACAGTTTTAAGTCTTTTGTATATTATTGATAATAATATTTATGACAAACGGATTTAGGGCATATTGTATTTAGGGATTTCAATTTTATGGCATATGATATTATGTGACATTTAGTTCGGGCAAGTTATCATTCGGACAAATGATGATTAGGACAAAAAAAAATATGGCTCTTTAGATTATGGATAAAAAAGTTAGGTCACACAATAGAGAACCAATAAATTGATATTGTGAAAGTAATTATTTTTATTTCTTCATTTCTTGAGTTCACTTCTAGATCCTCCAGTCACTTGAACTACGCGTTAGAAGGTTAATTGAAGAAATTGTTTATGGAATTTTAATGCTAGTGTAAGCGTGGAAGATAAAGAAGAGTGCATTTAATAAAATAGGCCATATTTTATAAAGGTTCCAATTAAAAAATAAAAGACGTTTCTGGCCAAACATTACATATTGTAAATGAATTAGAGATTAGAGAGGAGAACTGTCCGTTGTGGTGGAGTCTAACGAAACGACAAAGGGACGTGTCGCCGCCACATCGTACTCATCGGCTGCACTGTAACACGCTGGTTAAGCTACCTACGCGGGAAGACCGCGTGGAGAGTGTTAGACTTTGTTCAATTACTAACATGCTGCCCGGGTTGTAATCATAGACTTCGAAGTCTGGAAGGCGGCCAAAATTATAAGAGGCCTGTTCAGTTCTTTTTCTTCACCTCGCCAACTCATAATTATGATTCCCTGCGAGGGTAGACTTTCAAGTCCTTTCCTAAGAACCAATAGAGGAGGAATAGCTTTGTTCTTGAGAGTGACTAGAGGGCCTAGTTTCAAGTCTGTCTTCTAGTTTCCTAGTTTCAAGATTGAGGACCAATGCCTCACATAAATTTATCACTTTTGAAGGCCTGATCCTAGAAATTGTAGTAAAACTATTAAAGAGTTTCAGTGCGTTTAAAATCGCTCCTCAGTTCTGATGTCTGGATCAAAGAGCTACCTTCAAACTCGAAAACTAGCCAAAGAATATTTCTGAAACTTTTATTTCGCAGGATTTATGTTTTTATTTATTTAACCATTTGTGTATAAATAAATAAAAAAACCTTTTATTTCCTACTAATTACCTACTTACATTGTTTGAAAGTTACTTATCTAATAGACCCCTACACTGCTGCTGACATCTCTTTGAGGCGCGCGTGGAACACTGCGCGCCGTCGACCCGAGCTTGGTCCTTACCGGGCGGTGAGCTACCCATTGCTCGCCACCCGCAAGCTCGCGCCTACGGTGGCCGGGAGTCCGCAATCGACTCCCGACGCCCGGGGCGTCTCCTCCTGCGGCGGCTAGGGGCGTGAGGGCGCAGAGACTGCCACTCCCTAACGCGCCCCGCCTCCTCCTTCGCGAGCATTACTGCTTCGCAGAAGGAGGTGACGGCTTCCCATTCCCTCTCGGTCCATACCATGGCTCGCACCAGGGCCGGACGCGAGAGGTCGCCGCCGCCGATCGCCTCATGTATAGCGGTCTCTGCTGTTCTTGACACTTTTCTATATTAATTCGAGTGTGTGGATATGGTCCAAAGTAGAGAATCCTTTTCTAAAGCCTGTTTGCTCTACCGGTTGTTTTGCTTCCAATGTACTACTGATTCTTTTGTTTATAATGGTAGAGAAGAGTTTGTAGAGGCTTGGTAACAAGCTTATCGGCCTGTAGTTGCCAATATCCTTCGGGTCGCCTTGTTTGTAGAGCAGTATGATTTTTGATTCAGAACATTGCAACAGAATTTTTCAGTATTAAGTTAAATAGTTCCGTTAATGGTTCGGCTAATGTGTGTGCTGTTTTCAATAATTCATTTGTGATGTTGTCGGAGCCAGGGCTCTTCTCTAATTTCAAACTGTTTATTACTTCTATGATTTCAATTTCGTCGACTGGTTTAATTATTGGTTCCTTATCGCTTTCATTGGTAGTAACAATTGAGATGGTAGTATTTTGGGTCTTATCGCTGTAAAATTTCCTATAGAAGTCTGATACAGCCTTAATAATGTCAGTTGGTTTGCACAAAAATCTATCTTGTTTATCTAGCCCCTTTGTCCAAATCTCGCTTGTTCTGAGTTCCTTAAAGGCTCTCTTTGTGCTTCCTGTGCGTTGTAAATGCCTTTCTATGGTACCTTGTCTATATTTAGCATAATCCCGTTTAATGTATTTATTTGTTATTTTGTAGAAGGCGGAGACTTCGTTTTTCATAGATCCAGTCTTATTTTCTGTTTTTTGTAGTTCTTTTCTCCTTTTTAATAGAATAGCTGTGCGGTCTGATAGTATTTTGTGGTGTTTTTGTGTACTCCTCGCATTTTCTCTAGCTTTTTCCAGGCTCTGGCTGATAGCGTCCGTTATTTTATCATAATAGGTTTGTATCGAGGTATTTTGCAAGTTGATGGTTGGGTAGAGTAGCATTGACCTTAGGCTTTTATTATATCTTGTTATTTCTTCTTTGTTATTTAGTTGGATTGCTTTTTTGTTTGTAAATTTAACTCTGCTTTGTTTTTGTTTTGTTATTTGTACTGACGCTCTAATTAATCAATGGTCTGACGGATAATTTAAATTCATGACTTCTAAATTTTGGAATTTTTTTCGTTGGTTGGATAGAACATAGTCAATCTCGCTTTTGTGTTTTCCATTTGGGGATCACAGGGTCCATCTTCGGTTATGGTTTTTCTTGAAGCATGTATTGATGATGGTTAGGTTATGTTCTAGTGCGTAGTCTACAAGTCTCTGCCCTCTGTCGTTTCTTTCGCCATATTCATGCTGTTGTACTGTTAAGTACTTACCTTTTTTGGGAGCACCAACCTTTGCGCTAAAATTGCCCATTAGAATAATGTTTTTATATGTTGTTTCCATCGCTTTCGCTGCTGCCCATTCGCTTTTACTAGAGAATGGGCAGCAGCGTTCTCTATGCATTTTATCACCATACTGCGATCGCCAACCCACCTGCCAAGCGTGGCAATTATGGCAAAGCCCCCCAAATTGGGGGAGGCCTAAGTCCAGCAGTGGACGTCTTATGGCTGAAATGATGATGATCGCTTTGTCTATGGTCTTATAAAATTCTTCTATTTCTTCCTCACTTGCCGCGTTGGTCGGTGCATATACTTGGATGATGGTTATCATACACCCTTGAAGGCTTAAGTTTAGCGTTGCCACATGATCTGTTAATCTAATAAAGCTCTCTATGTTGTTTTTAAGGGACTTTTTTATAATGAAGCCTACACCATATTTACCCGGTGTATACCCTATGTGGCATAATATTTAGTTCTCGTATTCCTCTATTTAGTTACCAAGTCGTCTCATTTCTGAAATACCTATTATGTCGTAATTAATTTCATGGATTGCTTCTTCTAGTTCTAATAAGCGTTCGTATGACGATAAAGTCCTGACGTTGTAAGTTGCGATTTTTAATTGAGTTAATCGTTTAATTTTTCTTTTTTCCATCTGTGTAGTTTCTTTTGGAGGGTTGTGGTCATAATCTTCCACGGTGACCAGCCGGGGTGGAAGATGTTTCTTGTGTTTGGTTATATATAATATTTTCGCTTTTGTTTAGATCTATGTAGGAGGCGGGGCTTAGTTGCTATATATTTGAATCATTAGATCCTGAGAGTTGTTCTTAGTTGTATTTTTATTTACTAAAAAGTTTAAGATGCCAGGTTTTATAACTCCTTCTGAAATGCTATTTGATCTCTGGGCTGTCGAGCCTTATTGCTGTGGCTTGTTCTTTTTATTGACCTGGGTGATTTTATCTTGTTTTAGTACGGTGCTGTTTTCGGGTGATAAAGAAAGTTTTCTTTTGTTCTTGCTTTCGGTGATGATCAGTTCATCATATTTTATTGTGGCTATGTTTCCCTTCTCTCTCTCCACTTTTAGCTGTTCTTTTAATTCTTTCCTCTTTTCCAGCACGTGTTCTGGATAGTCTGCTTGAGTGTAATATGAAGTATCTTTCAGTATCTGTTTTTGCTTAAGAATTTTTATTTTTATTTCTAGCCTTGAAAAAGTCACAACTATTGGCCGTGGTCTGTCGCCTTTCTTTCCTAGTCGTCTTGCTTCTTGTATATCGAGATATTTTAATTTAATAGAGAAGTATTGTTCTATAAATTTGATAATTTTGTTTTCTAGGTTTTTATATGACGATTCTATTTCTTCGATACCGAAAAAAAACTACATTTCTCTGCCTTGCCTGATTTTCTATGAAGTGAATTCTTTTCTCCTGGTTTTCCACATTCTTTTAATTTTTCAAGCTTGTCGTTCCAAGTTGAAATTTTTTCTTCTAACATAGTGTTAATTTGTTTTATTATTTATTCCAGCTTGAGTTTAGTTTTCAATGTTTTGTTCGTATATTGGCGTGTGCTAGCTGACATATGGCGAATAATGTATGTTTTGTTTTATAATATTAATTACTTACACGATATTGTATAGAATCAAGTTCTTCTAACTTAACAGACAGCTGTGCTGCTGGGGAGTTTGTTCCGCCACTTCTTCTTCCCAGCTAAAGCACTAGGAAGTGTCGAAGGGCGGGCGTTTTGGGGGACTGTCTTTTGTAACTTTGACGTTCAGAAAGTGCTGACTCTCAGCCTAGTTTGAATAAATGACTTTTGATTTTGATTTTAATATTCTGCGTAACTTGTTCAGTCACTTTTTCTCCACTTTCCCGGATTGTTGTTTTCTGCACATACAATTCCTTCTGTGTTTGTTTTAGTACGTTTAAAACCTCCTCCATGATGAAGTTCGTATGTCTGAGCTTTGTTTATGTACTCATGTCATCCTCTAGTGGTGCACTTTTGTACTATTAAGAACACCTTGTAACTTGATCGATTTGTATAGCGGAGTAATACTCCGGGCAAAGTAATGCCGTTCCTTTTTACTAGATAGCGTTGTAGGTCACTCAAATTTTGAGTTACATTTGCAAGTCACCATAAAGTTCAAACTTTAAGGTTATGTTTGTTTATAGTTTTTTTAAGTTTTTTAATCCGCACTTGAATTTGTTTATTTCACAAATGGGAAGGAGTCCGGCTTCAGTTCGATGGATTGTTTGTACGAAAAAAGTCCACAGAACAGTAACACTGATGTTTGCTTACACTTTATATGTTTACCGTTTTTATATATTTATACGTGTCCATGTCACTTGATCTTATACGATTCATTAAAACCACTTAATAGTTCAGCACTAGTTGCGTTTTTGCACCAAAATACACTGACTTTCTATTTTTAAACGGGTGTTTTCTACGGAGTTGATGTTTACCGTGGCACAGTAGCACCCTCTTCTTAAGAAGTCATTTCCAGCATACTTGGCGCATGGACCAACAATATTTTATGAGGGACTAGCTTCTGCCCACGGCTTCGCCCGCGTGGATGTCGAAATCCCACAGGAACGTACTACCGGGATTGAAAGTATCCTATGTGTTGATTCCGGTAAACAATGTGTTATTCCATTGCTTGCTTTGTGTTATCCACGGAGCAGCGCTCGGATTGGTAAATGATTGATGTAGGATAATTAATCCTAAAACCTAACAATAGTGACGGAAATATATAACGGAACGGCAAATTACCTACTTGTATGACAAATTTGAAGGTAACTTTAAAGCGAAAATATAAATTCTCTTTATCCCCTGGGAATTTCGAAAAAAAAAAATTGTTACCTAAATTATTCAAATTAAGATTTTACTTAACTTGCTCTTCACAGGGGTTTAAGACTATTTATGTTTTAGTCTATACTTAAAGTATCTCTTTAAATACAACTTTAGTGGTTCTACCCTCAGGTGCTAATACAACCAGGCTGCTAGAAGAGCTCACTCTCGAGCAGGCCACGTAAAACTGGCCGTGCGAGAAGCAGTCCCCTCTAAGATCATATCCCGCTATTTACAATGACTGTCCCCGAGACTTATTAATCGTCATTGCTAAACATACCATAAGGAGACTGCGGCCTTTTAAACTCGAAGGGGTACTCCGACGGTATTAGTGGTATCTGCGGTATATACAATAGTCCACCGATTAACCTTGAGCACAGTCAGTAAATACAATGGCGTGGCCTCTACCACGTTTTGATGTGAGGTTTTCACACACAACCTGATCCCATTGCTCAACTTGGCCGGATTAAGATTTTGTAGTAGCATTACTGGAGCACCCACTTTGAGGATAAGTGTGTGAGACAAAGACCAGATGGGTTGAATAAATTTAAGAACTCCTTAGGATATATGTATATAGTCAAAACACTTCATTTAACAGGGGTAGACTTAAGGGAGAACTGATTTTCACACGGTCAGTTATACGTGGCCTGCTCAAGAGTAAGTTCACGGGGCAGCTTGGTAATTTTATAACCTGAAGTAAAAACAAAAAATATTGTTTATAAAGAAATTCTGCGGTAGGCACAGTTTTTCATAGTAAACAATATTAATTGTTAATTATCCACTTCTGATTGTCTCTTAAATTAATCTTTTCACATACGCTTTGAGTTTTATTAAAACTATACTTCTCTCATCCCAGAGATTAGTTTAGTTTTACGGAGAACTTCGTCCTATTTGCTTTGTTCGGGATATTGTCAGTTTGTATACTAAATTGAGACGTAGTGAGAGCGCGTATGTTTGTTTCTAAAAAAAAGAGTCATTTGTTTCTTGTAGGCCAAGCGGCTAAAGCTGCAGGCAGAAGCTATTCAAAATTAACCAATGAAATAAACACAGGCAAAAAAACATTTGTCCTAATTTTATTACATGCATACGTGTCGAATTCATAAGGATCATATCCCGCTGAATCATACTTATGAATATACATACGAATATACATATCATCCTTGTTGGGGTTTGATTTCCAGTCTTACCGGATGCAGCTGAGTACCAGTATTTTACATGGAGCGACTACCTACCTGACCCCCACAACCCAGTAACTGGGTAATACGATACCCCTTGGTAAGACTGGTTGTCAGAATTTCGGGCTTCCGGCGACCCGTAAAGACGGTCTAAGATCTACGAAAGAGCCGGAATCAACGGCTTAACATGCTTTCCGAGGGACAGAAGGGTCTTATTATGTAAAGATGGTCACCCATCCACGGACTAGCCGCGGCAAGCCTAGCTTAACCTGAACGATCGACCCGTGCGGCTGTTATAATTTGCAAATATCCCTACTAATACATATTAAGTTTGTTACGCTTTCACGCAAAAACTACTTAACCGATCATCATGAAACTTTGTACACACATTCTTAGAAGTATTAGAAGTAACACAAGATCTTTTTATGAAAAAAAAAATTACGAAAGATAAAATTCGGTACGGAGTAAGTTTGAACCCCAAGAAAGGACATAGGCCTATTTTTATTCCGAGATATCGTCTCCGTCCACGATAACCTACATTTACGCGGACGAAGTCGCGGACAAAAGTTAGTAAGTTCATATTAATATCAGTTACATATTTGATACCGGTGACGACAATGCGCTTCCCGGGCTGTCCCGCCCACCATGCGCACATCTACCATTCCACGTAAGATTTTCGAAGCCGTATTTGACGCAGTAAAGGGATGATTTTGGAAAAATTGTGATACATGTGTCTCATAATTATACTTGAAGAGTGATGTATACCAATTTTTGTGTCAATCGCCCCAGAGAATAAAAAGTTTCATAGAAAATTCAACCCCCGATTTCACCCTCTTAGGGGTAGAATTTCGAAAAATCCTTTCTTAGTGGATACCTAATCTTTACAAAGAACACACGCTCTAAATTTCATGCCTCTAGATCCAGCGGTTTAGGCTGTGCGTTGATATATCAGTCAGTCAGTCAGTCAGTCACTCAGGACTTTGAATTTTATATTATATAGATTAGGTGGGTCATTTGTTATGTTTCATCTATAGACCCCATGTCTTGTCGTCTTCTTGTCACCCCTCAAGTACAAAGTAAACATTCCAGCAGCTAGGATGGCGTTTAAGGTGAAGAAAGGTAAGTAACAGATACAATACCCGAGAGTTCCTGCAAAGTCGAGTGGGAAGCCATTTGGGTGTCTTGTGAAAGTTGGGAACATGATCACACATTTAAAGATTGTAAAAAAACGAATACAGATGTTCTGTAAACGTTCAAGCTTATTTAAAAGCTCCTCGGTGGCATCCAAATGACAGGCATCGGCGAAATCAGAGTTAATGAAAGTAGAAAAGAGATGGGGAGAGAGAATGCCACCCTGTGGTACACCCGCGGTAATAAAGCACCAATCAGAAAACGACTCATCAAGACTAACACGCACGCTAGGCACGCCACAATTGCGGCGGTAATTCCCCTCTTTGAGGAGTGGATAGAGAGGCGTCACGGCGTCCTCACCTTCCGCCTGACGCAGGTTCTCACCAGGCATGGGTGCTTCGATGGGTTCCTGTTCAGGATAAAGCAGGAGGATACGTCCGGGTGTTTCCATTGCGAGGATCGTCTGGAGGACACGGTGGAGCATACGGTGGAGGTGTGCCCTGCCTGGGCGGAGCACCGCCGTGTCCTCGTGGAGGCGATCGGCGGCGGCGACCTCTCGCGTCCGGCCCTGATGCGAGCCATGGTACGGAGCGAGAGGGAATGGGAAGCCGTCACCTCCTTCTGCGAAGCAGTAATACTCGCGAAGGAGGAGGCGGGGCGCTTGAGGGAGTGGCAGTCTCTGCGCCCTCACGTCCCTAGCCGCCGCAGTAAGAGACGCCCTGGGCGTCGGGAGTCCATAGCGGACTCCCGGCCACCGTAGGCGCGAGCTTGCGGGTGGCGAGCAATGGGTAGCTCGCCGCCCGATAAGGACCAGGTTCGGGTCGACGGCGCGTAGTGTTCCTCGCGCGCCTCAAAGAGATGTCAGCAGCAGTGTAGGGGCCTACTAGGACCGATGCCTGCCGGGGTCGTGTGATTGTTCGAAAGAGATACCGTGACCCTGGCACATGGGCAACTGATGGAACACGGGTGGGTTTTAGTCAGTAAAAGTCTGACACGCCCTCCCGCTCCGCCCAGAGCGGGAGAAGTCATTTGATGATTTCCTTTCCTGAAAAAAAAAGACTAACACGCTGCGAGTGGTTCTTAAGATAAGAGTCAAAACACCCAATAGTTAATGAGAAGTTTAAAGATTTAAGGATCCCTAGAAGGATATCGAAATCAACAGAGTTAAAGGCACGGCTAAAGTAGAGAAGTAGAAGTAAAGTGAGAGATTTGTGGTCCATAGCCCAATGGATGTCATCAGTAATCTTCAAAAGTGCCGTTACAATGCTATGACTTGGTCGAAAATCAGATTAAATAGGAGAGTAAGTCATTCGAAGATAGGAAGGCAAAAAGTTGTTAATAAACCATTTGCTCCAAAACTTTTGATAGAAATGGGAACGGTGGGTAAGAATGGCTTGCCAATTTTGGGTAAGGGGATGACATGAGCTGGTTTCCACGAAAACGAGGAATTAAAAATGTGGGACTGGATGGGGAGTAGCGTTTTCAAAATCAAAATCAAATCGAATCAATTTATTTCGGGTTAGAAAGATCCATAACATAAATACCTTTCGATACCTTTCTTTACCTTTTGGATTATCGTGTCCAACTGCCGTAGAGGAGATAGCACAAAACGATTTTTTGACCTCAATTTCACTCACTGGGCTTAATTGAAAAGCAGAACACTGCAGCAGTGGCAAACATGAAAGAGTGTATAACGTAGCTGATATAACGTGCGGCTCAAAAGTAACAGGGGGATGTGATAAATGTTTGTTAAGAGCACACTCGTTTTTGTTATTACTAGAAATGTCTGAAGACTTGTCAATATCCACAGTTTTAAGAAACTTTTAGATTTCAGAGGAGTTACGGTCGAGAGGATTGTGAAAGTAGCGTCTCTTTACATTACTACACAAACGCCTACAGCGGTTACACATCACCTTATACGCATTCTGGAATCGGATAGAAAGACAGCGTTAAGACCTTATTTTTGGTTACGTCCCTACCAGCCATCACATCTTCAATAGCAGGAGTAAGCTAAGGAGCAGTACATTATTTGACTTTGACTCGACAGATAGTCAACGCGCTGTAAAAATGAGACCCTTATCTTTGATACATGGCATATGTAAGACGGTCGTCTAGTCCAGGGGTTCCCAAACTTATTTTGTCTACCCCCACTTAGAGAATAAATTAATTTTTAGCACCCCCATTTTAGTAATAATCGCCCCCCGAAGCCTCTACACAAGGCCCCAATTTTTTTCTGGGTCTTTTATCACCCCCCTTGCCTGCAGCACCCACAAGGGGGCGTTATCACCCACTTTGGAAAAGGCTGGTCAAGTCGATGCTACCAGCATCACGCAGTAATACCTTCAGGTCTATACCCCTAAAGATCCAAAGAAAAATATATTTTAGCTTAAACTTGGTAGGGCCAAACCTGTAGGACATATAGATAAGGTCGTGACAAGAAAAATCAGCAGTGAGCTGTCAGTGGACTAATACATTATTGGAGTTAGACACAATCATCAGATGCAACAGAGAAGAGGTATAATGGGGGAAATGATGTGTAAGAATATACCTGAAAGAGCCAGAATACTAAGGATAAAAAATATTGAAATAATAAAGCAATTAAAACAGATTTTTGGTATCATTTTGTAGTAAGTATGTTTTAAATTGTAATAAAATGCAACAGCTATATCGTTTCAGTAATTCAACATTTTATGTGGCTACTAAAGTAGTTGATCAAATTGAAAAATAATAGCACAAATATATAGATATTGACGTGACGTGACGTGACGAGACCAATATCTAAATATTGGTTTAATTCAATATCTTATGCATTCAGTATTTCAAAAGATATTTTTATAATATGAATATTTCATAACAATGAAGTTTATAAGGTGACCATAAATAATTCAAACTATGATCATTAACAGAGTATCAGTTTGGGTGAACTTATTCTTCACTAATCAGTACTTAAGATGTACACAATATATTAAACACAAAGAATAAAAATTATAAATGAACTAATAGTGCATTACCATCGCTTAAATGCTTCATGATTGCTTGCATGCTTCATGCTTGCTTGCATGGTGAATGATTGCTTGTATGCTTCATGCTTGCTTGCATGGTGCATGATTGCTTGCATACTGCATGCTTGCTTGCATGCTGCATGCTTGTTTGCATGCTTGCTGGCATGCTGCATGAATGGTGTATGCTTACATGCAGCGTGCTTACTATGATTTTCCTGTAATGTAATTGTTGTGTTTCAATTATTACGGATAGGAAATGTATGCCAAAAGATGGTTCTAACTGTAAAGTTTCTGAGATATGGTAGTTCTGTCTTTTAATGACTACCGATATGAAATTATGTCAAGATACGATTCTGACTGCAAACGTTCTGCGATATGATGGTTCTCCTTTTTCTTTATTATGGACATAAAATGTATGCTTAAAGATGATTCTGACTTATAAGATTATGCGTTGTGAATGTATGATAAATGAGTGTATGGCAAATGATTTTCTGCGATATGAAGTTTATGCTATCCGCTGCTATGCAAAATAATATTATGGCGAAAAAAATTCTACCATAAAAGGTGGACCCATTTCACATAATTTTTTTAAATCATTTACACCTTCTTACACAGACTTCACAAAAACAATACCTACATATGTAATTCAAAACCGTAATAGTTAGTAGGGTCTGATGTGCTACCCGATTTAAACAACGGTATTATTATACTGTTTTTCATAAGGTCAGGAAACTCACCACGGTCAATACAATTATTAAAAATAACAGCTAAAGTTGGTGCTACAATGTTTATGATCGACTTAGCAGTATCCACAGGATTACCCCATAAATCGGCGGTCTTTTTAACATTCAAAGAGTGAAAATTTTTAACGATATCGTTACAGGTTACATATTGGAAATGAAATTCACTATTACAAACAGGAACGTTTTCTTTAAGTAAAGATTCTGCAACAGTGGGTGATGAATTCAAAGATTTGGTAGTAGATACTGGAATCTCTGCAAAAAAATTTTCAAAGGCCGCGGCGACTTGAGAATCTGATTTAATTATATTGTCCTCAATAGCTAGACTGTAATCACTACTTTGGTTGCATGACCTTCCTGTTTCGCTATTAATGATAGTCCAAGTCGTTTTAATTACATTACTGCTATTTTTAATTTTTAAACTCAAATAACTTGGTTATGCTACAAACTTTTTTATCTAAACTTTATGTCGTGGTGGCCCATTTCTTATCTGAACAGCATCTTACGCCCCAAGATGCGAGTTCAAACTCAGCAAGTACCAATGTGACTTTTTCAAAGTTATATGTACTTTCTAAGTTGGTATTTACTCTTAGACACCGCCGACTGACGGTGAAGGGAAACATCGTGAGGAAACCCTGGACTTCGGTCTGAAATCGCCAACCCGCACTGAGCCAGCGTGGTGATCAAGCTCTCAGAAGAGCTTCTCTGAGAAGTGGCCTTAGCCCGATAGCCGGGACATTACAGGCAATTTGTACCGTGTGGTGCCGGACGTAAAGAATAACACCACCCCATTTCTTCCCGTGGGTGTCGTAAAAGGCGACTAAGGGACATACTAGAGAATGGGCAGCAGCGTTCTCTATGCATTTTACCACCATACTGCGGTCGCCAACCCGCCTGCCAAGCGTGGCGATTATGGCAAAGCCCCGCGAATTGGGGGAGGCCTAAGTCCAGCAGTGGACGTCTTACGGCTGAGATGATGATGATGATGCTACAAACTTTTTTAAATAATTTAGAATCGTTTTTAACATACAAATTAAATTTAGCAGTGTTTATACAAGTCCGTTCATCATATAATTCATAAAGTCGTTTTCTACTTTTATGTATACCAGTGGTGGCCCAATCACTAAAAGAAGCGTTAATACGAGCTGAGCTGCCTAAGTGTAACAAAGTAGCATGGGGGGACAGAGACTTACGGCAGACTGAATTATATAGCAACTATTGTAATGATCTCTTGAAAAATCTACACTTTCCCATAGAATTTACAGAATGTAGTTATCATAGATGCACAATTAAGGAACATGAAATAATTTTAGATAACATGTATGCGGAAATAGTACGTATTCTCTGTGAGGGGGCCATCACGAGTTGTAATAAGGGAACACAGCCAAAAAAAAAACGATATATACCGGGCTGGAATAAGCATGTAAAGCACGCACACGGACAAGCTCGGCTTGATTTTCAATTAGACGCTATTTGGTAGGCCTAAAAGTTGTACTTTGTACGAAAAAATGGTGGAAAGTAGAAGGATTTTAAAAAACAAATTAAAATGGTGCCAGAATAATACGGACCAAATAAAAATGAACATCATTGCAAGTCATCATGACGCAAAGAATTTTGGTAGTTTTTGGAAGGCCACGAACAGTGTTGAAGGTCTTAGTGACCCTAATGAGATCGCTAACCTATTCAGTAGAGCTTTTATGGTTGTGTCTCCCCTAGGTCCTTCGTCTGCTGGGTCGGAGGTGGTGGAGGGGTCCAGTGACATGCCTCTTAGGTTTGGGGTCGGGGAAGTAGCTTCTGTCATAGGTAGCTTAAAGAGAGGCAAGTCGCCTGGTCACGACAGCCTAAGTATAGAGCACCTACGATATGCAGGTAAACACTTACCGCGAGTGCTAGCAATGTTTTATAGTTTGTGCCTCAGTCACTCGTATCTTCCAGGTGACTTACTTAAAACTATTGTTGTGCCTATAGTCAAGAATAAAACTGGAGATACGAGCGATAAGAGAAACTACAGGCCTATTTCGCTGGCAACCATCATTGCAAAGGTGCTGGACGGTCTAATTGATCGGCAGCTGGATAAGTGCTTAACACTCCACGACGCCCAATTTGCGTTTAAGCCACATTTATCCACGGAAACAGCTATCCTCTGTCTCAAGCAGACTGTTCAGTACTATGCAAGCAGGAAAACTCCTGTATATGCATGCTTTCTGGACCTCTCCAGGGCTTTCGACCTTGTGTCTTACGGCTGCCTATGGAGGAAACTATCAAATGTTAAGAACTTTCCTAGCGATCTCGTTACAGTGCTAAAGTATTGGTATAACCACCAATACAACTATGTGAAGTGGGCGGGTGTCCTGTCGGATGCATACGGGTCGCCCAAGCTTTTCAACCTGTATGTGAACGAGCTGATCTGTGAGCTCAGCAATACCGGTATCGGGTGCTCCATTGACGGGCAATGCGTCAATAACATCAGCTACGCGGATGATATGGTATTGCTGAGCCCATCGATCAGTGCACTTAGAAGGCTTCTCCGTATCTGTGAGGATTATGCGGTGGCTCACGGCCTCAGGTACAACTCAACAAAAAGTGAACTTCTGGTTTTTAGAGCAGGTAACAAAGGTTATGATACTGTTCCACCAGTTATCCTGGGAGGCGCTCAGCTTTCAAGGGTGACGAAGTTCAAGTACCTGGGGCATTGGGTAACCGAAGGTCTGACCGACGATGTGGACATAGAGAGGGAACGCAGAGCATTGGCAGTTCGATGTAACATGCTGGCCCGTAGGTTTGCACGTTGTACTAGTGAGGTAAAAGTCCCTCTCTTTAGAGCTTAATAGGTAATAGGTAATAGGTAGAACGGGCTGGTGTCCGCAACTCCACGTCTGAGCGCGTATTTTGCGTACGGGTGGGAAATCGGTTATTCGATCCACCCCAGCTCCTCGAGACAGGCCAGCAACGCCTTGATGTTGCTGACTATCTCACGTAGGGTACCTGGGTTACCGAAGTACTTGGCCCTGTATGTGGCGATCGCCGGGCAGTTTAGAAGCACGTGCGCTGCTGTCTCGTCGTCCCCAATGCAGGCCCTGCACAGCGGACTGTCTGTAACTCCTATGACAGATAGATGTTTATTAAACGACCCATGTCCAGTTATTGCTGCTGTTACCATACGCAGCTGTCGTTTGTCTAACCGAAGGACCTGTTTAGTGAGGCGGGCATCGATGGTAGGAAGTGCTTCCTTGGCCTGCCTGCACTCACTTTGGTCCACCCATAGCTTGCAGTGTAGATCCCTGGTACGTTTTCTTACCAGAAAGCGTAGGAACCCAAAGGGAAGTGGTGCGATGGGTTCTGGTCCCACCGGTGTCATGCTCGACCCCCTTCTGGCAAGTTCATCGGCGGCGTCGTTACCTAGCAAACCGCTGTGTCCTTTAATCCATTGAATGGTCATATTATTGAGGCTACCCACCTGGTTGAGGCGCTGGTGGCACTCGTATATTAACCCAGAGTCAATCGAGTGACTGCCCAGCGCTTGCAGAACAGCCATATTGTCTGAGAGTATGCGGATCGAGTGGTCTTTAACTGCCCTGGCTATGATGGCTGAAGCAGCAAGAGTGATCCCAATGCATTCATCCTGGAACACTGTGTTGTGGACTCCCAACGGTATGGCTATATGTATGTTGAAGTCCTGCGAGAAGACTCCAGCACCTGTGCCACTGTCTGTTTTTGATCCGTCCGTGAAGATGCGCAGCTCAGTGGGGCGCAAACCCTCACACCAGCGATCTTCGTGAAGCTGGATTCTGTATTTTTTATCAAAAATGAACTGTTTGGGTACCCGGTCATTTATAGCTTTAGTGATGGGGAACTCATTGTTGAGTTCCTCAAGCAGCGCGGTGTGTTGTGTGTCTCTCTTTCTCCAGAGGTTAGTTGCGTCCAGACGCGCCGCCGCCATCGTGGCTTCCTGCTGTATGAACAGGTGAAGCGGTGGTAGACCCAGCATGGCGTCCATGGCTGCAGTTGGAGTAGTCCTCATGCAGCCCGTGACCGCCATGCAGGCTAGTCTTTGCATGCGTTGCAGTTTGTTACAGGCTGTAGTAAGCTTGGTGCGGGGCCACCAGACCACGGTCCCGTAGGTGATCATGGGTCGGATCACTGCGGTGTACAGCCAAAGTATGATTTTGGGGGATAGGCCCCACTTCTTACCGATCATTTTCCTGCATTGCCAGAATGTGATGCAAGCCCTGTTTAGTTTGCTGTCTAAATGACTACTCCAGTTTAACTTACTGTCAAGAATTACCCCGAGGTACTTGACTTCGTTGGCCAGCTGAAGTTCTGTATTGAACAATTTCGGTAGGCGGAAGGGGCCTAAAGCTCGTTTATGGGTGAACATGACTAGCTCAGTTTTAGTGGGGTTCACTGAGAGGTCATATTCACTGCACCATCTCTCTACGATACGTAGTGCTTGTTGGGTGAGGTTAAAGATCGTGCTCGTCACCTTCCCTGAGACAAGGATGGCGAGGTCGTCCGCATAACCTATTGTGTAGTAGTGATTGGCATTGATTCTGGCGATTAACTCGTTAATCACCAAATTCCATAGAAGGGGTGATAGCACCCCTCCTTGCGGGCAGCCTCTGGCAATCATAGCCAGCTGCTGCTCATCCTCTAGGCGAACCACGCGCTTGCTTAGCATGTTTCTTTAGAGCTTATTGCCAATCTATGTACACGTGCGCCCTATGGGTCGGCTGTACAAAAAGCTCGTACAATGCTCTGCGAGTCCAATATAACGCCTTCAGAGTTATGTTGGGGCTACCGCGCTTTTGCAGTGCGTCGGGGATGTTCGCGGAGCACGGTGTGCCTGATTTTTATGCTATTATGCGGACACGAATAGCGTCCCTGATGCGGCGAATGCGCGATAGCTCCAACAGCTTGGTGGCTATCATGGCCAACAGAGTGGACAGTCTATTGATGTGGAACTGGATGACCACTCACCGTGCGTCATTCCAGTATATAAAATAGAGCTTTTTTGTATTTTTTGTGTATCTTTTTGTTTCTTTTTATTTTTTGAGTGTAAAACTGTAGTGTTTTAAAATATGGACTGATGGTCTGAAATAAATATTATTTATTATTATTATTAATACTAACCGAAAAAGTCTTTGGAATGAAGATGTTATCAAATTGTGTGCAATACATTCAAAAAAATCATTATATTGTCCATTAGGGTCATCATTTGGCAACAGAAGTGGTAGATTATTCGAAAGTTTAGTTTTAAACATTTCCAAGCTTTAAGTAAATAATGTTACACTAGTTTATGAGGATTTCGTCTGTTCCTAGGATTAACATCATTTGCTGTCTTAAACAATTGTTTATTTTTAATTACAAATACACATATTTCGTAAATATATAGTGACGGTAACGGCAACAAACCAAGTTTCTTAAATATTGATCGACATGAGTCGTCAGGTTTAAGACCACAAATTGACCTTATGCACTTTTTCGAACGATGAATGCTCTACAGAAATCGGTATATAAAATCCTTTCCGAAAAATGACCCGATGACCCGGTAAAAGCCGCAGGAATACACTGAATGTGAAGAGTATAAAACCGGTCGAATTGTGGAAAGTTGTATTTGGTGGAGGCGTATGTCTCATTGAACGTTTTGTGGCTAAAATAATGATGTAGTATTGCTCTAAAATATTGCCATGCGTGGTTTTATTCTACGCCAATAATCAGTTTTAGCACTTCATCGATCAACTCAGCCTGTGTGTTTTACATTAATGTTATGTAGATGATCAAATTCATTACAGTTATTTTTATATATCGTCTGACGAAAGATCAATTAAGGTAAGTGACAAAATGCAATTTTCCGGTAGGAGCCGACAAAGATTTTTTTCCGGGTAATTTAAACATAACTTTTTTAATTCTAAGGCTATTTATGATCGAGTTTCACAGAATTATTTAGTTTAAAATGGCTCCTTGCTACTGATGATGATCATTTTCTTAAACACGATACTTTCAAAGATAGCTGTCCTTTACTTTAATGTAATTTTGACAAAAGATCCCTTACTTTAAATTGGCCCTGATATAGTTTAAGTTTTATTGAGACATTTTAATGTAAGTGTCAAAAGCAAAACCAACGATGTTTTTTCTTTTAATGTAAATAGATTGTGTGAAATTAAATTTACTCACATTTAAGTTAGTATTTTAAAAATGTATAGAAATTTAAAAAAGAATGTTTTTATTGTGAGCTTACATCATTTAGATATTCTTTTAGGTATTTAAGTATAACACGTAAAAAGAAATCAAATAAACCTTCTTTATATTATTTGAATCCATATCAATCTTACAGAAAATAATAATATTATAGCTACACATCGGCACATAGATATATGTAATATGTATGGATCTACCTCATGTGAAAGTTAAAGTTAAGCAAATTATCAATTTACATACCTAGCTAATTTTCCTTTCAGTATACGGAATTGATGATTTCCTTAACTCTAATTTTTACACAGCATTCGAAAACTGCCCTTTACAACTAAAAGGAACTATAAAATCTATAGTCTATTTAGATATTCTTATGTAAACGAATAAACTGTAGTATTAAAATCAGGATGGCACGTTTATAATCTATACTGCTTTACAATAAACCACAATGGTAGTACAAATGTTAATACCCGTTTTCGTTCTATTACTTAACAAAAAGAAACTTAAATAGTAGCTTGGTTACATAAAGAATCTTAAAACATAATAAACTATAGCATCAATTTTAAGGGAACATAATCAATCCCGACTTTTTTTTAGGTATTTAAACCAATACGTTGGGCGTCGGCTTTATAGTCTAGATTCTCATAATTGAAACAAGTAAAACTTAGCAAAACTTAAATCAAATCAAAACTAAAACAATAAAAGCATTTTTTCAACTTTTGTGTAAAACATACTGTAGAATGAGGATCAATTCGACAAAAGTATATAGCAATTTTGAATGCTACATCGAATACAATATAAATATTTGAATTAATTTCTTTTTGAATCACTCAAATCCATCGAGAAATTACAGAGATATTAAAGTTTTCAGAAACGGAGTTTTAAAACGCACGCCGGCCGCGCGGATCATGTGATGACGTCACGAGCTACGATCGCCCGCCACCCGCCTTACAGCTTTGTTATTATTTGCGGAGTTTAATCGTTGTTTCTTGTTTATTTATGTTTTATAGATATTGGTAGATAGGAAACATGGAAGTCGGATTTACCCAAGGCCCAGTCGGACAATCTCACGAAGATTGAATCGTTTATGGTTGAAAAGTTAAAAAAAAAGCAATTTATTCCAGTGCACAGGTAGGTACTACGTTTTAGAATGTTTTGATTTGGCAGGTAGGTACATTTTTCGTGTTACTACAATGTGTAGGCACCTCTCTACCTATTTTGAATATTATTTCTTACTAGCTTCTGCCCGCTACTTCGTCCGCGTAAAATTTCCTGCTCCCCCAACCTATCCCGTCGCATCGAATCGCCTGCCCGTGCGAGGTCTTTGTATGCGTGACGTTTTTCTTTGTGCTCGGCTCCTATGGGTCTTAGCGTGACCTTATATAATATATAGTCTATAGCCTTCCTCGATAAATGGGCTATCTAACACTAAACGTACTTAACTTTTCAGCTTTTACTTGGGTGTGCTACGCAATGAATTTTTTGAGAGACGAAGGCGCGCGCAATTGACGTGTTTTATAGGTAATTTTTAACTTTTTATTCGAAAAAAAAAAATATATTACCCACGTATTGAGATTTATATGTGAGCGGATTTAAAGGGGGTCGAAAATTTCATTATTTTTGCAATAGGAAACGCCATTTTCGAGATATAAGCAAAATAAAAGGAAAACAAAAATACAGTACTGTTTTTGCACATGAAGGCTGGCACGTGAAGGCGAGGCGCACAATGGACGTGTTTTATATGGAATTTTTCACTTTTTCTTCGGATAATAAAAAAAAATATTATCCACGTGTTGAGATTTATATATGTGGGGGGGGGGGGGGAGCTTGAGGCATTACAAAAGGGGTCTGATAGGACCGATGCCTGCCAGGGTCGCGAGATTGTTCGAAAGAGATACCGTGACCCTGGCACATGGGCAACTGAAGGAACACGGGTGAGTTTTAGTCAGTAAAAGTCTGACATGCCCTCCCGCTCCGCCCAGAGCGGGAGAAGTCATTTGATGATTTCCCATCCAAAAAAAAGGGGGTTATAAAGGGGGTCGAAAAGGTAATGTCGAGTGGAGTGCTACCTGCGTCAAGCAACTCGGATGCAGCAAATTCAACGCCAGGAATGCTACATTTAGCAGGTAAGTCTAATGTCCCAGTAATGTCGAGTGGAGTGCTACTTTCGTCAGGTAACTCGGCTGCAGCAAATTCAACGCCGGGAGTGCTACATTTAGCAGGTAAGTCTAATGTTCCAGTAATGTCGAGTGGAGTGCTACTTTCGTCAGGTGACTCAGCTGCAGCAAATTCAACGCCGGGAGTGCTACATTTAGCAGGTGGTAAGTCAGATGTGCCAGTGTCGTTAAATAGAGAAGTGCTTTCATCAACAGGCAATTTAGAAGTAAAATTATTGCCGCTGAGCATTCGAGACTTTCGTAAGTTAGATGAAGAAGGTGATGACTCTCCAGATAAATTTGTCTCTGTAATGTGGCCTGAAAGTGTACTGACTCTACCGGATAAGTCTGATGTTGAATGCTTAAAAGGAGTACTGGCCTTTTTAGGAAGGAATAATACATTATCTAATGTATTATTCCTTCCTAAAATAATCGGGTTCTAATGTATTATTCCTTCCGGCATCACACAATACCGTGTGGTGCCGGAAGTAAAGAATAACACCACCCCATTTCTTCCCGTGGGTGTCGTAAAAGGCGACTAAGGGACTTACTAGAGAATGGGCAGCAGCGTTCTCTACGCATTTTACCACCATACTGCGATCGCCAACCCACCTGCCAAGCGTGGCGATTATGGCAAAGTCCCCCAAATTGGGGGAGGCCTAAGTCCAGCAGTGGACGTCTTACGGCTGAAATGATGATGATGATGAATATGTTATCAGGTAAATTATTCGATTCTACAATATTACTCTTTTTAGTTATTTTTAAGTTGCTTAAGAGTTCATTTTTCATTATTGGATCAAGTTCAGTTATGTTAATAAGTATAAGCCGAATTCTCAATTTACGAAAAGCCTACACAATGCGAGGTTAGCTAAAACTGGAAATGTATAACTTGATATGTCGCCATGTCTACTATTAAGTTTATTTTATTTGAAATAATTTTGACTAATTATCTGTTTTAATTGTTTATTTTGAAATCTAATGGGTATAGTGGAGACATGAAAACGATTAAAAGTGATACTATAAAGTAAAACACAGTAAAATAGAAAATTTGTTGGTTCAAAATTAATCAACGGACTAAATGTTAATTATTTACAGTTTAAACTATGTCTGTTGTTTTATTAATTTTAAACGAAATAGTAATGTTAGGGACAAGGACCAAAAAAGACTTAAAGTTAAAATAAAGTAAAGGACATGGGCTTAATAAAAAACGTAGAGTCAAATAAATGTAACGATGTTTAGTTAGAGTTACGACAATTACGTTAATCGGATTCCATTGTAAGCAGGACTAACTCCAATATGACTTTTTGGAACGAATACATTGACCGTTATACTAATTTTTGAGAAAAAAATTGCTTTATGGCATTGAAAAATCCTTACTGTATTTGTCATTTTTTTAAAGCTAGAATTTTTTTAAATATTGCATTAGAAACAGCGTAAAAAACTGAATACAAGTGCATTTATAACTCATTTTCGAATTTGTGGCCCTTACCTTAATTGATCTTTTGCCAGACGATATTATGATAATGTATTGATGTGATATTTGATTACACCAAGACATTTTTGTGATGAAATTGTTTTTTTTTATGTCAATAAATTTAATATTGATTAGTTATTGTATCAATCGCGTGTTTAGCTCCTGTTAAAATGGACATATTCCATAATATTAGAACAAATGATCCTACGAACACTATAGATAAAGATGTGCAGTCAATGCTTTTGCCTTTAAATATTATTTATCCTAAGTGTAACATTAAACATAATATTATTACTACAAATAGTCGCATCACAAATTTTGTTTCTATGATTGGAACACTTATATTTATGATTTCTTATATACACTTCAACTGCACGGACTGGTATAAAATTAGTCCAGAATATACTTTTGTCATATCAGATTTAAACTGCATCTTCTATTGTTTCGATTTCACTATGAATTTCGTGATCAGAATCATGAAATCCAAAAATCATGTGTTATCTTAACTTTTCAAAAAGTGCATAGATTTCTCAACAATGAAGTTAGTTTTGATGATTTCATTATTTGGAATTGGATTTTGGTCATCGTGGCTCTGGGTGCATATGCCATATTTCTGATTACTTTTCACATACTGCTAAGTGTACCAGGTTATTATATATTTGTTTGCTACTGCTTTGTTGTTTTCGATTTAAACACTATTTATGCTACGCGATTTTTAAAATTGTTGGAAAATAAGGTGCGTCTATGGAACATTCGAGTTTTTAAATTTCAAGAAATAGAAAACACGTATGAAGAAAATTATGGCAAGGAACTATTTCAACCTTATGTTTATGTTTTAAAATGTTATGACAAAAATAAAGATTGTTCACAAGAATTCGTAAGTAGTTTACCGTAAATCAATGACGTTGATGTCTCAAAACATTTTTAAATAGACAATCAAGTGAGCTACTAATATATTTTAATTTTTCAGATTCTCTTTTATAACATAGAAGTATTCATCCACTCTCTAGTATACATTCAGCAAACAATTGACACTTGGCGCACAGTAGAATATTCCGAAGTGAGTTTTTCTTAATATTTTTGAATGGCAAACAAGCTGACGGTCCACCGGATTTTTACAGGTCTATACCAAAAATAAAGGTTTTTACATCTGCAACATCAAAGGAATTGCATATACGTTGCCTTTGGTCTATCCTGAAATCTCTCCCTTACTGTACCGGCATGACAAAAACCCTGCTAGGTGGCAGAAATAGGTATGGTCGCCCGTAGTTCCCGGATGAGCTGTTACACAAATAATTCTCATAAAATTACATTGCAAAAATATAAATGGGCAAAATATACAACGGGCGGCCTTATCGCTTTTTGCAGTCTCTTCCAGCATGCGTAGCATGACCACTATAGAAAGAACTTTGTCTTTTCTTGGTAGAATAGAGATAGAATGTCATACTACGCCTGCATAGAAACGGATTTAGTCGACGGAAAAATAGACAAAATTACAGATTGTAGAACGATTTATACCATTTTATGCAGGCTTAGCATGGCGCTTTCATTTCTACGAAGAATAAACACAGTTTGTTTTTCTAATTTTGATATCGCACCGTAGAAATCTTTCTGTAATCTGTTATATTGTCGTTCGTTTCTCACGATCATTGTTTACGTCCCTTTAGATATAGACTATTTTAGAAGAAAGTTATCTAATCAAACTGTGACAATCGCAGTGACAACTGTTAGTTGTATAAGGTAGTGAAGGCAATTTGATTTTGTAATCGCCATAAGTAATCGAGTTGATTTAGATTAAAAAAATCAACAACCGTGAGTAAATAAATAAAGAAACTTTGGATAAAGTTAGTTTATTTTTGTTAATTTTCACATTGTGTGAACTATCACTTTGTCTATTCTTCCGTCAACAAAACCCCTTTCTACGGTGGTCATGCTGGTATACTTGGAATGGATATAAAATAGAGTTGTCGTTTATTTTAATATCTTTACCACGCAAACTTCATTCGGCAGTTTTTTTATCATATCCAATTTTCATTACTTATAGGTAGTAACAAATTTGGCTTTGTCGTTTACATCTTTATGGGTGATGAAGAATTTGATATGGCAAACAATGCTGAACGTTCAATGCAATAAATTCTACTCGGCTATGCAAAGTGTTCAAGATACTTGTGCCATTATTTTGAAGTCAGCTTGTTCTGGTATGTTTTAGATAATAATATTAAGATAAGATAACAATGATAAGACAACTTACATGTGCTGTACTATTACAATGTGTTTTTTCAGATAACGAGAAAAAGCTTTGCAAAAATGTACTGCGCTTGCATCGAGCATCATTCAGAAAGATGCGTGTGTGAGGTCTGTTCTACGTAGACGCTGCGTTACATTTAAGTCTGATGAGTCTTTTTGCTAAGCATACAATTGTTTTGCTACAATTTGCGTTTGTGTAATTGTGTCAACAGTATCGCTTTCGTACACTAGAATTTGTGAGTTGTGAGATTACGCTAGTTGTAGGCACGTAGAAAAATTATAATAAATATATAAACACAGACAGCCAGTAAACAAAATAAGTGGTTTCATTTTCTAACAGAAATGGAAAAAAACTGTGATATACGTTCACAAGATCATTTATTATATAAATTCAAGAACAAGTCGGATTCTCGTTACAAAACAGTTTCCAGGCATAAACTCTACTATTATGGTTTCCATCCTGGTCATTTAATTTTCACTGCTCACTGAAGATTCTGCAATAAAAGACACAATTTACTGCTACACAAATCACTGTCTATAATAAGTTGACAGGCTTATCTGTTGATACGTCTTCTCCGATATCACTTCTTCAAGAAACTAGTTCCTGTCAGAAATCTTCTACTAATACATAATTTATACCATTATTTAATCCGCCCGGGCAAATCTTATTTATTGATAGGCTTACTTCTAAAACACACATTGCTAGAGCATTACTGGATAATGGAAGAAAGTTTTCATCATAAAACTTGTTTTGATAATATGTTTACTGATTTTGATGCTAAAAATAAATTAGTTTTAATTGATTTAACGTCCGACCACTGTGGTTTGCTATTTAGCTTTCCTATGCCATCGTTTAAAAAGGAGTATAAACTTGAATGCAGGCCTTATACAGCTAGTAGGTACACCAAGTTTTAAAATAATAGCTCATAGAATTACACCATCTATAGTAGAACACGAGAATCCTTATGCAATTTATGTAGATCTCTTTGATGTAGTGCAAAATGAGTACAAATCTACTTTCAAGATCAAAACCATTGACATTAATGGTACCTCCGTTGGCTTTAACCAATGGGCTTCTGCAGGTATTAACAAAAGTAGAGCGAGGCTATACGAGTTATATGGTTTTAAAAAAGTACAGGATTGATATTCCTTTCCTAGAGTATGTCAAGAAATATTTAAAATTATTTAAAAAGTTTAGTGCTTTTGCTAAATCTAAATTTTTCCACAATCGAATTAAAAACTCAAAGAATAAAGTAAAAACCACTCGGAAAATCATTCATAATATACGCTGCCAGGCTAGACCTCACAATACGATTTCAAGTGCGCAGTGGAAGAGTTATAATCGTGGGGCTCTAGAGACAAGAAGTGGCGAGCGTTACTAGTCCGCCGTACGCGGAGCAGACAATCAAATCAAACACTTACCTGTTGGTTGAAGGACACTGCTCTGGTGCCAACCTGGAGATATGTATGTAAGTGAGTGTATGTGTATCGTGTCGTGACGTTATGAGTATTCTCCTGGTAACAATCCGCTTCCAATTAGGCTGGAGACAATCACAGCATGCGGTCTTCAAATCACTCATTCACAATAGCGTCACTTGAATGACCTTCAACTATTTATACGAGATATTTCCAACAAATAAAACCCGTGATATGTCAAATTAGGGGTTATTAACAATCCAAACAATGGGTCATGACCTATCGTCACCAAAACGACCGGGTAAGGGATAACTTTACAAAAAGATCGCGAGACTCAAACGGCGACATGCTTCCTCGTTTCCCACCGAAAATCAAGATAGAGTGTCAAACGTCAAAATCAAACTTGACAAGTCAGATGTCATTCCGTTACGCGTTGCGTGCGCATAGAGAAACTATTTCAGGACGCAACATCTACCCCCCCCGGACGGGCCTTCCCGTCCGCTAATCACTTGGCAATCCCGACAAGGTTGCGTTTTATCAGTCCACCTGATGCGCTCCTGGAGGATGTGCAAATACTCCAAGCTCCAACGCTTCCAAAACTCTGAGCGAGCTGCTGCACCAACTGAAACCGCGATAGCCAATTTTGGCTCACATCGACAAAAGGGTGCTCCGGCAGGGCGACAAGTGGCTGTCAAATCAAAAAATGGCCCGGGGTCAGGGCCTCCAAGACTTTCGGGTCCGAAGACAGCGGGCACAATGGACGCGAGTTCAATACAGCTTCAATGCGGCAAAATACTGTAGCTAACTCCTTAAAGGTGAGAACGGTGTCTCCCAACAATCTGCACCAGAGTCCCTAACCGCCTTCACCGCGGCCTCAAAATACCCCCCCAATGGGGGCAGGCTGGCGGGTCAAAACAATAACAAACAACAAAACAACCAAACAACAATAACAACCAAACAACAATAACAACCAAACAACAACAACAACAATTTAACCAAATGGCCCTCCTTAGGCAACAAAAGGGGGTGACGGACCCCATAAGGAAGGCTAGAGTGACTCAACCGTCAACAACCAAACAACAAAAGACCCGTATCGTCCAAAAAGGGGTTCAATTTAATAACGGCTTCCGACAATATCCAAAACTCTCGCTGCAGAATGGCCAACAGCGCATTGCAACCGGCATGCGAGTTCTTAATGTGACGATCAGTCACCAACAATTCAACAACAAAACAACAATTCAACAATTTGTCGAGGGAGCTTTATCGACTCAACAAAACTCAGGGTCCTTTGTTCCAACAACGAGCACCTTGAGCCCGGGCAAAGGACCCGACATCAAGACTGGCGATCGAGGCCAAACATCCTCGGGGTGAGTCAGCCAGTCTGGACCCCACCATAGGGGGCAAGCAAACAAGCGGGGTGCCATGCACCCACGTGAGGCCACGGCGCCTGGGTTCAAATCTCCAGGCAAGTGCCTCCAAATCAAAGGCGTATCAAAATTTTGAATCTGGGACACTCGGTACGCAACAAAGACCTCCAAAGAGTGGACGGACGTCTTCAACCAACACAAACCAATTTGACTGTCCGTCCAGGCGTAAGAAGCCCGAATGTCCACAGTTCCACCCAAAGTGTGAGCAACGTGGTTCAATAGACGCACAAGACGCGCCGCCCCTGACAATTCAACTTAGGGATGGTCAGTGCCGTCCGGAGGGGGGCCACCTTGCTCTTGACCAAGACCAGTGACAAATTCACCTGGCCTGTTGCGCAGACGGTGCGCAGACAAACAACAGCTGCATAACCGTGCGAAGACGCATCACAAACAAGGGTAGCAGTGTAGCTCCCAGGGGGGAGGATAGCGCGGGGTAACACGACCTCGTTGACTGCAGGGAGTGCGGATACAAATTGGAGCCACTCTTCCAACAGGGTTTCCCAAATTGGCTCGGGCCCAGCCAAGTCCCGCAGTCCAAAGGCGCTCAAGAAAACAATTTTGCCCAAAACAATACAAACAAAACAACAAAACAATAGACAAAAGGCAACCCTGGGCTCCCATGTCCAAACTGGCACGGACCACAACAGAGTCCCCCGTGGGCCCCCAGACCTGACCGATGCCGTTGGCAACAAAACCATGTCAATCTGAGAGGTACCTTAGCGGGGCAGGCGCCAATGTCCTAACAATGCCTGGGCGGCGACCGATCGCCGCACACCCAGGCTCCGCACCCAAGCTCAAGTCCCTCGCGACGAGGATGGAGGCCAAACTCCTCGTCCGCGCGGTGTCCCGAGCCACGCGCCATCGCTGGATTGGCATATCCCACCGGATGCCCGAATGGCGGGGGGCGTGACTCCAACCGGGGACGTTCCGCCAATGGAGGGGAGGGAAGGCGGTGCTGGTCTGGCCAGCGCTGCCTAGCAACAACTGCGTAATCGCCTTTACACGGGGAGACCAAATGGCGGTCGCGCGGCTCCCGATCAACTTGCGCGGGGGGTGGAGTGCGGCGCTCAAAATTGCGGGCCTCTCCCCGGTTCTGAACCGGCGAGGCAGAAGCCCGGTGACCAACTCCATGGTTCCCCCCCGTACGCGAACCTTCATCAGAGGCTGGTCTGCCAGCGTGGTTCGCGTTAGCGCACAAAATGTCCAAATGGGACCCCCTACAAATTCTACAAGGGCGGGGGTTGGGGCAGTCCCGATGGAAGTGAGCCCCCAAACAAGAGAAGCACATGCGGCGTGCATTGGCAATTCGGCGGCGGGCACTCACGTGCAATTTCAAAAAAGGCCGCGCAAGTTGCCATGCCATGCCTCGTGTCCCTACAAACTCACAACCAGGACGACTCTGGGTGCCAGCAAAACGAGCTGCAGGGCGACCATCAACAGGCCCGCGAGCCCTAGTCCGTCCCTGGTCTCGTGGCCGGGAAGACGGCTGGCATGACTCAGTGGCAACGCCAGAGTTGTCCACAAACCGACACTCATCCTCCAAAAATTGGACGAGGTCACCAAATGGGGGGAGATGTGTGACACTATCCCCACCATACCTTTGCTCGAAATGAGCCCTCAAATCGGCAGGAAGCCGTTGCAGCACAACATGCACCAAAGGGTAAGACCAATGGTCCACCGGCAAGTCCAATTGCTTTAAAGCGTTGGTCGCTGCCACCAACGGGTTCAACAGGTCAGTACGCAATGCTGACAAACTAGTAATGACCGGTAACCCCAAAATCAATCCAATATGAACGTCAGCCAAACAACGTTTATTTTGGTACCGCCGGGTGAGTAGTTCCACAGCGGTAGGGTAGGCTGAGTCAGTCAAAGACAGATGCTGCACCAAGGCTCGGGCCTCACCTTCCAGGACGGACAACAAATAGGCCAACTTTTGGGCGGGTCTGAGGTCCGAGCGTGCATCAACCAAACTTGCAAACAGGTTGTGGAAACCGTACCAGTGGTCCCAGCGACCGTCAAGTGTGGCAGTTCCAAAGCAGGCAATCTACTCAATAGTCCGGGACCTGAAACAACCGAGGTCTCCGGCTTGACCTGGACAGGTGTCCGGCACTGCAATATTTCCATATGTATGCCATTGCACAAACAAAACCATTCAAATAAACAAAACAATTAAATTATCAAATAACAAAGTTCAATCAATAAATAACAAGGAAATCCAACGCAAACAATCAAATAAAATAAACCAAGCAAAAGGTAATTAAGTAACAAAGTTCAAACAATCAAACTACCAAACTGACTAATCAGCAACTCAAGAAATAACAATATATTGGTTTCAGTTCAATTCAACAATAAACTTTTATTTTAATTCAAAATCAATATCAACGTTCAAAATTCTATATCATATTCAATTCAAATATTCAAATTCTAATCCAATTCCAAAAGTTAAGTTCACAAACCACTGTGTCAATGGTAAAATAATAATAATCCTTTATTCCAACTCAAAACAATGGTAATACTCAAAAATGCCAATTTCAAATATTAATTTTCTCAAACAACCATATCAATGGTACAAACTCAATATTTTAATGTCTTCCTGACATTCAATACAACACAGATCAGACACAAAAAGGGGCTACAACAAGGGGCTGCAACACAGCCCAATCCAATCCACTTTATTAGCCCGGCTGACCTTGGCAACATCAGGTTACCCGTCTCAATAAATTTAAACAAATTATTTCAAATACCAATTAATTACCATTAACAAACATTTACAGCGAATTACTACTTCGCTTATAGAGACTGCCAAGTAATTAGCCTACTGTAAATTACCAATTTGGTGGTTTTGTAGGTTAAAACCACGCCTCTGATACCAAACTGTACGCTGCCAGGCTAGACCCCGTACAATAGGATTTCAATTGAGTAGGTGGAAGCGTGCTAACCGTGGGGCTCTAGAGACAAGAGTGGCTAGCGTACTGTCCGCCGTACGCGGAGCAGACAATCAAATCAAACACTTACCTGTTGGTTGAAGGACACTGCTCTGGTGCCAACCTGGAGATATGTATGTAAGTGAGTGTATGTGTATCGTGTCGTGACGTTATGAGTATTCTCCTGGTAACAATCCGCTTCCAATTAGGCTGGAGACAATCACAGCATGCGGTCTTCAAATCACTCATTCACAATAGCGTCACTTGAATGACCTTCAACTATTTATACGAGATATTTCCAACAAATAAAACCCGTGATATGTCAAATTAGGGGTTATTAACAATCCAAACAATGGGTCATGACCTATCGTCACCAAAACGACCGGGTAAGGGATAACTATACAAAAAGATCGCGAGACTCAAACGGCGACATGCTTCCTCGTTTCCCACCGAAAATCAAGATAGAGTGTCAAACGTCAAAATCAAACTTGACAAGTCAGATGTCATTCCGTTACGCGTTGCGTGCGCATAGAGAAACTATTTCAGGACGCAACACATAATGAAACGGATAAATCAGTTAAACAAGAAAAACAACTTGAAATTATGGTCGACAACATGTTATTTAATAAGGCAGCTGACGTAGCACAGGCATTTAATGAGTTTTTTGCCAACATACCTATAACTACAACTCGTATCTTAAATTCGTCCCCGTCTAAAACTGTAAACTTATTGCACAGTAGTGTACCTCAAAGTAGTCGCCTATTCAATTTCGAACATGTAACGACTCGTAATGTAGTTAATGTTTTTAACACACACAAGTATGAAAACACTGATGGTTTCAGGGGCATTTCCATCAAACAATTAAGTAATATAATATACATCGTAGCCCCCTATGCAGCTGTTACTTTAATAAATGTTTTGATTTCGGAACTTTTCCCGACCTCATGAAGAGAAGTAAAGTCACACCATTATTTAAATCATAACAACACTGACGTTTCCAATTTTAGGCCTATTTCTATCTTACCTGCATTTAGCAATATATTTGAAAGTTATTTAAGTGGTTCCTAAGACATATTAATTTAAATAGCCTACTTTATAATGAGCAATATGGCTTTACAAAAGGTCGCTCAGCTACAGATGCGAGCGTTGCTTTCTTGAAACACATTTTTAACGCATGGGAGAGCTCGCAAAATGCTACGGAGTTTTCTGTGATCTCTCCAAAGCCTTTGACTGCGTGCACCATGACACGTTTTTGCGTAAACCACGTCATTACTGTGTCCATAACGAGGCTTTAAACGCAATAAATTCTTTTTTCTTAAAGGTTCCAATGTGTCGAAATTAATGGTGTAAAATCTGCTGGGCTACCGGTTCAGTTAGGTGCGCCTCAAGGCTTTATCCTCGGCCCATTCTTGTTAAGAACAGCGTACATACTTACCATGCTACTTGCAGGGTATTTGTGACGTTGTACTGTTTGCAGATGATAACTCTATTATTTTCAAGTAGACAGGAACAGACAAGATTTTGACGACGTTAAAATTGCACTCTCATTGGCAACGGATTGGTTTACGGCAAATAATCTAGTTCTCAATGTCAAGAAAACGAAATGTGTAAAGTTCGCCTGTAATGATAATGATGAATGTAAGAAGTCTAGCTCAACACCCTCTTAGATAAAGAGGTACTTAAAACTGTAGACTTGGCAGTTTTTCTGGGCATAACAGTAGATTGCAAACTTCAGTGGGGTCCATATATTGAGGCCTAACGAGGAGACTCAGTTCAGCAGCCTATGCCGTCAGAAAAGTAAGACAATATACTGACATTGATACAGCTCGGTTAGTCTATTTTAGTTATTTCCACAGAGTTATGTCTTGCGGTATTCTACTGTGGGGCGAAGCCTTGTCCTTCAGAAACGAGCTGGTCGAATAATTTACCAGCTACGTGCCAGAGTTTCCCTATAGACTTTTTGAAGATATTGGTATTCTTACGGTGGCATCACAATTCATTTACCCCAACATCATAAATATTAGGTTTTTTAAATTTATTTAAAAAATACATTACACCCTAACAGCTATAATGCGCCCATTCGATGTTACTACTATATAGATACAAAAAAGATAAACAAAAATTCTCATAATTAAATTAACAAAATTCACAAGAATTTGATCTCTAAATATTTTCAATGCAATTTTGTGAACCCCATAAGGATGCACTGAAATATATTTACCTCTATCGAAATAATATTCACTAGTTGAACTAATTTTAATTCGTATAATGTTACTAGGTATAATGACTATTAGCATAATAATATTTAGGCATACTTTTTATAATGCAATTTTTAACCCTAAATTAAAGGTAAAGAATATTTGTTTAATAATATTAGTCAACCATCTTCAGAGCAGTTAATTATTGTCTTATAAATTCAATATGTAGGATACCGGCGAGAGAATTGTTGATGAAATTATTAAGCGTCTACGGATGTCACCCTACTAGATACCGACGAAATAATTTACTAAGTTTTATCAAATCATTTTTATTTTAACATTTGTATTCTGATGCAGAAATATATTTTCTAAGTATATTAATGCGATATGTAAAGCCACAGCGTATGTAACTTGACTAAGATTTATATAACATGGCAGCATTATAGCAAGAAAGAAAAATAACTAAGCTATGATTATTTCTTGGCATCAATAGTCTAAGTCAAATAAGCTCTTTATTATGAAGATTTTTTTTTCAGACTTGGATAGTACTTATTATCAATAATAAGTCCTATCAAAGTCTGAAAAAAAAATCTATTTCTGCATCAGAATACAAATGTTAAAATAAAAATGATTGCTTGTGCTAAAGATTATAACGGTCATAATTTTTCAATACGTACATATGACATCACAGTGCAATTCGAGTATGGCAATATCACAAAAAAAAACATGACATTTCAATTGTCAATCGGCCGTCATATATATATCATTGATAACTTGTCGTTGTCTTCGCGTACGTCTCTGAGATTTACGGTTCCCTGTGTGACTAGTGCTTGCCTAAGGATTCTGATTGTTTGCCTATACGACGACATTTTTCTGTGACTTTGGATTCCGATTCTGCCTGATACCTTGTATTTTGTGTGCATCGATTTGTTTATCACGATGAGTAGCCGTGTAAGGCGTACAAGCATTATGTGTGTCAACTGCAACATATTATGTGTCAATAAAATGCGCCGATGCCCTGCACTTATTGGCACTTAACTCGAGAGTTGGATGTTGCGCTCATAAGATGACTGTTGTATGATATCTAGGATGGGCCAGACATCAACCATATATCAAAGCACCCGCAGGTTTTCTTGATGACATTGTGGTTAGAGAAGAAGAGGAATAAATATTTAAAAAAAGTTGTTTTTTTTTTCTAAACCTACCAATGACCTAACCTTTTTTTTATTAATTTTTTCAGGATGGGAAATCATCATATGACTTCTCCCGCTGTGGGCGGAGCGGGAGGGCGTGTCAGACTTTTACTGACTAAAACCCACCCGTGTTCCATAAGTTGCCCATGTGCCAGGGTCACGGTATCTCTTTCGAACAATCACGCGACCCCGGCAGGCATTGGTCCTAGTAGACCCCTACACTGCTGCTGACATCTCTTTGAGGCGCGCGTGGAACACTGCGCGCCATCGACCCGAGCTTGGTCCTTACCGGGCGGCGAGCTACCCATTGCTCGCCACCCGCAAGCTCGCGCCTACGGTGGCCGGGAGTCCGCTATTGACTCCCGACGCCCGGGGCGCCTCCTCCTGCGGCGGCTAGGGACGTGAAGGTGCAGAGACTGCCACTCCCTCACGCGCCCCGCCTCCTCCTTCGCGAGCATTACTACTTCGCAGAAGGAGGTGACGGCTTCCCATTCCCTCTTGCTCCGTACCATGGCTCGCACCAGGGCCGGACGCGAGAGGTCGCCGCCGCCGATTGCCTCCACGAGGACACGGCGTTGCTCCGCCCAGGCAGGGCACCTCCACAATGACCTACCCTTACCATGTAATGAATCATACTATATCTATAATTAACTGCTCTGAAGATGGTTGACTAATATTATTAAACAAATATTCTTCTGAACATATAATTAAGTAGGTAGGTATGTACCTGCCTAGGCCTATTTATTTACGTGGACCATGTGGCAGACCTATGCACGTCGGTTGGACTTAATATTCTATACGTATAAATAATACGTAGTCCGTAGTTTATTTTATATTTAAAATGCATTTCTATCAATGATATTTTGAGCAATAAGTAGGTATTTCGATATATCTTTTTCAATAAGTCTGTTGTTGACGAGACATAACCTCCAAAACTTCAACCTGAAATATCTTAAATTCCTTACTTCCTATAAAAGTATAACTAAAGACAAAACTGTTCAGCAATTCAATCTCTATACTTTTACATAATTTTCATAGGCAGACGCTAAAAAAAAATGTCAACAAAAATTTGTTTGGGAGTTCGCCACTGTTCTTTAATGACAGAAACGAATCGCTGCAAAACCGACTGCACGTAGTCTTGTCTCCACTACCCCTAGAGTGTAATTTAAAATCCTGTAGCGCCGGAGCCGTGACATAAATCATGCCTTCTGCATGTTGCATGCCTGCTGCATGTTGCATGCTTACTTGCATGCTGCATGCCTGCTGGATGCATGCTTGCATGCTGCGTGCCTGTTGCATGCTTGCTTGCATGCTGCATGCCTGCTGCGTGCCTGCTGTATGCTTGCTTGCATGCTGCATGTTTGCTGTATGCATGGTTTATGAATGTTTACATGTTTATTAGTGTCTAACAGTTTAGGGGTTAATTATTATGCTTCTTTATTATGCCTTTAAAAAATATGTTTTAATATCATTATGCGTAAATATTTTATGCTTTAGAATGTTATGCTTAATCATTATTATGATTAAAGAAATTATGCTTAAAAATATTATGCGTACGCTTTTATGCGTAAATAATGTTATGCGAAAATATAGTTAGGAGAAAAAAATTATGCCAAGTTATATTAGGTCTAAAAATTTATGCAAATCGATAGGGAACCACGGAGAGGAACAGTCTTTTTTTTTCAATTTTCGTCAAAATTCGAAAGCTATATGGACTAAAAATGAACACAACGTTTAATTATATGAAAATAAAGTTCTTTCATGTGATACCTCAAATGCCCTAGTAGTAGCGTCTCTTAGAATTTTTAAGAACCCCATTCAGTCCTTGTTGCAAAAAAAATATTCATATTTTTATTTCTTTCTTATTTGCAAAATTGTTGGGCAATCGTCATCTAAAACTATTCCAAAATTAAAGTTGTATGTCTACATGGCATTAGTAGTTCTTAAGATATCCAGCTGTGACAGCCAGGTGGTTAGACACACTGAATCTCACCATATCTGCATAGAGGTTCCTTTTTACTATTTTGGTACAGACCCTAAAAGCGAACGAATACTAATAAAAGGTGTAATATAAAACGTAAATCCCGGATTATTTTATTTCATACCAAAGTTTCATGTCCTTTATTGCCTGATATACCTAAATCTATAGAAATAGCAGATCCTTGCTATTACAAACCCTCTGAAATTGAATTACTACTTGGGGCTGTCGTTTATTGGAAAATTGTAGATTCTAAACAAAATCAAGCTAGGGAAAAATAAACCTACACCACAAAACTGTGTGATAAGGGACACAGGGTTAATTAGGAGATAAGGGACTTGTTCGACGCCAAGCCAAGGGCTCACCATAGGCTTTAATAGCGCAATGGAAGTTATGGTGGGCCCTGGGTCAAGAGTGGCGTAGCGAACTGTCCGCCGTGCGCGGAGCCTATCAATACAATAATCAAAAGACTCACCTCATGGTTGAAGGAAACTGCTTCTGGGGCCTACCTGGATTTATGTATGTAAGCGAGTGTATATTGTATTGTGTAGTGACGTTATGAGTATTCTCCAGGATATCAGCCACTGCAACACGCCTGGTACCAGGACATGCGCTCTCCAACACGCGTTTTCTAATAGCGTCACTTAACCTCAAAATCAATTCAAACAAACAAATATGTCCAAACTCAACCCGTATTATTTCGTCAAATTGGGGTTATTTACAATCAAACAATAGGATCACGACTAATTGTCCAACAAAACGATCGGTTCTAAGGGATTAATTTACAACAGGGTCGCACACGCAAATTGGACCGACATCTTTTTCCAACCAAAATCAAAGAGCAAGTGTCAAACTGACAGATGTCACTCCGTTTCACGTCCTGGTGCGTTCACAGAGTAACCAATTCGAACGGGAGGGAACAGGACTCTTACTCTAATGGAATGTTGAGACTATTCGTGCTCCGCCATCTAAGAAAATTCAATTTTTCGATGAGGAAACTATTGTGAAAACCATTCTTTTAAACAACTGTTCGCCTGACCGATGGGATATTGTGTGAAATTTTCATTGGGGGAAGTCCCAACTGAGGTTCTCTCTCTTATTGCTAAAAGGCATTTCTATAATTTACATATTATAGGCGGTAGCACATCTAGCGTTTTTGTTAACATACTTATGGCTTATGAAGAATTTGATATGGGAAACAATGTTGACCCATCAATGCGATAAATTCTACTCGGCCATGCAGTGTTCAAGATACTTGTGCAATTTGAAGTTTTGAAGTTAATTTGTTGTGGTAATTTTTTCATGTAATAGTATTTGATAACAAATGTTATTACTATTTATATGTTCTTAAGTATTACGTTGTGGTTGGGCACCTCAAGTGACCTGAAATTGACTCGTTAATACTTATTTTTGTTATACCTAAGTATTAGGTAATTTCTCTAGCAATAATTAATTCGTTTCAATTGGTTTCGATATGTTAGTATCTGTGGCTAACTTGGTCCGCGCGCCTACGGATCGCGTTTTGATTCAACCTGGTGACGCCAGCGACATAGTTTTGGCCACCGCTCACCGATAGCCGACTAATATGAACCCCTTATTCTCCTTTGTTCGAAAGTCTCCGTCGGTGCTATTTCCTGTAATTTTGAGGAAAATTTGGTTTTTCACCGTGATGGACAGATAAAGTTTGAAGAGACTCGTTATAAATACCCAACAGTGATTTGACAATCTGTTTCGTAAAAGTGCTTCACGGTGTGAGCTGCTGACAGTTGCTGGTGACGCGTTCCTGAGCTGGTCTACAGGTTAGTGAGCCAATAGTTTTCAGTGCTAACGTCGAAACCATTTATCATTCTTCAGCTCACAGGGTGGGTTTCATAGGAATCAACATAATTACTATCAAACCATAACTTTTCATATCTGAGCTCCCCGCGTGTTCGTAGGCTATGTACACGCCGTTTCAATATTTGATATGGTCCTTCATAGCTGGGATATTGTATACTAGCATACATTTTCACTCAAAATACTTATTACAAGTATTATTTTCCATATAAATGCTTGGATGTTCGCAGATTTACGTAATTTTTTGGTAAAGTTCTCGAAGTACCAACATATTACCGCCATTGTGCGCCGGTAATGCCATTTGTAAATTGCACGTATTTTTATCTCGTATAATTTCACATCATCATCATCATCATCATCATTTCAGCCGTATAATTTCACATACCTAAATAATGTTTCAATTTTTTCTTAAATTCATCGTGAATTCTTGCGTTAAAATGCCAACGGATAAAGACAATATGTCTAGTGAATAACCCTCGCTTTGGGGGTTAGCGTGCTGGGGGTTGATTGAAACACTTGTGGCTGTTTCCCAAGTTTATTCAGAGATGTCGTGCTTACAACTTTGAACAAATGCTTCCACAAGAGCTCACAAAGTGCTCACAAGTGCTCACAAGTGCTTCCACAAGAGCTCACAAAGTGCTCACAAGTGCTTGTCAAACAAAATTTTATCCCAAGACCTTATACCTTTAGCGGAAAATCTTAACACCGCAATGTACGAATCTGACGTTTTCTTAAAACACCATCTTGTGGCTAGTCGATGAATAATTACGAAGCTTAGCTGACTGTACGATTGCGCTGTCAGTACAATAGTTTTCTATGCGGCTAAACATTCCGCCCACCAAGGACATTTTGTACAACATTATGTCCTTCAAATATTAAAATAGCTAATGAAGAACAAACAATACATATTAACAACAAACAATAACATGCTTAAAATTATCTTAAAAACAAAAAACTACTGCTCAAATATTCAAGCAACAGGCAAGACACAAAGTTTGGATGTTGGTCGTTTAAATTTCGAACCGTTGCTACATAGTGTAACTACTCGTGTTAAATTATCAAGCCCCGGATGTTTCTCAACCACTCTGCCAAGTAGCACCTACAAGGAGGCATGTTATCCTCCTTAATTAAAACTATGTCCCCTACGTTCGGTTCAGGAGTTTGCGTAGACCACTTATACCGATGAAGCAGTGTGGTCAAGTATTCGCTTGACCAGCGTCTCCAAAACTGTTGCAGCGTTTGTTGAACGAAATGCCACCTCTTTAGACTAGATATGTTAGAGTCTTCATAATTCCTATCTGGTGCGTTTATAATAGGTTCACCAATAAGAAAATGCCCAGGTGTTAATGCATCACAACTGTTGGAATCCGTTACCCTACACAACGGACGTGAATTTAAGCATGCCTCTACTTGACTTAAAAGAGTAGACATTTCTTCGAAAGTTAAAGTAGAGGTACCTATTACCCGACACAAATGCTTTTTGCATGATTTTATTCCAGCTTCCCACAGACCGCCAAAGTTCGGAGAATGTGGTGGAATATAATGCCATGTTGTTCCCTCAGCTGCTAAAGCTGCAGCAATTTCCTTAGTTATGATTGAATTTTCAGAGCTAAACATTGCATCTAACTCTTTAGAAGCACCCTGAAAGTTAGTGCCATTGTCACTCCATATATTTTGGCAGTGACCACGTCTAGCAACAAACCTTTTAAATGCAGCAATGAACCCCTCTGTGGTAAGATCGCTTACGACCTCGATATGGACAGCTTTTGTGGCCATACACACGAATAAACAAATATACCCTTTGTATGCGTGATGGCCCCGACCCTTAGATGTCCTTAAATTTATAGGACCTGCGTAGTCTACCCCACTGTTTTTAAATGGCCTGCTTGGTGTAACCCGCGCCGGTGGCAGTTGACCCATTAACTGAGGTTTAGTTGTAGCTGCATACCTGATGCAAGTTACACATTTCCTTACAAATGCTGTAACTAACCGCTTAGCTCCTAAGATATAATATTTCGTGCTCAAATACCTGAGCATAAGTTGGGGACCTCCATGAAGACTTCTGTTATGCGCATTTGATATTAAGAGATTGGTGAAGTGATCGTTACCTGGAATTAATATTGGATGTTTATGGTTGTGGTCGAGATCTGAACGTTCTAATCTACCGCCCACCCTCAAAATCTGTTTTGAATCCAAGTAAGGATTTAAGGACTTTAGGACCTTCTCTTTACAACTTCCCCCTTTTTCCAGGTTAGTAATCACTGCTTCGAATCCTTTGCCTTGACTAACCCTAATGCATGTCTCTAACGCTAATTCGCGCTCTTCTGCGGTAATATAGCTGAAGATTTTCCTCGTAGTCTTTGGTTTTCTTAGTTCGAGAAAACGCCTCACATAAGCTACTATTCGCAATAATTTGTCCAGGGATGAATATTTATCCCAGATAAAACTGTCGGTATTCACTGCTACATGTACCCTCTTCTCCTCCAGTTCAGTTGAAACTGATTTACGTTTACCCTTTGCTATTATCGTGTCTTTCAGGAATTCGGGACCTTCTAACCACAGTTTGAAATATATGAACTCCGAGGCGTACATACCCCGTGATGCGCAGTCAGCAGGATTGCTTTTTGATGTGACATGGCCCCATTGATGTGGTTCACTTATGCTTAAAATTTCTGAAACGCGATTAGCGACAAAGGTTTTCCACTTATTAGGGTGACTGTTTAGCCACGCTAACACGATCTCTGAATCGGTCCAATAATATAAATTCGATTTACCGATTCCCATCACTTCAGAGTCTTCAGAAAGTAGCTTTGCTAGGAGGACTGCTCCACACAACTCTAATCGAGGCACTGATACCGTCTTGATAAGTGCCACATTGGTTTTCGCTGTAAGCAGAGTTATATAAACGCTACCATCAGTATCAACTACCCGTGCATAAACTACCGCAGCGTATGCTGAATTTGATGCGTCGCAAAATCCATGCAATTCAACTTGCTTGCTACCTGGTTTCATTTTCAACCATCGAGGTATTGAAAATTCGGTTAAACTTTTCAACTCCTGCCGGTAAGTAAACCATTCCTTTTTTATTTCATATGGAATTTCTTCATCCCATCCAATTCCAGAGATCCATAATTTTTGGATTAAAATCTTTGCTAATACGATCACTGGAGCGACCCATCCCAAAGGGTCAAATAGTCTTGCTATATCTGATAACATTTTCCTTTTAGTTACAGGTTCTTGCAGCAGAGGTAACTGAACAGAGTACTGGAAGGTGTCGCAGCTTCGGTTCCAGGTAAGTCCCAATGTTTTGAATATCTCATCCTGTTTTATGTTGATTTCCCTTTCTACACCATCCTGTCCCTTGAACGTGTGTTTTTCACCTATGATCTTCTCTAGTAGTTCACTACTGTTGCTTGACCATTTCTGTAAATTAAATCCTGCTTTAGCTAATAACATATTCATTTGGTTATAGATCTGCACGCCTTCTTCTATCGAGTCACAACCAGTCATGAGATCGTCCATGTAATAATCTTTAAGTACCCTTTCAGCTGCCAGTGGATATTTGTCTCCTTCATCGTACGCTATTTGCTGCATCGCTCGAACTGCCAAAAAAGGCGCTGAAGATATACCAAAAGTAACCGTTAGTAATTTATAATCTTTAATTGACGATTGTTTGTTGTTTCTCCACACGATGCGTTGAATATCTGTATGATGATCGGCAACGCGCACCATCCGGTACATTTTGATAATGTCTGACACTAAACAAATGCGGTGGGTTCTCCAACGAATCAGTAAGTGTCGAAGATCTGGTTGCAGCCTTGGACCAATTATCAGATCATCGTTGAGAGATATTCCGTTTTTTCCCTT
Organism: Aporophyla lueneburgensis; assembly: GCA_932294355.1. Taxonomy (NCBI): domain Eukaryota; kingdom Metazoa; phylum Arthropoda; class Insecta; order Lepidoptera; family Noctuidae; genus Aporophyla; species Aporophyla lueneburgensis. The sequence continues at coordinate 11,850,105 of OW028735.1, forward strand.
GCAGGAAGCATCAAAGACCACCCTAACCTTGGTTGTGTCTTTATCGTCACGTATAACTGCATGATGAGGCAAGTACACTGCATTTTGATTTTCTTCTTCTGCTTTTGTTATTGGCCTCATGTGACCAAGCTGCAAATATTCGTTGATTACTTCCTCATATTTTGTTTTTAAATATGGATTTTTACTAAGTTTAGTTTCTAATGCGTAAAATCTATTAAGTGCTACCTTTCTTGCATCTCCATATTGACATTTTGGGTCTGAACTTTTAAATGGTAAGTTAACTACATAACGACCGTCATTATCTCTTACCGTTGTATCCTTAAATATCTCTTCGCATCTTGTTTCTTCTTCGGTAAGTATACGTTTGTTATTTTGTGGTTCTCTTTCTAATTCCCAGAATCTTTTCAGGACTTCGTCGTCACCCAGTTGAGCATGCATCACTGAAACACTTGATGTACTATTACCAGCGGAAGCTATTGTTCCTGATAAAATCCATCCCAATGAGGTGCACTGAGCTACAATGCTACCACCAGGAGCTTTCCTTAACCCGTTTTGTAAAACTTGGCTATAGATTTCGGCTCCCAACAACAAATCCACTTTATCCGGTGTATAATATCTAGGGTCTGCTAATTCTATATCGTTTGCTTGTGCCCAGTCCAAATATACCGTTTCCCTACTAGGTAATAAGGACGTAATCGATTTGAGAACATATGCTTTGACTATAAGTTCAACAGATGGGTCCACCCTAGACTGAATTTTAACCTCAACAACCGAATTCAGGAATAATTTGTTATGAGCATCAATACCAGTTATTGAACCTTTAGCTGGTTTTTTCTGTAACTCTAAGCTCTGGACAGTATGTTCTGTCACAAAAGATGCCTGTGAACCTTGGTCTAACAAGGCCCTGATCGTATACCTAGCGCCATTTTTCGAAACAGCCCTCACTAGCGCTGTGGCTAATAGGACTTGATTATTTTTTGCTGTACCTTTCGAAAAACAAGCTACTACCTTATTTTCAGCTTCTTTCGTTTGTGAAACACCGTCGCTAAACGAATTTCCCATCTCTCCCTTAGACTCCTGCTCACCTTTAGGGTGCAACAAGGAGTGATGTCTCCGCTTACATACCTGACACGAGGCTGTACACCTACAAGACCTGGCAGAGTGATTGTGCCCCAAACAATTAAAACATAAGTTGTGATCTAGCACAAACTTACGCCGAGTATCCACATCGTAGCTAACAAATTGCTTGCAATTTCTTATCTTATGCTCGTTATTACAAAGCGGACAAGTTATAGCCGCATTGGTTGCTGTGTGAAAAGCCTTTGCTTTATTAACATTGACAATATTTCTACTAGGTTTACTTTCTAGGAATTCAAACGCTCTATACCTGCTTGTTAAAAATTCCTTGAACTGTTCAAATGTAGGTAGCTTATTTGAATCAGTGTTGCTGGTTACCTTTAGTTCCCACTCCTTTCTACTGTCTGAATCTAATTTCAACGTTATAATATGAATGATCAAAATATCCCATGAAGCTGTATCAATATCTAAAGTTGTAAGTGCATTTAGGCAGTCTGATGTAGTATCCATTAATTCCTTTAAGGCACTAGCTGACTCTTGAACTATGTTCCTTTGACTGAGCAATCTTTTCAAAATACAGTGAGACAAATATTTTTTATTGTTATACCTGGTCTCCAATTGAGTCCAGCATCTATCATAATTTGCTTCTGAAATTGGTATATGACGTAAGAGCTGCTCAGCTTCTCCAGTCAAATAACCTTTTAAATAATGTAACTTTTGAACATTATCAATAGTGCTGTTTTTATGTATTGCAGACACAAACAAATCTCGGAAAGTCGGCCATTCAGTATATTTCCCCGAAAATGTAGAGATAGTGATTCGAGGCAAATTTATGTATGTGCCTTTTCCTTCGGAAACATTATTTGATGATGACCCGGCAACCGAAGAAACATCACTAACCTTAATGGCATTTAGTGCAGTTTTTAACTCGCATTTTAAGTCCAAATACAATTCTTCAGTGTTAAAATAAACTTCATTTACAGTATAGGCTAAAGATTTCAAATCCTTGGGTTCAAAATCTTTCACAATTTGAGAATGTGTTAAACTAAATTGCGCCCATAGCTCTTCAACAATTTCTAATCTGGTTTCTATATACGGCTTTGTAATTCTATCCTTTGGCGACTTTTTAAAATTACTTTTGGCTCTTAACAAACGATTGTAGATATCATCCTGTACTTTGACATGTGATTGCAAAGTCATTTTGAAGTTATTATTCTTCTAAACAATCCACAAACAAAAATATTATAAAACCTTTTTATTTTGATGTAAACAAAAAGAATTTGCTAAGTGTTTGACATTAAGTTTAAAAAAATTTAAGAAGAAACATTTACAAGTCAAAGACGTTGTCAATAATTTGACAAGTCAATGTAAACAAAGAAATTTATCTAAGTGTTTGACAATCGACTTTAAATCGGGCGTAGGTTCCCCGTCTGAACACAATTGGCTTAAAATCTACCTAAGTCCTACACAAACACACAAGAGTTTTTTCTAAGTCTAAATTTCACTAAGTTAAAATCTTCTAAGCAATAGAGTTCACTTTGGCTTGACACATAAGAAATTAAAGTACTCACGATTTTTGACACTATCACTCACTTCCTTACGACCTTAGTCGTCTGCAGCTTGCTTGCTGCTGCTGGTACTCCTTCCTCCGTACCTCCTGCAACTGGATCCGAGGTTGCTTCCTCCCTCCATCCAAGATCGCTCGGCAGGAGCGTATGGGGTTGGTGATTCTCCGTCCAACCAGGAGAACTCACCTGCTTCCCTGGTACAGCCCTTGCCACATCCGGCTCGAAGGACCATGAATAACCCTCGCTTTGGGGGTTAGCGTGCTGGGGGTTGATTGAAACACTTGTGGCTGTTTCCCATGTTTATTCAGAGATGTCGTGCTTACAACTTTGAACAAATGCTTCCACAAGAGCTCACAAAGTGCTCACAAGTGCTCACAAGTGCTTCCACAAGAGCTCACTAAGTGCTCACAAGTGCTTGTCAAACAAAATTTTATCCCAAGACCTTATTTATACCTTTGGCGGAAAATCTTAACACCGCAATGTACGAATCTGACGTTTTCTTAAAACACCATCTAGTGACTAGTCGATGAATAATTACGAAACTTAGCTGACTGTACGATTGCGTTGTCAGTACAATAGTTTTCTATGCGACTAAACATCTAGTGATTCGATAGATAAACGGTTCGTCCTTTTGACGGCTAAAAAAGAACGGCTTTTTTCACGGATGAATGATTTATTTGATCTTTCAAAAAACATTTCTAATTACGCGTCAAGAAGTAATGAAACTTTCATGGCTAAGTCTGAACCAATTGATGAGATGTGTAGTCAGTTCGAAACGTTGTTAGATGATGGTGGGTGTAATTTATCTATAATATGTATATATTTAGAAATATATAAGTGTGCTTATCGGTTGTCTAGTACCCATAACACAAGCTCTGCTTTTTTTTTTTTTTTTTTTTTTTTCAGTATGGGAAATCATCAAATGACTTCTCCCGACTAAAACCCACCCGTGTTCCATCAGTTGCCCATGTGCCAGGGTCACGGTATCTCTTTCGAACAATCACGCGACCCCGGCAGGCATCGGTCCTAGTAGACCCCTACACTGCTGCTGACATCTCTTTGAGGCGCGCGTGGAACACTGCGCGCCGTCGACCCGAGCTTGGTCCTTACCGGGTGGCGAGCTACCCATTGCTCGCCACCCGCAAGCTCGCGCCTACGGTGGCCGGGAGTCCGCAATCGACTCCCGACGCTCGGGGCGTCTCCTCCTGCGGCGGCTAGGGGCGTGAGGGCGCAGAGACTGCCACTCCCTCACGCGCCCCGCCTCCTCCTTCGCGAGCATTACTGCTTCGCAGAAGGAGGTGACGGCTTCCCATTTCCTCTCGCTCCGTACCATGGCTCGCACCAGGGCCGGACGCGAGAGGTCACCGCCGCCGATCGCCTCCACGAGGATGCGGCGGTGCCCCGCCCAGGCTGGGCACACCTCCACCGTATGCTCCACCGTGTCCTCCAGACGATCCTCGCAATGGCAACACCCGGACGTATCCTCCCGCTTTATCCTGAACAGGAACCCACCGAAGCACCCATGCCCGGTGAGAACCTGCGTCAGGCGGAAGGTGAGGATGCCGTGGCGCCTCTCTATCCACTCCTCAAAGAGGGGACTTACCGCCGCAATTGTGGCGTGCCCAACACAAGCTCTGCTTAGCTTGGGACTAGATGGCGTTGTGTGATAGTTGTGGAATATTATTATTATTATTATGATTTAAATAGTCTCCAGTTATCACTTGATTTGACGTTTAAGCCAGATTATAAGCCTTTAGATGTATTCGATGATCTATACCTTCGAGTAAAACACACCCAAAATAATATTATTCTGGCGTTGCGATCACATGAATCATCATCGCGATATGACTCGTCTAATTCTAATGTCACATGCACCATTAAGTTGCCACCAATATTACACTTACTTACACTTTGATGATGAAAAAGATCATAATATTAGATAGAATGATTACGTTCATGTGTCTCAACTCCCTAACGATAACTCGAATCATAGTGTTGATGTTTCCTCAGGTATTCCCTCTGTACGCTGCCAGGCTAGACTAGACCCCTACCATAGGATTTCAATTGAGTAGGTGGAAGCGTGATGGTGGGGTCCAGCAGACAAGAAGTGGCGAGCGCAACTAGTCCGCCGTACGCGGAGCAGACAATCAAATCAAACACTTACAATACAACAAAAGAACTTACCTGGTGGTTGAAGGACACTGCTTCTGGGTTACCTGGAGTTATGTATGTAAGTGAGTGTATGTGTATCGTGTCGTGACGTTATGAGTATTCTCCTGGTAACAATCCGCTTGCAATAAGGCTGGAGGCAATCACAGCATGCGGTCTTCAAATCACTCATTCACAATAGCGTCACTTTGACTTGACCTTCAAACTATTTCAACAAGATATGTCCAAACCCGTGTTATTACGTCAAATTAGGGGTTAGCTACAATCACCACAACTGGGTCATGACAGATTGTCCACAAAACGACCGGGGTAAGGGATAACTTTCCAAAAGATCGCGAAATACAACCGGCAACGCGTTCCCCTTTTTCCCACCAAATTCCAAGAGAGATGTCAAGTGTCAAACTGACAACTGACAGTTCTCACTGTTACACGTTTAGAAACGTAGGCGCATAAAGTAATAAACCGTACCGAACATCTACCCCCCCCGGACGGGCCTTCCCGTCCGCTAATCACTTGGCAATCCCGACAAGGTTGCGTTTTATCAGTCCACCTGACGCGCTGCTGGAGGATGTGCAAATACTCCAAGCTCCAACGCTTCCAAAACTCTGAGCGAGCTGCTGCACCAACTGAAACCGCGATAGCCAATTTTGGCTCACATCGACAAAAGGGTGCTCCGGCAGGGCGACAAGTGGCTGTCAAATCAAAAAATGGCCCGGGGTTAGGGTTTACAAGTCGTTCGGGTTCGAAGACAGCAGGCACAATGGACGCGAGTTCAACACAGCGTCAAGACGGAAAAATACCGTAGCTAACTCCTTAAAGGTGAGAACGGTGTCTCCCAACAATCTGCGCCAGAGTCCCTGTGCCGCCTTCACCGCGGCCTCAAAATACCCCCCCAATGGGGGCAGGCTGGCGGGTCAAAACAATAACAAACAACAAAACAACCAAACAACAATAACAACCACAACCAAATGGCCCTCCTTAGGCAACAAAAGGGGGTGACGGACCCCATAAGGAAGGCTAGAGTGACTCAACCGTCAACCAACCAACAAAGACCCGTATCGTCCAAAAGGGGTTCAACTTACTAACGGCTCCCGACAATATCCAAAACTCTCGCTGCAGAATGGCCAACAGCGCATTGCAACCGGCATGCGAGTCCATAATGCGACGATCAGTCACCAACAATTCAACAACAAAACAACAATTCAACAATTTGTCGAGGGAGCTTTATCGACTCAACAAAACTCAGGGTCCTTTGCTCCAACAGCGAGCACCTTGAGCCCGGGCAAAGGACCCGACATCAAGACTGGCTATCGAGGCCAATCATCCTCGGGGTGAGTCAGCCAGTCTAGTCCCCACCATAGAGGGTGAGCAATCAAGCGGGGTGCCATGCACCCACGTGAGGCCACGGCGCCTGGGTTCAAATCTCCAGGCACGTGCCTCCAAACCAAAGGCGTTTCAAAATTTTGAATCTGGGACACTCGGTACGCAACAAAGACCTCCAAAGAGTGGACGGACGTCTTCAACCAACACAAACCAATTTGACTGTCCGTCCAGGCGTAAGAAGCCCGAATGTCCACAGTTCCACCCAAAGTGTGAGCAACGTGGTTCAATAGAGGCACAAGAAGCGCCGCCCCTGACAATTCTAACTTAGGGATGGTCAGTGCCGTCCGGAGGGGGGCCACCTTGCTCTTGGCCAAGACCAGTGACAAATTCACCTGGCCTGTCGCGCAGACGGTGCGCAGACAAACAACAGCTGCATAACCGTGCGAAGACGCATCACAAACAAGGGTAGCAGTGTAGCTCCCAGGGGGGAGGATAGCGCGGGGTAACACGACCTCGTTGACTGCAGGGAGTGCGGATACAAATTGGAGCCAATCTTCCAACAGGGTTTCCCGAATTGGCTCGTCCCAGCCAAGTCCCGCAGTCCAAAGGCGCTAAAGAAAACAATTTTGCCCAAAACAATACAAACAAAACAACAAAACAATAGACAAAAGGCAACCCTGGGCTCCCATGTCCAAAATGACATGGACCACAACAGAGTCCCCCGTGGGCCCCCAGACCTGACCGATGCCGTTGGCAACAAAACCGTGTCGATCTGAGGGGTACCTTAGCGGGGCAGGCGCCAATGTCCTAACAATGCCTGGGCGGCGACCGATCGCCGCACACCCAGGCTCCGCACCCAGGCTCAAGTCCCTCGCGATGAGGATGGAGGCCAAACTCCTCGTCCGCGCGGTGTCCCGAGCCACGCGCCATCGCTGGATGGGCATATCCCACCGGAGGCCTGAATGGCGGGGGGCGTGACTCCAACCGGGGACGTTCCGCCAAAGGAGGGGAGGGCAGGCGGTGCTGGTCTGGCCAGCGGTGCCTAGCAACAATTGCGTAATCGCTTTTACGCGGGGAGACCAAATGGCGGTCGCGCGGCTCCCGATCAACTTGCGCGGGGGGTGGAGTGCGGCGCTCAAAATTGCGGGCCCCGGTTCTGAACCGGCGAGGCAGAAGCCCGGTGACCAACTCCATGATACCCCCCCGTACGCGAACCTTCATCAGAGGCTGGTCTGCCAGCGTGGTTCGCGTTAGCGCACAATATGTCCAAATGGGACCCCCTACAAATTCTACAAGGGCGGGAGTTGGGGCAGTCCCGATGGAAGTGAGCCCCCAAACAAGAGAAGCACATGCGGCGTGCATTGGCAATTCGGCGGCGGGCACTCACGTGCAACTTCAAAAAGGCCGCGCAAGTTGCCATGCCATGCCCCGTGTCCCTACAAAACTCACAACCAGGACGACTCTGGGTGCCAGCAAAACGAGCGGCGGGGCGACCATCAACAGGCCCGCGAGCCCTAGTCCGTCCCTGGTCTCGTGGCCGGGAAGACGGCTGGCATGACTCAGTGGCAACGCCAGAGTTGTCCACAAACCGACACTCATCCTCCAAAAATTGGACGAGGTCATCAAATGGGGGGAGATGTGTGACACTATCCCCACCATACTTTTGCTCGAAACGAGCCCTCAAATCGGCAGGAAGCCGTTGCAGCACAACGTGCACCAAAAGGTAAGACCATTGGTCCACCGGCAAGTCCAATTGCTTTAAAGCGTTGGTCGCTGCCACCAACGGGTTCAACAGGTCAGTACGCAATGCTGACAATCCAGTAATGACCGGTAACCCCAAAATCAATCTAATATGAACGTCAGCCAAACAACGTTTATTTTGGTACCGCCGGGTGAGTAGTTCCACAGCGGTAGGGTAGGCTGAGTCAGTCAAAGACAGATGCTGCACCAAGGTTCGGGCCTCACCTTCTAGGACAGACAACAAATAGGCCAACTGTTGGGCGGGTCTGAGGTCCGAGCGTGCATCAACCAAACTTTCAAACAGGTTTTGGAAACCTAGCCACTGGTCCAAGCGACCGTCAAAGTGTGGCAGTTCCAAGGTAGGCAGTCTACTCAATAGTCCGGGACCTGAAACAACCGAGGTCTCCGGTTTGACCTGGACAGGTGTCCGTCTCCCCAATATTTCCCGAGCACGTTGACCAATGACATCCCCCAGGTCCAAGATCTGGTCGTAGTCAGCAAGGACCTTGTCACGTGCTGCCTGATCCAGCACTTCCAGAGCCACATCACAAATATACTCGTTGTAGCGGGTAAGCAGAGCATCAACGTTGCCGAGTCTTACGTTCAACTGCTCGAACCGAGCAAGAGTGACCGCTTCAAGATCCGGGCGGTCAGCGGTTGCTGCAGCTGAAGTGAACCACCGAAGCTGTGTGGTCAATCCACTGATTGCCTCTCTCACCGCTTTGTGTGCCATTGCACAAACAATACAATTCAAATAAACCAAAATTAAATAATCAAATAACAAAGTTCAATCCAGTGTATCGCGAATCCAGCGCCATTCTTCTTTCACGAGAATTGATCTCGTTGTTTAGGTCCGGAGCCTTTGATTTAGTAAAGTGGACGAGTAATTCTCAAGTGCTACTTGAAACCCTGCCGGATTCGCATCGCAGTACGGTAGACTTTTGTGATGATTCTTCTAACAATGCTTCGAAGGCCTTTCATGGGCAACGGTCGATGACAGATTTTTCTTCAAGACTCTTAATGTAGAAGAGAAGTGTACGATGCGGAGCATACTGTCGGTAGTCGCTCGATTATTTGATGTCCTCGGCTTAGTAGCCCCTATAATTTTATATGTCAAGCTGCTTATCAGAGAGTTGTGGCTGTCCAATATTGGTTGGGATGACACTTCACCCGAAAGCATTATTCAAAGGTTCTCGGCGTTCATACAAAAATTTCCATTAATTTCATCTCTGAAAATTCCTCGACATGTAGGCGTTCTACGTGATAGCACTGTGCTGATCGTTGCCTTCTGTGACGCTTGTATGAATGGGTATGGACGTGTCATATACCTACACACTACTGATCCTGCTGGGAATATCACAGTGAGATTACACTGTGTGACAATTTTTTTTTTTTAAATAACTTTGAATTAAATAGCTGATTTCTGTCAATTTGGGCCTGCTGAATACGAATATATGAATGAATTTCTTGTAACACGTACCATTTCAAAGTTATGATAAATTTTACTTCCATAAATGAAATAAGAGAGTGTAAAAGTTTCAAATCAAATATAAACACGTTTAGTCACCTGTATTTTGAATTTAAATACAAAAATAGTATGCACAGAAAGCATATATCTGCCTATTTGTCTGCCTTGTAACTAAGGCCATCCATATCGAGTTAGTCTCGGAGCTAACTTCGGATGCCTTTTTAGCTGCATTTAAGCGGTTTATATCTCGTCGTGGCCCTGTCTCATGTCTATACTCTGACAATGGCATCAATTTTGTGGGTGCAAAAGCACAATTAGACAATGTCTTCAAAATTCTGATTGACTCCGAGTTTCAAACTGCTCTAAAGCAGGAGCTTAGTACCCGCCAAATAGAGTGGAAGATGATCCCGCCTCGGAGCCCACACTTCGGTGGGATTTGGGAGGGGAATATTAAGAGCTTGAAAACTCACCTTCACAGTGTGATAGGAGATCAGCTTCTCACTTACGAGGAGTTACAGACAGTATTGGTTCAGATAGAGTGAGCCTTTTTTTTTTGGATGGGAAATCATCAAATGACTTCTCCCGCTCTGGGCGGAGCGGGAGGGCGTGTCAGACTTTTACTGACTAAAACCCACCCATGTTCCATCAGTTGCCCATGTGCCAGGGTCACGGTATCTCTTTCAAACAATCACGCAACCCCGGCAGGCATCGGTCCTAGCAGACCCCTTCAGCACTGCTGACATCTCTTTGAGGCGCGCGTGGAACACTACGCGCCGTCGACCCGAGCTTGGTCCTTACCAGGCGGCGAGCTACCCATTGCTCGCCACCCGCAAGCTCGCGCGTACGGTGGCCGGGAGTCCGCAATCGATTCCCGACGCTCGGGGCGTCTCCTCCTGCGGCGGCTAGGGACGTGAGGGCGCAGAGACTGCCACTCGCTCACGCGCCCCGCCTCCTTCTTTGCGAGCATTACTGCTTCGCAGAAGGAGGTGACGGCTTCCCATGCCCTCTCGCTCCGTACCATGGCTCGCACCAGGGCCGGACGCGAGAGGTCGCCGCCGCCGATCGTCTCCACCAGGACATGGCGGTGCTCCGCTCAGGCAGGGCACACTTCCACCGTATGCTCCACCGTGTCCTCCAGACGATCCTCGCAATGGAAACACCCGGGCGTATCCTCCCGCTTTATCCTGAACAGGAACTCACCGAAGCACCCATGCCCGGTGAGAACCTGCGTCAGGTGGAAGGTGAGGACGCCGTGGCGTCTCTCTGTCCACTCCTCAAAGAGGGGACTTACCGCCGCAATTGTGGCGTGCCCAGCCCATATTAGCCTGTTGTGTGATCCAGATGCTTAAGTACTAATTGGATCTACTCAGTGCCTAAAATATGAAAAGAAGATTGTAATAATTTGTAACATTCACAACACTAGATGGTAGTCATCATCATCATCTCAGCCGCAAGACGTCCACTGCTGGACATAGGCCTCCCCCTATTTGGGGGGTTTTGTCATAATCGCCATGCTTGGCAAGCGGGTTGGCGATCGCAGTATGATGATAAAATGCATAGAGAACGCTGCTGCCCATTCTCTAGTAAATTCCTTAGTCGCGTTTTACGACACCCACGGGAAGAAATGGGGTGATGCTATTCTTTATGTCCGGCACCACACGGGATGGACTAGATGGTAGGGTCTATTTGGAACTACCTTAAAACTGACTACTTCATTACTATTCTTGAAGGTAGGTAGTACTCATGCCAGCGCGGCGGTACATATGTACGGCTCCAGCTCATGGACCTTATCACGACATATATTAAGCCTATATAACCGAAAAAACCTGGAGGTCCCACATTACCGCTAAAAAGATCCCTCCCCCGCCCCCTGTATTTATACAGGACAAGGCGAAGTGGACGGAGATCTCCAAGTGGTGTGTTGACCAGAGGGTCAACTTCACTAATGCCCGCTCTACCCAGCAGGGCATTAAAGTCCAGACCCCTACGTCACGAGACTTTCGTGACCTGACCAAATTCCTCAGTGCACGTAATGTGTCTTACCACACATACGCCCTGCCTGAGGAGCGTCAAATCCGGGTGGTGATCCGAAGGATCCCCGTAGAGATCGCCACTGACGAGATCAAGGCTGACCTCGAGGCACAAAACGTGCCCGTAGATGAGGTCCATAGAATGCACCGGGCCAGACATGGTCCGGCATTCGACATGGTCCTAGTGGTGTGCCCGCCCACCGAGGGTCATCACCCCATCTTCCGTATCAAGGCTGTCTGCAGCCTCACGGGCATCCGTATTGAGAAGCCCCGTAAAACTGGCAACATTGGCCAATGCCATTGGTGCCAGCTTTACGGGCACTCTCAACACCACTGTTTCGCGACCTCCAGGTGCGTCAAGTGCTTGGGGAATCACGGAACAGTGGATTGTTCCCGTCCCAAAGACCGAGCCCTCTGCACAGAGCCACCCAGCTGTGTTCTTTGTGGTGAGGCCGGCCACCCCGCCAACTACCGGGGCTGCCCCAAGGCCCCAAAGTCTTCCTCCTCGAAACTGGCGAAGCGCGCCAACGCTCGCCAGTTAAGAGAAGCCCCCTCGTCCAAAGTCCCAGAGAGGCTGAGTCCCCAGAGACCCAGCCCCTGGAATCATTGGAACAAAGGGAACCACATGCAGGCTTTCCCTGCATTAGGTCCTCCCAAGCCCTCCCCTGCTGGGATCCCCGCGTTACTGGACCCTCGTCCTAACGCCCCAGCCCACCCCCTGCGCCCCCCGCAAAGTCCGCTAAGCCCATGGCCGCTCCCGCCGCCAAAGCCGCACCCCCTGCTCCCCGTCCCGTAGTACCCACTTCAGGAACAACGGTGAACCCCCTTGATGCTTTCAATATCATCTCGGGTACGTTCACAACGTTCTTTTTCCCCAGAGCCCAACGTATGGCCCAGGAGCTAGTCGACGCAGCACGCGCCGGCAACCTGCTCCAAATCCAGGCCATCTACAACGCGTATCCGGAGATTACGCAAGCCCTTGTCTCCCTGTCTACTCAAGCCCCCCATTATGGATAGTCGAGTATTAGCGAGAACCAAACCCCGGTCCCTAAAGTTAGGTTTTTTCAATGCCAATGGCATACTCAACCAACGTGATGAGATCGCCACTTTCCTCCGCGACCATCAATTAGACATTCTACTCATTCAAGAGTCCTTCCTTAAACCGAATCATCGCGACCCGAAAATTGCCAACTATCGCTTAGTTCGCAATGACAGGACGCGCTGCCACAAAGGCGGCACCCTCATTTATTATAGGAAGTCCCTGTACTGCATCCCCATAGACCCTCCCCCCTCTCCCGTTTAGAAGTTTCGATCTGTCATTTAGGAATGACAGGTCATCAGCCGATCACTCTAGTATCGGCCTATCTTCCCCCTCAGTCCTCGACGGAGAACTACCAACTCCTCACGGACGACCTCAATTTACTTCTTGGCTTGAGTGAGTCCGTTATAATAGCGGGCGATCTCAACGCCAAACACCCAGCCTGGAACAGTTCCAGGACTTCGACCAGAGGACGACACCTGTTCGACCTCTTTTCCACCCTCCACTTTGACGTCATCGCCCCGATGACCCCTACCCATTTCCCCCACGATCCCACCCACGTCGCAGACGTCCTCGATATAGCTCTTCTTAAGAATATCAGCCTTAGGCTGGATTCTATAGAAGCTATACCCGAGCTCGACTCCGACCATAGGCCGGTAGTCATGCACCTGGCCCCCCGCTTAGGTTCCCACGATCCCACCCAACCCCCCGCTACTAAAGTGATCACGGACTGGAGGAAAGTCAGCGAAAAGCTGAAAGCCACCACGTCCCCTCACTTAGATTCCATCCCGGATCACTTCGATTTGATCGCTGACACAACGGCCGCGATCGACTCATTCACAGAGCACGTACAATCGGTCTTGAACGAATGTTCAAGGGAAGTTCCAGAGTTGGGAGACCAACGCTGGAAACTTCCGGACGATGTACGGGCTCTGCTGAATGAGAAGAACGCGGCCGTTCGTGCCTACAGCAACTTTCCCTGCGACGCGAACAGGGCTCACTTGCGTCACTTACAGCGTGCTGTAAGGACACGCATTGAGGAGTTACGTTCCGCCGGTTGGGAAAAGATGCTGGGCGATTTAGAACCGACCCACCAGGCATTCTGGGAGCTTCAGAGGAAACTCAAATCCAAAGAAGTTACCACAATGCCCCCCCTGATCCGCCCCGATGCGACACTTGCATTCGAGGATGCCGACAAGGCCGAGTGCCTAGCCGACAGCCTCGAGGCACAATGCTCGCCTAGCTTACTGCCAGTAGACCCAGATCACCTCGCTGAGGTCGATGCTGAGGTCGAGCGCAGAGCTTCACTCGCGCCCGTTGAAGACCCAGATGAGCCCTTGCCCCCCGTCACACCTGACGAGGTGCACGAGCTCATCAAAGGTCTCAAACCCCGCAAGGCCCCCGGATCAGACGGTATCACCAATAGGGTGTTCCAGCTGTTCCCCGCGCACTTGATCATGCTCATGTGTACCATCTTCAATGGTGCCCTGAGCAACAATATTTTCCCACAGGCATGGAAGGAAGCCACAGTCATTGGCATCCCAAAGCCCGGCAAACCGAAGGCGGAGCCTTCAAGCTACCGCTCCATCAGTTTGCTCAACGTGCTCGGCAAAATCTATGAGAGGCTTATTTATAAGCGTCTCAGAGATTACGCTGAGACAAAGGGCCTCATCCCTAACGAGCAGTTTGGTTTTCGAACCCAACACTCGTGTGTCCATCAAGTGCACCGTATCGTCGAACATATAAGCGTTGGTTTTCAACGCGGTATGTTCACGGGTGCAGTTTTCTTCGACATAGCGAAAGCGTTCGACAAGGTCTGGCACAACGGCTTGTTATACAAGCTGTACCAACTCGGAGTGCCAGACCGTCTCGTGCTCATCCTACGAGACTTTCTATCGAACCGCACCTTTCGCTATCGCATCGAAGGGGCACTGTCCTCCCCCCATCCTATCCGAGCAGGAGTCCCTCAGGGCTCTGTCTTGTCCCCTCTCATTTTTACGCTATCTACTAGCGATATCCCCAGAAGTTTAAAGGCTCAGTTGGCTCTGTTCGCAGATGACACGGCCATTTACTTCACGGGGCGCAGTCAAGACGCCTTGATTCGCTACCTCCAGGCCGCAGTCGACGACCTCGCCGACTGGTTCAGGAAGTGGCGAATCGAGGTCAACCCCGACAAGAGTCAGGCGGTTCTCTTTACGAAACCGCGACTCAAACCCCGCCCCCCGACCCCCCTATCCATGTTCGGCAAGCAGATCTCTTGGGAGAAGCGAGCCAAATATCTAGGCGTGATCTTAGATCAGCATCTCTCCTTCTCTGAGCACATAAAGAAGGTCCGCTCGCGGGCCGCTTTCGCTCTCGGTAGGCTACACCCCATTCTCAACCCAAAGAGCAAAATGTCACTTCGGTGCAAAAAGCTCGTTTATACCGCGTGCATAAGGCCAATTATGACCTATGCTTGTGCAGTCTTTGCACACGCGAAACCCCACCACGTCCATAGGATGCAGACCCTCCAAAACCGTTTTCTCCGCAACGCCACAGGTTCGCCTTGGTACGTTCGGAATACTAATCTCCACCTCGACCTTAAACTCCCGACTATCCATCAATTCATGAAACGCATCTCCAAGCGTTTCTTCGATAGGGCCGCAACCCACCGCAACCCTCTGGTTGTCGCGGCAGCCAACTACATCCCCTCCCGCATTAGCAAGACCCGCCGTCCGCCGCATATTCTAACCGATCCTGATGACCCCATTACCCTCCTCCAGGAGAGCAATAGGGCCACCAGCACCATACTTAAACCGAAACGTCCGTCATACCGACCTCGCCGCCGAGGTCCGTCGTCGTGACACTCCCGACTAGCTAATAGTCCCCCCCGACCCTTGCATGAGCCAGCCCGCGTCGCTGAGCCTTTAGTTAACGACCCCCCAGATCCAGCCTATCCCTTGCTGATCCCCCCCACCAGTGACTCCCTAAGCCGAGGTCCAAACCCCACAGGGGGTGCCCTTAGGTCTTAGTCGCTTAGTTTGTAGTTTTCCTTTAGTTTGTAAGCCCCTGGCTGGAGGCCTTAGATTCGCGTCTAAAGTCATTCGCAGGGAAAGCCCGGTTAAGTAGTAAAAGCCCTCGGGCTAACTACGAGATGTCAGTGCCAAAAAAAAAAAAGGTCCCACATTTGAAACGCTATGTCCATTTTTCGAAGTCCCACAATTCATTGGTGACTTAAAATGGATTACATATCACGAGCGTGCAAAAAAAAAAAAAAAAATCTTAAGGCCTAAATTTGCCATTATTACGATATTTTTTCAAAAAATCCTAAATTCCTATGATTTGTAAAATGTTCCTCTTGACTAACTTCTTATGAGTCTGCTATTTGACATTAAACTTCAATAAAGCAATTCATATTATGTGTACCATTTTACGAATCTCCATACAAAACTGTCAAATAGATGAATTCTGTTTAATGAATTGTACGCAGAAAATATTATGAATTGTCAGTTTGTGACCATTTTACGGAATATAATATGATTCATAATATTTTCCTATTATGATTCTACCAAAGTGGCCTTTTTAGACCCCCTGATCCTTCACCAGAAGTGATAACCCCTGCGCATTTCTTAATGTCAACCCCATTACAGTACTTGCCTGCCGTGGACTTGAAAAACGTACGCATTAATCTTAGTCAACGCAAGCAATTACTAGATAGCATGGTTCAGTCTTACTGGAAAAACTGGCGTTTGGAATATCTGCACACGCTGCAAGTCAGACAGAAGTGTAGGAAGGAAATGCCTGACGGTGTTTCTGGATCTGAAAAAGGCCTTTGACACCGTTTCTGTTCCAACCCTTGTGGCCAAGCTAGAAAGAGCCGGAATAAGAGGAACCCCGCTCAATTTTCTCAAAGATTACCTGTCTATTAGAAAGCAGAGGGTTAAGGTAGGCACTTATATCTGTGATGATGCAGACGTATCATTCGGCGTGCCCCAGGGTAGCGTACTGGGCCCAACCTTATTTTTAATATATATTAACGATCTCTGCAACTTAAAAGTCAACAATGCAGACATTCTGTCTTACGCCGATTATACAGCTGTTGTTTTTTGCGGAAATGACTGGTCCGATGTTAAACTTAAGGCAGAGATGGGCATGGTCAAAATATCCAACTGGCTCAACGATAACCTTCTCACACTAAATACTGTAAAAACTAACTTCATTTGCTTTACCATCTCGAATCGTTCACAACCAAACGATGCTTTTAACGGGAAGAGTTAAGAAACTCTGTTCTAGAAGTTCTGTTTACGATTTTGTTTTATTATTTATTTCAGCTTGAGTTTAGTTTTCAGTGTTTTGTTGGTGGTATATTGGCGTGTGCTAGCTGACATATGTGAATAATGTATGTTTTGTTTTATAATATTAATTACTTACACAGTATTGTATAGAATCAAGTTCTTCTAACTTAACAGACAGCTGTTCTGCTGGGGAGTTTGTTCCGCCACTTCTTCTTCCCAGCTAAAGCACTAGGAAGTGTCGAAGGGCGGGCGTTTTGGGGGGACCGTCTTGTGTAACTTTGACGTTCAAAAAGTGCTGACTCTCAGCCTAGTTTGAATAAATGACTTTTGATTTTGTTTTTTTTTTTTCATTTTACAAATATAAATAAAAAGTAGGGCCTCATAGAAACCTCCTTAATGAAATGTATGTAGCACTTGTGCAATCAGTTATAGTTTACTGTATCTCCATATGGGGCGGTGCGGCTGAGTCGAGATTTATAGACGTTGAAAGAGGACAACGAGCACTAATTAAAATTATGTACTTTAAAAAACTAAGATATCCTACTGAGAGTCTTTACCAGATTAGTGGCTTACTTTCTGTTAGAAAACTGTACATTACACATACGGTCTTAAAAAAGCACAAGACATTTCCTTACGATGCAAACATAATATCTAAAAGACGAAGGGACATGATTGCTCATATCCCACAAACTAGAACAAAGTTTGCTGCCATACAATACAACATACGTTCTGCTCAATTATATAATAGGGTGAACAAGAAGATATACATATACACTAAACCAGCACATGTATGTAAAACAATCTTAACAAATTGGATAAAACCACTTCCCTATGAAGATACTGAGGCATTATTGCAAACAATAAGTTAACTCGTTTCTCTCAACACACATCCTCACCTACTCTCACACACACGAATCACATACAAACCCATTCTTATAAACACACACATACACACACACACAGACACACACACACACACACACACACACACACACACACACACGAGCACTTGTATAATTATTGTTTTTCATCAACTTTTAATTTGTGTATTTTGTACTTACCTTGATATGGAAGAGCGGAGTCTCCTACTACAGGCATTGTTTGCTTAATTCATCCCGGTTCTGATAAGGTCGTTCGTGTTGCGACGGTTAAAACGAAATTTGGAATTTTCAAGCGTCCGGTTGTAAAACTGTATCCTATACCAACGCAATAATAACATCTTCGCTTTTCTCACATTATTAAGTATACTGCCATTAATTTAATAATACACATAATTCTTACAATCATAATTCATTTATCTTTATTAATTTGTCTTTTGTTGTCATCTACAGTCTAGTTAACACCCAAACACTAATTGAAATATTTAAAAGAGGCATGATTGTTGATAATATGGTGAGTATTGTCTTTACATGGACACACACGACACACACACACTACAATACACTACACACACACACACACACACACACACACACACACACACACACACACACACACACACATATGCACACATGCACACGCAATACAGTTTTTTTGCTGAATATATTGTACATATCTACTTTAATTTTGTTATAGGATAAAATAATGTTTGCGAGCCTATTAACATTAATGTGGCAAATAAAATTAATCCAACAATGCGAAAAACTCTACTCAGCTATTCAAAGTGTTCAAGATACTTGCATACGTGTTTTGAATTCATCTTGCTCCGGTCGTTTCTTTATACATTTTGTGTTCATGTCCAGTGTAGTGCATTCACATAAAATAACACTATGACCAAATCAGTTATTGTTACTCCTCTGGCATCGAATGGTTTTGAATTAGGATGTTATTTTGCAGAAGTCGAGAAAATCCTATGCAAGAACATACTGCGTTTGCATCGAGCTTCATTCTGCAAGATACGTGCTTGTGGCTTGTTCAACGTCGACGCTGCGTTGCATTTCAATCTGATGTGCCTTACATCAAACTACATTATTGTGTTGCTACAATTTGCATTTTTGTAATTCGGGCTCTAATAAATTGATATTGTGAAAGTAATTATTTTTATTTCTTCATTTCTTGAGTTCACTTCTAGATCCTCCAGTCACTTGAACTACGCGTTAGAAGGTTAATTAAAGAAATTGTTTATGGAATTTTAATGCTAGTGTCAGTGTGGAACATAAAGAAGAGTGCAAAATGAATAAAATAGGCCATGTTTTATAAAGGTTCCAATTAAAAAATAAAAGACGTTTCCGGCCAAACATTAAATATTGTAAATGAGTTAGAGATTAGAGAGGAGAAATTTCCGTCGCAGTGGAGTCAGACGAAACGACAAAGGAACGTGTCGCCACCACATCGTACTCATCGGCTGCTCTATAACGTGCTGGTTAACCTACTTTCGCGCGCAGACCGCGTGGAAAGTGTTAGACTGTGTTCAATTACCAACATGCTGGCCGGGTTGTAATCATAGACTTCAAAGTCTGGAAGGTGGCCAAAATTATTAGAGGCCTGGCCAGGTCTTTGTCTTCACCTTGGCAACTCATATAACTCTTGGAACCAGTAGAGGAGGACTAGCTTTGTTCTTGAGGGTGACTAGAGATCCTAGTTTCAACTCTGTCTTCTAGTTTCCTAGTTTCAATATTGAGATTTATAAACAGACAAGAAGAAATGAAAGAAAAAAATGGCACAGAGCTTATGCTTATTTCTTAAGAATTCTCTTCCAGCATACTTGCGATAAGATAGAAGATGGAGAAATTTAGACAGCGTGTGTAAGAGTAAAAGAGAAAAATACATACATGGTATTTGGCGCATGGACCAACAGTATTTTATGGGGAATTGGGTGGGTCATTTGCTATCTTTCACCCATAATCCCCATGTTTTAAGTGCAAAGTGCACATTCCAGCAGATAAGATGGCGTTTAAGGTGAAGAAAGGTAAGTAACAGATACAATACCCAAGAGTCCCTGCAAAGTCGAGTGAGAAGCCATTTGAGTGTCTTGCGAAAGTTTGAAACATGGTTACAGATAAAGATTATAAACAAAACGAATACAGATGTTTTTTAAATGCTCATGCTTATTTAAAAGCTCCTCGGTGGCATCCAAATGACAGGCACCGGCCTAATCAGAGTTTGATGAAAGTAAAAAACAGTTGGGGAGAGAGACGCCACCCTGTGGTACACCCTCAGTAAGAGAACACTAATCAGAAAACGACTCATCGAGACTAACCCGCTGCGAATGGTTCTTAAAATAAGAGTCAAAACACCCAATAGTGAATGAGCAGACATTTAAAGATTTAAGGATCCCTAGAAGCATATTGAAATCAACATAGTTAAAGGCACTGCTAAAGTAGAGAAGTAGAAGTAAAGTGAGAGATTTGTGGTCTATAGCCCGGTGGATATCATAAGTACTCTTCATTAGAGCCGTTACAATGCTATGACCTGGTCGAAAACCAGATTAAAAAGGAGAGTAGGTCATTCGAAGATAGAAAATCTAAAAGATGTTGACGAACCATTTGCTCCAAAATTTTTGATACAAATGGGAATGGTGGGTGAGATTGGCTTACCAATTTTGGGTAAGGAGATGACATGAGCTGGTTTTCTCGCCTCGGTAAAAGTACAGGAAATCTATCAGAAATTAAAAGTGTGGAACAGGATGGGAAGTAGCGTTTTTGCCAACTGCAGTAAAGGAGATAGCAAAAAACGATTTTTTGACCTCAATTTCACTCACTTGAAAAGCAAAACAATGCGGCAGTGGCAAACATGAAAGATTGTATAACGTAGCTGATATAACGTGCGGCTCAAAAGTAACAGGGGGATGTGACAAAAGTTTGTTAAGAGCACACTCGTTTTTGATATTACTAGAAATGTCTGAAGACTTGTTAATATCCACAGTTTTAAGAAACTTTTAGATTTCAGAGGAGTTACGGTCGAGAGGATTGTGGAAGTAGCGTCTCTTTGCGTTTCTACACAAAAAGCCTACAGCGGTTACACAGCACCTTATACGCATTCTGGTATCGGACAGAAAGACAGCGTTAAGACCTTATTTTTGGGTACGTCTCTACTAGCCATCGCATCTTCAATAGCAGGAGTAAGCCAAGGAGCAGTAAGTAACATATTTGACTTTGACTCGACAGATAGTCAAAGCGCTGTAAAAATGAGAACCTTATCTTTGATACATGGCATATGTAAGACGTTCGTCTAGTACAGGGGTTCCCAAACTTATTTTGTCTACTGCCCACTTTGAAAATAAATTAATTTTTAGCGCCCCCATTTTAATAATAATCACCCCCCGAAACCTCTAACACAACGCCCCCATTTTTTTTCTGTGTCTCTTACCATCCCCCTTTAGGCCTGCAGCGCCCACAAGGGGGCGTTATCGCCCACTTTGGAAAAGGCTGGTCAAGTCGATGCTACCAGCATCACGCAGTAATCCCTTCAGGTCTATACCCCTAAAGATCCAAAGAAAAATATATTTTAGCTTAAACTTGGTACGGCCAAACCTGTAGGACATATAGATAAGGTCGTGACAAGAAAAACCAGCAGTGAGCTGTCAGTGGACTAATACATTATTGGAGTTAGACACAATCATCAGATGCAACAGAGAAGAGGTATAATGGGGGAAATGATGTGTAAGAATATACCTGAAAGAGCCAGAATACTAAGGATAAAAATATTGAAATAATAAAGCAATTAAAACAGATTTTTGGTATCATTTTATAGTATGTTTTAATAAACTGTGGTCAACACTCTCCATGTACGGTGTGGATTGGCGCTTGGTACGGGCACTGAAATCTTTATACAAGGATTCCAGTGCTTGTGTTAGGATAAATGGGGCATACACGAACTGGTTTTGCATCTCGAGGGGTGTTAGGCAGGGCTGTGTAGCGTCACCGTGGCTATTCAACTTGTACATGGATAGTTGTCGGACAGATTTGAAAGAGGGTGAGTGTGGATTGACAATGAGTGAGTTGCCTGTCAAATGCCTTCTCTACGCAGACGATCAAGTTCTAGTTGCATCGTCAGCAGAACAGTTGCAAGACATGGTGACTGTAATGGATGAAGCATTTAAGATGAAAGGGATGAATATAAATGTGAATAAGACGAAGGTGATGGTGTTTGAAAGAGAAGAGAACGTATCGGTGTGTGATGTGAAAATAAATGATAATAATGTGGAGCAAGTAAGTGAGTTCGTATATTTGGGGAGTTTGTTTACAACGGATGGAAAGATTGATAAAGATGTGGAAAGAAGAGTGAATGCGGGAAAGAAAGTAAATGGTGCTTTACATGCAATTGTGACCAACCAATTGATGTCCAATAAGACTCGACTGGCTGTTCACAATGGTGTACTGGTGCCTACGCTTATGTATGGGAGTGAATGTTGGGTGTGGCAAAAGAAGCATGAAAGTAGAATAAATGCTGTGGAAATGCGTTCCTTGCGAAGCATGTGTGGTGTGACTATGAATGATAGGCTGAGGAATGATGTGATAAGAGAACGGTGTGGTTTAAAAGAAGATGTAGTGACAAAAATTGAAAAAAAGTATGCTTAGATGGTTTGGTCATGTTGAGAAGATGAATGAAGGACGACTCACAAAAGGTATTTACAAGGCAGATGTGAGTGGAAACACCGGAAGGGGACGCCTTAGGAGGACATATAGTGACCTTATTGGTGATGTTCTTCAGAAAGGTCAGGTGCGTAGTACTCGCAACCGGCGTGTGTGTATGACCAATTGTATGAACCTTAAAGAGGCAAAAGGAGTGTGTAGAGATCGTAGCAGGTGGCGTTCCGTGGTTTCTGCCTACCCCCATGGGAAAAAGGCGTGATTGTATGTATGTATGTATGTATGTATGTAAACCTTAACAACATCATAATTATTTTTATTTGTTTTGTGAATAGATAAGTGATACTTTCATTCTTGCATAATTATTTTTACCATATTATTAGTAAATATGGTATTTAAAACGCTTGAAACAGTTTTTTCAGTAAGAATAAGAATAACCCAATTACGTCGTTATTCTCGCAAACCAGCGATATGTAATTTTGCAAAAGTTTTGGAGCAATCAAAAGTCCCCTTGGAGGAGTGGATTGAGACGCGCCACAGCGTCCTCACCTTCCGCCAACGCAGGTCCTCACCGGGCATGGGTACTTTAGGGAGTTCCTGTTCAGGATAAAACGGGAGGAAACTCCCGGGGTTTTCTGGAGGACACGGTGGAGCATACGGTGGAGGTGTGCCCTGCTTTTTAGGGTTCCGTTGCCAAATGGCAAAAAACGGAACCCTTATAGATTCGTCATGTCTGTCTGTCTGTCTGTCCGTCCATCCGTATGTCACAGCCACTTTTTTCAGAAACTATAAGAGCTATGCTGTTGAAACTTGGTAAGTAGATGTATTCTGTGAACCGCATTAAGATTTTCACACTAAAATAGAAACAAAACAATAAATTTTGGGGTTCCCCATACATAGAACTGAAACTCAAAAATGTTTTTTTTTTCATCAAACCCATACGTGTGGGTTATCTATGAATAGGTCTTCAAAAATGGTAATGAGGTTTCTAATATCATTTTTTTCTAAACTGAATAGTTTGCGCGAGAGACACTTCCAAAGTGGTAAAATGTGTGTGGCCCCCCCGTAACTTCTAAAATAAGAGAATGATAAAACTAAAAAAAATATATGATGTACATTACTATGTAAACTACCACCGAAAATTGGTTTGAACGAGATCGAGTGAGTAGTTTTTTTTTTAAAACGTCATAAATCGTAAACCGCAATTTACCTTACATTCAATCAACTGAAATATAAAAATTAAAAAAAACATTTATTTTTAAACCGAGAATACCTGCAGGTTTGTACGGAACCCTCGGTGCGCGAGTCGGACTCGCACTTGGCCGGTTTTTTTTTTGTTTGTGGGTGGAAATTCATCTATGATGTCACCCGCTCTTTTCGTGTCAGACTTTTACTGACAATACCCACCCGTGTTCCTTCAGTTGCCCATGTGCCAGGGCCATGTTATCTCTTTCGAACAAATCTCACGACCCTGGCAGCCATCGGTCCTAGCAGACCCCTTCAGTACTGCTGACATCCCTTTGAGGCACGTGTGGATCACTACGCGCCGTCGACACGGGCCTGGTCTTTACCAGGCAGCGAGCTACCCATTTCTCGCCGCCCACAAGCCCACGCCTACGGTGGAGGTAAGCTATGCGCCCTCATGCCCCTAGCCACCGCAGGAGAAGCCCCGGGCGTCTGGAGTCGATTGCGGACTCCCGGCCACCGCAGGCCCGGCCTTGCGGAAAGGACCAGGCCCGTGTCGACGGCGCGTAGTATTCCACGCGCGCCTCAAAGAGATGTCAGCAAACTGAAGGGGTCTGCTAAGACCGATGCCTGCCAGGGTCGCGAGATTAGTTCAGTTCTGTGTTTTCCAAATGTCCAAATATTGTTACGCATTTACTTGAGTTTGATGATCACAAACTGCAGTGGAGAACGGTCTTTTTCAACAACGTGTTAAGCAACACGTTTGAATGACCTCTCTATAAAGAGCATAGAAAATGATTTACTCAGAAATATTGATTTGGCGAGTGTTATTTCTAAAGTTGCTTCCATTAAATCGCCATAAGCATTTTTCTAAATATTTTATATCCTTTTTAATAGGTAATGCAACTCAAGGGGCCCCCGTCCTTCCAGGGTCGCGAGATCTGTTCGAAAGAGTTACCGTAGCCCTGGCATATGGGCAACTGAAGGAACACGGGTGGATTTTAGTCAGAAAAAGTCTAACACGCTCTTCCGCTCCACTCTAGAGCGGGAGACGCCATTTGATGATTTCCCATCCACAAAAAAGGGCCCCCATCACAATTTTGCTACGGGCCCCGCGCTATCCGGCACTGGGTATGGTTGCACGTAAGTAGCAAAGACAATCCAGCTGATCTATTGTCACGAGGTTATAGTTTAGATTTATTAAAGGATTGTGAGTTATGGTGGTACGGTCCGCCTTATTTACGTCACGATTTACATAGTTTCGATCAGATTACATGCGATAATTCTGATGTTTGTACTTTACCAGATTTAAAATGTAAACAAACATGTTTACCTTCTATACAATGCGAAGATTTAATACATTTTGAAAAATATTCTTCATTTTTAAAACTTAAACGAATAGGTGCGTACGTACTTAGGTTTATAAATAACACACGTATCAAGTCGAATAAAGAAGTCCGGTGAACCGGTTCTTTATCAGTAAGCGAACTGAATATTGCACAACGAATGTTGATTAAGTTGGTGCAAATAAAATCATTTCCCGATGTTTATCATAATGTAGTTAATAATATTCCCATTAAACGGACTTGTAAACAATATAATAAGGTTTCTAATCTTAATGTTTTTATGGATGAACATAAAATAATTCGAGTTGGTGGAAGATTGTTTAATTCGCCTAATTTTACTTACGATAAAAAACATCCGGTTTTATTGTGCAGTAAACATCCATTCTCTATTTTTTTATTTAGGTATGAACATATACGTTTATTACATGCGGGTCCCCAACTTCTTTTAGCTACCATGCGTGAATGTTGGTGGCCATTAAATGCTAGAAACTTAGCAAGAAAAATTGTGCATGAGTGGGTGAAGTGTACACGTATTCGAGGTAAGACATTAGCACCTATCATGGGTAACTTACCGCCTGAGCGCTTAGAGCCTGGTTTCCCATTTATGCGAACCGGTCTTGATTATGCGGGGCCAGTGTTTATCTTATAACTTTAAACGAGCAATTCTTGTATATATGTATTATATATATATAATCTGAATCTCGGAAACGGCTCCAACGATTTTCATGAAATTTAGTATACAGAGGGTTTCGGGGGCGATAAATCGATCTAGCTAGGGTTCATTTTTATAAAATGTCGTTTTATTCGTGTTTTCATTGACCAACTTTATCGATAATCAACTTGAACGTAAACTTATTATTTTAAACACAATTTACTGAAAAATACCGAGCAAAGCTCGGTCAACCAGATATTAATAAATAAAAAACTGGCCAAGTGCGAGTCGGACTCGCGCACCGAGGGTTCCGTACAAACCTGTAGGTATTCACGGTTTATGCATAAGGCTTGTGTTTATGAAATTAAATCCTATTTTTTTAATTTTTATATTTGAGTTGATTGAATGAAAGGTAAATTGCGGTTTACGATTTATGACGTATAAAAAAAAAAACTACTTACTAGATCTTGTTCAAACCAATTTTCGTTGGAAGTTTATATAGCAATGTACATAATATATTTTTTTTAGTTTTATCATTCTCTTATTTTAGAAGTTACAGGGGGGGGGGGACACATTTTACCACTTTGGGAGTGTCTCTCGCGCAAACTATACAGTTTAGAAAAAAATGATATTAGAAACCTCAATATCATTTTTAAAGACCTATCCATAGATACCCCACACGTATGGGTACGATGAAAAAATTTTTTTTGAGTTTCAGTTCTATGTATGGGGAACCCCAAAATTTATTGTTTTTTTTCTATTTTTGTATGAAAATCTTAATGCGGTTTACAGAATACATCTACTTACCAAGTTTCAACAACATAGCTCTTATAGTTTCGGAAAAAAATGGCTGTGACATACACGGACAGACAGACAGACAGACAGACAGACAGACAGACAGACATGACGAATCTATAAGGGTTCCGTTTTTTGCCATTTGGCAACGGAACCCTAAAAAGGCAGAGGTTCAAGACTGACTAAAGCTTACATATGTTTATTCATTTGTTTTACGACGCGAGCTATGCATTTGGAACTTGTTATTAGTCTTTCTTCAAGTGATTATATTTTAGCATTAAAACATTTCATTAGTAGGCGAGGTAAACCTTCTGTCATTTATTCGGATAATGGTAGAAATTTCGTAGGTGCAGAGAAAGAATTTCCTTTATTTTTAGTGAAGGAATCGGAAACTATTATTAGTTATGCTTGAGACAATGACATGGAATTTCGATTTATTATGGGAGAGTGGGGTACGCTCATGCAAGCATCACCTGAGACGCATAGTAGGTAACGCGCGATTAACTTATGAGGAATTTTGTACAGCTTTGACACAAATCGAAGCCGTCCTAAATTCCCGTCCAATTTCACCTCTTTCCTCAGAACCTTCTGATCTTACTCCTCTCACCCCCTCCCATTTCCTCATTGGCCGACCGTTGACAGCACCACCTTCAGACGATGTCACCAACAAGCCGACTTCGAGGTTGACACGCTACCAGCGCATCGAACAACTGCGGCAGCACTTCTGGCGGCGCTGGTCCACAGAGTACGTGTCGGAGCTGCAACTGCGAACCAAGTGGAAGACGAAACAGGATGACATCACACTGGGCAGCCTTGTCCTCATAAAGGAGGACAATCTGCCGCCGTTAAAGTGGCGGCTAGGCCGCATTATACGACTGTTTCCAGGGAAGGATGGCGTGGCTCGTGTAGCGGACATCTGCACAACCACTGGGACAACACGACGAGCCTTCTCCAAGATTTGCCCGCTGCCACTGCATACAGCGAGGGTCGAGGCCTGACTCCATTATACTCAGAAACTTTTTGAAAGCTGCGCTTCCAAGGCCGGGGGCATGTTCACGCTATCTAGTGAGCAATACGAGCGACGCTACAACAACCTGCGGACGGGCTGGCGATGGGAGACATCTACCAGCGAAGATAGCAAATACGTCATCATTTATCCAGTTTCGGTCACCATTCAGGGAGACTCGCGCTTCAATCGTTCCCGTTTAGATAGTTGCTCACATTCGTTCCGTATTCTTCATTCATTCGCGCCCTATAAAACCCCATGCTTTTGATTTATATAGCCCCCGGCTGGAGGCCTAAAAAGGTAACTTTTTAGAACTCGCCGGGCCACAATCCGTTTAAGTAGAAAGAATATTTTCAGATTAACTGCGAGATGTCCTACAAAAAAAAAAAAAAAAAATTAAATAGCCTCTTATCTCGCGAGCCGCCACCTACTAAACAACCATTGTATAAATGATTTTGTTGAGAATACAAAAATTGTACGCCATCTTGTCGCATCATTGAAGAAACCCCTGAACCTGCACACACGTGCACACAGCCTGCACATACAGTCTTACTGAATGTCAAGTATAACCATAGGTAATAAATTAATTTTATAGATATATAACCTATTTCATTTTTTTAAATCTATGATCATATCGAGAATATTTGTCTTTAATTTTATTTGTCTATAGTGTTGAATGTCAAATATAACCATATTATTTTTATATTTATTATTATACCTATATATTTTTTCATTTAATAATGTATTTCTATTCAAATGAAGTACGGTCGAATTTCGACCAATGGGCGATTACTAGTAATAATAGAAATGTACTGTTAAGGCCCTCTTGTAGTGCGGTGTGTAGGCATGAAAACGCTTCCTCATCCCCCGCATAATAGGTATGTATCGAGCGTATAGACGCAGCGAGCGAGCGCCCGGCAGCTAGCCGATGCAAGCGTTTGAACATGCCACAATGCAGCGTAAATGCAGAAGGTAAAGTATACTGGGTTCCTTTAAATTGACGTTAGAGATTTTTTTTGTGATTCTTCTTTTATTAATTTCTTAAACTTTGTTTGTAGCGCATGGGTGGAGAAAATGGGAATGTCGATTGCAAAAAACAGTTTTTCGAACTAGGAATGCCCGATGCCTGTAGCTATGGTGCCAGTCGTAGCCTCTATGTTTGAGTCCAAAGACTTTTTCTCTTCAGTATCAGCAACATTTTCTGAACTGACTGACACAATTTCTTGGCACATGTTGGATTGGAGCTTGAATTTTGCCATGAGCCCAAATTTTATTTCGCCCATTATTTTAAAATGCCTTTTTTACATTCAAACAACGCGTTGTGCTATACTTTCTTTACGTAAGAAATAATTCGCGTCTATAGTTCGCCTACAAGCAACACTTTTTTCATCTGCGTTGATAACAACGCAGATGAAAAAGGTGTAATAATAATAATCAAAGAATAATTTTTACCTCAACTAACAAAGAATCGTCTATATCGGTCCTAAAACAAGCGAATATATCAAAAATATTAAAAACTCAGATCGCTGAAAAAAATGGCAGAAATATAATAATTTTATTTGCTTAAATTTAGTGGCTTCTATAATAAATCGATAATTATAAAGTATTGTACACAAAATACATAATAATGTAAATCTCAAACAGATTTTATTCAAATTTTTACCAATCAATCGATTATTCCAAGAGGAATGTTTAGAGAAATATTTATGATTATTTGGGATATATTACCGAGAATAACCCTTGCGAATTGGGGTAGGTCGGCTGGTCTATTATAATAACGATAACTTTATTAGAAAACAACCTACTAAAGAAACGCATTATCACAACACATAGTCACAGAAAGTGTATGGGAAACTTTAATGTGTGGGACTATATTATATTCCCACACATTAAATATATTATATTACCCGAAAGGTATACTTTTTAGCAAGAGATTTCGCTGCTCAGCATAAATATAAACACTGCTGGTC
Organism: Aporophyla lueneburgensis; assembly: GCA_932294355.1. Classification (NCBI taxonomy): domain Eukaryota; kingdom Metazoa; phylum Arthropoda; class Insecta; order Lepidoptera; family Noctuidae; genus Aporophyla; species Aporophyla lueneburgensis. The sequence continues at coordinate 11,879,278 of OW028735.1, forward strand.
AGCATATGGTAAAGTCTACTTACGCAAAGAAGACGGAGCGCAACGTATCGTAGTGAACTCTGAAAAAGACTTAGCCAAGTTAACTCAAAACTGACTATGTACTTATTATGTCGTTACTGTAAAAACTGTCGTGTCCATTTTTAATCATTGTTGTTATTCTTTTTGGTATTATTTACTTATAGCTACTAAACTATGCAGCATGCCTAATCTTAACTATTTTATTGATTTTTGTGACCTAATGTTGCAATTTTTAGATTTTTATAAAACACTTATACACACTCACACTTTCAAACAATCACACTGTCACAAAAATACACTACAACTCACACCGCACGCTTACAAAAAATTTGCAAAATTTACAAATTCACTATCAAGGTTTCGGGATCGGGGTTTTGTTTCTATAGGTGGTTCTCGCATTTACTTTTTGTACTGTCGTGACTCACATGTTACTGCAAAAGCAATAATATTGAGAATTCTGTACTTTGTCCTGTTAGTTTTTAACCGTACCATTCGATAATTCAAGTAATGTAAATGATTTGTTAGATAATTTGGATAACGTTACTTTTTCAAACGCGATAACATGTGATCCTGATGATTGCACCAAGCTAGTCCCCTCTAACACATGTTTGACTATTTTATCCCAAAACATTCGTAGTGTAAATGCTAATTATTCGGGGTTTCTAACTCTATTACATAGAATTGTGATACCTACTGACGTGATTATCCTATCAGAATGTTGGCTCTCCCGCAACCCCGTTATTCCGATTCTAGAAGGATATATTTCTCATAAGTCTTCAAAAAACTTTAACCAAAATGACGGAGTAATTGTATATGTCAATAGCTTGTTAGCTAACGTGAAAGTTAAAGAAACCGTCGTATCCGAAGCGAATTGTTTGACAATCACGATTGGAGCTGATATAGCCATAATTGCTATGTACAGGCCCTATGCATTTAAAGATCCATCAAAATTTATACAATCTATGGACATTGTACTATGTGAGCTTAAATCGTTTAGAAACATTGTTATTATGGGAGACATAAATATTGATATCTCCCGAAATAATAAAGATGCATATTCACTGGACTATTTGGAGTTACTAGCTCACCACGGACTTTTCCCAGCACATGATTTGGTAACGCATGGAGCTACATGTCTTGATCACGCCATTATAAAAACTTCTTTCACCAGCACAGTTATGGTGCTGGAATCCACTGTCACAGATCATTTTGCAGTTTTACTTTCTTTGTCACTAAATAGAGTTAAAACTCTAAACTCAAGCCAAATCACAAGAATAAATGAGGATGAGCTTACCAAAGATATTTGCAACATAAGTTTTGAGGCAGTTTATGCAACGACAGATCCTAATTTGGCTATCAAATATTTAATGGAACCACTTCTCCTGGCTATATCTAAGAACACCAGAACTATTTCAAGTACACGTAGACGCAGGTCGATTAAACCCTGGATTTCTCAAGGATTACTAAAATGCATGCGCCACAGAGACAATTTGTATAGAAAACTTAGAAAAGATCCATCAAATAACATCCTCGTGGTATCCTACAGAAGGTATCGTAATTTTTGTACAAATCTGCTACGAAAAGCAAAAAGAGATTATGAGAGACTTGAGTTTGAAAGAGCAGGTAGTAATTCTAAGCAGCTATGGCGTGTAATTAAAAATGTCACTAACATAGGTCAACTAAAATCTTCAGCCCATGATCTCATAGCGAAAAATCACGATAAACAGGACTCTATAAATCAAATTAATGAGTATTTCGCAAATGTAGGGAGACGTTTAGCTGATAAAATACATAGAGACCCCCGATCTTTTTCGCTACCCAACCCCCAGAAGGAATCTTTTGTACTGCTTGGGACAAATGAGCAAGAGGTGGAACGCTTAATTCTTTCACTAAAGAGTGACTCTGCAGTCGGCTGGGATGGTATTTCCTCTAGTTTTCTAAAACGACATAGAAACGTTATTGTACCTCCGCTGACACATGTTTGCAACCTGTGCCTTGAGTCAGGTGTCTTTCCTGACTGGTTCAAAAAGGCAATTCTTCACCCTATTTTTAAATCTGGAGATCGTGACCGTGTCGAAAATTATAGGCCCATTTCCGTTCTGCCTGCTATGTCTAAGATACTGGAAAATATAATAAATACTAGGTTGGTTTCGTATTTAGAGGCTCGCAATCTTTTGTCGATTAACCAATTTGGCTTTCGAAAAAAATTATCTACATCCGATGCTGTTCACAAACTGGTTAATCACATAATAATAAATTTTTCAATTCGAAATACCAATGTGTCAGTAACGAGCTCACTAAACGTTGCTGCCCAGATGACACTGTCTAATGGTAGTAGTGACGGTAATGGCTCCCTTGATTGTAACATTGAACGAGTCACGTCGATAAAGTATCTTGGCGTAGTGATTGATTGCAACCTTACGTTCAGGGAGTACATTATACACCTATCAAACAGAGTGCGCAAACTCATGTACATTTTTAAACAACTACGCACATCAGCAGATCCTGTAGTCATGAAAATGACTTATCAGGCACTGTGTCAATCAATTTTGGTTTATTGTATCTCATCCTGGGGCGGGGCAGCCAAATCCCACTATATTCAGATCGAACGCGCGCAAAGAGCGGTTCTCAAGGTTTGCTGTTCCAAGCCAAGACTTAATCCCACCGTCAAGCTCTATGAATATTGTCAGGTCCTTACGGTTAGGCAATTGTTTGTACTGGCCACTGCTATTAAACAACACGCTATTTCCTACTATTCTCAGCAAATAAATCGACGTAACCGTATCGTGGCCTTGTCTACTCCTCTTAAAACTTCCTTTAGTCATAGATTCTTTATTTTCCTTGGACCCTATCTTTACAATAAATTAAACCAAATCCTTTCCCTGCACTCATTGAACAAACATAATTTTAAAATCGCTTTACAAGCCTGGCTCCAAACCCAAACATATACTGCCACGGAAGCTCTCTTTGACGTATTAGTCTAATCAGACTCATTCATTATCATTCTCCCCAACACACAGACACATGCACACCCACACACATACACCTCCACACAGACACACACACACCTCCATACACACACACAAACATAAATTCATAAAAAAAAATATTTAAAAAAAATCCGAACATATTTTTGCTTTGTAATCAATTGTTTTATTTATTTTACTGTAATACAAAATTGTTTTTATTTTTTTAAAAAAAGCTCACTTATTGTATGAAACTTTTGTTACTTGCTGTGATATCAGATGTAAGCAATTAAATGTGTAACAACGAACAGGTGGGGACCTGGTGACCTGTATTACAGGTGTACCTACCACAGGCACCAGCGATCCACAACCAAAAACTGTTAGCTATTTCCTGTGTGTAAACATGTTTTGTATTTTTTGGCTTGTGGTGAGAAATAAACACATTTTATTTATTTTTATTATGCAATATCGTGTGTTGAATATTTCCTTGTTCATTTAAAATATATCAAAATACAGATACATTCGTTATTTACTTATAATACATAACATAGTACGAGAGAATGTATCTATTAAATTATGGTGAACTCACTGTGACTAGTAGTTCGTTCTGAACAGAGACCATGTGACTAGATGGCGCTGGAAGTTGCAAATGTATTTCGTTGATTACTTCGTTAACTTATTACAAATGAAGGCCTTTCTTTTGACTCACTCGAACATTATACTTTCTTATATTCATTTTTTCGATCCCCTCTTAGATCGTTACCCCTGCGACCGATTATGCTCAGATTCAAACTTAAAAATTGTATTTGACTCAACCACTCCTCAAACAAAACGAAGATTAATTGAAACTGTAACTGTTGTAATGTTTTTGTACATGTGTAAATTATGTTTTGTTTTTTGACGTCATACACTTTTAGTAACTATGCAAAGATGAAAAAATCGGAAAATGCATTGTGAGGTCTCAGTTCTAGGCGAACCACTAATAATAAAGTTAAAGTACTTATGTGGGACTTTCGCATATTGCATTCAAATTAATCTAAGGAGTGACAACTACCCATGGCTTTTTTGTTCCCATTGAAGCGCTGCAAAATAAACTTCATGTAATCTGATACATTTTACGTCGTTAGATAATTTTAATGACGTGAAACGACGTTTATTTATATTATACCGTATAGTATAATAATAGATTTTGAAAAATCTCGGCATAATTACCTAGATTTTTTAATATCAATTATTTTACTATACGATACTAGCTTCTGCCCGCGACTTCGTCCGCGTCAATTTTTTGCTCCCCTGACCCTTCCCGTCGCATCGATTTGCCTGCTAGTTTTCGTCCATTTTTCGTTGCTGCTCGCTCCTTTTGAGTTATAGTGAGTCAACCTTAAAAGATAGACATATGCTCTCGCGGACTTTTTTTAGAACTTTTTAAGAAAAACAATTCCGTCATACATTATTTTTGCGTTACTTTAACCGTTTACGCAGCGCACGCAACGGAAACTCTTAAAAGGAATAAATTGTCCCCGTTTTTGCAACATTTTTCATTACTGCTCCGCTCCTCTTAGTTGTAGCGTGATGTTATATAGCCTATAGCCTCCCTCGATAAATAGACTACTCAACACAAAAAGAATTTTTCAATTCGAACCCTGAGATTAGCGCGTTCAATCAAACAAACAAACTCTTCAGCTTTATAATATTAGTATAGATTTAAAGTTATTGAGCAACCATAAAAATAGTTTGAACAAATTCAATCTGTTCAGTAAATCTTTACCTACTATACTTTTTTATATTGTGGCGCGTCTAAGCAATGATTGTAGGTAAATAATGTTTGGAACTGAACGTTATCAAACGAAATTATTTACCGTAAATAAGTAGATTATCTACTTAATTATTTATTTACAGTAAATTATTAGAAATTACGTAGGTACGAGAGTTAAGTTACGGCGAACGAGATTATTATTAAAAAAAGATATTTATTTAAATTAAAACAATGTTTATTGAATGGAATGTTCTACAAGACTAATTTACAATTATGATATTTCTATTAACTCAAACTTATTACTATAATTTATGAAACTGCAATTGTGCAGTTTAATATTGACGCGCGGGCGCATCCGCTGCATTAGTCAGCGATTATGTTACTCAGGCGATTGCCTAACTCCTCCCTCCTTAAGATGGAAGCGCGTCCCGCAGCTTCCCGCAGCGTCCTCGGTGCGAGGTTCAATCTGTTTCTCTGGGCGACGCCGATTCCACTGCCAAAGCTTCCATAGCAGAATTGTCATCAGGATGAGGTACAGTCCTAGTGTTGACCAACTGGGCGTAGCCATCATAGTCTGCCAGTCAATTGTGGGTTCTTGTAAGTTGTCGGCTCGTTCTATCAGTTCGTGGATGCAGTCCAGTGATATATCTTACAATTGTAGGTTGAAATGGAAGTTCTCCTCTGTAATCACGGCTTTACTGGGTAGTGGTATAATTTCGTCTACTGCGACAGTATTGATGTTTGTTGTTAGTGTTCGGTTAAGAACTTGCATTTGGCAATCGCTTGTAATACTGGCGATGTGTATTCCTGATATCCTCTTGTATTCAGATTTAGTTCCGCATTTACTTCTTAGGACCTCTTCTTCCTTCAGGATGATAAGCCACTTGTTGTCTTGGAGTTTCTGGATTCTTCCATGTTTGAGGTCTATCTTGGCCCGTGTGCAGTTTGCGTTTTGGTGTTTCACAAGGGATATTATGCAGTCTTCTGATTTATCAACAGGCTGGGTGTTCAACGACGTGCAGAGTTGTGTGTCTTGTGTGATCCGTTTGCAGTCTTCCTCTAGGTACGAGTACTCGTTGGTGCCCAGTACAGGGTATTTGGATTTAGGAATAATTGTCAGGTTTTGCTTGTCGGGAATGGAGTACAGGTGGTTTAGGTCGTATTGGTTTGTATCGATGGAAGGGATATCTAATATAAATGTTAACGTGTGATCTGTGCTATACGCTTTTACACTAATAGACTTCTCTAAGCTATGTATATTATTAATAGTAACGCTATCCACTGGTCTAAAATTGTATGATTTCTGAATAGCTAACATTTCGTTTATAAGAATGTGTGGGGATACAATGCTTGGATGCATGACTTCTAACTGGGCACAAGTCATGGCGTCTTCTAAAATTACTAACTTATCTAACAGCAATTGCAGACTGAAATCTATTTGTATATATAAATCTAGAAAGTGCAACCTATTTACTATAACATTATTATTAAAAGTGGTATTTCTTAGCATTAGACTTAATTTTTTCTGGTTCTCGTCTAACACCTTAATCTGTTTACTATACTCTTCAACTGCATGTTTTGCTATGAATAATGATTGCTTTTGAGACAAATTAATTTTACTTACTGAATTCTGTAATATTGATATTTCGTTTTCGAATTTAATAGCATCTTCATAATCTAAATTACCTGTTATAGTTTTAACGATGGAACCTAGGCCGTTAGTAAAACTATGCCCTGCTTGGGCAGTGCAGCGCCGTGACCTCGTCATGGCGGTTGGTGCTGAGGATATAATCTCGCTTCCGGACATGGTCCAGTACATGGTCGGTAGTGAGAGCGCGTGGGACGCCGTCGCTTCCTTCTGTGAGGAGGTGATGGTCGCGAAGGAAGCGGCGGAAAGAGAGAGGGAGGACACAACCTCCCTTTCAATCCGCAGAAGGGTAACCGGGCGACGGAGGGCGCAAAACGATCTCCGGCCGCCTTAGAGTGAGGCCTGCAGGCAACAGACTTGGGGAGTTTGTTGCCTGAACAGAGAAAGGCCCGTGACGGCGGCGCGTCGTGTTCCGCGCGCGCCTGTCTCTGAAGGAACTCCGGCCATTCGTTGCCGTTAGGGTGACGGGGTCCGCATGTATTCATGCGGGCCAACACCTAGCCGGGGGAGCGTGACGAAATGCGCAAGCACTCCAGCACCCCGGCTAAAGGTAGCAGCAGAACACCGTGTGGTTTTAGTCAGTAAGAGTCTGACAGACCCCTCCACTCACCCCGGGGTGGAGGACATCCATGAGGATTTCTACACGATAAAAAAAAAATTAAAAAAAAAAAAAGGCCGTTAATAAAACTACGTCTAAACCTATGGTGCGGTGTAATAAAAACTATTTTCTTACCTATTAAGTTTAAGCTATTATCTATTTGATCTTTGTATGCTTTATTTAGTTGTTCATTATTTTCAGCAGCTTTAGTATTGGCATATAAAGACATACGTTTTAAAGTTGTTTCGTGTAAATAGGATATGTTATACACGCAGGCCAAACTAAACGTATCTGCTTGCTTCAAAATTTGACCTTGTTTTAATAAAAGTATGCCATTGACGTTATCTACGGGGTTAAGAGTCAGGTTGGCAGTTGCGTAGAGCAGGAGGGTTCCTGTGATGAAGGTCCTGGAACAAGATGTTGTCTTCGTAAAAGTTTGAAATGAACTCTGATGGATTTTGAGTTGGGGTGGTTTCCTATGATTTCAGCAACATTGTTAGGATGAAGGTGAATAATCTTATACGGACCTTTAAATACTGGTTTCGTTTTGTCGCTCCTCGTAGTCTTTGCAACCTGTTTATATACTGTTTTACCTACCTTGAACGTGATCTCCTCAGCAGCTTGATTCCGTTTTTCTATTACCTGCTCTTTATTTTTAGATACGTGGGCTGCTATGCACTCCTGTACTGCTTCTGCATTTTTGCGATGGTTATGGACATAATCCTGATAAAACTCTTTAGGATAGTAGAGTTCTAGTGGATTTCTGGATGCTGTATGACCAAATAAAAGCTCACGCGGTGTATAGCCTGTTGTAGAATGAATGGCATTATTGTAGGCAATAATAGCGTACTTCATCAGTAATTGTATAGGGTCATCTTTATTTGTCATTCTCTGAATTCTGATTATTTCAGCAATAGTAGAATGAAATCGTTCAATGGGTGAGTTTGAATTCGGATTATAAGGAGTCGTGAAGTGTATGTTAATATCGTGAGACGCACATATTTCCTTTATGACGTCGTTGTCGAATTTCGTGTCTGAGTCAGTAGTAATTTTTAGAGGTAATCCTAGTATGGAAAATACTTGTAATAAAGCTTCTGCGATATGAACGCTGCTTGAAGCACTTAGCGGTACAGCCTGGGCAAATTTTGAAAAATTATCTATAATTGTCAAGAAAGTCGCGCCTCCAGTGGAATATAGGTCCATAAACAAATGTTGAAACGGTTTCGTGGGTGTTTCCGTTAACGTTAGTGGGGGTTTCAAAGGATTTCTTTCGTATTTGGCTCTCAAACACATGTCACATTGATTAATGAATCTTTGAATTGACAAAAGCATATTAGGCCAGTGATAGTTTCGGTGGAGTTGTTTGTACGTTTCCTGAATACCTCTATGCGATGATTTACCCTCGTGATGTCGCTTAATGAGTTCTTGTTGCTCAGTTTTGTTTTCAACAAGGGTAACCCGTGACGTACATCGTATAAGTTTAGGACCTCTGTCATTAAAAATTGTAGTGTAGACTCTCGCAAAGGCCGAGTACAGATTTTCATCGTAGAAATAGCAGTGGAAGATACGGTCTGCTATTGTGTGCTCTTTAAGGAACCTAATGATTTCGGGTTCCGTATTGTTTACGGGGATAAAAACATCTTTAATAACAGTCCTAGAGTTAGTTGATCTATTGTCTACTCTATATGTTGAACCCGGGGTAGACCTAATATAGAATTGTTTTAGTTGTCTATCTATTGCATCGGATAAAATAGGAATGCCGTTGTTTTCATTATCGGGTTGGGTATGATTTGTCGAGATTAATTGGTCAGGGTCGACTGCAACAATGCTCATTGAGTCTGTTCTGTTGTCAGTGTGGGCGTGGTTAGCACTTCTTTCTTCTACGTCATTATTATTACCAGGGTCGTTACTATTGTCAATGGGTACATTGGTATTATTATTGCTAAGTCCGTCATTGTTGTCGTCTCGGTCGTTATTTGTCTCTGCTTGTCTACGAGCGTTCTCAAATATTCTGTTTATAATCTCGTCGTCATCGTTATCGTCAAAATTGACAGCTAGAGAATCTATGCTGTTATGAAAGATTTTGGCTCTGGATAATGCATCAGCGTTGGTGTTTTGTTTACCCTTTTTATAAACTACTTTATAATCGTATTCCGCTAGCTTTAGTTTCCAACGTGTTAGCTTTGAGTTGGGATCTTTTAAAGACATCAGCCATGTCAAAGGTCTGTGGTCTGTATAGATAGTGAATTTCCGACCATACAAATAAGGCCTAAAATATTTGATAGCCCAAACTATCCCGAGTAGTTCTTTCTCTATAGTCGAGTAACGAGTCTCTGTTTCTGATAACGTTCTTGAAGCAAAAGCTACGGGCTTATCGGCACCAACATTGCCTTGCGATAAGACCGCGCCTAACGCAAAGTCAGATGCATCTGTTGTCAAGATAAATGGTTTGTCAAAGTCAGGGTATTGTAATATTGGGGCATTGGTTAAAATTTGTTTACACTTGTCAACTGCGTCTAAAAATTCGTTACTGTGAACAACTTTTGCGTTTTTTTTAAGACAGGCTGTTAGCGGTTTTGTAAGTTTCGCGAAATCTTTAATGAATTTTCGGTAATAACCTACTAATCCTAGGAAAGACTTTATGTCTTTTTGTGTTCGTGGTACGGGGAAATTTAAAACTGCTTTAATCTTGTCTTTGTTAGGTTGTAGTCCTTGGTCAGTCAATTCATGTCCTAAAAAATTCACATGTTTTTGTAAAAATTCTGACTTGTCTAATTGCACTTTGAGGTTATGCATTCTGAATCGCTGAAGTACTAACTTGAGTTTTTCGTTATGATTCTGAAGTGAGGTGGCTGCAATTATGACGTCATCTAAATAGGTAAAAACGTTATCTATTCCTCTAAGAATATGGTCCATAAGCCGCTGAAAAGTGCTCGGAGCATTTTTCAATCCAAACGGCATTCTTAAGAACTCATAGTGACCTCTTTCTGTAGTAAACGCTGTTTTTTCTATGTCGTTGGGATGCATTTCTAATTGATGATAGCCACTTGCTAGATCAAGGGTGGTAAAATACTGTGCGCGCCCTAATCTATCAAGTATGTCGTTGATATTTGGTAACGGGTACTTGTCTTCAACAATTCTATCATTCAGTCGTCTGTAGTCTATAACAAGTCTCCATTTGACCTTCCCTGAAGCATCGGGTTTTTTTGGGACGATATGGACAGGGCAAGACCAGGGTGAAATATTTTTCCGTATAATTCCTTGTTTTAGTAAATTATCTATTTGTTTTTTAATTTCGGCACGTTGTTGCGGAGCTTGTCTATAGTTTCTAACAAAAATGGGTGTGTCATCGGTTAGTCTTAATTCATGTTTTACAGTATGTGTGAAAGATAACGGTATGTTCTCCGAGTAAAATACGTCGCGATATTGATAACAAATTTTGGTAACCTCACGTTTTTCTTCTTCATTCATATGACTGGTTCTAATTTTCTTTAAGTTTTCGTAAAGTTCTTTGTCAATGTCCGTTTTAGTTTGAAGGTTGTTAATTTTGTGTGTTTTATTTTGATTTATCAATTGTGGCGGTAAAGGTTCAAGGGGTAGATGGCAATTGTTACTAATTACTTGTTCTTTATCGGTTAAGTTAATTATAGATGTTTTAAAAATTCCATTTTTTACCGTTACTACCGCGGCGGGCGACTTTAGTCCTTTAAACCAATTAAAGTCGTCACAGATATAGTAACCGTCCATATAATTCGTTTTTACTGTTATAAACTTTTCGCAATTCGGTTCAATTTTAAGTCTCTTTACTGGATAATCAAAGTGAATTGGTATTTCGGTATTATAAGTTCGCAGTAACTTATTTTTAAAATCTATGTTACACCCTAATTCTTTTAATAAGTCCATCCCTATTAGTCCTTTATACTTTTGGTCAAAATCGAAAAGTAAAAATTTATGATATATGTCTGTCTTAAACAGTGGGGGTAAAGGTAAAATAGCAACGTGTTCATGACGAGTAACAGCATGCGCAGTTTTTACTTGGAATGGCTCGCGCTCAACGCAATGTTCAAGATTAGTACCGGCTATTACGTCAGGTGATATCATACAACGCGAAGCTCCAGTATCTAATAAAAAATTTCCTTGAAATTCCGGCAACTCTATATAAGGGAGATGGTCTTTAACTTGGTTGTTGAGGTGAACAGTCTTTACTAGGTTTGGTTCAATAGCTCCTCGTCCTGGGGAAAATCCTGATGGCTTGGTCCATCTATAGGCATGTCCTGTGTGTAGCTGCCGTCTTCACCAGTAAGCTGTAAATTATTATTATTATTATACTCACCATCATAGTAGGCATTGTAGTCAGGGTAACACTGGTCTTGGTTGTGCTGTGTATAAAACATTTCTTCGGAAGCAAAACGCGGTGCTTCGGGCTTACTTACTGATCTCATGGTGACGTCAGACACTTTTTGTGGCGGGTTTACCTGCTGACGAGGCATATTTGGCTGAGATCTAAAATTACCTGAGTTTCTGATAATGCCAGAACCACTAGGTCTTACGTTATCTGGAGCGGGTCTTCCTTGGGGACCTTGGGGTATGCCTTGACCCCTTTGTTGTCTCTGATCTGTATTCCAGCTATTACGCGGGGGAAAGTTATTATTTTGCGATACCGTTTGGTTTGGCTTGGGTATTTCTTTCGGTTTGTTTTGGATGGAAAGTGTATTAAAACTGTTATTGAATCTATTGAATGCTAAACGTGCCTCTTCTTGCCTAGCTGCTACTATAGCTGCTTCAAGAGTCGTAGGTTGCGCGATCCGCACGCCGATAGAAACGTGAAAGTCTAAATGGTTAATGTATTGATCTATGACCATACTCTCATAGTATGACTTATCCGTGTGCTTACCTACTACGTTTAAGGTGTCTAAAATTTCCCGTAGTCGTTTACCAAACGTCTCAGCATCTTCATTTTTATTACGACGTAAACGCGTTAGTTCTTGCATCAGCTGTATTTCATTACGTGGTTCCCCTAATCTACGCGTTAACGCAGCCTTAATTATCTGCCAACTATCCACTGTTTCTTCGGATGCTGTTGCACTGATCGCCGAACTGCTTAATTTGCTTTTAATTAAACTAACAATAGCAGGGTTTGCCCTAACTTGTGGATCCAGTAATGCTATGACATTTTCAGCTTCTCTAATAAAGTAATTTAACGTTTTAGGATTGCCATCGTATTTTGGCAATAGCTCTGAAACGAACTTGAAAGTCGCTAGATCAATGCTTGCCATAGCCATCGTATCTTAATTTGTTAAAAGGAATAAATTCTAGCTCACTCTAAAATACTATTGAGATTACGTCTAAAAAAATTATTTCGTTATAAATACTGCCTACTCTCTAAAAGGTTAGCTTGAAGTTATTTTAATTGCGTTATACGAACCACGATTATAGCGAATGCGTAAACAAGTGAATATATCTTGTTACAGAATAAACTGCTGAAATGCGAAATGTATACCGCGATTCTAGCACGTATACATAAACGCCAAAATTAAAATGAATGTAATAAACTCATATAACTAATGTAATTTGCCTATAGCGATTTTAGCCTATAAACAAACACACAGGATAACATTTATATAAAAATACGGCAGGAAATATAGCATAGGAAACTGGGTATACAACAAGCACTCACCACAGTGTCTTCTGCATCTCTAGCCGGGCCTTGTAGAACAGCAGGGCTCCCAATTCTCCAGGACTCCCGCAGGTTGCTCTTGCTCGCCTTTGTAGATTCGAATTTGCGATCGCGAAGATAACGATAGATACCGTTCACTCTTACCGAAGAGTTGTATTCGAAATAGAGTGTCGCGATCCTACCGACTGCGCCAGTTAAGTTGCGGCGAACGAGATTATTATTAAAAAAAGATATTTATTTAAATTAAAACAATGTTTATTGAATGGAATGTTCTACAAGACTAATTTATAATTATGATATTTCTATTAACTCAAACTTATTACTATAATTTATGAAACTGCAATTGTGCAGTTTAATATTGACGCGCGGGCGCATCCGCTGCATTAGTCAGCGATTATGTTACTCAGGCGATTGCCTAACTCGAGTCAAGTACGAATTTTCGATATACCTTAGTTTTCAAGTTTCTGTATATCCTTTTATCCTTTTTATTACCCATTTTTGTTACAAACCAACACAAGTTTTTATTAAATTGTTTATCGATTACAAAGCGCAAGCGAGGGGGGAAGTCTGTGGAACAAACGGCGTGCGTCCAACCTCGAAGACGTCTCGGCGTGCACTGGCCGGTCGTTACGAGCGCTTCCACTGCTAGATTTCGTGTAAATTTGTTTCATAGAAAAAAAAAATAAGGAAATTATAAAATTTGTTCTCACCAAACCCTTAAAAACAATAAGCCCTATCTTTTAGTATAAATTTTACATGGTTTGATGATGGAATCTCTTCAGGGCACACGTTTAAAATAGTGATTTAGTGTTATATTTATGATTTTTTTTTATCGAGTCAATTGTTTTAATTCACGTTTCTATCTTCACACAACCCTGGACAATATAATCAATTTTCCTAAACTATTTTTGTTTTTACGGAATATTGTCATTTTGCACGATTTAAAGGGGTTTGAAAAAGTTAAAAAGTACTGCAACCTCGCCTTAAATGCAACAATAAGATAATATTGTAATAGTATTAAATGATTTATTTTAATTTTGTTGCAGGGTAGTTCAATATGGGCAACCCTTTTTACGTTACTTTTGTTGTTACTTTTGTTAATATGGCAAACAAAATTAATCCAAGAATGCGAAAAATTCTACTCAGCTATTCAAAGTGTTCAAGATACTTGCACACTCGCTTTGAATTCATCTTGCTCTGGTTATTTCTTATACATCTTATGTTCATGTCCAGTGTTGCGAATTCACATGAGTAAATACCATTTAATAAGTGACCAAGATCAATTATTGTAATCGTTTGGCACCGAATTGTATTTAATTGAAATATAATTTTGCAGAAGACGAGAAAATATTGTGCAAGAACGTACTGCGCCTGCATCGAGCATCATTCTGCAAGATACGTGCTTGTGGTTTGTTCTATGTCGACGCTGCGTTACAATTCAATCTGTTGTGTCTCACATCAAACTACATTGTTGTATTGCTGCAGTTTGCATTCTTGTAAATACGACTTTATTAATATAACATTGTGGAATATCATTATTTCTTATTTTTTTCTCGAGTCGCTCATAAATCCTCAACTCGCTTGAATCACATGCAAATTAAATAAACAGTTTGCATTCTTGTAAATACGACTTTACTTATATAACTTTGTGGAATATCATAATTTTTATTTCTATCTATAAGAATAGATAGAAATAAAAATTCTAAATAATAATAACAAAAATAATACAATATAAAAATATAATAATAATAATATAATAATATTTATATATATTATTATTATTATTTTATTATATAATAATTCTAAATTCTTTTGTTTTACTCTTCTGTAAAACAAAAGAAAGCCTGTGTGATCCATCTTCATGGATATGATAAGTGCTTTTGATTTTGGAGATCATAAGATTTTCCTAAAAAACTACATGAATATGGGATTCCAGGAAACATCCATAATCTCTTAGTCATATTTAAGTGATAGGACACAATGCACAGAAATAACTAGAATTTGTCCAACAAGTAAATTAGAAACAAAGTAAATCTCTGAAGCAAGATATGTCTAATATGGTGTACCTCAAGGCAGCGTATTGGGGCCTCCACCCTTCTTAATTTATATCAATTATCTCCCAAAAAAATCAAGGAACAAAATGGTAAATTTTGCAGATTACAGTACGGCTATAATAGAATGCACCGAGCTGGACAATTATCGAAACGAAGACAATAAAATAATATCATTACTTGGCTCAATAATAATATATGCCTAGTCTTAAAAATAATTTGTCAAAAATAAAAATTATGCAATTTTACCAGCGGCGTGTGTATCCGCCATTAAATATAACCTATATAAATGTAAAATAGAAGAAATGACGAGTGCGAAATTATTACGTATAACTGTAGACCACAAATTAATCTGGAAACCTCACGTAGAGGGAATTTGCAAGCGACATAGTAGTAAATCTGCGTACCTGCTATTTCAAGTATCCAGGAAAATAAATACTGAGACTCTTCTAACAGCGTATCATGGACTTATAATCTCTTTTCTATGGTATGGTGTTGTATTTTGGGGGCAATCAACTAACAGGGAACTTGTATTCAGGATGCAAAAAAGATGTGTACGATCCATGTGTAATCTGAAACCAACAGACAGCTGCGTTCCCTACTTTTAGAAATGTAAGATTTTAATGTCATCAGCTATATATGTATATACCGGTAAGTGCAATATTTGTAAAATCAGGTCCACATTTATTTACAAAATTGGCAGCGGTTAAGAAGAACCCAATCCGTAGTAATCCGTCAGTATAATAAAAATGAATTATGTACGACAAAATGCAATACATCATTAATGAAAAAGAGCTTTATTGATGTTGCGCCCAAAAGGAGGAGGGTAAAGATTAGAACATGTTTCGCCTATCATAGCCGTGAAAGTTTAAAGTATTTATTGACGTCATGTTGTTGTGTTTACGAGAAGTTTAGGTATCGACCTTTTTTTTTTTCTTTTTTGAGGATGGGAAATCATCAAATGACTTCTCCCGCTCTGGGCGGAGCGGGAGGGCGTGTCAGACTTTTACTGACTAAAACCCACCCGTGTTCCATCAGTTGCCCATGTGCCTGGGTCACGGTATCTCTTTCGAACAATCACGCGACCCCGGTAGGCATCGGTCCTAGTAGACCCCTACACTGCTGCTGACATCTCTTTGAGGCGCGCGTGGAACACTGCGCGCCGTCGACCCGAGCTTGGTCCTTACCGGGCGGCGAGCTACCCATTGCTCGCCACCCGCAAACTCGCGCCTACGGTGGCCGGGAGTCCGCAATCGACTCCCGACGCCCGGGGCGTCTCCTCCTGCGGTGGCTAGGGACGTGAGGGCGCAGAGACTGCCACTCCCTAACGCGCCCCGCCTCCTCCTTCGCGAGCATTACTGCTTCGCAGAAGGAGGTGACGGCTTCCCATTCCCTCTCGCTCCGTACCATGGCTCGCACCAGGGCCGGACGCGAGAGGTCGCCGCCGCTGATCGCCTCATGTATAGCGGTAATTCTAATTTTTGAGTCACTCCAAAATCCTTAACTGAGTTACACGCTAGGAGATTAGTTGAAGAATACTGTCTATTTAATTTGAATGCAAGCAATGAATAACGTAAGCACGGTTGAGCTGCTGAAGACCGGTGTAAATTCAGTTCAAGCCCGCTAGAATTTGTTCGATTCCATTAAATTCGATGGTAAATTAACGGAGGCATGGGACAGAGGTGGGGAGGTATTCTTTTTTTAAAAGGGTGAAAGTGACCTGCTTCAGGATGATAGACCCATCTAACTTCTGAGTTGTGTCAACAAGCTATTTCCGGAGTCATCACGAATCATTTCGCGCGTAGGTTTGGCTTCCAACCTCCGGAAAAAGCCAACTTCTGTAAAGGTTTCAGTAGCGGGGACCATATATACATACACGTTAAGGTAGGTTAAACGGTAAACCAAGGAGTATTATAACTTCCTCTGTGTTAAGCTTTTGTGGACAGTGAGAAAGTTTTTAATTCGATCAAGGCTTGGACTGTACTGTAGTCTGTGTCAACAGTGCCAGATTGAGTGCCACATCGAGATACGGAAATGTTTGTATGAATGTGATAAGCACATCTTTCGCCTTCGGTTTGCCGACAATATAGTAGTAGTATCAGCATTCATGGCTGAGATTGTGGAGGACCTCAGTACAATGCACGATGGCTTCAGTAGAACTTCCAAAAGTTTGGGTCTTGTACTGATCATTAACAAATTGAAGGCCATGTCAAATGTCTATGTTACCACTCAAAGATCAGAGACTCAAATTGTGGACTTATGCTATCTAGGCCAAAGTATATAATTTAAAACGTCTAACTTCGAGAAAGGGGTCAACTGTTGAATCCAACTCGCCTGGACAGCGTCCGGGAAGCGACGTAATACCTTCTCACATACCAGTGTGTAAAGACAATGTCTTTGACCAGTGCGTGTTGCCCGCGATTATCCAAAGCACTGACACGTGGTCGCTCACAATGAACTTCAATAGAAGACTGAGAAACATCCATAGGACAATGAAGGCGGTTACGATGGACGATTAGGCTAAAAGTTTCTGGAGTAGGCACCGCGTAACGAAAAACGTAACCTCTGCCTTTGACTATAACCTAGATGGACTAATGACCCAGTGACAGTTGCAGGAATCCACTGGTTGCGAGAAACACAAAACCAGTCGAAGTGGCGATGTTTTGTGGAGACCTACATCTAGTAGAGAACGTGTTTCTGCTGAAATATGGATGAATATACAAGATGCAGTTTTGAACCTGCAAAACATTTCAGGAGGTTGTTATGAGACTCGTAAATAATCATTTTACAATACGATACCAAGTCAATAATAATCAATAATACTTTTTATTTTAGATATTTCAATTTTATTGTTCTTCAGAATAACTCTCTTAATAACCCTTTTCAAAATATCTATGAAAGAAATGTCGGTTGCGTTTGTTCGTGTGTGTGTGAAAGCGCAGTTTAAGGACACGTGCAGACTGGCCGCGTTTAAAAAAAGGGAGTTCACACTTATCGATTTCCGTAAATAAGTATAAAATGAAAAAAAAAATACCTGCCCATTTTATTGTTGATTCGGGTCGAGAATCACTAACAAAATTACCTCCTAAAATGTTTTGCAGATCCAAAACTGCACCTTGTATTAATTACACTAGCTTCTGCCCGCGACTTTGTCCGCGTCAAATTTTTGTTCCCCAACCCTTCCCGTCGCATCGATTTGCTTGCTAGTTTTCGTCCATTTTTCGTTGCTGCTTGCTCCTTTTGAGTTATAGTGAGTCAACCTTACAAGATAGACATATGCTCTTGCGGAATTTTTTTAGAAATTTTTAAAAGAAACAATTCCTTCATACATGATTTTTGCGTAACTTTAACCGTTTACGCAGCGCACTGTTATACCCATCCATTGTACCCTTTCTTCCTTACCTAGCAGCTTATGCTGCATTCCTGTTAGAGTGCTGACACAGCACCCCTCGACTCCTCATACACCCATCCTACTCATCCAGCCAGTCGTCTTCCATCCTTCATCCCGTGCACTCGTGTGCTGCACTCACGATCATTATTGTAAAGTTAAATAAACTGTGTTAGTTCCTTACAGTAAAAGTGTTTCCTTTTTTTTAAAAACTGTGACCAAGACCGGTTTCTAACATTGGTGGCAGCGGTGGGATTGAAAAAAATCCTTGGACTCCTCCGAAAATCAGTGCAGTGAAAAATACCAGCGAAGTGCAGCGAGTGCACAAGTTCCAAGAAGCGACTCAAATCATCCAGGTGTATCCCGTACACCACACCGGTGAACCTTATAGCCAATCCACTGTGCAGTAAGTGGCAACGAGCAGTGACGCAGGCAGCGTCTCCCGTCTCCAAACCCAGCACCGACCTGGCTCAAGGTCAAGCCCGGTTCCAGTATCCAGAACTCCAGCTCCAGTTCCAGTTCCAGCACAAGCATGAAGAACGCATGTCTGATGCTCCTGTGAGTTTTGTGATATTTTCTTGTAATCCATCCATATAAAAAGTTCCATTCAACTTACCTCCGACGGCTTATCTCATAGCCGCAACATTGTAACAAGACAACAGATTGTCCTGTCTAGACAGTGATCCGACGCAGTTCCGGTGGACAGCGATAAGAACAGTTCGACGAGATTTGCTGTGTAGACTTATAAGCTATACTAATTCTATTTCCAGGGTTTGCTTGTTACAATTCTATTATTTTATATATATTAACATTAATATGTCTCAAAGTTCCAAGAACGTCAAAGACGAGCCTAGAGAAGGTCTAACTTTAAATTTAATCCTAAAATTCATAAAACCTTTCGATGGTAGCCGCGAAAAACTTAACGCTTTCATAAACAATTGCGACAACGCAATTTCCCTAGCTTCCTCAAGTCAACAAGACATCGTTTTCAAATATATCATCAGCCAGCTAGATGGCAGAGCCGAAATAGCGTGTTCAATTAAAGAATTTGATACATGGCCCTCACTTAGGGATTTCCTGCAAAACCAATTCGGAGAGCGAAAACATTACGCTCATCTTTTAATTGAACTTCAAGATTGCAGACAAGGTGCCCAGGAAAATGTTAGCCAATTTTCACTCAGGGTTGAAACCTGCCTATCCCAACTTCTTACAGAAATCACCGTTACTAATCACAAGAAGAGTGAAATTTCTGGTAGGGTAGCCGCTATGGAGGACTTAGCTCTCCACACTTTTACTATGGGCCTCACTCCTCGTATCGCTAATATAGTTAGATGTAGGGACCCTAAAAACCTTAATGATGCAATAAATTATGCTCTATCAGAAGAGAAGCTGCAACAGTACTCTTATAAACAGAATTTGGTCGCGAAAACGTTGCGCGGTAATGACGTTAACACTAGGCCAAATAGAACCGGCAACCTTAATCATAACCAAAAGCCTTCTACCAATCAACCAGCTTCAAAAGACCCTTTCTGCCGTTATTGCAAAAAGGCTGGACATCTTTTGGAAAACTGCAAACTCCGCGAATATAATAATAAAAAATTCCAAAATGTAAATAAACCTTCTAATTTCAATTCCAATGTCCAACCAGGCACGTCCTTTAAACCACAGATTAACACCCTAACCGAAACTGAAGGTTATGATACTGTCGATAACCATAATTTAAACTAAATAATGTCCCGAATAGGTGTCGCACGGGACAAACTGTAACCACAAAAGACGACACCAATATCGACTCAATGGCCCATGGACATGGTAAATATAAGCCCAAAACTCGAGGTCATTCAATTAGGATCAAGCAACAGGGTAACCAGCCCCAAATCGTAGATTCTAATAAATCCCTAAATTCAATTAGGATCAAGCAACAGGGTAACCAGCCCCAAATCGTAGATTCTAATAAATCCCTAAAATCAATTAGGATCAAGCAACAGGGTAACCAGCCCCAAATCGTAGATTCTAATAAATCGTTGAAATCGCATGTTGTCAAGCAACAGGGTAGCCAGCCCCAAACTGAAGACAGCATCCTAAATCCTGAAAACAAAGAAAACACAAATAAAACCATATACGAATTCAAACAAAATATATCAAACAAATATTTACCTTACATACAAGTAAAATCTCCTGTGTCTTCTAAAGATCTTTTACTCCTCGTTGATACTGGTGCATCCATAAGCATTATAAAAACATCAGTCATCGACGATATGCCTGTAATTAATAAATCGGTCAAGTTCAAGATCAAAGGTATCGATTCAACCACCGATAGTCCCCTAACCACGTTAGGACAAGTTCATATAACTATAAGTACTCACGATGAAACCCACAATGACTGTAAACAGTTAACTCATGTATTCAACCTAATAGATGGCTTAACCATACCCTATGATGGCATTGTTGGCAACGATTTATTTAATTCCATGAACGGTCAAATTAATTATGAAGAAGGTATGTTATATTTAAAGGACATTAACTTTCAAATGTATTTTAATGAACCCGTCTATACAATACCAGCGCGTAGCGAAGTCATCATTGAATGCACAGTCGCAAATCCAGAGATCGGAGAAGGTTTAGTAATCGATCAACATATATCCAAGTACCTACTAATAGCCAACTGTATGGTTAAAGTAAAAACAAATAACCGTGTTAATATTTCCATTTTAAACACCTTAGAAGCACCTGTAAAAATAAATTCTGACCTTCAATTGCGTTTAGAACCTTTCCAACTACAAGCTTCAATATTTATAGGTACCACAGCCGAATCGCATACTTTTGAACGCACAGACGAAGTTCTAAAAGAACTTCGCGTGTCCCATCTTAATTCAGAAGAAACTGAAGCATTATACTCAGTCTGTTCCCAATTCTCTGACATCTTCCATTTACCTGATGATCAGCTAACCTCTACCGATGCGATAGAACATAAAATTAAAACAACCTCGGATGAACCAATCCATGTAAAGACATACCGATTCCCTGAATGTCATAAGAAAGAGGTTGACTCCCAAATCGATAAAATGTTACGGCAAGGTATCATAAAACCTTCTATGTCTCCATGGTCTTCACCAATTTGGGTGGTGCCGAAAAAACTCGACGCGTCCGGTCAGAAGAAATGGCGTGTGGTAATCGACTACCGCAAGCTTAACGATATAACCATTGGTGATTCCTATCCAATTCCAAATATAGCAGAGATACTAGACCAGCTAGGTAAGAGTAAATATTTCAGCACGTTAGATTTAGCATCCGGATTCCATCAGATTAACATGTCCGCTGAAGACTCTCCAAAAACAGCATTTTCTGTCCCAAAAGGACACTACGAGTTCACACGTATGCCATTTGGATTGAAAAACGCTCCGTCAACCTTTCAGAGGTTAATGAATTCAGCCTTATCTGGGCTCCAAGGCATACAATGCTTTGTTTATCTCGACGATATTGTTATATATTCTTATGACCTTGCCTCTCACATTAATAACCTAACAAATGTGTTTGGTAGACTCCGTCAATTCAAACTTAAATTACAACCCGACAAGTGTGAATTCCTGAGAAAGGAAGTTTCATACCTAGGCCATGTCATTACTGACAAAGGCGTAAAACCAAATGCCGAAAAAGTAAGTGCAATACAGGATTTCCCTGTACCCAAAACTCCCAAGGACGTTAAGTCATTCCTTGGATTTGTTTCCTACTACCGCAGATTCATTCCTGACTTATCTAGTATCGCAAAACCCTTAACAAATCTACTAAAAAAGAATGTAGAATTTGTATGGTCAAATGAACATCAATTAGCCTTTGAAATCCTAAAAAACAAACTTATGACAGCACCACTATTGATATATCCTGACTTTTCCAAACCATTCATTTTAACTTGTGATGCATCAAATTATGCAATCAGCGCTATCCTTTCTCAAGGCGAAATAGGAAAAGATAAACCAATCGCCTATGCATCCCGTACACTCAATAAAAGTGAATGTAACTATAGCACAACGGAAAAGGAACTACTTGCGATTCTTTTCGGTTGTAAAACATTCCGCCCATATCTATATGGTAGGAAATTTCTGATTGTTACAGACCATCGCCCCTTGCGTTGGCTCTTTAACCACTCTGACCCCAGTAGTAAACTCCAAAGGTGGAGATTAAAGCTGGAGGAATATGAGTATGAAATAGTTTACCAGAAGGGAAAATTGAACAATGCTGCTGATGCATTATCGCGTTATCCTCCGAATAAACCTGTTAATGCCATAGATCCTCTGCCTAGCACTTCAAGGCAAAATGTTAACTCACCTGATTCCTACAAGACGATAGATTCAGATGATCTAGTTCAGCTTGAAGATCTCATAGATCCACTTGCTCCACCCACTAGCTTACCAGAGCTAGGTAATCTTGACGACCTGGATAACGTAACTAACCAAAATACACCATCATCTGCTGATCACTTAAATCCAACGATACCAATCGATAACTCAAGTCCGAATAGTCCTGGTACCCTAGATGGTAATTACTCGGATTTTCTTAAAGCTACCTCTAAAGATTTCAACTCTAATGTAACTATAATAGAACATAATGAAAGTTTATCCAAAACAGATAAAAAATATATTATCATTCCTACATCCATAGATATGGACGAATCCGTCCCATATGTTCAAGAAGTTATATCTAATATTCCTAATTTGAATGAATTTTCCTTACTAGAAAGAACCTTATACACTTTCCTCAAATATGAAACTGAAAATAAAACGTATTATTTCCTCTTTACTAAAGTCAATCATTTTGACACCTGCACTTATAAAGATATCTATAAAAGTCTCAA
Source organism: Aporophyla lueneburgensis (assembly GCA_932294355.1). Classification (NCBI taxonomy): domain Eukaryota; kingdom Metazoa; phylum Arthropoda; class Insecta; order Lepidoptera; family Noctuidae; genus Aporophyla; species Aporophyla lueneburgensis. The sequence continues at coordinate 11,902,232 of OW028735.1, forward strand.
ATCTGTAAGAAATGAGCTAGTAGTTACCCTTGCAGATCAAAACAACCCCGAGATAGCCATCTCAGACTTTAGTAACTCTTTTGATAATCATCAATACCTAAAGGTTTACAATATAATATTATATTTGTTCCACAATTCAGAAATAAATGTACATATCTACAAAAATGCTATTATTTATCCGTCATTAAGCAAAATCCCTAAAATTATGAAAGAAAATCATGACATCCCCATTGCCGGTCATTTAGGTTCCGTTAGAATGCTAAAACGCATCCAGGAAAAGTATTACTGGAAAAACATGCGATCAGACATAGAAAATTATGTGAGGAAATGTCCGCAATGTCAAACTAATAAAGCCCTTAGGAAAATTAATCGTGCTCCCATGCAGATTACATCTCTTTCCACTCGTCCTTTTGAACGTGTAGCGTTAGACATTGTAGGTCCACTACCGGAAGCCGGTAACGATAGGTTTAGGTATATCTTGACCCTTCAAGATGACCTTACCAAATTTTCAAGCGCCTATCCAATCACCAATACTACAGCTGAAGAGTCATGTGAATGTTTAGTTCATTTTATCACTTTATTTGGAATACCTAAAACAATATTAACAGACCAAGGGACTAATTTCACAGCTGAGCTGTTTAAAGAAACCTGCAAGATGTTGAAAATCAAACAGTTGTGGAGTACCCCTTATCATCCTCAGACTCAAGGCGCTCTTGAAAGGAGTCATTCCACCTTAAAGGAATACTTAAAATCCTATGTAAATGAAGAGCAAAATAATTGGCCCCGCTTTGGATATACAGCTATGCTTGCCTATAATTCCGCCATCCATTCAACCACTCATTTCTCTCCTTATGAACTCGTATTTGGAAATAAACCATATATACCAGATTCTATCTATGAAGAGACCGCAGGCGTAACTTATCCCAATTATGTTCGTGTTCTCCAAAATAGACTTAAATATTCCCGAATTAAAGCTATAGAACACACACAAAAGTCTAAAGAAAGTTCAAAACCTATTACGACACTCGTACAAGGCCAATTAAATACAAGGTCGGCGACCTTGTCTATCTGAAAAATCATCTACGGCTCCGGAAGGCTCTTTCGCCAATATGGAAAGGCCCGTACAAAATTGTAAAAATACACGGAAATAACACCGCATCACTCTTAATAAATAGACGTCACGTCAAACATCATTTTGACGAAATGAAACTCCATACTAGCAACAGTATATAATATACTATATATAGTTTAGTAATTTACAATCACTTTCCATTCCAGAATTGGTTACATTTATCCATCCCTGGCCTCAAACAGTCAAAGATATATCCAGCCAGCATCCGACAACGCAGGCATATACTTCTACCCTATTGGTTCTCTAAAAACTACTGATGATACATTAGATATTATTATTCATATAGACATATCTTTTATCCAACCGCATCTAGATAACATAAGAGACATTCTAGGAACTTCGAAATATTTATGTAAACAAAGTAATGCATATTATGAAAGCGAATGTCATTATCTGTTTCAACCATTGTCATCCCGTTACTATGATATAACAAGAGACTTCGACTCTATATCTCATCTTATATCCAAATCTAATAAAAGAGCAGCTTGGTTTGCTGGAATCGGTTCCGTCATCAAACAACTGTTTGGCAATATGGATGAAGATGACGCTATAAAATATAGCGATGCCATTAAAACCTTAGAAAACGATCAAACTAAGTTAGCAACCTTGATGAAAGATAGCATGTTAGTTACAAAATCTACGTTATCATCCCTTAAAGAAATAATTGACCAAATTAGTGCAAATGAAGCCAGTTTAAACCATGCTATCGATACCCTGAACCAAGATGTAATTAACATTACGTTAGTGGCAGATAAGCTACTTATGAGATCTAAGATATCAGGATTGTCAGATATCTTAGAAAGTACTATGTTAACATTATCATTTAAGTTAGAAGATATTATTAATGCTATTATGTTTAGTAAGTCCAATATATTATATCCATCTATTATTACTCCTAAGCAACTTTTTGCAGACCTTGTTGATAATTATAGATTCCTACCTAGTTCTAAGCAATTACCTGTACCTCTAATCTTAGATAATATCCACGTTTTAGAAAACATATCTGATGTATCCAGCTATTATGCAGACAACAAAATAATATTTGTGTTACAAATACCTTTAGTAAACACAAAGGAGTTTGATTTATATAACACTAAACCTTACCCTATTGTACTCAATGATGTAAATAGCACACTATATTCGACGATAATACCATCCACGAAATATATAGGCATAACTAAAGATAAGTCATCTTATTGTAAATTAGATTCACTTAGCTCCTGTAAAATTATAAATATGCAATATTATATTTGTGAAACCCCTAGTATATTTTCTACATCTGCCGCTCCCATATGTGAAAGTGAGATTATTTCTAAAGCTCTGACTTCTGTTCCACTTTGTAATACTAAATTCGTAAACGGTAATTTTGAAACTTTTCACAAATTACATAGAAACCAATGGATATATGTAATAAGCCAAAATTCTAAACTCACAATAGAATGTAATAATCAAGACTTATCTGAGCTTTCCATCCATGGTACTGGAATATTAACTATACCAGAACATTGCATTGCTTATTGTAGAGATAATAAGTTGATACCTCAACATAGCATTGTAATTAAAACAAAACCAATAATATTACACTTTGAAATAATCAATGATACTTGTTGTAGTCCCACTACTTACCTAAATGACATTATTAAAGTTCCCTATGTTAACTTAAAAAACGTTAATAACCTAGATTCACTTTTGTCAATTTATAATAAAATTACGGACCAAATTAAAACAAATCTCGATGAAGTTATTGAGAAACCTCATATTGTCCTTTACGGTAATTACTATTCTTATGTTACTATTATAATAAGTTTAGTTATAGTTATAGCTATATCGTATAAATTGTATTGTTACTTTAAAACATTTAAAACTTCTAGATGTAAATCCAAACCAGATAATCCCATAGAAATGTTATCTCCTGATCCCGAAGACATCCCTCTTTCCCGACTCCGAATGACCTGAAAACCTGGAAAACTTCCCTAGACCTGGAGCTTCATTCTTTCCATCGTCAACTTACCTTTCCACCCGTAAGTTTCCTCTTAATCGGGGGGCTGTTATACCCATCCATTGTACCCTTTCTTCCTTACCTGGCAGCTTATGCTGCATTCCTGTTAGAGTGCTGACACAGCACCCCTCGACTCCTCATACACCCATCCTACTCATCCAGCCGTCTTCCATCCTTCATCCCGTGCACTCGTGTGCTGCACTCACGATCATTATTGTAAAGTTAAATAAACTGTGTTAGTTCCTTACAGTAAAAGTGTTTCCTTTTTTTTTAAAACTGTGACCAAGACCGGTTTCTAACAGCACGCAACGGAAACTCTCAAAAGGAATACATTTTCCCCGTTTTTGCAACACTTTCATTACTGCTCCGCTCCTCTTACTTGTAGCGTGATGTTATATAGCCTATAGTCTTCCTCGATAAAAAGGCTACCCAACAAAAAAAGATTTTTCAATTCGAACTAGTAGTTCCTGAGATTAGCGCGTTCAATTAAACAAACAAACAAACTCTTCAGCTTTATAATATTAGTATAGATTAAGTATAGATTTGCGTGAATAAAAATATTAATTATGGTTATATTTTTTCGCCAAGAACCTATTGCGGCAGTCCACCAAAAATACAGTCTGTGTATTGGTAGATGATAAATTATTTATTTTGTTGCCTAGGTTTGTGCAAACAATTTTACACGTTAACCATAATATATATAATTATTAAAAATCAAAAATCATGAGGTCGGTGTTTCCTATCTGACTACTCTAAGAAGAAGAACTGGCTCAGAGGTCACAGTCTCTTTTAAAGTTAAGACATAATCATGGTCAGGTCATGTGAAGACCATATATAGAGTGGTGCCTGAAATGATCATTTGAGGAAAAAACCACACAGATTGAGTGAACTGCTCAATCAGAGCACGTACTTATCAGTAATCATGCAGCTTTTTCTCAAAACTTAAGAAACTCAACGATTCGACGAATACCAAAGAAATGTCATTTGCGTAGACCGCACAGATTACTCAAAAGGCCAGACCATGGTTAAAAGTAAATCAAGACAATATAAACCCAACAAAACATACTTACATAGTTTTCACATTCACATTAATAAAGCAATACGCCCTCGATCGCGCTGATTTTAATTATCAATTTTCACCAATTTTCGTCCTAGCATATAGGTGGACAATTTAAGAAAACTGTTCATTTAAATTTCATGTAAGCCGTTATAATGAGATAACGGTAGAACCACTGAAGGTCAGTGGAAATCCCGTTCTTAAAGCCCTCCAAAAGTTGTTAGATTCAACCAAATTCCAAAGTAAAATGACAAAGGGCATAGAACAGAGCTGCGGTGGAATTGTAATAAAGTGTGAATAAAGGAAGGAGCTCGTTCAAGGAATAACTGTGACCATTACTATTTCTGCCACATAGCAGCGTTTATGTGTACCGGGTTGAAAGGCGTGAGTAAGTACAGGCCAAAACAACAAACAATCATGTTTAGATCCAGGGATGGCATCGCCGATGTGGTAATCACACTCGTGCATAGAATGGGTTACTTCCTGGCCCAATCAAGTTGGATTCGTAGAAATTGTGGCAGGATTTAGAAAATCAAGTAAGAGTCAATATCTTTATTTAAAATAGGTATCTGAAAGGCGATTTTAACGTCAACATTTATACGTACACTAGCTTCTGCCCGCAACTTCCTCCGCTTTAATTTTCTCGTTCCCCCGACCCTTCACGTCGCGTCGAATCGCCTACCCGTGCGATTTTCCCCGTTTTTGCAACATTTTTCATTACTGCTCCGCTCCTCTCGGTTGTAGCGTAATGTTATATAACATTATAGCCTTTCTTGATAAATAGGCTACCCAATACAAAACGAATTTTTCAATTCGAACCAGTAGTTTCTGAGATTAGCGCGTTCAATCAAACAAACAAACTCTTCAGCTTTATAATATTATATATTAGTATAGATTAAAATTTAATTGATTCTTATCGTCCATTCCAGAAGGTAGTTGCGTATTGAGAAGAACTGGCCAGAAACTCTGTCGTTAGTTTTAAAAGTGTCATTATTTTACATACACTATCTATTTAACCGTTATAACTTTTGCCACTGGCTTCGCCCGCGTATCATTTATACTCATTCCTCTTGAATTACTCCGTCTACTGATGAAAACCGCATTAAAATCTGTTCCGTAGTTTAAAAGATCTATGCGCACAAAAACGAAACGAGACTTTATTTTAAACTATGTTAAGATAAAGATGTAAAAACTATGCAACTAGAATAATAAATGTATTATTTTATATGGATTATTAATCAAAATCGAATAAAAAATATGTAACTCTATAATAATGTAGCTTTCTATTGATGAAAGAATCGGTTCAGTAAGTTTAGAGATTACATCCTACAGACAAACTTAAGTACACAATTTACCTCGTCATAAGGGTAGAAAAAATATTAATTAATTTCAAAACTTTAGTTAAGTTCAGTTGTTTTTTTTTTAATATTTCTAGTTAAAACCATTCTACAATACGACATTCTTAAGGTATTTTTTTAACTATCAACAAGCCGATTTACACAACGCACAATTTTCAGTGAACGGAAACAAAACCGTAGCGGAAAGAAAAAAATACTGTAACTGTATGCAAATTTGACTGCCTCGTTGGTCTAGTGGTAGCAAGCGCTACTGCTGAGCATGAGGTCCTGGGTTCGATTCCCAGGTCGGGCAAAGTGTTATTGGGTTTTTCCATCTGGAATTTCTCTGTAGCAGCCCGGAGTCTAGATTGGTGCGCGGTGAATGGCAATAGGCTCGCCCCCTGTTACGTATGGGACTTAAACATAACAGGCAAAGTGTGGGTGTACTAAAAAGTACACCTCTGCCCAACCCTTCTGGGAAACAAGGCGTGATGTTATGTATGTTTTGTATGCAAATTGTGACAATAAAATAGTATAGTTAGGAAGAAAATTCATCAGACTCAATTAGTATGCAGAGACTACGTAGAACAGGCCACACATAAAAAATACTTGATGCAAGCGCAGTAAGTGTAAAAAAAGGTTTTACTCTTTATCTTAAAAACACATCATAATAATTAAGAGCATGTAAGCACTCATAACTGTGTAGATGCAAATGATAAACTATCATTACCTACTTGTAGCGACATCCTCCGTGGGAGTACAAGTTGTAAGCGTGAACTCACATAAATAATTCCACACTAACTGTAGAGATGGCGCTGTTCCCAATTTTATATGTTCGATAATAGTTCTTTAATATTTAATAAGACTAGTGATCGCCCATTGGTCGAAATTCAACCGTACTTCATTTGAATAGAAATACATTATTAAATGAAAAAAAAATATAATAATAAATATAAAAAAATAATATGGTTATATTTGACATTCAACACTATAGACAAATTGTTGACGCTGTGGCCAGGACCAGGACGTAGGTGTAATGAGTAAAGAATATTTCACCAGGACTCTCTTCTTTATTTTCGTAATACTTCTTAACTGCTGGATATGGATGAATTATCACAGAAAGCTCTGTTTTTATAGAATTTTCCCTATTACTTTTAATTAATTGTGACAGTTCAAAATATCATAATTATAACCAGCCTGTACAATCTATGACCAGCCTGTACAATCGTAAGGCATACAACCTCTACAGTTTGCACACGACACAAAGTTTTGTATGGGAAACATACTAATGCCATACTTGACACTCCCCATAAAACTACAAAAAATATTTCTTATAAATCTAAGCTAAATAAATTCCTATCGTCGCTAATACAAATAATATTAAAGACAAATATTCTCGATATGATCATAGATTTTAAAAATGAAATAGGTTATATATCTATAAAATTAATACTTGACAATCAGTAAGACTAAAGACACAAAATACTAAAGAAGAAGAGATGTTCTCGATTGGACTACAGATTTGGACCATAAACAAAAGAATATCTATGCATGTGTGTATTAAATACACGGTAATTAATAGTAGAGTGTGTAACGTGTTATTTATTGAAAATAATGTATTTCTCGCATAATTTAAAAAAAAATATTAGCATTCGTCACTTGTCTTCTTCTCTGTATAAACTATAAGTGTGCGAAATTTCATACTCCTCCGTCCGCCCAATTTCCGTAAAAAGGGATCCAAAGTTTTCGCTTCACGTATTATTAAATATATAGATAGTTGATAATATTTAGTAAAATCTATATATTAATACGTGAAGCGAAAACTTTGGATCCCTTTTTACAAAAATTGGGCGGACGGAGGAGTATGAAATTTCGCACACTTTTAGTTTATACAGAGAAGAAGTGAAGAATGCTAATATTTTTTTAAATTATGCGTAAAAATACATTATTTTCAATAAATAACACGTTACACACACTACTGTTCACTACCGTGTATCTAATACACACATGCATATATATTCTTTTGTTTATGGTCCGAATCTGTCTTTATTATTTTGTGCAGTGTTACCAACACCCAGAAATATTTACCCCAAAAGCTTAACTTGAAAACCCCTAAAATTGCCACAGTTACTAAAAAAAATCCGCTAAAAAATTATAATGAAAATAACCAACGAATGTTCAGTAATCATAGACCGGCACACAGTAGTAATATTTGTCTATATTTATTACGCGACATCATTCACTCTGCATTCTTAGTATCGAGGAACCGTACTAGAAGTCGCTAATACTTTTATTGTAATCAAAAACACAATGAGAAATGTAAGATGGCAAAAAATCCTTAAGAATGCCCCTAAAAATGGAACGCCCCAAAAAAAACTCAATCCTCTTATTTACCCCCTAAATTTGGAAAAACCCCTAAGTTGGTAAGCCTGATTTTGTGTCTATAGTCTTACTGAATGTCAAGTACAACCATAGGTAATAAATTAATTTTATAGATATATAACCTATTTCATTTTTAAAATCTATGATCATATCGAGAATATTTGTCTTTAATATTATTTGTATTAGCGACGATAGGAATATAGTTTAGAGAAGAAATATTTTTTGTGGTTTTACGGGGAGTGTCAAGTATGGCATTAGTATGTTTCCCATACAAAACTTACTGTCGTGTGCAAACTGTAGAGGTTGTATGCCCTCACAATTGTACAGGCTGGTCATAGATTGTACAGGCTGGTTATAATAATGACATTTGGAACCGTCATAATTAATTAAAAATAATAGGGAAAATTCTATCAAAACAGAACTTTCTGTGATAATTCATTCCATATTGTTCCATATCCAGCAGTTAAGAAGTATTAAGAAAATAAAAAAGAGAGTCCTGAAAAACCGGCCAAGTGCGAGTCGGACTCGCGCACCGAGGGTTCCGTACAAACCTGTAGGATCCTCGGTTTATGTATAAGGTTTATGCTTATGAACTTAAATGTTTTTTTTTTAATTTTTATATTTGAGTTGATTGAATGAAAGGTAAATTGCGGTTTACGATTTATGACGTATTAAAAAAAAAAACTACTTACTGGATCTCGTTCAAACCAATTTTCGGTGGTAGTTTACATGGTTATGCATCATATATTTTTTTGAGTTTAATCATTCTCTTATTTTAGAAGTTACGGGGGGGGGGGGACACACATTTTACCACTTTGGAAGCGTCTCTCGCGCAAACTATTCAGTTTAGAAAAAAATTATATTAGAAACCTCAGTACCATTTTTGAAGACCTATTCATAGATACCCCACACGTATGGGTTTGATGAAAAAAAATTTTTTTACTTTTAGTTCTAAGTATGGAGAACCCCAAAATTTATTATTTTTTCTCTATTTTAGTGTAAAAATCTTGATGCGGTTTACTGAATACATCTACTTACCAAGTTTCAACAGCGTAGCTCTTATAGTTTCGGAGGAAAGTGGCTGTGACATACGGACGGACGGACAGACAGACAGACAGACAGACAGACAGACAGACGGACAGACAGACATGACGAATCTATAAGGGTTCCGTTTTTTGCCATTTGGCAACGGAACCCTAAAAAAAGTATTCTTTACTCATTACACCTACGTCCTGGTCCTGGCCATCACAATCCCGCCAGCGAACCCTCTCCACAGTAGTACAGCGTCAACAATTTGTCTATAGTGTTACTGAATGTCGAATATAACCATATCATTTTTTTATATTGATTATTTTCTATATTCTTTCATTTAATAATGTAGGTATTTCTATTCAAATGAAGTACGGTCGAATTTAGACCAATGGGCGATCACTAGTATTTGGAATTAAACAACATAGATTTAATAGACCGTTAGTAGTAGTGACCCTGACTGCGAAGTCTGAGTTCGTGGGTTCGATTCCCACCCAGGATAAATCTTTGTATGATGAGCACAATCATTTGTTCTGTGTTTGGGTGTAATTTTATCTATAATATGTATGTATTTATAAATATATAAGTACGTTTATCAGTAGTCTGGTTGCCATAGTACAGGCTCTGCCTAGTTTGGGATCAGATAACGTTGTGTAGTTGTCCTAAGATATTATTAATATAGAGAAGTACCTGGATGCCCGAGCTCTGCTCGGTTTTTTTTTAAATGGTAAATTGTGTTTCTTAGAATTATATTTAAATACAAATAACATTCTGTTATTCTTCTTCCAATAAAAAAAAAACCGGCCAAGTGTTCCGTACAAACCTGTAGGGATCCTCGGTTTATGTATAAGGTTTATGCTTATGAACTTAAATATTTTTTTTTTAATTTTTATATTTGAGTTGATTGAATGAAAGGTAAATTGCGGTTTACGATTTATGACGTATTAAAAAAAAAACTACTTACTGGATCTCGTTCAAACCAATTTTCGGTGGTAGTTTACATGGTTATGTACATCATATATTTTTTTGAGTTTAATCATTCTCTTATTTTAGAAGTTACGGGGGGGGGGGGACACATTTTACCACTTTGGAAGCGTCTCTCGCGCAAACTATTCAGTTTAGAAAAAAATTATAATAGAAACCTCAATACCATTTTTGAAGACCTATTCATAGATACCCCACACGTATGGGTTTGATGAAAAAATTTTTTTTGACTTTTAGTTCTAAGTATGGAGAACCCCAAAATTTATTATTTTTTCTCTATTTTAGTGTAAAAATCTTGATGCGGTTCACAGAATACATCTACTTACCAAGTTTCAACGGCGTAGCTCTTATAGTTTCGGAGGAAAGTGGCTGTGACATACGGACGGACGGACAGACAGACAGACAGACAGACAGACGGACAGACAGACATGACGAATCTATAAGGGTTCCGTTTTTTGCCATTTGGCAACGGAACCCTAAAAACAAACATAACTTTATGTTTAAGTTAGTTATCGATAAAGTTGATTATTGAAAACACGAATAAAACGACATTTTCTAGTATTGAGTCCTAGCTAGATCGATTTATCGTCCCCGAAACTCCCTGTATACTAAATTTCATGAAAATCGTTGGAACCATTTCCAAGATTCAGATTATATATATATAAATACAAGAATTGCTCGTTTAAAGGTATAAGATATAAAAAATATTTTTCAGCCCATAAAAAAATGACTCGCTTTTTAGTCGTTTATGAATTGTTTTGAGACATCAATTTCATTCATTTACGGTAAAATACTTTCTAATTCTTGGGAAAAATTTGTATGTTTGTCATTACATTCTAATATTTTAACATCAGCTTGAAATACTTCCTGGTTATAATTTTCTTAATGTGTATCTTTTATTTATTGAGAATTTAAAACTTAAATGCTCCATAGACGTACCTTATTTTCCAACGATTTCAGTAATCACGAAGCATAAATTGTGTTTTAATTGATAACAACCAAACAGTAGCTAAAAAATGTGAAATAAGTACCAGAAAGATAACAAAATGGTTAAAACTGATTTCATTATTGAGAAGTCTGTGTTTTTTTTTTTAAGTTAAGACAAACTAGAAATTATTTTTGTATATGTTTATGATCACAAAGTTCATCTGTAGAAGATGCAGTTAAAATCAGATATAACAGAAGTATATTCTGGTGTAATTTTGTCTATACAATGTTATTCCAGACCAGCCTAGTGGACGTGCAGTTTCAAAAATCTATATATGAAATCATAAATACCTACGAGTGTTAATGTTGTGATACTGCAATGTCTTTATGCACAGTTGAAATAACCCACTCACGTATATTGAAGCTGCTGAAATCTTTAGACCTCAGTAAATCAGGTGGGTCTGACCTAATACCTCCTATGTTCATAGTCGCTTGTGCTGACAGTCTTGTGGAACCCATTGGTATCTTATTCAAGCGCTCTCTTTCTGAGGGTAAAGTTCCGAAGACTTGGAAGTCTGCTTTTGTCACTCCCGTCTTTAAAAAGGGCGATAAGGCTAATATTGAAAACTATCGCCCCATATCGAAAATTAGCCTCTTTTCTAAAATTCCTGAACGTGTAGTCTATACTGATTCCTATGCGGCTTTCAAGCCAATTCTCGGTGATGAACAGCACGGTTTTGTTAGGAACTGCTCAACCCCGTCTACCGCTCGACCACGTCTAACTTGCTTCTGTCACATGAGTTTATTATAAACGGCATGGCACAGTGACAAGTTAATGTGGTTTATACCGACCATAGTAAGTGTTTCGACCGTACTGATCATTGCATGCTGCTGAAGAAGCTGTTCGTATCGTTGGTTCTCCTCCTACATAGAGAACAGAACACAGGCTGTTGTGCTTCAGGGCTACACCTCTGGTTGGAGTTCTGTTCCTTCAGGTGTACCTCAAGGCTCCATTTTGGGTCCTCTGTTATTTATATTATTCATTGCTGATATCAAACAATGCTTTCGTCATTCGTATATTTTACTTTATGCTGATGATATTAAGATTCATAAAGTTGTGCGAGACATGTCTGATGCATATCAGTTGCAAGAAGACCTGAATAGGTTTGAAATATATTGCATCCGTAACAAACTCCAATTAAATATCGCTAAATGGTTTCTCCTAACATTCTCACGTTGTACTTCTTTGATAAATTTTAGTTACACCTTAAAGGATCAGATCATTTGCAGGCTAAATCGCATAAGAGATTTATGGGTAATCATAGACAGTAAACTCCTGTTTGATCAACATGTAAATAGCATAGTTACAAAAGCATCCAAAGCACTGGGATTTATACTACGCACCACAGCCTGTGTCAGATCTCTTAAACCGGTTAATATCTTGTATTGTTTTTTCGTGCGCAGCCATTTTGAATACGCGTCTCAGGTTTGGAACCCGCAGTATGAGACTTATAAGTCCCGTATTGAGGGCATCCAAAGAAATTCTTATGTTACCTAGATTATAGGGCTCAACAATACTCAGTTGACTACGAGCACCGCTGCAAACGAAACCACTTCCTTCCTCTGGAGATGAGACGTTGTATTGGAGACATGAGTTTACTGTTGGGTATCGCGAATGGCCACATAGACTGTCCTGAACTCGTTGCTAATCTGATGGGATTGAATATTAAATTTACCTTTCGCAATGACTAATTATAGGCGGAATGTTTTCTCAATAAGAAGTGCAGTTAGTTTCAATAGGCTTTCTATGAACCTTAATATTGTCTTGTTCTGTACCAGTGTGGCGACTTTAAGACGGATTTTGGCACAGTCATTTTTCATGGATAGTTAACTTATTAATATTATTTATGTACTTTTTTATCGACATTTTCTAAACTATATGTGGAGGCTTGTTATTAGCAAATTTTTTATAATTTTTTTATATTTCATTGGTTTGTTAGTCTGTAAGCCTTCTTTAAAATAAAATGAATAAATAAATAAATAAACATGTTGCTTGAAAATAGTACCCAGTATTGTTATATTTTCCTGCCAAGAATCAGTTTTAGTAGTCCATCTAAAACTTCAGCCTATGTTTTGTACATTCATGTTATTTAAGTTATCGAATTCATTTGGGTTATTAATTACTGATAACATTTGAGAAATTGTAATAACGAAATTGCTGTTGTATTTCGACACATTTACCATCGATTAGGCATTTCATCATTTCAGTGTTTAGCTCCAGTTAAAATGGACATATTCCATCATGTTAGATCAAAGTATCCTACGAATAGTGTCGATAAAGATGTGCAGTCAATGCTTTTGCCTTTCAATATTTTTTTTCCTAAATGTAACATTAAATACAATATTATTTCTCCGAATAGTCACATCACAAATTTCGTTTCAATGATTGTAACATTGGTGATTGTGATTTCATGGATACACTTCAACAGTACCGCTTGGTATAAAGTTTCTTCAGATAGCACTTCTGTCATGACAGATATAACCTGCATATTCTATTGTTTTGGTTTTACCATGAATTTCGTGATCAGAATAATTAAATCCAAAAAATATGTCGAGTTTATCTTAACTTTTCAAAAAGTGCACAGATTTCTTAACAATCAAAGAAGTTTTGAACATTTTGTTATTTGGAATTGGATTTTAGTCATAATTGCTCTGAGTCTATATGCCATATTACTGATTACTTTTTACAAGCTACTATATATACCTGGTTTTTACATATTTCTTTGCTACTGCTTGGTTCTTTTTGATTTAAACACGATTTATGCTACGCGATTACTAAAATTGTTGAAAAATAAGGTTTTTCTCTGGAACGTTCAAGTTTTAAAATTTCAAGAAATAGAAGTTACACAAAATCGAAAATACAATAAGAAAGTGTTTGAGACTTATGACAATATTTTGAAATGTTATGACATACATAAATATTGTTCCCAAGAATTAGTAAGTGGTTTACCGTAAATTAATGAAACTGATATGTCTCAACAATTTATAAAAGACTAACAAGTGAGTCATTAACTCACGGGCTTTAAAATATATTTTTCATTCTTTTAGATTCTCTATTATTTAATAGAAGTATTCATCCATTCTCTAGTATATATTCAGCAACTAATTAACGCGTGGAGTCAACCAGGACATGTCAAAGTGAGTTTCTGTTTATGTTATTGTATGGAAAACAAGCCGTCGTCGGCCCACCTAATGTAGAAAGATGAAAAGGCCCTTTCGTCCACTTTCGTAACCGAATTTTCGTAACCAGCTACGAACATGGAATTTTCTTCCAGTTTGATAACTGGCTACGAAAACAGAATTATTTTTCTCTTTTTGTAACTAACTGGTTTTCGTAACCAACTTGGAATTAAATTTCTCTGTTCGTAACTGGTTACCAATACAATAGAATTGCATTATTTTTTTGTAACTTAAAAGCAAAATGACAAAGAAATGTTGAAAAAAAAATATAATTAATAAGAGTAATTTTTCGTTTTCCGGAAACTTATATGGAGAAATCCTAAACTAAACCTTATATGGAGAAATTATTTCCAAACAGTGCCCAACAGTTATAATATTATTTTCTAGGTCTGCGATGGCCGAATTGATTTCGGTATCAATTTGTAAATAATTTCGGGATTTGTTCGTTTTGTTACGAACACGTATCTTAGTCTCTTTAGCTAAAACATCCATAACTTGAGCCAGAGAAGGGTTTTTACGTCCTATATACCTATTAAGCCTAGCGTTCAACCAACCAATCTTCGAGATGGTTGGTAGTTCGCATTTCTTCTTTGTAACAACACCATTTCCTAATAAAATTTGTATTACTTTACCAAATATTATTAAAGTAAACATTAAATTGGTCTATTTTGGGGCATTTCGGTAATCTTTACATTATATATTTGTGGCCTGACAAAATCTTGTTCAATGGCAATCGAGCTAAGCCAGCACACCTAGCAACATACCGTCTTTGAACTCGAGAGTTTAGTCCTAACGCTTTGGCCTTCTTAAACAGACTGTTACAGTAATGATAAAAACAGCCTTTTATTGTGGATTTTGGAAAAACTTTTTCAATTGCATTCATTGCAGCTTTTTCATAATCAAGTTTTTTAAGATTCCATGTAGGTAATCGTCTGTTAACCAGTTCGAATAATATCTCGTATGTTTTTTCTTTTTTGTTTGGAAGGAACGCAAATACCAAAGGAATAACATTGTTTTTTAATTTATTATACCCGTGAATAGTTATAGTTGCTGAAATGGTGCTGGACATGACTTAAAAGTACCGTCCATGAAAACATAATCAAAATCAATAAGAGTTTTTGTAGTATCAGGACAGCAAAACACCAGAATTCTTGTCTCTATATCTTGGTAGTCAGCCAGTAGAAAATTTACAAATTTTTTCGGTATTTGGATCTCTGAATGTGACTTAAAATGTAGTTTTGATACACCTAAACTTTTGTTTCGTGAATTGTATAGACCACTTTTCACACTAATAAAATCCGGCAGCTTACAAACTATATTCGCGTCATATTATTACTTACTAGCTTTTGCCAGTGGCTTCGCCCGCGTGCAGGTCGGAAAATATCCCGCGTGAACGTACCACTAAGAGTTCGAAAGCGCATTTTCATCCGACTTGCTTCAAATTTATCGTCACTGCTCGGCTCCTATATATCTTAGCGTTATGTTATATAGCCTATAACCTGCCCAGGAGTATGGACTACAATCGTACCAAGTTTGGTTAAAATCCCTTCACTAGTTTTTGACCCATGCGTGCACATACAGACAGACAGACAGAGAGACAAAAAATTTACTGATTGCATTTTTGGCATCAGTATCGATCACCATTCATCCTCCAATATTAATTTTGAATATATTTTCAATGTACAGAATTGACTCTACAGTTTTATTATAAGTATAGATATAGATATGTTATGTAATAAAATTATTATTTTTATTGTTAATTAGAGTTTTGTTTTTTTTTACCGTAAAAGTATATGTACCTACATGTATTTCAAGTGACGATTAAAATAAAAAAATATTTCTTTGTCATTGTGTTTTATATAACAGGCTTTTTAGTTACTAAAAAATAATGCAATTCTATTGTATTGGTAACCAGTTCCGAACAGAGAAAAAAAATTCCAAGTTGGTTACGAAAACCAGTTACAAAAAGAGAAAAATAATTCTGTTTTCGTAGCCAGTTATCAAACTGGAAGAAAATTCCATGTTCGTAGCTGGTTACGAAAATTCGGTTACGAAACTGGACGAAAGGGAAAAGGCTATGCCAAATTTAAACATCTGCAATAGGGTGGATCGTTTTTTTATTTTTGATATATCTTTGGGGCGGGGTGTGGAAAAGATGCTCTAGGGAGAGACAATTAAAAGTTAATATTACAGTATTACGATATTTTAAGTGAAAGTACTGCCACAAGTATGATGAAGTTTTCATTAATTATCTGAATGTAGGATTCAGTCTGAGCTTAATTAAACGATTTTTGTTACTTATGTACAATGTTTATTATTTTTTTTAATACTTAAAACTAGAACTATAATTATAACTAAGAATAAAAAATGCAATTAACCGACGAAAAAAAAAAACATTTAAAGAAAACACCGAAATTCAGGAAATCATGTAGTTTTGTAATGTTTTTTTGTGTTAAAAACCGGCATGATACGACACGACTGAAGTTTGTTTCTGATCCATCCTTCACGTCTTTCTGGCCCACAAACTGCAGAACAGGATTCTGTGACCAACTTGATGCATCTCTCAGTAGCTTGCGTGTGACATGGCATCAATCTGAATAAAGGCAAAATTTCACTTTCAACTATGTCCAGATTTTTAATGGCTTCGTAAATGATCTCATCTGGTATTTGTTTAGTCAGAGGTGGTTCCGATATCTTATCCCAGTCGATCATGTCAATATAGTCTTTTGCGTTGAAATTAAACGGCGGTACCTTAAAAACCCTTATTGACGTAAAACCCGAAGAACGTTGGCGGATTTTAATTATTCGTCGAAGCGCTAGCTCTCTTATAGGTTTTCTTTCGTCAGCTAACATAGCAATCAAAATGTTCTCGCAATGCCCAAAAAATCCGTTAAGTTGGATCACCGGGACTACTATCTTCTTCAAGTGCTCTGGAAGATAACGAGACAGTATGATTGTGTCGTGCAAGTGTTTTGATCCGTAAACGCATAACGGTTGCGTTTTTATCTTAAACCACATCGGCGCGTACACTTTCAGTACGAATTCAGTTAATATCTGTAAACCTTCGGATGGAGTATTGGTTGAAATGTACATTCTTAGAATACGATTGGCCGTTGTTAGCCATCGTGAATGGCAGATTTTACCTGGATTCCGTTTTATTAAGTTATCACTGCAGTGCCCTGCGCTGATAGCACGACAAATTTCCGTTAAGTATAATTGGTCTGTGCTGAGATCTTCACGAGCTTTTGTTATATCCGGTAAGTAACATTTAATTGTAGAAAACTATATTACAGGAAGATTTTCACAATTATTTAGGTACTTTCCAATCGGGCCTCTAAAACTTTTAGGTCCTTTAGTGGTCCCGTCAAGATTTTCAAAGAGATGTCTTAAAGTCAACTCATTAGCATGTAGTTGACATACCAACCACTGAAGTGGACGTTGAAGCTTGCTTTCAAGTAATCTGATAATACCTGCTCTGTTTCCGGTATTCACAGCCGTTCCATCACATCCAATAGCCGCGATTAGCTTCAAATCAATCGATTTAGCCATTTAGATATGCAAACAGTTTATTGGATATTGTTTTATCCTCACCTGATGCCAAGGAAATGTGACCAATATATTGCGGGTCAGGTCCTTTCAATAAAGTTATGTGTTCTTCAGTTACAACTTTTCTGCGATTGTCCTCGTTAGTTAATGTTTTATCCTTTCGGCCGTCAAACGAGATGCAAATACATTGACTAAGGTTTAGCATTTCCTTGGTCGTCAAAGTGGTTCTTGTCTTGGTACGAGATCGACGAATTTTGTTGCGATCTATGACATTTGATGTGTCGTTTTCATTTACTAAACCGATGTCTTCTAATATAGCAGAGACGATAGCAGCTCCTGCTCGATCGGAAATACCATAACGATCCAGTGCCCTGGCTACGACTTGAAATCGACTTTCAGAAGGCATGATGATAGAGAAAGAGGAAGAAGCCGGAGTTAAGTCTTTTTCTTGGTTTTCATGTAATTTTGCATTTATTTTGGAGGGCTCAGCTCGAGAGGTAGATGGTATGGCTGTTTCTTCGTATAACTTACGCTTTAACTATCTGGCAATATTGCTCTCATTTTTCTTTGTTGTCTCTCTATCCAACGAGCTAATCATCATTTTTCGTTCACCTCGCTGATCTAATAGGAAATCTCTTTCTTTGATTGGTATTTTACGCGCCTTTTCACAACAACAAATGTCAAACGAACTACATTTGCAAGTAGCAATATCGAACAAAGCCTTGCTATCCATTTTAAATTTATTCAGTTTGTTTCTGTAGGTTTCACTGTTTTTTCTAGCTTGATAGGGTTTTAAGAGCACGCGATATTTATCATGATGCGCTTTAATTCTGGCCAAAATTGTACGATGTTCTATTGTAGGTAATGACGCTTTTTTCCAGATCAATTCGATGTCCATTGCAACAACTTCACTTGTGTTTCTTACTAAATCTTGTAGTCTGTTCTCTGATTTAGAGCAGAATATGAAATATTTGATCATGTCTTCATATGTCGGTAACAAGCTAGTAGGTAGTCCTTTGCCAGAACCAAATATGGGGCAAATTTTGTCACTACTACGCAAACTCATTATACTTTCGTTACACTCACAATCACAGTATAAAAACCAATATAACGTGTTTCAATTGTGCATTTGAAACAAATACTAATAATATAACAGTACGTTCACACCCGCGTCCCAGCACACCACACCCTGGGGGTCGTGTGGGTGGGAGTTGAGCGACAGTAAAGGCTTATTCAGACCGGCGCGACGCGACAGCGCGACGCGATTCTTGTAGAACAATTTCCATGAAGTTCACATAAAAATTGTTCTACGAGTGTCGCGTCGCGTTGCCGCGTCGCGCCGGTTTGTAGGAGGCTTAAATTAGACAAAATTCCGATCAATTTTACGCGGGAAAAGTGTATGAAAGAAATTAGATATTTTATGCAATTGATTCATTTTATGATCAAAAACAGATTTTCAGCCGGTTTCTGATTTGAGAAAACTAGCAAATCTCAACTGAGTATTCTCAAATCCTTAAGTATGCTTTTAAGTATTTTGCGTTTCACAACTGAAAATTGTCTTTTGTCAAACCATAATCAACTGATTATTTACTTAAGTTTTTTGATAAAAGCTAACACGTTCCAATTCACGTTCAAAAACCGGTACTTTTCAAAAACGCTTAATATTTTTAAATTTTATCATCATAAATTTAAAATAGACTCAAAAATAAATTGTTAATATTAAATAACATCGTTAATTTCAACAAACTACAACAAACTTATGTGAATAGAGTTCGTAATGCATATTGTTTCGGACCGTTCGATTAGTTACTCTATGCGCCTTCGGAACACGCCATCGAACGGAATGACATCTGACTTGTCAGTTTGACTTGACACTTCTTCTTGGTTTGGCTTGAAAAAAAGGTCCGTCGCCGTGTTGAATTCCGCGACGCGTTTGTTGAAATTAATCCTTTTAAATCGATCCGTTTGTGACAATTAGTCGTGATCCAATTGTTTTGATTGTTAATAACCTCAATTTGACGTAATAATACGGGTTACGTTTGCTAAAACTGAAGTTCTTGGAAAAGGGATGTCGGTCCAATTGCGCGTGCGACCCTTTTGTTAAATTAATCCCTTAGAATCGGTCGTTTTGGTGGACAATAAGTCATGACCCATTGTTTTGTGTAAATAACCCAAATTTGGTGAGTTAACACCGGTTGAATTTGGATATTACTTGACATTGAAGAACTTTGAAGGTTAAGTGGAAGTGACGCTATTGGGAACGAGTGATTTGACGACCGCATGCTGTGATTGCCTCCAGCCTTATTGCAGCGGATTGTAAACTGGAGAATACTCATACCGTCACAACACGATACATATACACTCACTTACATACATTACTCCAGGTGACCCCAAGGAGCTGGTGTTCGTCTACCCACAGGTAAGTTCTTTTGTTGTATTGTAGACTTGAATTGTACTTGTATTGTCTGCTCCGCGTACGGCGGACTAGTTTCGCTAGCCACTCTTGTCTCTAGAGCCCCACGGTTATCACGCTTCCACATAATAATTAAAACCTTATGTGGGCCTAGCCTGGCAGCGAACATTTTGGTATTCAGAGCGCGGTTATAAGACATATAACCAACAAATTGGTAATTTGCAGTAGGCTAATTACTTGGCAGTCTCTATAAGGGAAGTAGTAATACGCTGTAAATATTTGATAACTATGATTGCTTGTTTATTTGAAATAATTTGTAAATTTATTGAGTCGAGTAAATCATATTGCCGGGGTCAACCAGGTTTGCATATGCTAACAGAGTTGGTTAGATTGAGCTATGTTATAACCTCTTATTGTTGTTATTTGACCTCTGTGTTGTATTGAATGTCAGGAAGACATTAAAATATTGAGTTTTGTACCATCAATATGGTAGTTTTGTTGAAATTGGCATTTTTGAGTATTACCATTGTTTTAAATTGGAATAAAGGTTTATTATTGTTTTACCATTGACACAGTGGTTTGTGAACTTAACATTTGGAATTGGATTTGAATTTGAATTTGGAATTGAATATGAAATAGAATTTTTGAACGTTGATATTGGTTTGAATTAAAATAATAGTTTGTTGTTGAATTGAATTGAAACCAATATTTTGTTATTTCTCGAGTTGCTGATTAGCGGTTTGGTAGTTTGATTGTTTGCTTGTAGTTATTTTGTAATTGATTGATTGAACTTTGTTATTTAATTATTTGGTTTATTTGAATTGTATTGTTTGTGCAATGGCATACAAATGGAAATACTGCAGTGCCGGACACCTGTCCAGGTCATGCCGGAGACCTCGGTTGTTTCAGGTCCCGGACTATTGAGTAGATTGCCTACTTTGGAACTGCCACACTTTGACGGTCGCTCGGACCACTGGTACGGTTTCCAAAACCTGTTTGCAAGTTTGGTTGTTGCACGCTCGGACCTCAGACCCGCCCAAAAGTTGGCCTATTTGTTGTCTGTCCTGGAAGGTGAGGCCTGAGCCTTGGTACAGCATCTGTCGTTGACTGACTCAGCCTACCCTACCGCTTTGGGACTACTCACCCAGCGGTACCAAAATAAGCGTTGTTTGGCTGACGTTCATATTGAATTGATTTTGGGGTTACCGGTCATTACTAGTTTGTCAGCATTGCGTACTGACCTGTTGAACCCGTTGGTGGTAGCGACCAACGCTTTAAAGCGATTGGACTTGCCGGTGGACCAATGGTCTTACCCTTTGGTGCATGTTGTGCTGCAACGGCTTCCTGCCGATTTGAGGGCTCATTTCGAGCAAAGGTATGGTGGGGATAGTGTCACACATCTCCCCCCATTTGGTGACCTCATCCAATTTTTGGAGGATGAGTGTCGGTTTGTGGACAACTCTGGCATTGCCACTGAGTCATGCCAGCCGTCTTCCCGGCCACGAGACCAGGGACGGACTAGGGCTCGTGGGCCTGTTGATGGTCGCCCCGCCGCTCATTTTGCTGGCACCCAGAGTCGTCCTGGTTGTGAGTTTTGTAGGGTCACGGGGCATGGCATGGCAACTTGCGCGGCCTTTTTGAAGTTGCACGTGACGTGAGTGCCCGCCGCCGAATTGCCAATGCTCGCCGCATGTGCTTCTCTTGTTTGGGGGCTCACTTCCATCGGGACTGCCCCAACCCCCGCCCTTGTAGAATTTGTAGGGGGTCCCATTTGGACATTTTGT
This sequence comes from Aporophyla lueneburgensis, assembly GCA_932294355.1. Taxonomy (NCBI): domain Eukaryota; kingdom Metazoa; phylum Arthropoda; class Insecta; order Lepidoptera; family Noctuidae; genus Aporophyla; species Aporophyla lueneburgensis. The sequence continues at coordinate 11,924,062 of OW028735.1, forward strand.
GCGCTAACGCGAACCACGCTGGCAGACCAGCCTCTGATGAAGGTTCGCGTACGGGGGGGTACCATGGAGTTGGTCACCGGGCTTCTGCCTCGCCGGTTCAAAACCGGGGAGAGGCCCGCAATTTTGAGCGCCGCACTCCACCCCCCGCGTAAGTTGATCGGGAGCCGCGCGACCGCCAGAACGTCCCCAGTTGGAGTCACGCCCCCCGCCATTCAGGCCTCCGGTGGGATATGCCCTTCCAGCGATGGCGCGTGGCTCGGGACACCGCGCGTACGAGGAATTTGAACTCCATCCTCGTCGGGAAAGATTTGGGCCTGGGTGCGGCGATTGGTCGCCGCCCAGGCATTGTTAGGACATTGGCGTCTGCCCCGCTAAGGTACCCCTCAGATCGACACGGTTTTGTTGCCAACGGCATCGGTCAGGTCTGGGGGCCCACGGGGGACTCTGTTGTGGTCCGTGTCATTATGGACATGGGAGCCCAGGGTTGCCTTTTGTCTATTGTTTTGTTTGTATTGTTTTGGGCAAAATTGTTTTCTTGAGCGCCTTTGGACTGCGGGACTTGGCTGGGACGAGCCAATTCGGGAAACCCTGTTGGAAGATTGACTCCAATTTGTATCCGCACTCCCTGCAGTCAACGAGGTCGTGTTATGGTTTAAGAACTTTATTATTCCTCATTAAGAATTCACAATAATTCACTTACTGAGAAATTAAATTAACATAAAATGTTTTTGAGCGTACAAAAACGACGCAAAATTAAAATATGAAGGTAGTGATATAAAATTCAAGTAAACAACCAATCACCAACCGAGTAAACACGGATATATAGTAAAAGTTAATATTCTACTAGATGTGGCATACATGGCAGCGTACTATCTATAAAGTTTTGTTTTTATAATTTTTTATTATTATTGTGTTTTATTTGGTCGCATGAACCCTTGCTAAAACTACTTTTTTTTTTTTTTTTTCACTGTCTCAATATATGGGATTTAAGTTTATTTTTAAAACAAGACATACTTTTCGCTTCTTTTATTTCCATCGGTATTTTGTTATACATGTTGACACCTTCAAATTCTATGTTTCTTTTCCCGTAATTAACAGTTCTAGGAGGACGTGTTACTAAGTAATTGGAGTTTCGTAGTTTAATTTTGTGTACTTGATATTTTTTTGTGAAATTTAGTGTTGTATGGATATTTTTGTGTAATATTTTGCGTATTAGTATACATGTATAATACATATATGTTTGGGAAATGTTCATTATTTTTGTATCTTCGTATATTTTCTGTGTTGACGTTCGAAACTTGAAATTAAATAATATTTTGATTAATCTGTTTTGTGTTGTTTGTAATGTTTCTAGATTAGATTTGGCTGCGGTTCCCCAGATTTCTATTAGGTAGTCTATATGTGGTTTAACTAAAGAATTATAAATTATATATCGAACTTTCCGAGGAAGGCATTTATTTAAATTATGAAGAGCTCCTGTCAGTGACAAAAGTTTACATCTAATTTTCTCAATATGAGGCTTCCAACTCAGATAGTTATCTAAGATTAAACCTAAATATTTCTCTTTAGTTTTTCTTTGGATGAATTGATCATTTATTTTGAGTTGTATATCATGGCTTATTTTTTTGTTTATGGGGGCAATCACGACATAGTTGGTTTTTGTGGTATTGATGGTTAGAAGGTTTGACTGGAGCCAGTCATTAAGTGAATTTAAATCATTTTGGATACAAGGTACCATAGCTTCGATTGAATTCACAAAGTAGAAAAGACTTGTATCATCAGCGTAAAGCGAGATGTCGCCTTTGAGGCCAATCTTGGTTATGTTATTAATATAAATTAGGAATAACAATGGCCCCAGAATTGAACATTGAGGTACACCAAAAGTGACAGGAAGTGAACTACTCTGATATTTACCTATTTTGACAATTTGCATACGATTTTGCAGGTATGACTTAAAAATCTGGAGTGCCTGGCCTGTGATACCAATGTCAGACAGCTTTTGTAATAACAGGTCGGGACTTATAGTATCAAAAGCTTTTTTGAGGTCAATGAAAATACCTAAACCTACTTGCTTTTGATCAATTTTGTTTTTTATTTTAGTTATAAGATCAATAGTGGCCGAAAGAGTATTTGAGAGAGGTCGAAAACCGTATTGTTTTTGATATAAAAAGTTTTTTGATTTAAGAAAAGTTTCCAAACGGTTATACAAGATTTTCTCGAAGATTTTTGAGATAACAGGAAGGACAGATATAGGGCGATAGTTACAAGGATCAGACTTACTTCCAGACTTGTGAATAGGGATAACTTTCGCAATTTTTAAGCCATCAGGAAAAATACCTCGATCCAAACAAAGATTTATACAGGCTGTAAGTTCATTTGCGATTAACTTTTTAACACATATTAAAGATTTTGTACTAATGCCATCAATGCCAGAACTAGTATTTGGATCTAAATTGTCAATAATTTTAATGACTTCATCCGTGGTTGCTGGTATTAAACAATTTAGTTCTGTTGAGTCACGTGTAACAGGTTCTTGAGCTTGGTTTGCAGTTAACTTGTCACTGATAAGGTTTGCTAGTGATGACCCGATAGTCGAAAAGTAAGAGTTGAACCTTTCACATATTTCCTTTTGATCTGTAATAGTACCATTGTCAGTCTCGAGTTTATCTGGTCCCGACCTTTGTCTGATTTTATTTTTGGATAAATCATTTATCAGTTTCCACATTTTCCGTGGTTTTGTCATGCAGTCCTTAAAACATTTATAGTAATATGAATTTTTTATCTTTTGTATGTTGTGCGCTACTCTAGCTTTTGTATTCTCAAATTCCGTTCGTAATGCCGTGTCTGGTGTGTTTGATTTGCATTTTTGCCATAATATGTTCCGCTTGTTAATATCATGTATGATTTCTTTTTTTATCCAATCTTGCCGTGGAGGGTTCAAAACTTTTATTTTAGATATTTTGCTCTTTGATAAACAAGACTGCAGTTTGTTAGCCAATCTCTCATAAATGGGTTCATCATCGTTTGTATGGTTTATAATGTCTTCAAAGCTCTTATATAGTTTTGGGTAATCCAATGCCGTATATTCCATTTTCATGAGGGGGGGAGGGGTATACTGTTTAATTTCTAAAAATATTTGCTTATGGTCGGACATCGCAGATTCAATCATGACCAAATGAAAGTTATTTTCCTGTAGGTTGGACGAGACATGATCTAGTATGGTTTTGGTCGAGACAGTTTCACGGGTACAATATTTGCAATCAATTTTGTTTAGAATTTTGAAGTTACTTTCTTTCAGTGTGTTCTTGTAGTTACGAATAGCTCGGTCTGGGTTCAGCAAGTCTAGATTAAAATCGCCAAATACTATCGCTCTCTTCTTCGTCTGCAATTGTTGCGAATAAATTTGAAGGAAGTTTTCCACATTGCTTTTGTCTGGTTTGTATATGGCACCAATGCTTAAAGAGAACTTTTTTACAAAAATCCAGAGGTAATGAGTGTCATCTATACAATGTTCTTCTATAAGATGGTGTTTTAGGTTGTTGTGGACGAATATTGAGACCCCGCCTCCTCTTTTATTCTGTCTGAAGTTATAATAATGGGTGTAGCATGGAATTTGAAGTCTTCTCACCTCGTCATCACTTTTGATCCATGTCTCAGAAAGTACAATAATGTGTGTGGTTGCTTGTAAAGATGCGATAATACATTTTAGCTCATCGAATTTACCTGGTTTAACTATACTACGAGCATTGGCGTAGAAAAATTTTAGAGATTTTTTTGTTGAGACGATATCAGTGTAATTATTCGTAATTTGATATGTTATTCTCTCTGAGCAGGAAGTTAGTTTTTTGAAGTTGTTGACACAGTGGACGGTACTTGTTCGGTTGTCGAGATGATTTTAGGTACTCCTTTAATGTACTTAATGATTAGGTTATTTTCCCCAACAGCAGTGCGTTTTTGCAGCTCGTCTTTCAGATTTTGCATATATTTACGCTGATATGGTGTTTGGTCGGAATAAATTTTTATGTTCTCGATGTTCAGGTTATGTTTGTTCCGCAATATAGCTTTCGCTGTGTCCTCCGATGAAAAAAATACTTTAATGGATCGGGAATGGTCGGGCTTATATTTACCAAGACGCATTATTTTCTCATGTTGAGGGCAGTCATTGTAGGCAAGTTTCATTATTCTGGTAATTTCAGCCTTTTCGTATTCTTGGCGTTCGGTTGTTGATTTGTTAATAGGTTCAGCGATACCAGAAACTATAACATTTTTAGCTCTCATATTTCGTTCCTTGATTTCTTGTACAAAGTCTTCATAAGTCGTATGCGCTTGGTCTGAAGTCGATGGAGAAATACATTTGAGGTTATTTACTTCGGCTTCTAAAAGCATAACTTTTTGAACCGTGTTTTCAGAAACGGTAGTTATTTCGTTGAGTTTAGATTTAATATTTACATTTTCTGCGGTAAAGTTTTCAATTGTTTTACTAATATGGCCCACTTCATTCCTTATGGCAGTAACTTCTTGACACAGCTTATTGTAATTTTCTGCTTGGTCGTTTTTAGAGGCCTTCAAAAGTGACATCATTTCGGACATTTGCTTTCGCAATTCAGACAACTCAGTTTTTATTAAGTCATCATCGTTGGGTAATTTTCGTTTATAATTACGATGAGTAATTTGTGGAGTTGTATCGATAGATATTTCAGACAAATTTGGTTGAGAACCCCCAACTCTTTCGGCGAAGCCACTTCAAGGCGGTGAGCGTATTGGATTCATTGTATATCTGTGTTTAGTAAGTACTCACGTGAATCATACGTGCACCGCAGGTGTGAAGAATACAAAAAATGATGATCTTGTCTCTGTTACCCCAGGGGGTGAAGAGAGCGGCGATGCGTCGTTGCTTCGGCACTGGGCTTGACACTCAAAAGAATTTCGTCACAACTTAGTCACAGTTAATTTTGCAAAGTAAGTTATATTTTAATTTCTTAAGATTTGAAATGGGTTGATGAGAATTTGATAATTTTTAAAATAATTTACGACACGTCTGCTCTGTACGCTCGACAGTTCGGCTATCGTGTTACCCCGCGCTATTCTCCCCCCTGGGAGCTACACTGCTACCCTTGTTTGTGATGCGTCTTCGCACGGTTATGCAGCTGTTGTTTGTCTGCGCACCGTCTGCGCAACAGGCCAGCTGAATTTGTCACTGGTCTTGGCCAAGAGCAAGGTGGCCCCCCTCCTGACGGCAATGACCATCCCTAAGTTGAATTGTCAGGGGCGGCGCGTCTTGTGCGTCTATTGAACCACGTTGCTCACACTTTGGGTGGAACTGTGGACATTCGGTTTTCTTACGCCTGGACGGACAGTCAAATTGCTTTGTGTTGGTTGAAGACGTCCGTCCACTCTTTGGAGGTCTTTGTTGCGTACAGAGTGTCCCAGATTCAAAATTTTGAAACGCCTTTGATTTGGAGGCACGTGCCTGGAGATTTGAACCCAGGCGCCGTGGCCTCACGTGGGTGCATGGCACCCCACTTGATTGGTCACCCCCTATGGTGGGGACCAGACTGGCTGACTCACCCCGAGGATGATTGACCTCGATCGCCAGTCTTGATGTCGGGTCCTTTGCCCGGGCTCAAGGTGCTCGCTGTTGGAACGAGGGACCCTGATTTTTTGTTGAGTCGATTTGGCTCCCTCGACAGATTGTTGAATTGTTGTTTGTTGTTGTTAAATTGTTGGTGACTGATCGTCACATTATGAACTCGCATGCCGGTTGCAATGCGCTGTTGGCCATTCTGCAGCGAGAGTTTTGGAAATTGTCGGGAGCCGTTAGTGGGTTGAACCCCTTTTGGACGATACGGGTCTTTTGTTGTTTGGTTGTTGACGGTTGAGTCACTCTAGCCTTCCTTATGGGGTTCGTCACCCCCTTTTGTTGCTTAAGGAGGGCCATTTGGTTAAATTGTTGTTGTTGTTTGGTTGTTATTGTTGTTTGGTTGTTTTTGTTGTTTGTTATTGTTTTGACCCGCCAGCTTGCCCCCATTGGGGGGGTATTTTTGAGGCCGCGGTGAAAGCGGCACAGGGACTCTGCGCAGATTGTTGGGAGACACCGTTCTCACCTTTAAGGAGTTAGCTACGGTACCTGCCGTTTTGAAGCTGTACTGAACTCGCGTCCATTGTGCCCGCTGTCTTCGGACCTGAGCGTCTTGGAGGCCCTGACCCTGGGCCATTTTTTGATTTGACAGCCACTTGTCGCCCTGCCAGAGCACCCTTTTGTCGATGTGAGCCAAAATTGGCTATCGTGGTTTCAGTTGGTGCAGCAGCTCGCTCAGAGTTTTGGAAGCGTTGGAGCTTGGAGTATTTGCACATCCTCCAGCAGCGCGTCAAGTGGACTGATGAAACGCAACCTTGTCAAGATTGCCAAGTGATTAGCGGACGGGAAGGCCCGTCCGGGGGGGGGGTAGATGTTTCGGACCGTTCGATTAGTTACTCTATGCGCCTTCGGAACGCGCCATCGAACGGAATGACATCTGACTTGTTAGTTTGACTTGACACTTCTTCTTGGTTTGGCTTGAAAAAAAGGTCCGTCGCCGTGTTGAATTCCGCGACGCGTTTGTTGAAATTAATCTTTTTAAATCGATCCGTTTGTGACAATTAGTCGTGATCCAATTGCTTTGATTGTTAATAACCCCAATTTGACGTAATAATACGGGTTACGTTTGCTAAAACTGAAGTTCTTGGAAAAGGGATGTCGGTCCAATTGCGCGTGCGACCCTTTTGTTAAATTAATCCCTTAGAATCGGTCGTTTTGGTGGACAATAAGTCATGACCCATTGTTTTGTGTAAATAACCCCAATTTGGTGAATTGATACGGGTTGAATTTGGATATTACTTGACATTGAAGAACTTTGAAGGTTAAGTGGAAGTGACGCTATTGGGAACGAGTGATTTGAAGACCGCATGCTGTGATTGCCTCCAGCCTTATTGCAGCGGATTGTAAACTGGAGAATTCTCATACCGTCACAACACGATACATATACACTCACTTACATACATAACTCCAGGTAACCCCAAGGAGCTGGTGTTCGTCTACCCACAGGTAAGTTCTTTTGTTGTATTGTAGACTTGAATTGTACTTGTATTGTCTGCTCCGCGTACGGCGGACTAGTTTCGCTAGCCACTCTTGTCTCTAGAGCCCCACGGTTATCACGCTTCCACATAATAATTAAAGTGTGCCTAGCCTGGCAGCGAACACATATATTTAAGAAAATAAGTATTTGACGTGTTTGTCTGAATCGAATCGTTAATGTCAAACTGTCAGTAAATAAACACAAGTTTTATTCGAATTCTGTTCGTATTTTTACATAAACTACGAATAAATTGTACCAATTAGATCGGATAAAGATAAGAAAAAGAGATCGTCTAACTATACTATAGAGGAGAAGGAAAATATTCTTTAAATAATAACAAAGTAAGTACATAGCATAATCACCATATACCGTTCCCACTGCCGGGACTTAGGCCTCCTCTCAGTGAGAGGGGGTCATAATCTACCACGCGGGCCCAGTGCAGTTTGGTAAATGTCACATGTCTTCGAATTCTAGGATCTAGAACATGAAGATTTCCTCACGATGTTATCCTTCATAGTTTTTAGAGCACTGGTGGTGATATTGCCTGCCTGGATTACAACCCACGTCCTACAACTCGTAAATCAAGGTTTACTTGCAGCAGTGGTGACACTGGTGACCCAACGGTATCACCACTGGTCCACACTGTAGCAAGTAACACAATAACCTGTAATGTTTACCATAATATAATTTTACCTTTCACCACATTAGTAATTTAGATGTTTGTGATTTATTGCTTCAGATACCACTCCGCCGCAAAAACCCCAAAATGTAATAGAGTGCAAAAGGACAAGGGCATACCTACTATACACAGAAGAAAGAGGAAGCCTGGAACTCCACTGCTAAAGAGTACAAGAGCATCAACATAACTGGGCCTAGGCATGAAACAATGCTAAAACATTTTAGAATTAATATAATAAAAGCGTCGCGCAAGAAAATATTCGGCAAATATTATGTAAATACCTACCTATCTGTGATTTTTTATGTAACTGATAAAATTAGGAGTAATTAAAAATATTCCATTGCCTACATATTTTTATTCTACTACATATTTACTGGTTAGACTGGAAGCCGACCCCAACGTAGTTGAGAAAAGGCAGGCAGATGATGATACACACTTTTATTTGAGTAAAATAATTTTGTACTATAGGTTACAGGGTAGGTATAGGGTACAGGTTACTATAGGTACGACAGCAAAATTACACACTTTCTTCTTATACATGTTCATCATATTCCACGATGTAGTCATCACTAGAGAGTACTATTTTTTAAGCGGGATGTAGTCATTAAGACGAAGAGTCATGTTGTGAAGAACAACACACGCCACAATTACCTTCAAAACTTTTGGAAGTTTTAGTTGCATTCCTGAATGTAGGCATGGAATTCTTCTTTTAAGAATACCAAAACACCTTTCAATATTTTATTTCATGATGCTATCTGGGCTCTGTTATAGGCTTCCTGCGATAGAGAGGCCTGCCTCTCCTACTAGAGGCCTACCTTTTTGAACCCTAGTTCAAAAAGGTTGTCATGAGAAACCTAAGGCATGGGTAACAATTATCCCCGAGAATAAGGTATTACACAAATCTGCTAGCTTCAAATTGAGCTGCAAGTGGTGAGTCAGTCCAAATAGTAGTTTCGCGCACGGAACTTTCCCAACTTGCATTGATACTAGTAATTTATAAATCGGCATCACAGTTGGCTTGAACATTAATAGAAAAAAAACCTTTTCTGTTCCTATACAGCTCAGCTTTTCTCCCTCTTGGTGATTTTTTTTATATGTGTGCAGTCTTCAGCACCTATGAATCTAGGGAATTCAGCTTTTTCAAAAGATCGTGCCGCCACTAATGGTCTCCCTGTGCAGTGTGCAGGCATATGAACATATTGCCATCTCAGTAATGCTATCGCACTAGTCACCCTACCTACCAAGCGGCACAACGTCGCCTTGCTCACATTTACAGTGTCCCCTACAACAGCTTGAAAACCAGTCGCGTAAAACCTAAGAGATTTTAGAAGCTGCAACATGGGAGAAATGCAGTCCCACCGTTGAATACGATAGGTCAGTTTAGGCTTTATTTTGTAAAAAATAAATCTAAACGACTCCTTCATAAAGGCTTGTGCAGACTTGCGCGACGCGACGCTCGCACGCGATTCAAAGATTTATATCCGTAAAACAATTTCTATGAAAACACGCGCGACACTACCTGTCGCGCCGCGACACTGTCGCTCCGCATCGAGCAGCACGACAACATAAGGTATATTTGCCTAACTTGTTCATTACGCTGAGCGGCAAATTAAAATTTAAGAGTCGGTTCCGCTTTAAAGGCTCGTACAAACAGGCGCGAGAGGTTGCGCGAAGTGTCGTGGAGGTGATTCTACGAGTTATCACGACACAACACCTTTCACACTAGCGTGACCGTTCGTCGCACCGCGGCGAGCAGCGCGACAGCTTGTGGTACATTTTGTATGGCGTCGCGGCCGTCGCGGCTCCGCAACGACGCCACACAAAATGTACCTTATGTTGTCGTGCTGCTCGATGCGGAGCGCCAGTGTCGCGCGTGTTTTCATAGAAATTGTTTTACGGATATAAATCTTTGAATCGCGTGCGAGCGTCGCGTCGCGCAAATCTGCACAAGCCTTTATGAAGGAGTCGTTTAGATTTATTTTTTACAAAATAAAGCCTAAACTGACCTATCGTATTCAACGGCGGGACTGCATTTCTCCCATGTTGCAGCTTCTAAAAGCTCTTAGGTTTTACGTGACTGGTTAATTTCAAGCTGTTGTAGGGGACACTGTAAATGTGAGCAAGGCGACGTTGTGCCACGTGGTAGGTAGGGTGACTAGTGCGATAGCATTACTGAGATGGCAATATGTTCATATGCCTGCACACTGCACAGGGAGACCATTAGTGGCGGCACGATCTTTTGACAAAGCTGAATTCCCTAGATTCATAGGTGCTGTAGACTGCACACATATAAAAAAAATCACCAAGAGGGAGAAAAGCTGAGCTGTATAGGAACAGAAAAGGTTTTTTTTCTATTAATGTTCAAGCCAACTGTGATGCCGATTTATAAATTACTAGCGCGACACTACTATTTGGACTGACTCACCACTTGCAGCTCAATTTGAAGCTAGCAGATTTGTGTAATACCTTATTCTCGGGGATAATTGTTACCCATGCCTTAGGTTTCTCATGACAACCTTTTTGAACCCTGGTTCAAAAAGGTAGGCCTCTAGTAGGAGAGGCAGGCATCTCTATCGCAGGAAGCCTATAACAGAGCCCAGATAGCATCACGAAATAAAATATTGAAAGGTGTTTTGGTATTCTTAAATGAAGAATTCCATGCCTACATTCAGGAATGCAACTAAAAATTCACAACATGACTCTTCGTCTTGATGACTACATCCCGCTTTAAAAATATCTAGTACATCGTGGAATATGATGAACATGTATAAGAAGAAAGTGTGTAATTTTGCTGTCCTACCTATAGTAACCTGTAACCTATAGTACAAAATTATTTTACTCGAATAAAAGTGTGTATCATCATCTGCCTAGCCTTCTCTTAACTATGTTGGGGTCGGCTTCCAGTGTAACCAGTAAATATGTAGTACAATAAAAATATGTAGGCAATGGAATATTTTTAATTACTCGTACTTTTATCAGTTACATAAAAAATCACAGATATGTAGGTATTTACACAATATTTGCCGAATATTTTCTTGCGCGACGCTTTTATTATATTAATTATAAAATGTTTTAGCATTGTTTCATGCCTAGGCCCAGTCATGCAGATGCTCTTGTACTCTTTAGCAGTGGAGTTCCAGGCTTCCTGTTTCTTCTGTATATAGTAGGTATGCCCTTGTCCTTTTGCACTTTATTACATTTTGGGGTTTTTGGCGGATTGGTATCTGAAGCAATAAATCACAAACATTTAGATGTTAATGTAAAGATGATTATGAAGTGATGTTGATGTTTAGTAATTTAGATTACTAATGTGGTGAAAGGTAAAATTATATTATGGTAAACATTACAGGTTATTGTGTTACTTGCTACAGTGTGGACCAGTGGTGATACCGTTGGGTCACCACTGCTGCAAGTAAACCTTGATTTACGAGTTGTAGGACGTGGGTTGTAATCCAGGCAGGCACTATCACCACCACTGCTCTAAAAACTATGAAGGATAACATCGTGAAGAAATCTTTATGTTCTAGATCCTAGAATTCGAAGACATGTGACATCTACCAAACTGCACTGGACCCGCGTGGTAGATTATGGCCCCCTCTCACCGAGAGGAGGCCTCTGTCCCGGCAGTGGGAACGGTATATGCTGATTAACCTATGTACTTACTTTGTTATTATTTAAAGAATATTTTCCTTCTCCTCTATAGTATAGTTAGATGATCTCTTTTTCTTATCTTTATCCGATCTAATTGGTACAATTTATTTGTAGTTTATGTAAAAATACAAACAGAATTCGAATAAAAATTGTCTTTATTTACTGACAGTTTGACATTCACGATTCGATTCAGATAAACACGTCAAATACTTATTTTCTTAAATATATGCATTAAAAACTCTATTCACATAAGTTTGTTTTAGTTTGTTGAAATTAACGATGTTATTTAACATTAACAATTTATTTTTGAGTCTATTTTAAATTTATGATAATAAAATTTAAAAATATTATGAGTTTTTGAAAAGTACCGGTTTTTGAACGTGAATTGGAACGTGTTAGCTTTGATCAAAAAACTTAAGTAAATAATCAGTTGATTATGGTCAAGGAACTTATACCCGACCCCTGGAATGTGCATTGTCAATTTGACACCATTATAAAAATAAACCTTATGTATATGTTACTAAGTTCTATTACAGACAATCACTTGGCCATAGAGAAATTCAGTCCGAGAGAGAAAGCGTTGCGAGAGCCCTGTGTCCCTTTCTTGTAGTCCGGGAGCCAGCAACAGATTTTCATGACCAATTTCCTCTTAAGCGGTAGTTAGTAAAATGCATCAGAGTAAAGAATTATAAAGCCTCGTGAACGTCAGCTGGCGCTCGGTTGGGGGATGAGCGGTTGTAGCCTCCCAAACACGAAGAAAAAAATAATACATTCACTCATTTCCTCTCAGCTAAAAATTTGTCAAATTGTAGCTAATCTAATATCTCAACGAAAAAAAATAATCAGCTGGTTACAACATGGTGTATTGTACGTCAGCTGGTGTCTCGAACATGATTTTTTTATTTTATTTTCAGTGATTTCCTCTCAAACAAAAATTTTCCTGATGATAGCTTATATGTTACGGTGGATAAATATAAAGGTCAGCTGGCTGTATCTTGGTGGAAAAACCGTCAGCTGATACTTTGAAAGTTATTACATAGGAGTTAGGCAGAAGCATCTACTGCCAATTTAAATGCAGCAGCTGACTAGGTTTCCCTCGACTTATTGTTAGCTGATTTTTTTTTATTTATCGCATCAGTATATTAACAATCAGCTCACAAATTTTCATTTGGGAGGAAATGACGTATCTTTAATTATTCGACATAGCGCTTCAATATGAGAGTTGAGTTGAAATAAATATTCCATATCAATATTTATGAAAAGAATAAGTATGTAATCAAATCATTTTAGATATATTTAAAAAATTAAATAATCAATTAGATTTTAAATTTTTAGTTAAAAATATTTTTTTTGAGAGGAAATCACTAAAAATAAAAATATTTTTTTTTATGTTCGTGACACCAGCTGACGTACAATACACTATGTTGTAACCAGCTGATTATTTTTTTCGTTGAGATATTAGATGAGCTACAATTTGACAAATTTTTAGCTGAGAGGAAATGAGTAGATGCTTCTGTCGTCTCACGAATTATATCTCGAGAGGAAATAATTAACCAAATTTGCACCTGGCTCCCGGACTATTGAAGTAGGGTGCCCATAATGAACGAAATTATAAGATTATTTACGGGTAAATTCAATTGACGCATTTGACCAATAAAAACTGTCCCAACCATTTTTCTTAAAAACAACGTCTGTTAGATTTTTACGACAATTAACACTAAACAAAATGGTTATTTGCCCAGCGCGCCAGATATTCCAGCTTATACAATAATACTCGACAGCAGAGTTTATGCGTTGCATTGCGTTTATGTTTACTGCGTTTTACTTTAATCCATCTTTAAAGCGTAATAATTTTTTTTTTTAATCAAATTATTTGTTAATATATTTTATCCTGTTATATTCGTATCTACCTACATCATATTGCTTGGTCACACTAATAAAAGGGACAGAGGGCTCTCGCGAAGCTATCTCGCTCGGACCGCGTATTGGCAGCCTGTGCGCATTCCAGGTTGGATTTAAGTTCCTTGATTATGGTTTGACAAAAGACAATTTTCAGTTGTGAAACGCAAAATACTTAAAAGCATACTTAAGGATTTGAGAATACTCAGTTGAGATTTGCTAGTTTTCTCAAATCAGAAACCGGCTGTTAATTCAGAAACCGGGGGTCTATCTAAAATAATGTTTGAATTAGTTAGCGTAATTAAAATAAACATATTTTGTGTAAATATCAATTCTTTTCGATTTTCGAAAACTTTGATGACTTTGGGGCAGTACTTCTAATTATTATTTTTAAATAATATTTGGTAAATATAATTGATGGGTGCCAGAGCATCTATCCCGCATACAGCGACAAGAAAATTCTATTAAATAAAAACCCCATACAAGAGCGATCCACCCTAATCTGCAATACCAGAGTAATTGCAGATGCTATGGCATCCCATGGTCGAAGCTAAACTATCTTCCTTGCCTGTACCAGGACCAACACTTCTCAAAGCAGTGCAAACCTACGCTGCCATGCAGCAGAAATAAGTATGGTCGCAATAGTTCCTTGGCCGAGCTGCTTTACAAAAAGCTCTGCTGAGTAATATTTAGCTGACACCACGTACAGACGCTAGCGCAACAAGCTACCTGAAACTGTCATATTTTGTCAATCAATCTTGAACCTTATACTTATGCGATAAAGTTGAAAACTTAATTTAGAAATTTTACAGATTGCATTTTAAAGCTTTCATACTGGCGTCTGTACACCGCGAAAATATAATACCAAAAAAATAAGTGAACACTACAAAATATACAATAATAAGCAACCTTATCACTTTCTATGATCACTTCCAGGCAACCTTGGCATGGACAATAATTAGCCTGTACATTTCATGGAGATATCGTATATTTTAATGTCTTCTTTATAATAAAATCTTTATTTATCAGTTTTTTGAATTATCATAGATATTATATCTTTTTCGATTTACAGATGGAATCAAATTTGGCATTGGGGTTTATATCTATATCGCTGAGTAGAAATTTTATTTGGCAAACAATGTTCAGCCTTCAATGCGATAACTTTTACTCGGCCATGCAAAGCGTTCAAGATACTTGCGTAATCATTTTGAAATCAACTTGCTCTGGTTAATTTTTTATTTAATAATATTCGATAACAATGTTATAAATACTTCACGTTACCAAAGCAATGTGTTATTTCAGATTACGAGAAAAAGCTTTGCAAAAACGTACTGCGCTTACATCGAGCATCTTTCAACAAGATACGTGTGTGTGGCCTGTTCTACGTAGACACAGTGTTACAATTGAGCCTGATGAGTCTTTTTGCTAACTACACTATTGTATTGTTACAATTTGCAGTTTTGTAACACTGGCAACAGTATTGTTTCCGAACACTAGAAATTGTAAGTGGTGAGAAGGGGCTTGTTGATGGCTCTGTTAAAATAATAATAAGAAGTATAAATAGACAATAAACAAACACAATCAGTGTTTTCTTCTTCCAACATAAATGATAAAACTGAATTAAATGTTCTCAAGATCATTAACGAAAGTTCGAAGTAGGGTGAGTCTGGCAGGATGAAGAGAAAGTGTTTACCTTGCTTCGCAGCGCAGTTGTAAATTGACTCACTGTGATTTTTGATAAAATTAGTGATCACACGAGCAGCACCTACCAGATATTTCTCACTGTTTGAATATTATGTTAGGGTTTACCTCTACGAGAAATGCATCTCTTATTTTGCTTCTGAGTAAGTCTGTCATCAGATCTGTGACCAACTTCAAATGTACAGCTTTGACAACAGAACGAACGAAAATAAAAATGTGTGATTTAATTAGTACACTCCCTAAGACTAGGGGGTTTATATGGTTATTAATTTGGCCCCGCATACTCTACACCTACGTCAGTTAATACAAAATTTGCATGCAGTCTCTGTTCAGGAAACGGCCCCATAGATCTCCCTTGAAGCCGTTTGTATGTTATACATGATTGCATTGTTTTTCTAACTAAAATTATGACATAAATTGGAAAAAATAATTGACGTATGTGTGACAGCAACAGCTGTGGACCAGCGTGTAAAAGTGTAGTGATATGTTGAAAATATGGATTTAGTAATATGATGGGTTGAATGCAAAAGGATAGCAAACTTCATATCATAATTGTGTGGTGAATACGCATTATCTTCCGCCCACACGAATGAGCTGGTTATCCCCTAGAACGGGGTTAACACTAGAAGCGCTGAACATACCGACACCCCTAGAAGCGCGGATGGGTCAATTTTGGCCATTTTATTTTTGCTACAGTAATGTGAATTGTATACAAATAAAAAACTTGTTATTACGATAGAATGTTTTTATTGCATACTAGATACTGCCCGCCACTTCGTTCGCGTCAAATTTTTGCTCTCCTGACCCTTCCCGTCGCATCGAATTGCCTGCCAGTTTTCGAACATTTTTCATTACTGTTCCGCTCCTTTTGATTGTAGCGTGATGTTCTATAGCCTTTAGCTTTTCTCAATAAATAGGTAACCCAACACAAAAAGATTTTTTCAATTCGGACCAGTAAGTAGTTCCTGAGATTAGCGCGTTCAGAAGTATAGATTAGTATAGATTACACATATTTTTGGTGTACTTTGGCTTAAAATAGAAATAACAATCACGAGTATTAAAGGCAAAATTAACCCTGGAAAGGCTCTGCGACAGGGAGCTGAGGGACAGCGCTCTGAAAACGCTACCGTTGCACGGTGACCAACACGCATTCAGCTCGGGTAACTCCACCGAATAGGCACTTCATCTGGTAGTTAGCCAGATAGAGGAAGTGATTCATCAGAAAGGGACCTGCCTGAGTACCACATCGAAGGAACCTTCGACAAAACAAACTTCTCCAGCATCAGCAGCGCCCTCTACAGATATGGAGTAGAACAGGTACTCACGGACTGGACCACACACATGCTAAGCAAGCGCGTGGTTCGCCTCGAGGATAAGCAGCGGATGGCCATGATTGATACTTGATTTCAGCAGGTTTTAGACCACGTTTAGCCATAGTGAGCAAAAATTACGTAAGTGTGATGCGATAGAAATAAAACACACGTTACGCTCTCGCCACTAATGCAGGGATTCCAATGTCATACCACCCTCTGCCCACACCTCTCGCCGCTTCGCCGCGAATGTCAATGTTAATCAAAATATCGTTGATATCAACCAATCACCGATATTTTGATTAACTTAGAAGAAAGATAAAGTTAAAATCAGACATCCATGGCTGGGTCAAAATTGACCCAGCCGCACTTTGAGGTAAATTTGGATAAAAAAATATGTATATTGCATTTACGTGGTTGAAGTCTCGTATAAATAATAATCATCATATTTCATGAAAAGTCACAAAAAGTAACGATTATATGCATAATAAAATATTAATTAGAGCAGGAAGAACATCGAAATGGGTAAAATTTGAGACGCCCGCACTTCTAGTGTTAAAATGTATCTAATTTATGTTTGGTAGGTAACATTTTATTGTTCAACAATTCTAAATCTTTGTTAACGAATACCTAGCCAAATTAAGTTCTATGGTTGATAAAGGCTTGATGTTACCTACACCTGCCGGGGTCGCGAGATTATTCAAGCGAGATACCGTGACCCCGGCCCACGGGCAACTGATGGAACACGGGTGGGTTTTAGTCAGTAAAAGTCTGACACACCCTCCCGCTCCGCCCAGAGCGGGAGAAGTCATTTGATGATTACCCATCCAGAAAAAAAACCTACATACACCTAGATAGATATTTTTTTGTAGCTTAGAATAGATGGTATGGATCTCACAAATGTGGTTCCAACATTATTTTAATTTTTAATTCTGGATTGCATATGTAAGCTGTCACGTCTTTTACGCCAGGAGGCTTTTATTTTGGTAGTTATGTTTAAATTTTAAGTTTTTTTTTTGTTTTTTGCTCGAGTATAGTTTTCATTTTATTTGTTGGTATATTGGGTTGGCTAACTGGTATATAGTAAATCATTTAAGTTAATGTTTACTGCGTACCATTGTATAGAATCAAGTTCTTCTAACTGGACAGACAGCTGTGCTGCTACTTCTTCCTCCCAGCTAGGAAGTGGTAAAGTGTGGGCGTTTTGGGGGACTGTCTTTGAATTTGAAAAAAAAAACAGGATGACGCCACTTGCCATACTGCACGGTTAACATTAAATTTATTGCATGAGAAGTTCGCGCGCTTCGTTATCTCACGTGGTGGTGGCATCAACTGGTCACCGATCCGAGGATACCGCACGATCTCGTGCGAGGCAGCGAGCCTCCTTGCCGGAGTGCCACCATGGGATCTGGAGGCAAAGGTCCTCGCGCACATGTGGGAGTGGCGCGAGGAAGCGAAACGCCGGGGCGAAACGCCGGGGCGAAACTCCGCTGCCACGACAAATCGCGGCACGGCGGAAAGAGCTCCGGTGTGATCTCATGGCGACATGGCGGGTACGATTGTCGTAACCCAGCGCAGGACACGCCACAATTGCGGCGGTAAGTCCCCTCTTTGAGGAGTGGATAGAGAGGCGCCACGGCGTCTTCACATTCCGCCTGACGCAGGTTCTCACCGGGCATGGGTGCTTCGGTGGGTTCCTGTTCAGGATAAAGCGGGAGGAAACGCCCGGGTGTTTCCATTGTGAGGATCGTCTGGAGGACACGGTGGAGCATACGGTGGAGGTGTGCCCTGCCTGGGCGGAGCACCGCCGTGTCCTCGTGGAGGCGATCGGCGGCGGCGACCTCTCGCGTCCGGCCCTAGTGCGAGCCATGGTATGGAGTGAGAGGGCATGGGAAGCCGTCACCTCTTTCTGCGAAGCAGTAATGCTCGCGAAGGAGGAGGCGGGGCGCGTGAGGGAGTGGCAGTCTCTGCGCCCTCACGCCCCTAGCCGCCACAGGAGGAGACGCCCCGGGCATCGGGAGTCGATAACGGACTCCCGGCCACCGTAGGCGCGAGCTTGCGGGCGGCGACCAATGGGTAGCTCGCCGCCCGGTTAGGACCGAGCTCGGGTTGACGGCGCGTAGTGTTCCACGCGCGCCTCAAAGTGATGTCAGCAAAACTGAAGGGGTCTGCTAGGACCGATGCCTGCCGGGGTCGCGTGATTGTTCGAAAGAGATACCGTGACCCTGGCACATGGGCAACTGAAGGAACACGGGTGGGTTTTAGTCAGTAAAAATCTGACACGCCCTCCCGCTCCACCCAGAGCGGGAGAAGTCATTTGATGATTTCGCATCCTGAAACAAAAAAAACTGGTTACCGAGATCGTGTGACATAAGACTGCTCGACTATCTTACGTGAAATCTCTGGTCTATACATAACTCGCAATTTTCGTGAAATTGGTCCCCATTTATGCAAAGATGTCGTCCTAAATTGGTCCACCAGAACACACCACCTACAGTGATAACTTGATTGAAATTATATTCCATAAATAATCTCATCGAAACTCCTTTAAAATAAAATGTTTAATTATTGTGGCAATTTCATTTAAACAGGTAGTTTTATTTATTTCAACATTCAAGTGCTCTAAATGAAAAACCCTGCACTTTGCTACCGTCGTATTGTATATACGGAGCGTAATAACACCTTTGGTTTGCCGATGATATAGTGGTCATGGCTGAGACTATGGAGGATCTCAGTACAATGGTCGATGACCTCAGTAGAGTTTTCAAATGAGTGGGTCTTAGAATGAATATGGACGAGACAAAGGTCATGTCAAATGCTACTGTAATACCCACTCCAAAAAAAAAACACTATAAAGTCAAAAATAACTTTAATTTCGAAAGTCGGTGTCATAGGCTTTCTATTTAAGGTTTTTGCCACCGACTTCCGAAATTAAAGTTATTTTTGACTTTGTAGTGTTTTTTTTTAAGGAAGTTGGTTGTATTTTGTTTGTAAAAAGTTTTTATTTTTAACTTTTTAGTTGTTGTAGATACTCCGCACTAATCTAATCGCGTTATTCGTTCATTTTTCGCGCGAATACGTAATGAAAATTTAAGAATTATATATGGTGTTCACATGGACCCTATGGTCCAAATAGAACCAAATTAAAATGGGACCATTCGGAAAGCACCAGGTTTCAAATAAAAAAAGAATCATCAAAATCGGTTTACCCAGTCAAAAGTTATGAGGTAACAAACATAAAAAAAATACAGTCGAATTGATAACCTCCTCCTTATTTTGAAGTCGGTTAAAAGATCGGAGGTGCTACGCTGGAAGATAAGACCGAGTATATTTAGTTAAGACAGTCTTTTCAGTTAGGTGGGTCCAACTTCGAGAAAAAGGTCAATCGTCAAATTCGATTTGTATAATATGTTTCTGTCATGCATACCATAGTGTCTCAAGACAAACGTTTTTGACCGGTGCGGGTTGTCAGTGACAACCCACTGCACTAAAATGTAGTCACTTGCACTTGGGCCTGGTAGGAAGGCTGAAAATCATTCCAAAAACAATAGAGAGGGCCCAGAGATTCCCAATGTGATCGAGTTAGAAATAAAGAGTAGTCGTAGTCCGTAGTAGAACCAAAGTTACCGACATAGACCAAACGTTTTGAAGATGATGAAATAAATTTGAAATATAAACTATTACTTCTAAGACATTATCGTGATGAAATTGTCATTGTGTGTCAATACTGCCATTGATCAGAGTGATTGAGTCAGTGATTTTGCCTTTGAATATTATCTTTCCTAAATGTAACATTAAACGTAATGTTATAACTACAAATAACCAAAAAAAAAACAAAATCAAAATAATTATAAAAAAAAAACAAACAAAAAAAATTATAAAAAAGCAACAAAAAAAAAAACAAACAAACATACAAAACAATAAACAACAATAAATTTTGTTTCCATGATTGTTACACTAATATTTATGATATATATCTTTATGATATTTATCTATAATATGTATGTATTTAGAACTATATAAGAATATTTATCAGTTGTCTGGTGGCTATAGTACAGGTTCTGCCTAGATTGGGATTAGATAACGGTGTGTTGGTTGTCCTAAGATATTTATAAGATAATTTATTCATTTATTAAATCACATATACACAACTACACGACCTGGAACAAAGTTAATCCGGAATACAATTCTACCATGTCTACTTTTAATTGCTTCTCCTATTGTTTTGGTTTCTTTATGAATTTTGTGATAGGAATAATAAAATAAAAAAATGCAGTTTGCCTTAACTTTTCAAATAGTACACAGATTTCTCAAGAATGAAATCTGTAGTTACCATTTTGTAATTTGGAATTGGATTTTGGTCATCGTTGCTCTGGGTGAAATTGCCAAATTTCTGATTGCTTTTTGCACACTGCTAAGCATACCAGATTATTTTATATTTGTAAGCTACGTATTGGTTGTTTTCGATTTAAACACAATATATATTACGCGATTACTAAAATTGTTAGAAAATAAGGTTCGTCTATGGAAATTTCTAGTTCTAAATTCGTAAGAAATAGAAGACACACATAAAGAAAATTACAGTAAGGAAGTGTTTCATGTTCTTGTTAATATACTAGAGTGTTATGTCATATTTATAGTTTGTTCCGAAGATTTCGTAAGTAGTTTACTGTAAATCTGTAATATTGGTATTATAAAGCATTTTAAAAAGACAAGCGAGTGAGTGAGCGAACATGCAGGCTTTTTGGCGCAGCCGTGAGGCACACACATGTTGGTTTTCTTTTTTAATTATTTTTTTCCTGTTATTTTATTTTGTGTTTTACGGACTGTGACAAATAAACGGTATTCTTTCTTTCTTTCTTTCTCTAATAATATATTTTTCAATGTTTCAGATCCTCTATTATATTATAGAAGTATTCGTCCACTCTCTATCACACGTACAGCAGGCATGTGCTAGAGTGTAAGTGTGTAGTGACTTGGCTAGTTCTCATATTATGAATTATTATGTTCGATGGCTAGTTTCTACCAGCAAGCCAAATTTTCGGAATAATAAAATAAGAACAGACAAGTAACAGTTTTAGAACTTGCGAAGGCTATAGTATAATTCGTATATGAAAACTAGCCAAGTCAGACCTTAGGCTATGGGCACGCCACAATTGCGGCGGTAAGTCCCCTCTTTGAGGAGTGGATAGAGAGGCGTCACGGCGTCCTCACCTTCCGCCTGACGCAGGTTCTCACCGGGCATGGGTGCTTCGGTGGGTTCCTGTTCAGGATAAAGCGGGAGGATACGTCCGGGTGTTTCCATTGCGAGGATCGTCTGGAGGACACGGTGGAGCATACGGTGGAAGTGTGCCCTGCCTGGGTGGAGCACCGCCATGTCCTCGTGGAGGCGATCGGCGGCGGCGACCTCTCGCGTCCGGCCCTGGTGCGAGCCATGGTACGGAGCGA
This sequence comes from Aporophyla lueneburgensis, assembly GCA_932294355.1. Lineage (NCBI taxonomy): Eukaryota > Metazoa > Arthropoda > Insecta > Lepidoptera > Noctuidae > Aporophyla > Aporophyla lueneburgensis. The sequence goes on from OW028735.1 coordinate 11,945,865, forward strand.
GAGGGAATGGGAAGCTGTCACCTCCTTCTGCGAAACAGTAATGCTTGCGAAGGAGGAGGCGGGGCGCGTGAGGGAGTGGCAGTCTCTGCGCCCTCACGTCCCTAGCCGCCACAGGAGGAGACGCCCCGGGCGTCGGGAGTCAATAGCGGACTCCCGGCCACCGTAGGCGCGAGGTTGCGGGTGGCGAGCAGTGGGTAGCTCGCCGCCCGGTAAGGACCAAGCTCGGGTCGACGGCGCGCAGTGTTCCACGCGCGCCTCAAAGAGATGTCAGCAGCAGTGTAGGGGTCTACTAGGACCGATGCCTGCCGGGGTCGCGTGATTGTTCGAAAGAGATACCGTGACCCTGGCACATGGGCAACTGATGGAACACGGGTGGGTTTTAGTCAGTAAAAGTCTGACACGCCCTCCCGCTTCGCCCAGAGCGGGAGAAGTCATTTGATGATTTCCAATCCTGAAAAAAAAAAAAAAAAGACCTTAGGCTACAAAATATTATCCAAAGTTATAAAAAGAAATGACATTTTATGTAGTTATAAATCTGGACTGACCATTGAACTTCGCACCCATTTAGATCTTACTTCTTTTGTTGTTGAAGTCAACAACCAAGGCATTTATCATAATATTGAACTTGGCTCTCATTTCACATTTATGTTTTTGATGGGATCCATTTCACCTTAGTTATGATGCGGCTGCAGATCGCATTTGAATAAAAATGGCTATAAAAATATATTTAGATTGCATAACAATTTTGTAAATATTAAATTTTTGACAAATTAAACATTAAGTAGGTCACACATAAGACGATGTGGAATATATTCTTCCTATCGATATATTTAAAGTGATGGTACGAGTATTAAATTTCCGTATACACAAATTAATTAAAGTAGTGTTATTCATCATATAAATTTGAATGTACATAACACAACGACCATCACTTCTATCTAGGAAAGCTACTTTATATGTTGAAAAAAATGAAGACATACCCATATATTGGAAAAACGTATTCTGTGAAATTTATTCCATACAGTAAGGTGGACAAAGATGTGCAGTCAATGCTCATGCCTTTGAATTTTATGCAAAACATTATGTTCTGCCCTAAATATCGCATCAAAAATGATGTTATAACTCCAAATAGCCTTATCTCAAATTTTGTTTCGATGGTTGTAACAGTAATATGTTTATGTAAGTTATAATAATATGTTTGTTGGTTCTTTGCGCTTGTGAGGTGGTCATGAATAAGAAAAGTCTAGAAATTACCGACTTTAATTATTACATGTGTATTTGTAACTGCATTTTCTACTGTCTCGGATTTGTTATGAATTTCCTGACTGGAGTAATAAAAACCAAAATTGATGTTCAGTTTGTCTTGACTTTTCAAAAAGGCTTATGTTTAACTTACCAACAGATATAGTAACATATAACAGACAAAACTAGTAAATGATCACCAAAATTAAACCCGCATTTAAATGTAAAATTATAACCAAAATTTTAACATCTTGCTATCCTATTTAAGCAAACTGACTCCAAATAAATCTTTGTTAATCCAAAAGTAGTAAATGGTCACCAAAATTAAAACAGCATTTCAATGTAAAATTATAACCAAAGTTTTTACATCTTGCTATCCTATTTAAGCAAACTGACTCCAAAAAAAATCATTGTTAACCCAAAAATAGTTAGTGAACACGAAATTATTAAGAGTGTACTACGTGAGTTCGACAAATGGGTGTGCGAATAACACTTGTGCGACAAAACTGTACTGCGACTCACCATAGTTCGAATGCACGCTTATGCGACACACTGAATCTAGTCGTTTCTAGCACTCGCCGGCCGCTGCCGCGGCACCGCTCGCTTCGCTCGCTCGGCTCGTGCGTAGGAGGTCACAGTTTTAACCTAACCTAACCTAGTGTACTATGTGAGCTCGAGTGTATCGCACAAGCGTGCATTCGAACTATTGTGAGTCGCAGTACAATTTTGTCGTACAAGTTATGATTTGGTGATCATTTACTACATTTGGTGTTCGAATACAATTTAAAGAGCAGTCGTGACTAAAATAGCTAGTACTATTGTAATTTTAGACTTTATTTTTCTGGTGTCAAGTATATATTTTTGGTTAAAGAACTAAGGGTATCAAAGCATTTTATGGTGATCATTATATTTAATCCCTTTCAAAAAGTACACAGATTCATTAACAATGGAACTAGTTTTAACAACATTATTATTTGGAATTGGATTATAGTACTAGGAGTTCTGGCTTTTTATGTTATTTTTGTCGCTTGTTATCAAATACAGATTGGTGCACGTTTCTATTCAGCGTATGTTGCCATCGTAGTGATCGTTTTTGAGTTGAATATTATTTACATCATACAAATTGTGAATTGTTTGAAAAATAAAGTTGTGTTGTGGAATATTCGAAAATACAATTATCATGAAATAGGATCCACGAATGTAGAAAATTATAGCATAAGACTGTTTCAGGCATATGTTAAAATATTGCAGTGTTATGATATGTTAAAACATAGTTTCCAGCAATTTGTAAGTACCCTACTATCAAATAGCGGAGTATTCTATGAGGATAGATGACTTACACTAAGTTGAGACGTTACCTAAATATGCCAATATTTGCCGGTTTTTAGATATTATTTTACGTAATAGAAGCTTTCATCTATAGTCTAAGTAACACCCAATCACTAATTGATATGTTAAAAGTAGGCATCATTATCGATAACATAGTGAGTATTGTTTTTATGTGGACTCTTAAATGCTACACTTTTTTGCCAAATGTATTGTACGTATCTACTTTAATTTTGTTACAGGATAAAACAATGTTGGCGAGCCTACTTACGTTAATTTGGCTGATAAAGAACTTAATTTGTCACAAAAAATTAATCCAACAATGCAAAAATTCTACTCAGCTATTCAAAGTGTTCAAGATACTTGCACACGTGTTTTGAATCCATCTTGCTCCGGTTATTTCTTTATAGATATTGTGTTCATTTGCAGTGTAGCGAATTCACATAAAATTACACCAATACATCCAAGATCAATAATTGTAATTGTTTGGCACTGACTTATATTTAATTGAAATATGATTTTGTAGAGGACGAGAAAATCCTGTGCAAGAACGTGCGTGTGGCTTGTTCTATGTCGACGCTGCGCTACAATTCAATCTGATGTGTCCCTTATCAAACTATACTGTTGTATTGCTGCAGTTTGCAGTTTTGTAAATACAAATTTAAATAATTAGCAAGAGCGCTGGTCGGCTGGCACGGCATGCCAGCATTAATGAAATCATCCGTCGGACTCTTGTCACCGCCAGGGTACCAGCTGTCTTTTTTTTTTGATGCGATATCATCAAATGACTTCTCCCGTTCTGGGTGGAGCGGGAGAGCAGGCATTGATCCTAGTAGACCCCTACACCAGTGGCGAAGGCACCATATAACACGATTCCTACCGGCTTGCCTTCGGGGATTTGCATTGGATATTTATCACTATTAAAAATACAATAGTATGTAAATAGTGGCTACTATTGTCAATAAATATAGTTACACTACGGGTATTTAATTCACCATAACATTCAAACAACAAAAAAGGTTATTTATACCTTTGTATTACAACAAAAGAGAAATGTTCTAAATTAACCCGGCGCCAAAACGTCATAATCGGGAACTAAAAATTGATACAACAGCAATCCCGTAATGATGTCACTTTAGGTCACGTGGCACCACTTGATATGTACGAGAGCAAGCCGCTGTACAACGGGTTATGATAGAGACAGGTATAGAAAAATGCGTCAGCGAGAACGAGATAGAGGAATATTGCATATTTTATTCGTTTTCATCTGTTCAATTTAATTGTATTGTTACGAGCTGGGGTTCGGGATAAATTAATTTAAACCAATTTACCAAAACACACAAACTGTTTAATTAAATAAACACAAATATCGCAACTACAAGAAACGTCACTTGGAATCGCGTGTACTGTATCACTCGAATCGTATTCGCTCGCTTCCGAAATCGAACTGCCTGTCGGCCCGACAATCCGCTATTTATATCCCGAGCAGAACATTCTCGAACATTCGACACCGCCACAGCGTAGAAGCTTCTAGTAACTTCCATTGAACCGTTTAATCCCACTATTCGACAATAGATGGCAGTAGCGTCTACGTACAATTTCGTGTAGTACTTGCTACTCAATAACAGATGGCGTTAGCGTGTCATTTCCAGTAGTTTCTAACACTGCCCCGTCCTTAGATGGAATTAGCGTGATGTTTCTAGACTTTTCGATTTACGTCACACTGCCCCTTTCCGAGACGGAGTTAGCGTGATGTTTCTAGACTTTACGATCTACGTAACACTGCCCCCTCCTTAGACATGCTCGTCCCGAGCATCATTATTCCCGTAGTATCGTGCCAATCGATCTACATGGACAATTTTAGGTGCAGTTCGCATACCCTTTTGTATTCGGTAAGTGACGTCGTTTGCCTTTACCAAGGTCCGCGCAATCTTCCATGGAAAGTTATCATCCAATCCTTCAATGAGAATACATCGGTTCTTCTGCCCAGAATTATGTGGGAGACTTACTGGAACTATTGTTTCCGATCGGGGAGGAAGAACAATCTTTTTCAAGCAGTACACTTTCCCTGATGGTGCACCTTCCATGAAGACTTCTTCTGATCCACATTTTAGGACTCCTTGATTAACGTCGATCTCGCAACAGTGCTGTCGCATGAAGTCCAAACCTAGGATGCAGTCATCTACTATGTCAGCCATGATGACCTTATGCCGGTAGATTGTGTTACCCAGTTTTAACTTCACCTCCTTCTCACCACGGACGGTTATGTGCTGACCGGTGGCTGTTACTAATTTTACGCCGTCATGCTTACCAAAGAAGTCCCCAAGAAAACGATTCGCTAGTTGGGAACTGACAACCGTGCGAGAAGCTCCAGTATCCAATGTCAGCTTACATGGTCTTCCGTTCACTTCACCTTTTATGACTAGGGTGTTCCCATCATGGGCTTGTGAGACCGAAATTCTTGGGGCTATTTTAACACCAGCCAGCACCCGCCCCGCAGTCCTGGCGTTTATTAGTTTCCCTGCTGCTGGGCGGTGACATCAGCCGCCCTTCTTTCCTGGGTCTGGTCTTCGTTAGCTGTGCTTCGCTTCGGGCAACTTGAGCGAAGGTGGCCTTTTTCTCCGCAAGTGTAGCATCTAAGGCTGTACCTAACACGATCACGAACAGGTGACGCCGCAACCTCCCTGATGCGATGGGCTCGATGATCATGCCTCACTGCCTCCACCTCCAACGCATGGGCCAAGGCGTCCTTGAGGGTCTCATGGTGCCCAAGTCTCACAGCAGCCCTTACTTCCAGGTCCCGTATGCCATCTATGAAGGTTTGAATTAGTATACCCTCGATGAGCGCGGGTGCAGACTGGTACGCCTTTCGAACCAGCTTTTCGATTTCCAGGGCCCACTGCTGCAGGTTTTCACCACTACGCTGCACACGATCCTTCAACTGGGCACGAAAAACGTGTTCCAGGTGCGCGTCACCGTATCTGGCCTCTAACGCCTCAACAAGCTGCTCGTAGGTAACATTTTTGCCGAGAGCCTCTAACACAGTTAAAGCCTGGTCACGAAGGGCCAAAGTAAGCGCGGTCATGGCCTGGCCCGTTGTCCACCCATTTGCTTCCGTGACAGCTTCAAATTGAATTTTGTATGCTGACCAGGAAGATGTTCCGTCGAAGGGTGGCACTTTAAACCCGCGCACGGAAGGTGCAGCAACTATCGAAGCCGTAGTCCGGTCTCCAGCTTTCAGAACTCCAACCGCTTTTCTTATATCAGCGATCTGGACTTCGGCCTCGGAGATACGGTTTTCATGTACCTGAACAGTCTCCTTCATGGCTTTGATGTCTTTGCCAAATGTCGTGTGTAGATCTTTCAAAAGGAGAACCTGCTCCTCTTTATCACGCTGAAGCTGTTCTTGCAGGCGGCGGGTCTGTTCTTCCTGTCGGCGGGCCTGTTCTTCCTGTTGGCGGGCCTGTTCTTCCTGTCGGCGAGCTTGCTCCTCTTTGTCCAGCTGCAGCTGTTCCTGTAGGCGGCGGGCCTGTTCTTCCTGTCGACGGGCCTGTTCTTCCTGCCGGCGAGCTTGCTCCTCTTTGTCCTGCTGCAGCTGTTCCTGTAGGTGGCGGGCCTGTTCTTCCTGTCGGCGGGCCTGTTCTTCCTGTCAGCGGGCCTGCTCCTGCAGCATCGCCATTAGCGCAGAAAGATCCATGGCTGGTGATGCTGTAGGAACACCAGACGCTTGGGAGACTGGCTCCGTCGTCGGCTGATTACCCCCAGGTGTCTGTCTAGAAGTTCCTTCAAACCGCCTCTGATCCACCTCCTGCTGGCGCTGACTCCTGGTACGGATACCTTCCGTATCCTCCTTCGGTAAAACTGGCATAATTTATCCCTTACTTCTGACACCAAATGTTACGAGCTGGGGTTCGGGATAAATTAATTTAAACCAATTTACCAAAACACACAAACTGTTTAATTAAATAAACACAAATATCGCAACTACAAGAAACGTCACTTGGAATCGCGTGTACTGTATCACTCGAATCGTATTCGCTTGCTTCCGAAATCGAACTGCCTGTCGGCCCGACAATCCGCTATTTATATCCCGAGCAGAACATTCTCGAACATTCGACACCGCCACAGCGTAGAAGCTTCTAGTAACTTCCATTGAACCGTTTAATCCCACTATTCGACAATAGATGGCAGTAGCGTCTACGTACAATTTCGTGTAGTACTTGCTACTCAATAACAGATGGCGTTAGCGTGTCATTTCCAGTAGTTTCTAACACTGCCCCGTCCTTAGATGGAATTAGCGTGATGTTTCTAGACTTTTCGATTTACGTCACACTGCCCCTTTCCGAGACGGAGTTAGCGTGATGTTTCTAGACTTTACGATCTACGTAACAGTATTTAATTCATTACATTCCTATATTAATTTTAGAATGATAGTAAGTATTCTTTATTGATGAGTCAGTAAGTTAAGGCCGACTTCGCTTCGGCTTCTCTTTTAGAAAAATTTACGCCTCGCCGCTGCCCTACACTGCTGCTGACATGTCTTTGAGGCGCGCGTGGAACACTACGTGCCGTCGACCCGACCTTGGTCCTTACCGGCTGGCGAGCTAACCATTGGTCGCCGCCCGCAAGCTCGCGCCTACGGTGGCCGGGAGTCCGCAATCGACTCCCGACGCCCAGGGCGTCTCCTCCTGCGGCGGCTAGGGACGTGAGGGCGCAGAGACTGCCACTCCCTCACACACCCCACCTCCTCCTTCGCGAGCATTACTGCTTCGCAGAAGGAGGTGACCGGTTCCCATGCCCTCTCGCTCCGTACCATGGCTCGCACCAAGGCCGGACGCGAGAGGTCGCCGGCGCCGATCGCCTCCACGAGGACGACACGGCGGTGCTCTGCCCAGACAGGGCACACCTCCACCGTATGCTCCACCGTGTCCTCCAGACGATCCTCACAATGGAAACACCCGGGCGTTTCCTCCCGCTTTATCCTGAACAGGAACCCACCGAAGCACCCATGCCCGGTGAGAACCTGCGTCAGGCGGAAGGTGAGGACGCCGTGGCGCCTCTCTATCCACTCCTCAAAGAGGGGACTTACAGCCGCAATTGTGGCGTGCCCTGCGCTGGGTTGCAACAATCGTACCCGCCATTTCGCCATGAGATCACACCGGAGCTTTGTCCGCCGTGCCGCGATTTGTCGCGGCAGCGGAGTTCCGCCCCGGCGTTTCGCCTCCTCGCGCCACGCCCACATGTGGTCAACGACCTTTGTCTCCAGATCTCATAGCGGCACTCCGGCAAGGAGGCTCGCTGCCTCGCAAGAGACCGTGCGGTATCCCCGGACTAGCCGGATGGCCATGACCCTCTGGGCCGCACTCAGTTGGTGCGCTGGGTACAGCTTCAATGAGGGCGCCCACACCGGTGCCCCGTAAAGGGCCATGAACCGCACGACCCCCGTGTAGAGCCTCCGGCAGGAGGCGTTTGGACCCCCTAGATTTCAAATGATCTGACCAACAAAATTATATCCGTTTCTTTTTTTTTTTATATATACCTACACATTGACATTGATAATTTTTTATATATACAATGACATGAATATTTACTTTGTAAAGTATCGTAAATATTGTTTTAATTATTGTGAATGTGAAGACTATGTGGGTCTTTTTAAATATTGTTTTCTTTCGTCCTCAGTAATCACGATCTGGCAGTTTGAGTAATTTATGTGGCCTACCCAAATGTCCTTTCTTTGGTACTGTTCGTCAAAGCGTTGCGCTTCTTATTTTTCGAGTTGAGCTAAACGATTAATGACAAATGCTTGCACTGACTGGACAGGTCCACTCAATCTGTGTGGTTCTTTCTTCAAAAGACCATTTCAGACACCGATCTACATGGTCATCAAATGATCTGACCAACAAATTATATCCGTTTCTTTTTTTTATATATATACACATTGACATTGATAATTTTTTATATTATACAATGACATGAATATTTACTCTGTAAAGTATCGTATTTTTTAATTATTGTGAATGTGAAGACTATGTGGGTCTTTTTTTAATTTTGTTTTCTTTCGTTCTTAGTAATCATGATCTGGCAGTTTGAGTAATTTATGTGGCCTACCCAAATGTCCTTTCTTTGGTACTGTTCGTCAAAGCGTTGGGCTCCTTATCTTCCGAGTTGAGCTAAACGATTAGTGACAAATGCTTGCACTGACTGGACAGGTCCACTCAATCTGTGTGGTTCTTTCTTCAAAAGACCATTTCAGTCACCAATCTACATGACCTTCACATGATGTGAACAAGATTATGTCTGGACTTTAAAAGAGACTGTGACCTCTGAGTTTGTTTCGGCCTTTCTTCTCAGAGTAGTCAGTTAGGAAACGCCGAACTCATCTAGTTTAAAAAAATATCATTGACATGTAAAAGTGTTTGGACAAACCTACTTACAGAAATAAAATCATTTATCATTTATCATTTATAGATTTGGCGGGAGCCGCCTTAAGGCAGCCCCAGCCCGCTCCAATCTGGGAGCCAAACGTCGGAAATGCTCGACGAAGTTCCACCGGCTGTCGATGACAAGTCCCAGGTACTTCATCGTCGACTTGACGCCGATGTGAACCCCTCCTACCGTGAGTTGGGAACCTGAAGGTGGCGCGTTCCGAGGACCATGAAAAAACCATGGCTTCGGACTTCTGCAAGGCCACCTCGAGTCCCAATTGCCGGATCCTATCGACGATTGTTGCAACCCCGCGTGTCATTAGTTCGGCCGCCACCTCGTGCAACCTCCCCTGCGCCAGGACCAGCGTGTCAACAGCGTAGCAAACTACGCTGACGCCGCTAGGGAGGTCGGCGCGCAGCACCCAGTCGTACCCGATGTCCTACAGACGCGGCCCCTCGACCGATCCCTGTGGGACACCGCACGACATCTCTCGCCCGTTCCACTATCTCTGGTGACCGGGGTAGATTACGGTCCTATCCATCAGATAGGCCTCGACCATGCGACATATGTAGGTCGGCATCCGGTGATACCGGAGTGCCTCCCTAATGCAACTCCAAGGCAGGGTGTTGAAGGCATTGGCGATGTCTAGATGTTCGCTGCCAGGCCAGAGCCCTAGCCATAGGATTTTAATTGAGTAGGTGGAAGTGCGATGCTGGCACATGACATGAATATTAATTGTATGAATATTACTATGATTATTGAGAATTTGAGAACTGTGTGGGTCATTGTTTCACTTTTGATTATGGTCTGGCAGTTTGAGTAGTTTGTGCGGCCTACCCAAATGTCCTTTCTTTGGTATTGTTCGTTGAATCGTTGAGCTCCTTATGTTCCGAGTTGAGTTGTACGATTATCGACAAATGCGTGCATTGACTGGACAGGTCCACTCAATATCTGTGTGGTTCTTTCATCAAAATACCATTTCAGACACCGATCTACATGGTCATCAAATGATCTGACTAACAAAATTATATCTGTTTATTTTTTTTATATACACATTGACATTGATAATTTTTTATATATACAATGACATGAATATTTACTTTGTAAAGTATCATATTGTTTTAATTATTGTGAATGTGAAGACTATGTGGGTTTTTTAGGGTTCCGTTGCCGAATGGCAAAAAACGGAACCCTTATAGATTCGTCATGTCTGTCTGTCTGTCCGTCCGTCCGTATGTCACAGCCACTTTTCTCTGAAACTATAAGAGCTAAGCTGTTGAAACTTGGTAAGTAGATGTATTTTGTGAACTGCAATAAGATTTAGACACTAAAATAGAAAAAAAAAACAATAAATTTTGGGGTTCCCCATACTAAGAACTGAAACTGAAAAATTTTTTTTTTCATCAATACCATACGTGTGGGGTATCTATGAATAGGTATTCAAAAATGGTATTCAGGTTTCTAATATTTTTTTTTTCTAATCTGAATAGTTTGCGCGAGTGACGCTTCCAAAGTGGTAAAATGTGTGTCCACCCCCCCGTAACTTCTAAAATAAGAGAATGATAAAACTAAAAAAAAATATATGATGTACATAACCATGTTAAATTCCACCGAAAATTGGTTTGAACGAGATCCAGTAAGTAGTTTTTTTTAATACACCATAAATCGTAAACCGCAATTTACCTTTCATTCAAGCAACTCAAATATAAAAATTAAAAAAATAAACATTTAATTTCATAAACATAAACCTTATTCATAAACCGAGGATACCTACAGGTTTGTACGGAACCCTCGCTGCGCGAGTCCGACTCGCACTTGGCCGGTTTTTTTTTAAATTTTGTTTTCTTGTTTCTCAGTAATCATGATCTGGCAGTTTGAGTAATTTATGTGGCCTACCCAAATGTCTTTTCTTTGGTACTGTTCGTCAAAGCGATGGGCTCCTTATGTTCTGAGTTGAGCTAAACGATTAGTGACAAATGCTTGCATTGACTGGACAGGTCCACTCAATCTGTGTGGTTCTTTCTTCAAAAGACCATTTCAGTCACCAATCTACATGATCTTCACATGATGTGAACAAGATTATGTCTGGACTTTAAAAGAGACTGTGACCTCTGAGTTTGTTTCGGCCTTTCTTCTCAGAGTAGTCAGTTAGGAAACGCCAAACTCATCTAGTTTAAAAAAATGTTATTGACTTGTAAAAGTGTTTGTACAAACCTTCTTACAGAAATAAAATCATTTATCATTTAAGGTCCACCCTATAAAGACGCAGGTAATTGTGGCTGGCAGTTCTAGGACTGTCTCAACAATTGACTGGACGGCTCTTCCCCAGGTTTCCTTTGACAACTCAATTATCCCTTTCAGCGAAAAAGTTAAAAACTTGGGGATTTTCATTGACAAGAAATTCACTTGGACTGGCCAGCTACAGGAAGTTAGCCGCAAGCTATTTGCATCCGCTGCATCTTTGAAGAGACTGCGTAATTTTTTCTGACTGCCACCAAGATTGCGCTTGCACAATCACTTCTTTTACCCATCCTTGATTATTTTGATGCCAGCTATCTTGACCTTACCTAGGACCAACTCGATAAACTTGAGCGGCTTCAGAATGTTTGTATAAGGTTCACATTCGGTTTGCGCAAATATGACCATGTATCCGAATTTCGTGTGAAACTCAAGTGGTTACCAATTCGCCTTCGCCGGAATGCCCATATTCTTTCCCTTTTATATGATGTGCTCTTTTCCCCTTACACCCCTCTCTATCTTAAGAATCGTTTCCAGTATCTTTGTGACTCCCACACAAAGTTGTTGAGGTCATCAGATAACCTATAGCTTAAAATCCCAATGCATTCTACAACTTTCTTCGATAATTTCATTATAGAATTTAGAGACATACTGAAATTGTTGGTGTATGCCACAAGTGACATTTACCATTGATTACGTATTTATCATATAAGTGTTTAGCTCCTGTTAAAATTGACATTTAGTTTAATACTAGAACATAAGATCCTACAAATACTATAGATAAAGATGTGCAGTCAATGTTTTTGCCTTTAAATATTATATTTCTAAAATATTACATTAAAAACGATATTATTTCTCCAAATAGTCACATTGCAAATTTTTATTCATTGATTATAACGCTGGTGTTAATGATTTCATGTATACACTTCGCCTCTACGGCCTGGTACAAAGGAGCACCAGAATACACTTCCGTCTTGTCTGATTTTAACTGCATATTCTATTGTTTCGGTTACACTACTAATTTCATAATGAGAATCATTAAATCAGAAAATATTATTCAGTTTGTATTACCGTTTCAAAAAGTACATAGAATTCCCAAAAAAAACAAAATCAGTTTTGACTATTTAGTTATTTGGAATTGAACTTTTTTCATCGTAGCTCTAGGAGTACATGCCATATTTCTTATTACTTTTTGCATACTGCTGAATATGCCTGGTAACTACATATTTAATTGCTTCTTCTTGATTGTTTTGATTTAAACATAATTTATGCTTTACAACTGCTAAAATTATTGGAAAATAAGGTTAATCTACGGATCATTCAAGTTTTAGATTGTCGAGATATAGAAGACACATATAAAGAAAATCATAACAAGGAAGAATCTCAGGCGAATGCTAATATATTAGAATGTTATAATTTCATCATCATCATCATTTCAGCCGAAAGACGTCCACTGCTGGACATAAGCCTCCCACAAGCACCGCCACCTCGACCTGTTCTTTGCCTCTCGCATCCAACGTATTCCTGCGGCCTTCACCAGGTCATCGGTCCATATTGTGGGAGGCCTTTCAACGCTACGTCTTCCAGTACGCGGTCGCAACTTTAGAAGCTTTCGACCCCATCGGCCATCTGTTCTGCGAGCAATGTGCCCTGCCCACTGCCATTTAGGTTTGGCAATTCTTCGGGCTATGTCGGTAACCTTGGTTTTCCTACGGATCTCGTCATTTCTGATTCGATCACGTAGGGGAACTCCAAGCATAGCCCTCTCCATTGCTCTTTGGGTGACTTTGAGCCTTCTTATGAGGCCTATTGTGAGCGACCACGTCTCAGTGCCATATGTTGTAACGTATGGGAGTATTTAAAATAAAATAAAAAAAACCCACCAACCGTTACAGTAATAAAATTTAATATGGGTCGTGGATTTACAAGGCCGTCATCTGTTAATTAATTGCTCTGTGGAAGTAGGCGCACTAAGTACTGCCCTGGCTAAACGCGTAGCTGGAGCGACGCGACGCCGAGGAGTTGACCCCGAGGTGGAAGAGGCCGTAGAGACGAGATGGTAAGGCGCGCAGGTAGGTGCCGCCAGGTGACGTGTGCGCCAGGTCTCGAACGTTCGGTAAGGGCGAGTCAGCTGTACTCAACGAACGTCGATGAGGGTAATTTAAAACCCAATCTTGTTCCCTGGAATCAACGTCCAGCGGTAAATAAATGTCCACTGCAACCCCTCTCTGATGATGACCTCGCAGCGTACGCGAAAGCCTAGGACGTAAGGCGCTAAGGCGTTTGTGAGTATTGGTTCTCATCAGAGCGGAGTTTACATGGTACGTACACGTAGTTAAATTTGCGAGAAGCGTTAACACATAAAACATCGATTGGCCCTGCGAGCGTGTGACACACTCGAGGCTTTAAAAGAATGAAACCAACAGACAATAGAAAATATGAACACAAAATAAATTATGTACCTACTCAGTAAAGAAAATAAAACATGAGCTGGCACTTATAATAATTGTTTGGTTTGGTTTGGCAAACTTACCCTTCACGAGGATAAACACTTCACTTGTGAAATATATTTGATTAATAGAACTTAAGTCATTACAAACTTAATAAAAATAAAAGTCTGGACACGGGTAATGTCGCAAGAATCTAATACAGAGAGAAACTATTTTGCGAACGTGTAACCAGGAAGTTTTAGTAATAAAAGTGAGCTATCACGTCCTGTACGAGCATATATATACTCGTACGCGCTTTACTTCGGTTAATGTCGAGAACATTCGTCCGACTACGACACCAAAAGGAAGTGTATGATTCAGAACTACCCGCCTAACATGATTTTTAGTCACTACACGATTAAAGACTATTTACTGATACCCACAATGACATTCTTTTTATGACGTCACGCAGAACATCACGTCGTACTGCTCCAACACCAAAAAGAATGTGTAGGCATTCCTTGCATTCCATTGACGATATTACGATAATGTTTTTATAACTTAAGAATTAACGTTGATTATGAATTAATTGAATATGTGGATATTCACACAACGTTACAATACCCCCTCGCGCAGTCAAGGATTTTGTCCTCTATCAATGACAAAATCCGCATGAAGAATTAGAGCTAAACTTTTGTTTTACCTATCAGAATCATCTTTCATACGTCTCGCAGTCATAGCTAGCGGCAGCTATTCTATTTAGAGATACGGAGAGTTAGCTGTCGCACAATAATATAAAAAATTAGGTATCCTGTTTTTGTTAACCTGATGCCTTACAAATAGTTTTCTTCAAAGAGAAGGTGTACTTAGCGAGAGAATAATGTTATTACATGTATTGAGTTCAATAAAATATTATTATAAAATTACATTTTTCCTTTTAACCATCTACCAACCAATAGTAACCTACCTACCAATTTTATAATTTTAATGTAATTTGAATCTAACTTTCGGTGATAAAATTATGTCTTTGGTTTAAGGCTTATTTATGGAGTCACCAACCGCTCTATAGACACAGTTGTGCTTTATGATTTATGGTTTATTTATGGAGTAATCGACCGCTCCTGCAAGGGCTTATTTAAAGAGTTGCTACCGCTCTATAGACACAGTTGTGTTTTATGATTTATGGTTTACTAGCTTTTGCCAGCGGCTTCGCCCGCGTCGAGGTCGGAAATTATCCCGCGGGAACATACTATCGGGATAAAAAGTAGCCTATGTCCTTTCTCAGGCTCTAAACTATCTGTGTACCAAATTTCATTTAAATCGGTTCAGTAGTTTTAGCAGGAAAGCGAGACAGACAGACAGACAGACAGACAGAGTTACTTTTGCATTTATAATATTAGTATGGAGTATGGATATGGAAGTATGGAAGTATGGATAGTATGGAAGTATGGAAGTATGGATTTATGGAGTAATCGACCGCTCCTGCAAGGGCTTATTTAAAGAGTTGCTACCGCTTTATAGACACAGTTGTGTTTTATGATTTATGGTTTATTTATGGAGGTATTGACCGCTCCTGCAAGGGCTTATTTAAAGAGTTGCTACCGCTCTATAGGAAAAAAAAACACAACCATGTATTTCAAAAAACTAAATTGACCGATGGGGTAGACCAATGGTAACAAAAAAAAAATTAGTGATAGGTTAGATAGGTATGATAAAATGATAACTTTAAAATAAGGTAAGATTTAATGTTATTATAATGTTCTTTTTAATTATTTTTACTTACTAATATTAAATCTTTAATGTGCCAAGAGCCTAAATTCTTTCCAGACATGTCCTGCAGCAAATAAACCAAAGGTGACCTCTTCTGAATTATTCTTGCCTTTATAAACTTAGGAGCCAGCTTCTTTGAACATCTACAATCCTTGTCACTTAATACGTAAGCGCGCTTCATGACTACGTCTCCAATGTTGAATTCAGCAAGTTTTCGTCTGGGATTATAATGTGAGGTGTTCTTTACGTGGGCTTGCCATAGCTTTGACTGAACGTTATCGAAGATAGAAGACAAACAACCTAAATTTTCTGCGTATAAGTCATGTGGCAAGAAAATAATCTCGTTACCAAGGTCATTCTCTAAATAATGAGGTCCACAAGTGACTAGCTCACGGCCGAAAACCAAAAATGAAGGTGTAAAACCAGTCGCCTCGTTAACTGAGTTATTAATAGAGATCTGTACTTTGGGAATAAATAAGTCCCAAGATCTATGATCGTTATCCACGTAGGTAGATAAACATGTGATGATGGTTCTGTTGAATCTTTCTACTAAGTTTACCTGAGGGGTGTACTTAGGTGTATAATGAACATTAGGAATGTTGTATTTCTTAAACAATGCTTCCGCCACTTTACCTGTAAACTGAGTGCCATTATCCATCATCACTGTTTGTGGTATGCCATGAACTAAAAATACTGATTCCTCTAGAATTTTAGTTATAATGTCAGCAGTAGCTCTTTAATTGGAAAAATTAAACAGAACTTTGAAAAATAACAGGTTATCACAAAAATGTAACTGTTTTGTTTCCTAGTAGTGGGGAGAGGTCCCATGAGATCTATTGAAATCATCTGAAATGGTCGAGAACACTGTTTAGGACGACCTATTTCTCCTAGGGTTTGATGATTTTGCGACTTGTAAGCTAAACATTTGTCACAAGAACCGATAAGCTTGACAACGTCCTGGTACATACCGGGCCAGTAGTAAAGTAAAGCAAGTAGACGGTAAGTTTGAAAAATGCCCATGTGTCCTGCCGTAGGAACAGCATGGTTCTCATTAAAAATAGTTTCACGAAGTTCAGAAGGAATCGCCTCTTTCCACGAGAATTCTGAAGTAAGTTCATGTTTATTTTTTGATAATCTAAATAATGAATTATTTTTAATAATAAAATTTGGGAATTTTGAAGGATCATTTAAACAACCATTATAAATATTTTTGTACCAGCTGTCTTTAGTGTCCAAATAAGAGTTGGAAATGCTGATGGTACTTACTGGAATGATTCTAGACAGAGCGTCAGGTATGACGTTATCTACGCCTTTTCTATGTTTTATTACAAAGTTAAAGGCCGAAAGACGTACACCCCAACGAGCTAGACGTCCTGTTGGATTGCTTAATGATAAGAACCATTTAAGAGCACTATGATCAGTATAAACTGTGAACTGTTGTCCGTTTTCGATATAGCAACGCCAATGTTCGAGAGCGACAATAACGGCTAGTGCTTCGCGTTCCGTTACGTTGCAATTCGTTTCAGCGGCAGTTAGCGACCTACTCATATATGCAATTGGATGTTCTTTGCCTTCAAACGACTGAGTCAGCATAGCACCGATACCGTAACCACTTGCATCCGTGTGTACTTCGAATGGCTTAGTATAGTCCGGACAAGATAAGACTGGTGCTGATACTAGACACTCTTTGAGTTTTCGAAATGCTGAGTCGGCCTCAGCAGTCCACTCAAAAAGAGGAGTGCCCTTCTTAGAAGATGTCAACTTATTTAAGGGACCGGCTACGGAGTACGGGCTACGAAGGCTACGAAGTTTGGAACGAAACGCCGGTACCACGTCGCGGTGCCTAGAAAACGTTTGAGGTCCTTACGACATGTAGGTGTCGGATAATTGAGTATAGCCTCAACCTTAGCTGGATCAGTACGTAGGCCAGAGCCATCGACGACGTACCCCAGATATTTTAGCTGAGAACTGAAAAAAATTGACTTCTCAAGGTTAATTGTTAGGTTTGCTTGTTTCAACTTCTCTAGCACACGCAATAGTAGTGTCACGTGACTATTAAAGTCTTCAGATATGATTATTACGTCATCTAAATAAGCAAACACCTTGAGGTCAAAATTGGAAAATAATAATACAACTAAACGTTGTTGAGTGGCTCGTGCATTCGTTAAGCCAAAAGCGGTCCGTTTGAAACGAAACGTGCCTCTTCCGGGAACGTAAAATGCCGTTTTATCAAGGTCTTCTGGAGCAATCGGGATCTGCCAAAATGCCTTGGATAAATCGATACTAGACAGATAACGAGCATCCCGTAAATTATCCAGAATCTCAGTTATGTAAGGGAGATTGTAGGAATCACGTTATGTGACAGAATTAAGTTTCCGGCTATCCAAGCAAAATCGAGGTTGGCCGTTCTTTTTGGTAACGATGAGGACGGGAGAAGACCACGCGCTCTCGCAAGGCTCGATTACGTCCATCGACAGCATCTCGTCAACCTGATCAACCAAGATACGTTGCTTCTCTGGTGACAAACGATAGTATCGCTGACGTATTGGCCCAGAGTCACCGGTGTCAATATGATGAGTGATAAGACTTGTAACGCCTAAGCCCTTGTTTGAGAAGGAAATGTCCTCAAACTGCTTTATGACATTATCAGCCAGCTGCTTTTGTGACTGAGTAAGAATATCATTACCTTGTATGAAGGTAGGATGAGATTTACTTAGAGAAAAACTATCTGTTTTAACCATAGAAATGCTATTAATAAATTTTGGACAAAGTTTAAACTTACGCCAGAAATCTATGCCCAATATAAGACTGCGCTTAATTTCCGGTATTACAATTGCTTTCAATATGTGAAACTGGTTTTCAAAATTTACGGGTACATTAATATAACCTATACTTTTTAAAGTTTGTCCTCCCGCTGCCGTTACTGTTATGCAATCAGCCTTTACTAGTGGCAAGCCATAAGTTTCTAGCATGGAATGAGCTTTATTGCCTATAATTGTGACCGCAGAGCCAGAGTCAAGTAAACTGGAAACGGTAAGATCATTAATCTTAACAGAAACGTAAGGATAGACGTCAAGATCACTCTTATCATCGAGAATTGTGTAGATGTTATACGATTTAGAAAATAATGTTACAGTTTGTAACCAGTTCTTCCAGTCCTCCATATCAGAGTTATTAACACAATTCCCGTGAACTAGTTTTTTAGCTCAGATACTTTTTTATTACACTTTGGGCAATCAGGCTTCTTAAAACCTTTCAGACCACAAGAGAAACATATCAACTCATCTTTATTAGCAGTACACTGCCTTAGCATATGTGTATTATTTCGACAACAAGGGCAGTTAGGTTGTTTTTTATTAGATTTTGACCTATCAACAGTGTGTACGTAATTAGGTGCTGAATTGTTACTAGAACTTTGTTTATTATCAAATTTGTTATGTTTGTGATAGTCTCTGTTATACGAGTTAATGTCGTTATGTTTAAAATTCGATCTACCAGTTGACTGTCCTGAATAAGCAAACTCGGGTGCTAATGTATTTGAACACGGCTTAGGTGGTTCCTTAAACTGAGAAAAACGTGCTTGTATAGCCTCATAATTTCGACACAGAGTCCGTAAATTATCGATAGATTTAATCTCTGACACCGAAGAAAGTGTATTAGCGTAAATCGGACGTATATTGTGTAGCAAAATTTCTAATTTATCTTCCTCAGAAAGTTTTTTAGTTAGACGTGAAAAAAGTCCAGCCATAATGGACAGGTATATTATGATATTTTCAGTTTCCCCTTGCGTGCGAGACCTAATTTCTGTAAGTAGTCTGTAATCATAATCTGATTGATCAAAATCACGTCTTAATGACACTGCAAGAATGTCCCAACTCGAAACCGATTCTCTAATGCTTCTGTACCAATGTAAGGCGTCGCCAGTAAATATTTCCATAGCGTGGGGTAGGATATTATTAAGCGAGATATTCTTAACTTGACAAAAATTTTCACACCTCAGTATAAATGCTCGGACACACGATTTGCCGTCGCGTTACCATCATAAGTAACTGAAACAGTGATTGGAATCGAAGAGGAAGAAACTGTTGAACAGTCTGTAATAGCTTGGGAATCCAAATTTGAATCACTAAGCGCTGATAGCCTTAAAACGGTCTTTTTGTAATAGGTAACACAACGATCATAGTCAGCCTTTACTTTATCGGTACAAGTAATGCGATTAATCCGATGATGTAAATGATTAAGTAAATTCTGTGACCGGAATAAAGAATTTTTATCAAAAGCCGAAGTTTCCAGACTAGTTGTTAGCGCCATCTATTTTTATTTTATTATACTATTACGCAAGATGTCAAGCTAGTCCATCCCACCAATCACTATCGTGCACCTAAAAAATGAGTGTCGCCTTCTTTATGGCTCATTCGAGAAAGACATTATAACAGTTCAAATATGGATTCCGGCGTGAGCGCATCTCGCTGTGTTTTTTTTAACCGCTGCACTAATTTATCGCAGAACGATATAATTTTAATATTATAAGTTCATAGCAGTCCCGCTGTTTCTTTAGTGGTGTATTTTGTGGCTTCGACGGTAGAACTGAAGTGCCTGTGTTGTGTCTCTGGACTTTGCCGACAAGTGGTGAGCCGAACTCTGAAGACTCCGGAGCAGAGCTGCTGGTAGATCGAGCGGCTTCACGAGGAGGTAGGTGCACGATTCCCTCACTTCCTGGCCCCAGGCACGACACTTGCGTTCATCAGTTTTTCGGTCCGCGTCGAAGGTACCTAATTTCGCCTTCCGTCGGAGCCCTACCATTATTGTGGTCCTTCGAACCGTAATGATACAGTTTCCGCCCCTTTTAGGTCACCTAATAGGAGATTTAGTGTTAAAACCCGCCGTTTTTAGGTCTGTGTTAGCCTAGAAAACGTACCTCCGCCATTACGCACGCAGCGTAGTGCGAAGGTATTTATTTCATTTTGTTACAGCTTAACACTAAATACTTAATTTCTCGCTGTCATACTAATATCTCATCTTATTATTCGCTGTAATATTCATATTCTCAGTGGTATTCGCGAAATAAGGTTCTATTTCGATAATTATCGCTGAGATTTACCTTTTTTAGAAGTACTCACTTGTACTTTTATATTATTCGCAAACTCAAAAATAAATTATTTTGTATACCTTCAATTTAAAATTCTCATTTCATAATGAAGAAAGCTATTAAGTCTGGTAGTACGGAGTTTTCGTTGTTGGCGTTGGAAGCCAAACGGAATGCTTTATTCGAGTGTTTACAGTATGCCTACGATTTATCTAAAGACATAGGCACGGGAGATGATGCGAAAGAGGCTTTTCTGGACGCTAGCTCAAACATTGACGCTATTCGTTCCGAATTTCATGAAGTTATGGATCAGTATAATAACTGTCTACTGACAGCTGATTCCACAGCGCGCGCTGATTACAAGGCGCTGGTTTCGTTTGAACAGTTATATAGTCACTTAAAATGTTTGGTTGCTTCTACCAATGCAGACGTTCCGTCCATCTTAGAGAAAAAATCTTCTATCATTAAGTTACCGCCGATTGAATTAATGAGTTTTAACGGTGACATTCGTTCATGGCCATTGTTTTACTCAAATTATAAATCCGCTGTTCATGATAATCCATCTCTCTCGGATCATCAAAAATTACATTATTTACAGGGCAAATTGACCGGTAAAGCGCTAGCCGCATGCGCCGGCATTGTACCTACCGCTGAGAATTACGAACTCATTTTTAATACGCTAGTGAATAGGTATGAAGACAAACGCGCACTAGCGGCCACTTATTTAAAACAGATCATAGATTTTAAACCGTTAACTTCCGTTACTTCCGATAATTTGGACATTTTTAATGATAAGTTTGTTAACGCCGTCCGTGCCTTACAACATTTAAAAATTCCAGATTTATTGAATTTAATTTTCGTACAAATAGCTATTACCAAGTTAGACAGTGAAACTGTTCGTAACTTTGAAAACAGTCAGGATCAGTCTGATATTCCTTTATTTGATGATTTAGTCGATTTCGTTAATAAACAGAGTAAAATATTGTATCGCGCTCACGCTTTAACAGCCGGCGCGCAAGTACATAATTCCGCAAAATCAGCTGATCGCTCCCGCAGATCTAATGATAGTAAAAAACCGTAGTCCTCCCCGCGTTATAACGCGTATGTAAGCACGGTCGAATCTGATTCAACAGATAAATGTTTGTGTACTAATGTCACTCATCAACACTTATTTAAATGTCCTGATTTTCATAAATCAACTCCGTATGAACGCTTACAGGTTGTTAGGAAAATTAACGGTTGCGTTAATTGTTTAAGTATTAAACATAAAATATCGAGTTGTCAATCCGCATCTGGCTGTAGAACGTGTAAACAACGTCACCATTCACTATTACATTCGCACGGACCGCGGAAGCGGCGAGTACCACTATGCCTGCGCCGCAGCGCGAGGCGCCCGATACGGTGACGTCAACGCAAGCGAGCGCTGCTGTCGTCCCTTTAGCGCCCGTGCCCGCGTCCGAGCCGGTGCGCTCCGCCGCGCAGCCTGGTGTGGCTTTGTGTTCGATGTCCGTTGACGCTCCGCGTTCTGTTTCCTCTAATGCCGCTTGCAGCGAGACGCCGCAATGTAATTCGCATATTACTGTCTTACTCGCTACCGCGCAAGTCGTGGCGTACGATAATACTGGACGTGAATATTTAATAAGAATTTTACTTGATTCCGCGTGGCAAAGTCACTCCATTACTAGGGAATGTTGTGAACGTTTATGATTACGTCAAAACAATACACGGTCTACGACTGTAAGAGGTTTTGGAGGCACAGAGAGGACGTCGTTCGGGACAGTAAAGAACATTGGCCACGGCCCATACATGCTGTGACCTGACTATAATATACCACGAACATGAATAGTGTATGGATTAATTCGTTGCCCTAGGCTCAATTATCAACCTTAAATTGAAAATATATTATTTAAAAGCCGAGGATCATAGAACTTTACACATAAATATTTCGTAACTTTTGAGGTTATGATGTATGCAATAAGTTTGTAATCTCAGTTAAAATCGCGAAAATGAATCAATAGCTATTCTAATTTTTTCACTGATACGTATCTAAGACACAGGTGCAGGTGCAGTGCAATGTGCATGAATCAGGGTATGATTTAGGTAATGATGAAACTATTTCTCATTGTGTAGGTATCTAGTATCTACGTATCATTGTCTTACATATGACAGTAATAAAAAATGATAACCATGTATTTACAATCCGATCGGTGTTGTCTGTGTCACCTCTAATGTCATATGAATAAATGTATTATTTACGTTTCGTTCTACCTATTAGTGCATTCTACATTGACTGTTAACCTATCATTTGCGACTCATTTCGGAATACTCAATTCATATACCCATCTAAAAATAATTGTATTCATAATGCACTACAAAAATAAATAAAAAATTGGCAATAATATTTAGAATTAAATATATATATATATGTCTAATTGAGTGTCATAATAAAACGCATACCACAGATGAAAATGGGACGGGTTTGGATGCGTTCAAAATGTCTAAAAAGAAGTAAGAAAATGAGGTTTTTATTATAAACCTAAATTATTTTACCAGCTCCAATAAAATAAGCTAGACCCCGTAATTTAATTTAGACATTATTCTCAATTTTTTGACGTATCAGTCATTGGTGGTCGTTTCATATTTTGGTCAGGTCGTAATTGACCGATGTTCTTTACGTATATTTTCACGCTTTAACAAAAATATCCGATTTGATATTGACTCGTTAGTAGTTGATCAAATTACGGACAACTTACCTTCCGCTTTTGTTGATATTAAGGCCCTACCTTACTCGAATAAACTTCAGTTCGCTGATGATAGTTTCGCTATTCCAAGTAAAATTGATATTTTAATTGGAGCATCGCTGTTTCCGCATTTACTTTTGCCTGACGTGGTTCCTGGTGGCCCGTCAGTGCCCGCCGCTGTCAATACGGTGTTAGGCTACGTACTCATGGGGGTCGTACCTACACTCAGTAACCGCCCAGCATGTGTAACATCGTGCTGCGCCATAGTCCCTTCGCCTATGGATAACAATTTGATTTCCCGCTTCTGGGAACTTGAAGAAGTTCCTGGCCCGCCCTTTCAGCATCCTGCTAATGCTGAATGTGAATATTTTTATCGTTCAACTACGCAACGGGACCCAGTTACTGGTCGCTATACCGTGGGTCTACCGTTTGATAAGGATGTGTTCACACTGGGTGACTCATTCAATATCGCTCGTAGACGTTTTTTATGCTTAGAGAGGAAGCTTGAAGCTTCACCTGAGCTACGCGCCGCTTATGACGAAGTTTTAAATGATTACCTTTCTAAAGGTTATATTTCGCCCGTCTCAGTTCTTACGCATGAAACTGCAGATGTGTACCCTACTTATATAATCCCACATCATGGGGTTCTCCGCCCAGACAAGTCTTCGTCTAGGTTGCGTCCCGTGCTGGATGGCAGCTGCAAAACATCGTCCGGTGTTTCGTTAAATGATTTGCTGCACAGTGGGCCTAACCTACAGGGTAATTTATTCAAAATTATTTTAAATTTTCGTCTACACTCTGTAGCGATGACCGCTGATTGTAAACAAATGTTTTTACAAATTATGATTCGCGAATCTGATCGACGTTATCAGAGAATTCTTTATCGTTTTGCAATTAAAATTTACGCCTTTACCGATTCAAAAGTCGCACTCTATTGGATTAAAGGTTCATCGCATCGTTGGCAAACGTTCGTTGCCAATTGAGTTATTAAAATTACTGATAATATTTCCGCAGATAACTTTTATCACGTTGCAGGGGTTGAAAACCCGGCAGACTGTCTGTCACGTGGTGTCTCTCCTGCTAAGTTAAAAGACCACCCTCTGTGGTCCCAAGGGCCCCCCTGGCTAACATTACATCCGTCGCAGTGGCCTATTACTGAAGGTACGGAACCGCTCACGTTGGACGAGATACCTGAACAAAAGAAACTCGTTCACGCTGTTTTAATTCCCGCTGACGATTCTTATGTTTATGATACTCTTTGCCGCCTTTCGTCATGGAGTAAAATACTCCGTACGATTGTTTACATTTATAGATTCGCTAATTTGTTACCACGTCGCGATTCCGTACATATAACCGCAGCTGATTTGAGTTTTGCAGAAAACAAATTGCTGAAACTTATCCAAAATAAACGTTTCAATAAAGAAATTTTAAATTTAAAACTGAACACGCAGGTTTCATCATCTCTTAATAAATTAAGACCGTTTTTACATAACGATTTAATCAGAGTTGGTGGACGTCTCACCCATTCTGATCTAAGTTACTCACAGCAGCACCCGGTACTTCTGCCAAGCCATGACTTTTTTGTTAACTTATTAATTGAATATTATCATAAGAAATATTTACACGCTGGGCCTGAACAGCTCATGTCACTATTGCGGCAGAAATACTGCATACTGTCTGCTCGTCGTGCTATTCGTAAGGTAGTTCACGATTGTAATATTTGTTTCCGCGCTCGACCGCGTCCCGTCTTCCTGCTCATGGCTGACTTGCCGGACTATCGGACGCGTCAGGTTATTAAGCCGTTTACTCACTCGGGCTGTGATTACGCAGGTCCTATATCTTACACTCCCATTCGCCGTCGGGGTGCAAAGGCTTTGAAAGCATATTTTTGCGTGTTCACTTGTCTCACAACTCGCGCGGTACATATTGAAGAAGCCACTAATCTTAGCACCGCCAGTTTTTTAGCTGCACTTAAACGGTTCTTGTCTCGCAGGGGCCCTGTCCAAGTAATGCACTCGGACAGAGGCACTAATTTTGTAGGCGCTAATTCTTATTTACGCGACTTATATAAATTTCTTAATAATGTCGAGTTCCGCTCTCGCTTCGAAGAAGAGCTTGCTGAAAACCGTATCACATGGAAGTTTAACTGTCCGGCCGCCCCACATTTTGGCGGATGTTGGGAGAGTATGGTAAAGGTCGTCAAGACGCACCTTTTCAAGGTCATCGGTCAACAGCTTCTCTCTTACGAAAAGCTAGTTACAGTGCTCGTTCAGATCGAGTGTTTGTAAAATTCTCGGCCTCTTACGGTCCTGAGTGCCGATCCCGCAGAACCTACCGCGTTAACGCCAGGTCATTTTTTGCATACCGCTCCTTTACTCTCATTGCCCGCGCCTGAAGTAGAGTCAGATAATCTCAACTTGCTTCAGAGACATTCTCTGCTTGATAAATTAGTGCAATCTTTTTGGAAGAGATGGAGAATGGAATATTTACATAGTTTACAAACCCGAGAGAAATGGAATACTTCGTCTGTGCCAATCAAGCCTGGCACGGTTGTTGTTATTATAACTGACAATTCACCTTCTTTATCGTGGCCATTAGCGATAGTAGAGAAGATTCTTCCTTCCAACGATGGTATAACGCGTGTAGTTTCTGTAAGAACAGCTAAAGATACATACGTGCGTACGGTCGTACGTTTGTGCCCATTACCTACGCAATAAGATTGTTTTTTTTTTTGTTGTTACCACAGTAGTTTAAGTGCTAGCAGTTAGTTAGTTTAAGATTGTCGCAGTTTATCTTATATAAATCGCAGTTTCAATATTATATTTTCGCAGTTCTTTATTACACTTTATGATTGGGTTTAAAGGTGACCCTTTAAAAGGGGGAGGAAATGTTAGCGCCATCTATTTTTATTTTGTTATACTATTACGCAAGATGTCAAGCTAGTCCATCCCGCCAATCACTATCGTGCACCTAAAAAACGAGTGTCGCCTTCTTTATGGCTCATTCGAGAAAGACATTATAACAGTTCAAATATGGATTCCGGCGTGAGCGCATCTCGCTGTGTTTTTTTAAACGCTGTACTATTTTATCGCAGAACGATATAATTTTAATATTATAAGTTCATAGCAGTCCCTCTGTTTCTTTAGTGGTGTTATTTGTGGCTTCGACGGTAGAACTGAAGTGCTGTGTAGTGCCTCTGGACTTTGCCGACACGTGGTAGCCGAACTGCGAAGACTCCGGAGCTCCGAGATTCTGCTGGAAGATCGAGCGGCTTCCCGAGGAGGTAGGTGCACGATTTCCTCACTACCTGGCCCTAGGCACGACACTTGCGTTCATCAGTTTTTCGGTCCGCGTCGAAGGTACCTAATTTCGCCTTCCGTCGGAGCCCCACCACTAGTGTTAACCCTTTCCAAAACGTCAACTACACCCATTAAGTCCTCTGCTGGGTCGAAGGGACTAACTAGAATGTCTTCCGATGGAAATAATGGTCCACATTTAGCTATCTGTTTACGTAAGTCCTGTACCGTGGCAGCAGGTGATTCGCCTCTAATGGCTACTTCGTACTCGAGTTCAGACTTTTGAAGCGACATACTCTTAACTGGATAAGCCATGATTTAAAAAAAAATCAAATGAGAAAAAAATACAAGTGCCAAAACAAAAAAAAAATAACGGTTATATGTACTAAGACTCCGTCTGTTACAATTTGATTAAAAAAAAAAACTACTAACGTTTTGGTTGAGAACAATCTAGAAAAACAAGCACAAAAACTATTGCACCGAAATAAAACAAAATAAACACACAAAAGGAATTAATGCAACCAATGTGTACGCTTTACAAAAGATAAGTTGCTTTTAAAAAAAAACCAATTGAAAATTAATTGAAAAAAGAATTGATAAATGAATTGATATTGACAGAACGATTTAGTCTGCAGTAATGTATACGCTTTACAAAAGAAAAGTTGTTTAAAAAAGTTACAATTGAAAACGAATTGCAAAATGAATTGAAAAAAAAAATTGGTATTGACAGAATAATATAGTCTGCAATAACCAAAATAAAAAAAAACTATTACCTATATAAAAGAAAAGAAAGTAAAAATTTTTTATAGGCAGACGAACCCAGGTGATGAGGTTGTATATATGTGTCTGTAATGAGATCCCACACCCTACAACTGAAACATACATGTGATTTGCGGTTGCAATAAGTGAGGTGGTAGTATTTCCCCGGACGGGCCTTCACAAGGGCCCTACTACTACGTAAGTTTAAAAATAATACGAATAATAATAATGAATGAAGGAGATAGTTTAAATGCAAAGGAAAAAAAAATCGTTACTTCCTTTTTGAACAAAAGAAAAAAAAATTGTGTAGGGTAGGGTACACCTTGGTTGCGTTTTACCGAAAACGTTTTCAAAAACTCAAAAATGAAAAAAAAGAAACACAAAACACACAAAACACCAAAATAACACACTTACTACCACCACAGAACAAAAAAAAAAACAATGACCTTTAAAACAAACCACGTTTTGGGCGCCAATGTAACGTATGGGAGTATTTAAAATAAAATAAAAAAACCCACCAACGCTTACAGTAATAAAATTTAATATGGGTCGTGGATTTACAAGGCCGTCATCTGTTAATTAATTGCTCTGTGGAAGTAGGCGCACTAAGTACTGCCCTGGCTAAACGCGTAGCTGGAGCGACGCGACGCCGAGGAGTTGACCCCGAGGTGGAAGAGGCCGCAGAGACGAGATGGTAAGGCGCGCAGGTAGGTGCCGCCAGGTGACGTGTGCGCCAGGTCTCGAACGTTCGGTAAGGGCGAGTCAGCTGTACTCAACGAACGTCGATGAGGGTATGTAAGTATGATAATTTTAAACCCAATCTTGTTCCCTGGAATCAACGTCCAGCGGTAAATAAATGTCCACGGCAACCCCTCTCTGATGATGACCTCGCAGCGTACGCGAAAGCCTAGGACGTATGGCGCTAAGGCGTTTGTGAGTATTGGTCCTCATCAGAGCGGAGTTTACATGGTACGTACACGTAGTTAAATTTGCGAGAAGCGTTAACACATAAAACATCGAGTGGCCCTGCGAGCGTGTGACACACTCGAGGCTTTAAAAGAATGAAACCAACAGACAATAGAAAATATGAACACAAAATAAATTATGTCTGTAGGTACCTACTCAGTAAAGAAAATAAAACATGAGCTGGCAGTTATAATAATTGTTTGGTTTGGTTTGGCAAACTTACCCTTCACGGGGATAAACACTTCACTTGTGAAATATATTTGATTAATAGAACTTAAGTCATTACAAACTTAATAAAAATAAAAGTCTGGACACGGGTAATGTCGCAAGAATCTAGTACAGAGAGAAACTATTTTGCGAACGTGTAACCAGGAAGTTTTAGTAATAAAAGTGAGCTATCGCGTCCTGTACGAGCATATATATACTCGTACGCGCTTTACTTCGGTTAATGTCGAGCACATTCATCCGACTACGACACCAAAAGGAAGTGTATGATTCAGAACTACCCGCCTAACATGACTTTTCGTCACTACACGATTAAAGACTATTTACTGATACCCACAATGACATTCTTTTTATGACGTCACGCAGAACGTCACGTCGTACTGCTCCAACACCAAAAAGAATGTGTAGGCATTCCTTGCATTCCATTGACGATATTACGATAATGTTTTTATAAGTTAAGAATTAACGTTGATTATGAATTAATTGAATATGTGGATATTCACACAACGTTAATGTTATGTATGTATGTGTACCGCGCCGACTCCCCGCGCCACCCCGCCACGCGCATCTCTTAATAAAGAGTGCGTTGCCAACCAGCGATCCTTTCACTTGTCCGTACCTATCATCGACCCAACCTAATACTTAACAGTGGCGACGAGGATGGGATGGCACTGCAAAGTGCAACTTTCTCAACGTGGAAGAGGCACTCCGCGACAAGTTTATCATGGGGTTGCAGCCAGGACGAGAAAAGGAGAAGCTTTACACAAAGGACCTCGCCGACCTCACGTTGGCCAAGGTCGTGGAGATGGGAGAGAACCTGAGCTGCGCGCACGCTGCCGCCGTGGCCAGCGCGGTCGCGCCGGCACAGACGCCCACGCCAGACGCCACGCTTTTGAAGATAACAAACGATGGGAAAAGTGGTAGTGTTGTGAAAGTGAAATGTGGGGTGTGTGGCTATACGAATCACAAATCGGCCGATTGTAGATTCGCAAATTACGTTTGTAAAAAGTGTCACGTAAAAGGCCACCTGCGTAAAATGTGCACCAAAGTAAATTACGTAATGGCGGATGGCGGTGACAAAGGTGAGGATGACGATGACGGTAAGGTATTTTATATCCGTTCACTCAGGGGAGGGCCCATGGTGGAAACAATTTTTATTAATAATGTTCCATTTAAATTCGAAGTCGATAGCGGATCTGCGGTAACAGTAGTATCAGAACGTTTTTACAAAAGTTATCTTAAAGATGTGCCATTATCAGATACTGGTAAACACCTGAGGACGTACAATGGGGGCAAAATAGTATGTGTAGGAACAATGCGGTTGCCAATACGCTACGCGGACCAAACGCACGTTATTATCGTTTACGTAGTTCGCGACGGAGGCCCCCCGCTTCTTGGCAGGGATTTTATATCGCTGTTTAGCTTACATTTAATGCCGGTAATTAACTGTATAGATTCAGATGTATCCATCAAAGATTTAAAATTGCAATATCCAAATTTATTTTCAGATAATTTAGGAACCTTCAACAAATACAAAATTCAATTATTGTTAAAAGAAGGCGCAAAGCCGGTTTTCTATAAAACACGCCCAATAGCATTTGCATTACGGGATAAGGTCGAAAAAGAAATCGATAGATTGGTCGATTTAGGTATTCTTGAACCCATAGAATATTCGGAATACGCTTCACCAATAGTTCCAGTTTTAAAGAGGAATGGAACGGTGAGATTGTGTGCAGATTACTCCATAAGTATAAATAAACAATTGCAGGTAGAACAATATCCGCTACCCACAACTACCGAATTATTTTCAAGAATCCATGGGGGTCAGCAGTTTAGCAAGCTCGATTTATCAATGGCATATAACCAATTTGTTTTAGATAACGAGTCAAAAAATTTAACTTGCATAAATACAAACCGTGGCTTATATAGATTTACGCGTCTAGTGTTTGGGTTAGCCAGCGCGCCGTCCATTTTTCAGCGCGCGATCGAGGGCTTGCTATCCGGTCTAGATGGAGTGTTGTGCCTGCTTGATGATATTTTAATAACGGGAAAGGATAGGCAGGAGCAATAAAAAAAATTGAACTCGGTTTTAAAGCGCTTAGAGGACGCAGGGTTAACTTTACAAAAAGAAAAATGTAGTTTTTTCCAGGATGAAATCAGTTATTTAGGTTATATTATCACCAAAGATGGTCTAAAAAAAGCTCCGGAAAAAATTAAAGCAATGCTAGAAGCACCAGCACCCACAAATATTAATCAGTTACAGTCGTTCTTGGGACTAATTAACTACTACCGGAATTTCGTACCTAACGCGTCCACTATTCTTAGTCCTTTATATAATTTATTAAAAAGGGCTCTAAGTGGGTCTGGACTGAGGATCATGTTAAGGCATTTAGAACAATAAAAAACTTAATGACATCGGATCAAGTTCTTGCACATTTTGACCCGAACGCAAGATTAATATTAATTGTAGACGCTTCTCCAAGTGGGTTGGGAGCAGTCCTCTCACAAGTAGGCTTAGACGGTGTCGAAAGACCTATCTCATTTATGTCGCGTACCTTAAACTCAGCAGAAAAGCGATACGCACAAATTCAAAAGGAAGCAACCGCCATTATTTACGGCGTGCGACGATTTCATCAATATTTGTACGGCAGATCTGAGCCGTTTATTTTACGAACGGATCACAAGCCCTTGCTAGCTATTTTTGGGCCAGATAAAGGAATACCAGAGATGTCAGCAAATAGACTACAACGATACGCGTTGTTTTTAAGTAGTTATAACTATAAAATTGAATATGTGCGCAGCACTGATAACAGTGCGGACTACTTGTCCCGCGCGAGCCTACCGCGCGCGATGCATGCGTGTGCGTGCACTGAGCAATGTAAGTGCTGTGATTGCCAAGTAGCATACGACCGGGCAACTTATGTTTGTTTTGTCGTGGATGGAAGCATGCCCGTCACGTTGGAAAAATTACGCGAAGAAACAAAGGTTGACGTAGTTTTAAGGCAAGTGATAGACTTTATTTCGAACGGTTGGCCGCCGAAGGTAAACGACTTAAGGTTAAAACCGTATCACATTTGTAGAACACAATTATCTTTTGATAATGGTTGCGTAATGAGAGGGCACAAGGTGATTATACCTACAAGTTTATACCAAATAATTCTTAACGAATTACATACATCGCATTTAGGTATAGTTAAAACAAAGGCCGAAGCTCGATCAAGATTTTGGTTTCCGTGAATCAATCAAGCTGTAGAAACAATGATAGCTTCATGCGATGTGTGTATTCAGCTGCGTCCTTCACCACCACGTGCCCCGCTTGCTCATTGGGAGTTTCCACCATGTCCTTTCTATAGAATACACATAGACTTTCTTGGTCCAATTAAAGGTTGTGTTTATTTAATACCGGTCGATGCGCATACTAAATGGGTAGAAGTATATGCTATGAATACGGCTACGTCTTCGGCTGCAGTTATTGGGAAGCTCTATGAATTTATGTCACGATTCGGAGTTCCGAAAACAATAATATAATATATGTATAATATAATATAATCTTTATTTCCAGTTTGTCTTATAAATTGTAGGTTAATACAGAGTTATAAACCTCAGTCACTCAAGCTAAGATTCAACTTGTGTTATGAGTGACAGGGCTCTCAAGTTAACACCAGTTTTACAACAACAAAAATTCGGAACTTTACAGTGTAGACACAACGTAGGCAGAAAAGATAGAAGATAAAGATTTTATACCAAAAATAAAAAAATGAATAAAAAAAAAAAACTAATTAAGGAGAGAACCATTTCTATTGTGTGTGTTCTGTATGTGTTTTGTATGTGGGGGTGTGTTTGTGTGTATGTTATGTTGTGTTTGTGTGTATGTTATGTTGTGTTTGTGTGTGTTATGTTGTGTTGTATAGTGTTCTGTAGTGTTTTTTGTGTGGGAAGGTGGGTGCATTCGACGATGTAAAAGGAGAGTTTTCGGGTGAGAAGGGTTGTGGGTAAACTTACGTAATAAGAATTTTTTCGACCTCATCATAACTAAGGGTAGTTATCCAATTACGGACTTTACCTTTACACTCAAATTTATTGAACGTGTAGATGTTACATTTTTTATTGACGAAGTTATAAATACGACTGCCAAGAATTTTGAAGCTGCGACTAGCAAGTTTCGTTCTGTGTCTCTCTATGGGACACACTTCCGTAGTTCTACGTCTTGTCAAGCGATTAAGGTCCAGTCGCAGATAAGTATGTCTGCGCAACGTACAGTTTAGCACAAAGAGCTGCCTCACAGTCAAGACCTGACAGTCCTTGTACAATTGAGCCGTACTATACCGAAAGTGTTTAAAGGTCATGACCTTGAGGACAGCTCTCTGCGCCCCTCTCCAGCTGTATCATGCTTGACCTCGCAGCACCACCCCAGACTGTAATGCCAAAAGTTAATATTGACTGGCAGAGAGACAAATAAACCATACGTAAGGTATCTATGTCAGCACTATACCGTAGGCTTTTAAACACGGTCATAAGTTTTCTAACTCTGCCAGACAATGCCCCAATCTGAGGATTCCATGATATGAGGTTATCAATTACTACTCCAAGGTATTTCACGTTTGTTTTTCTTGTAAGTCTAAAGCACGAGCATTGGTTTGGGTGAGCATTACAATTAGTGTGCGCTTTAACTGAGAGTGTGTTATCAGGTTGCGAATTAGATTTGAGGGAGAAAGTGATATAGTTGGTTTTATCCACGTTTAAAGTTAGGCTATTCGCTGATAGCCAAGACATCACTATAGCAAGTACAGATTCTGCTCTCTCTCGAGCTTCGTTCCAATTTTCAGCATGTACCAGAAGGGCCGTATCATCCGCATATGTGTAAATTGAACAATTAGGGAGAGCTAAGTTACATAAACTGTTTACATATATTAAAAAAAGTGTAGGCCCCAATATAGAACCCTGAGGCACTCCGAAAGACAATCCGCAAACATCACTGATATATGTGTTGACTTTGACACACTGCGTTCGCTCAGATAAATAACTCGTAAAAATAGCAAGTGCGGGGCCTCTAACTCCAACTCGCTCCAATTTTTTGAGTAGAATGGGGACAGAGACGGTGTCAAATGCCTTAGATAAATCTAAGAATAGACCAATGCACTTGGATTTTTTATCTAGGGTCTCAACAACTTCGTCAATCAGGGCGGAGATAGCGTCCTCACAGGACTTCCCCCTACGAAAGCCAAATTGATTACTGGAGATAATGTTGTGTTTTTCCAGGAAAGACACGAGTCGGTTATTGAGGACCCTCTCAAAAACCTTAGACAATGCCGGTAGGACTGAAATTGGTCTATAGTTGTTGACACTGCCTCTGTCCCCTCCCTTATGAACTGGGTGAACGACCGCTCTATTTAACACTTTCGGGAATACACCTTCAGATATACAAAGGCCACAAATGTGAGCGATGAGGGGCACAAGAGTTTGTTTGCACATTTTTAGTAACTGTGAACTGATTCCATCCCATCCCGGGGCAGAATCAGAACGAAGACTCATTATAATGTTATCAACTTCAGCGAGATCCGGAGGGAGAAGAACAATTGAGTTCACCTGAGCGTCATCCCTGAGGTATGACGTATGTAACGTATCAGCATTGGTATGGTTAGCTGCAAGTTCTTTGCCAATATTCGCAAAGTACTTGTTGACTAAGTTTAAAGATGACTTGCAGTCTAGGTTAGACATTGACAATAACTCTATTGGAGGAGATCTAGAGGGCTGTTTACTAATTATGTTATTTATAGTGTTCCAGGTCTTTTTAGGGTTATTTTTTGATTTCACCAATTCATTTTTTTCGTGATTATTTTTTAGCCTATGCAGAAGCTTATTGCAGAAGTTGCGATAACGTATATATGTTAATTTTAAAGTATAATTGTCCGGTGTGCTTTTGTGTTCTCTATGCATGTTGTCCCTATTCCTAATGCATCTTAGTAGCCCTGGAGTGATCCAGGCCTTGATTATTCTAAGCCTAGAAGGAATGCAACTGGTGATCGTATTGTTATGTAAGATAGAAACAATTGTATTAATGAGAAATTCAGTGGCCCAATTAGGATTAGTAGTAGACAAGATATTACTAAAATCGGTTTTAGCAATCTCAGAAACAGCTTTAAGCAGATCAACTTTTGAGATAACTTTAGTTGTTTGTTGTTTCACTACGTCTTTTATACAAACAAGTACTGGAGCATGATCGGTAATGTGACTGTCCAGGATAAAAGATACCACCGATTTCAATACTTTAATCATGACATGATCGAGACAACTTTTTTCTCTGGTAGGGAGAGTATATGCCTAGGGAGAGCATATGGTAAGAGTCCATGTGACGCAGTCAAGTTCATGTATTCGTTATAATGTGGATCATTATCAGTGGTGTTAATATTAATGTTCATGTCTCCTACCAGAAATATATTATTATGGGAGGATACTGACCCTAGTACGGTATTGAGACTGTTCAGAAAGTTGTCAATTTTGCGAAAGGATGGCGGCCTGTACATCGCAATAATTACGATGTCAGTGAGTTTGCAGATTAGGCAGTTTGCATCAACAAACTCCGGTTCCACAATGTTATGCTGTAAATCTGAGAGAACGTATATAACCAGACCATCGCTTTTATTTAGGCTATTTGACGATGAATACGCCGAGTATCCCTGCAAAACTGGAATGATAGTATTTTGGTTTAGCCAACATTCCGATAGAACAATTATGTCACACTTGATTTTTAAAGATGATAATAACACTAGAATGCTATTAAAATTTTTACTAATACTACGTATGTTTAGATGCAACACATTAAATAGTGAGTGATAATGGCACAGCTTTTTGTTCACGTGAATTTGGACTATTTTGCGCAACTAACGGAATTTCTCACATGACATCACTGGTATCATCTCCCCCCGAGCAACGGCCAAGCCGAAAGTTTAGTTAAAATAGTAAAAAAAGGAATAAAATCGTGTCTTATGTCGAGCCACAGCGAGAGTGAGACAACGGTAAAATTACTAAAATATCTTATGGACTATCGTAATTCGGTTCATACTGCTACCGGGTTATCCCCGGCACAATTGGTTTACGGGCATAAGTTAAGATCGCGTTTAGATTTGATAAATCCTAATTCATCGGCACCCTCGTCACCGTCTATATCCGATCACGTAAAAAATCAACAACAGTGTATGCAAACTAAGCAACAAAGGAAAAATAAAACAAAAAGTATAGCAATAAATGATATTGTATTGTATAAAAAGTTCGTAAACAAAGCAAACTATAATAGGTAAAGTTGTGTATCTAGTAAAAGATCTCGATGGTACAGGAAGCTGCAAAAGACACATAAATCAGCTGACGCCGTATAAAGGAACACGTAACAATAATGAGAGTGTTGTAAAGAATCCTTTATTGAACTTACCTGGGTCGTCTCTGCTGACTTCATCACCGCCGCCGTCGTTGACGTCATCACCGCCGCCGTCGTTGACGTCATCACCGCCGCCGTCGCCGCCTCCAACTCCACCGCCGCAGTCGTCGCCTTCGTCAGCAACATCACCACCCCCTGTACCCCAGCCCGAGTCCGACTTACCAAACGTCTTTCCTGCTACTTCAGTCAGAGGGAGGGAGGGCAGGGTTGAGAATGACTCCCGTCAAGCTAATGAGCAGCAAATATTTTCAAATGATGCAGATGATGAAACAAGAGAGAGACGATTGAACTCTGAGGAAGACTTTCAAGATGTAGAAACCGAAGCCCAGGAGCCACAACACGATAATGTTGCCCCAAAGAGATCGTTACGGAAACGCCCCGTGATTTGTTTTAAAAAGTACTTTTAATACTTACTGTTTAGAATACGTATTATACATAAGGCATAGCACAAATAATAATTATTGTAGTTTTAAGATACTTCATTGTTCAGTAGTTTTGTAATAGAGGGAGGAATGTTATGTATGTATGTGTACCGCGCCGACTCCCCGCGCCACCCCGCCACGCGCATCTCTTAATAAAGAGTGCGTTGCCAACCAGCGATCGTTTCACTTGTCCGTACCTATCGTCGACCCAACCTAATACTTAACAGTTACAATGTCATCACTGGCAACACACACTGGTCAAAGACTATCGTCTTGTGACACTGCGGTAAGTGGGACGAGAATATACCGCGTAGCTTCCCGAACGCTGCCCAGCCGATTCGGATTCGACGATTGAAAGAAAGAAAGAAAGAAAGAAAAATATTTTATTTGAGACACGCACAAGGCATAAAAACATTAAAAAAGAACATAGAAACTTTTAGGGTAACAAAAAGGTAAAAGATATAAAATTAAAAGAATAAGACCTGTGCGAGGCCAAAAAGGCTCCTATCTCAGCATAATACTGCGATATTTGTTAAAAAAAAACAATTACCACAGCGCTGGTATTCAGATAGGGCCCACTGTGATGCCACGGACACACTTATGGACGTGACAAAATAATCCCACGATAAAAAAATAAAAAACAATATTAAATATAAAAATTAAACAAATGGTAAAAGATACAAATAAATAAAACCGTATTACTTATTAATTAATTATACAATCTACCCAGACCCAACGTTCCAAAATCGCTTGTCAATGCCACAGACAATAAATCTATGGTCTATGACAAACGATGGGATGCGGGCGCAGGTGATGTAATTATTACCTCAAATGTCAGATTACAAAATTTATAAATTATAAACAAGAAACAGGAAATTCATACCATAACAGATTAATTTACCACGCCATGGACGACCAACAAAACATAGCATTAGAATAAATTATAGTTGTGTGAATAATGCTGTAACAAGAAAGTGGTGCATAATAAATAATGTAACTGTGATGTGATATTATAAGATAAATGATATTATAAGTGAAGAGGAAAAAATTGAACAATACTAACTGCGTGCAGTTCCAGGGTGAGTTTATTGACCAGTTTCCTTTTGTATACGTAACAAGTGTTGTTTATACTTATATCTAAAAGTGCCAACTGTTTTTATAGCACGAAAAGTTGGTGGCAAGTCATTCCAGCAACGAGACGCAACAAAGAAACTACCACGGAATGCAGCAGTTCTGTGCGATGAGGCTAACATGAGGTACGAGGAAGCCCTAGTTTTAATCTTGTTAACATCGTGCGACCAAGACAGCTTCTTGTATAAATAATCTGGTTTCTGAGTGAGAATAGTGCCAAAGAGTAGGGTAGCCAGGTGAAGCTTTCTGCGTGCTGACATTCTCATCAAATTACCCTTATTTAAAAATGGAGTGATGTGGGATCGTGGTAGGACATTGTAGCAGAACCTTGCGCAAGCATTCTGCACCCGCTGGATTAGTTTTTCTGTTCTACCGCGAATGCACGCCCCATACACAGTGTCAGCGTAGTTAAGCTTGGATAGAACAAGTGACTCACATAGCATGACACGCATATCCACACTTATGTAGGGACGGACACGATATAAGAGTTTGAGTCGGTAGAAGCAGTTGCGGACGGCCTCCAATATGTGAGTTTGAAAGTGCAGCTTCCCGTCAAATACAACCCCAAGATTACGAGCTTCTAGAACCCTCTCCACGCCACAGCCATCTATCCTGAGGTCCAAGTTGCAAGCAAGCATTTTGTTCAGGAAATCTCTAGATCCCATCACAATGTACTTGGACTTACTTGGATTGAGGATCAGAGAGTTTCTCTTAGACCAAGCTGACATTCTCTCTAAATCCTCATTTACCCTGCTTACAGTTTCAGAAGCATCCTGGGAGCGGAAAGAGAGGTACAGCTGCAGATCATCGGCGTAGAGGTGGAACTTGGTGTTGACCAAACAATTGGTGATGTCAGCATTGTACAGATAGAAGAGAAGCGGGCCCAAAATCGATCCCTGTGGTACGCCCCTGTCTACACGCTTCACGATAGATGACACTGTTGGTCTGTTGTCGCTTGTCACTTGAACAAACTGTGATTGATCTTTCAGGTAACTCTCAAACCATTTAACTGTATCGGCGTCACACCCATAGTAGGACAGCTTGGAGTGAAGAAGTGAAATATTGATGGAGTCGAAAGTACGTGAAAAATCCAGTAGGACAAGCAGGGTTCCCATACTTTGGTCTCTGGCTTCCAAAATGTTCTCAACTACGTCCAGGAGAGCTGTTGCTGTGCTGTGGGCTCTGCGAAATCCAGATTGGGCCAGTGGCAAAATGCTATGGCGTTCTAGATATTCCCTGAGTTGGTCAGAGACAACCCTTTCTAGGATCATGGACAGACATGGCAGTAGGCTAATTGGACGAAGATCTTTTAAACTAGTGGGGTTAGGTACTTTAGGAATTAGTCTAACTATTGCCATTTTCCACAGATCAGGGAATGAAGATGTGACTATGGATCTGTTAATGATAGCTGTTGTTTAGTCCCGTTTAAAGTAGTTTCGGAACGCGCCCGGACGGAATGACATTTGACTTGTCAGTTTGATTTTGACACTTGACGCTCTCTTGGTTTTTTTGGCTGGTAAAATGGGTCCGTCGACGTGTTGAATTCCGCGACGCGTTTGTTGAAATTAATCCTTTTTTAAATCGATCCGTTTGTGACAATTAGTCGTGATCCAATTGCTTTGATTGTTAAACAACCCCATTTGACGTAATAATACGGGTTACATTTGTTAAAACTGAAGTTCTTGAAAGGGATGGTCGGTCCAATTGCGCGTGTGACCCCTTTGTAAAGTAATCCCTGAGAATCGGTCGTTTTGTGGGCAATCTGTCATGACCCAATTGTATTGATTGTAACTAACCCCAATTTGAAGACATAACACGGGTTTAGTTTAGTTTCTTAACATTGAAGAACTTTGAAGGTTAAGTGGAAGTGACGCTATTGGGAACGAGTGATTTGAAGACCGCATGCTGTGATTGCCTCCAGCCTTATTGCAGCGGATTGTAACCTGGAGAATACTCATAACGTCACAACACGATACATATACACTCACTTACATACATAACTCCAGGTAACCCGAAGGAGCTGGTGTTCGTCTACCCACAGGTAAGTTCTTTTGTTGTATTGTAGGTGAGTTACTTGAATTGTACTTGTATTGTCTGCTCCGCGTACGGCGGACTAGTTTCGCTAGCCACTCTTGTCTCTAGAGCCCCACGGTTAGCACGCTTCCACATAGTAATCAAAAACCTTATGGGGGTCTATTCTGGCAGTGAATAGCTGTGATGACTGCAAGTGTTCGAGGAAGTGTCAGCATCAACATCTCCAGTGAAATATGGTTAGAGCCCTGTGCGTTGGATTTAAGACTGCGCAAGATTCGCAACACCACATCCTGTTGAACCGGCTCAAGGTGGAAGTGATTATTGTCATTTCTATGGTTCTCAAAATAAGTTAAATCTGCAGCAGTAACCTCACCACTGCCCGGTACATCCAAAAAGTGTTGATTGATAGACTCGGGGTTATTACAGAAATGTGGCAGACTATGCTCTGGTTTCTTTGAAGTGGCTATAGTTGACTCCATAACTTCTTAGGTTGTTTAATAATATTATTAATATATGTTTTAAAATATGCGCACTTCTCACTATCAAAAGCAGCTCTAACAAGGTATTTGAACTCTTTGTAGGATTTGACATGATGTTCGGATTTTGTAGTTTTGGCCCTCAATTGGTACCTGTCACGCAGTTTCATCTTTTCCTTGGCAGTATCTGTTATCCAGGGATAAGATTTCTCTTTTATTAAGACTTTCTTAAGGGGAGAGTGTAAATCAAAAAGTGCCAAGACATATTGATTGAACGTCGCTACCATGGTGTTCACATCTTCCAGACCTTCAATATGTTCCCAGTCCATTTTATTTAGGTCGTCATTAAAGAATTCAGGGAGGATGTCTTTGAGTGGTCTATAAAAATCCAGCGGGGGAAGGCTTCTCCAATTTAAAGTTTAATTCCACTGATATAATTGCATGGTGACTGAGCTCTGGTATGTGTGATACAGAGACCCCACACACACGAGCATCTGTGCACACAACATCAATTAAAGTTTCACTATGATCTGTGAAATGGGTTGGCTTAGTAACAACTTGTCTAAGGTTGCAGCTGTGTATAAAATTATTCAATAACTTTGATTTGTTGTCAGTTTGGTTCAAGACATTAATATTGAAGTCGCCAAGCAAGGTAACCTTATCCGCGCTCGCAAAGGAGGCGATTGACCTCTTTCTCGAAGTTGGACCTACCTAACTGGACAATCTGTCCTAGGTACACATATTCGTCAACAACTTCGAGTGTAGCGCTTCCGATCTTCATTGGAGTGGGTATACATGAGCATTGGACATGACCTTTGTCTTGTCCATGTTCATCCTAAGACCCACTCTTTCGGAAGCTCTACTGAGGTCATCGAGCATTGTACTGAGGTCCTCCATAGTCTCAGCCATGACTACTATATCGTCGGCAAATCGAAGGTGAGTGATGTATTCGCAATTGATGTTGATGCCAGCCCCTTTCCAGTCCAGAACCTTGAAGACATCCTCC
The DNA here is from genome assembly GCA_932294355.1 of Aporophyla lueneburgensis. NCBI lineage: Eukaryota > Metazoa > Arthropoda > Insecta > Lepidoptera > Noctuidae > Aporophyla > Aporophyla lueneburgensis. The sequence goes on from OW028735.1 coordinate 11,986,870, forward strand.
AGTGCAGCGGTGAACAGTTTAGGAGAGATGACGTCTCCCTGTCTCACCCCTCGCTGCAGAAGGATAGGTTTCGAGGCTTTGAGGCTCGAGGAGGTTAGGTTTCTGTCGTGAAGCCGGACAGACATAGTGGCGTTTTCATACAAACACTTCAGCACTTCGCTGTACCGATAGTAATTGTGGCACCGTTTGAGAGACTGTAGTACAGCCCAGGTTTCGATCGAATCGAAGGCTTTCTCGTAGTCCACAAACGCTAAGCAGAGAGGCAGGTTATACTCTTCGGTCTTCTGTATACCCTGCCGCAGCGTATGTATGTGGTCTCCGGTGCTAAAGCCTTTACGGGATCCGGCTTGTTCGGGAGGCTGGAAGTCGTCAAACCTGCGCGCGAGACGGTTCATGATGACCCTTGAAAACAGCTTGTAGACATGGCTCAGAAGTGAAATGGGCCTATAATTCTTAAATAGGGTATTGTCACCCTTCTTAAAGAAAAGTACCACCACACCTCTGTTCCATGCCTGTGGCGTTTTGCCCTCAAGTATGACGGACTCAAATAGCTTCTGAGGGGCCTTTAGAACGGGTTTTCCGCCGGCCTTCAGGAGCTCGGCCGTAATTCCATCATCACCCGGCGCCTTGTTATTTTTAAGCTGCTTCAGAGCCATCCTAATCTCGTACAAGCTGAAGTCCGGGATATCTTCAGTGTAGTGTCGAGTCAATCTAGCTCTCGGGTCGTTAGCCAGATTCATAACGGGGTTTCTGGTGGACGTGTATAACTGTCCATAAAACTTTTCGATCTCTTTTAACAGCTCAGATTTGGCGGACACGACTTTGCTGTCGTCGGTATTCAGTTTGGCAAGCTGACTCTGCCCAATAGACAGATCTCTTGCAAATACTTTGGAGCCCTTGTTCCGCTCTATTGCGTCTCTGATACGTTCCGTATTAAAGAGCCTTGCGACAACGGGTAAGCCGCATGTGTTGAATGTTGTACATCAAAATATGCAGGGTCTGTCCGGCAAAGAGCTAGAGTTAAGTTTATTTATTGAAAATTATGATGTTCAGGTATTATGTTTGACTGAACACTGGTTGAAGGAACATGAAGTAGTATTTATGAATGATGATTTTTTTACTGTGCAAAGTGCATTTGTGAGGCAAAGTGCTATTCGCGGAGGATCATTAGTTCTTGTTTCGAACAAGTTGAAATGTAAACAACGGTTAGATCTAGTTAATCTTTCCATTGAGCGCGTTATTGAGTTGTCTTGCGTTGAATTAGAGCGTTACGTCATAATATGCGTTTATCGGCCCCCCTCTGGGGATTTTATTCGTTTCGAATCGGTAATGGAGGATTCACTCAATAAATTAAAATCAATTAATAAATGTATAATTTTATGTGGAGATTTTAATATTAATATTTTAGATGTTACTCCATTAAGTATTAGACTGCTCAATCTGTTTAGGTCTTTTAATTTAATAAACTTGTTCCTTGAACCAACTAGGATCACGGCTTCTTCGTCGACTTGTCTCGATAATATATTTAGTGATTGTGATGCCAAAAATAAGTTAGTTTTAAGTGACTTAACGTCTGACCACTGTGGATTATTAGCCAGCTTCCCTTTGCCACTACTTAAAAAGCCGCATAAAATATTATGCAGGCCTGTAATAAATTTAGTCTAGTCGTTGTAATAAATTTAAAAATAATATAGCTCATAGGATTACACCATCTATAGTAGAACGCGAGAATCCTAATGAAATCTATGGAGCCCTTTTTGATATTGTGCAAAAAGAATACGAATCTACTTTCAAGACCAAAACTATTGATATTAATAGCACTTCCGTTAGCTTCAACCAATGGGCTATTCCAGGAATTTATAAAAGTAGAGCAAGACTATACGAGTTATATGGTTTGAAAAAATACAGATTTGATACTCCTTTTCTAGAGTATGTCAGTAATTATTCAAAATTATTTAAAAAGATCTGCGCTTTAGCTAAATCAAAGTTTTTAAGCGATACCATAAAAAAATCCAATAATAAAATAAAAACCACTTGGAAAATTATTAATAATGAAACGGGTAAACCGGTTAAACAGGAAAAACAACTAGAGATTATGATTAACAATAAATTGGTTAATAAAGCAGCCGACATAGCTGAGGCATTTAATGAGTTTTTTGCCAACATACCTATAACTACGACCTGCTCCTTAAATTCGTCCCCGTCTAAAGCTGAAAACCTTTTGCATAGTAGTGTGCCCGGATGTAGTCGCTTATTTAGTTTCGAACATGTAACGCCTCGTGATGTGATTAATATTTTTAACACACTCAAGTCAAAAAACACTGGTGATTACTGGGGCATCTCTGTTAAACTGTTAAGTAATATAATAGATATCGTAGCCCCCTATCTGGCTGTAACTTTTAATAAATGTGTTGATTTGGGATCTTTTCCTGACCTCATGAAGAGCAGTAAAGTCATACCATTATTTAAAACAGGTAATAAAAATAACGTTGGAAATTTTAGGCCCATTTCTATCTTACCTGCATTTAGTAAAATATTTGAAAAGTTAATACTCAAGCAGTTGCTAAGACATTTTAATTTAAATAGCCTCCTTCATAATGGCTTTACAAAAGGTCGTTCGACAACAGATGCGGGTGTTGCTCTGCTGAAACATATTTTCAACGCATGGGAGAACTCGCAAAATGCTATCGGAGTTTTCTGTGATATCTCCAAAGCTTTTGATTGCGTTCACCATGACACACTTTTGCGTAAACTGCGTCATTACGGTGTTCAAAACGAAGCTCTCAGTGTCATAAGTTCTTATTTGCAAAATAGGCACCAATGTGTAGATGTCAATGGTGTAAAATCTTCCGGGCTACTAGTTCAGTTAGGTGTACCTCAAGGATCAATACTGGGTCCATTCTTATTCTTAGTGTATATTAATGACTTACCATTTTATTTAAAGAATATCTGTGACATTGTACTATTTGCTGATGATACCTCACTTATCTTTAAAGTAGACAGAAATAGACAAGATTTTGATGACGTAAATAGTGCGTTCTCAATGGCTACGGAATGGTTTACCACAAATAACCTAGTTCTCAATGCTAAGAAAACGAAATGTATAAAGTTCGCCTTACCGAATGTTAGGAATCTGGAACCCAATGTCGTTTTAGATAATGAGGTGCTTGAAACTGTACACTCGGCGGTTTTTCTGGGCATAACAGTAGACGCCAAACTTCAGTGGGGATCACATATATCAAGCCTAGCGGGAAGGCTCAGTTCGGCCGCCTACGCAGTAAGGAAAGTTAGACAGTATACGGACGTTGATACAGCTCGATTTGTCTATTTTAGTTATTTTCATAGCATAATGTCCTACGGCATTCTGCTGTGGGGCAAAGCCGCGGACATTCAAAATATTTTTGTTCTTCAAAAACGAGCTGTTCGAGCGATTTACCAACTAGGTGCTAGAGTTTCTCTGAGAGATTTGTTTAAAGATATTGGTATTCTGACGGTGGCATCACAATTCATCTTCGCCAACATCTTATATATTAGGCAAAATATACACCTATACACTAAAAACAGTGATATTCATAATATTAATACTAGAAATAAGGACAAACTACGTGCTCCCTTTCACCGGCTTCATAAGGTTCATAATTCTTTTGTTGGTCTTGGTATTACCTTTTATAACAAGCTTCCCTCTGCTTTACTAGATTTGCAGTTTAATGAGTTTAAAGCTAAAGTAAAATCCAACCTTTGTTCAAAGGCATATTATTCTATCAACGACTACTTAAACGATAAGAATAGTTGGTCGCTGTGATTAACTCAAGACAAACTCAAGACAATGTTTATGTTCTTTTAAATCCAGAATTAGCTTTCCTACTGACAGTTTATATGGGTAGTTCATATAATTGTTTTTTATTTATTTTTTTATTTAACAGATTTTGTTAATTTATTTATTTATTTTTATTTTCTTTTAATTTCATTTATTGTGGACATAATCTACTCATTACAATGATTTTAAATGAGTTGTATTGCAACATGTAGTTAGCTAGCGACCTCGTCAGCTGTTCATAATATTCTTGCCTGACCAACCGGCAGCAAGTTCGTCATGCTCCCTTAGATGTCACTGCTTGCGGTAGCGTCGGGGGTCGGGTTACCACCTTCCCTCAAATATGGCGAGGGGGGTAATGGCTGACCTTTGCGTTATGCTCGTGAACGGGTGCTGCTTGTGGTGACTGGTCGTCTTGCTGACCATGGCTTTTTAGTTATTGTTATTTGTATTAACTGTAATTTTATTCTACTCCGGAGGTGCTAGTTTAACTATTGTAACTTCAACTTAGCTATATGCATCAATGTATGTATATGGATCATTTTGCATCGTTGAACATGTAAGCGGGCACGCCCTTTATGCCTGGAGGCTTTATTTAGTTTTTAAGTTTTGTTTACGTTTTTGTTTTATTATTTCAGCTTGACTTTAGTTTTCAATTTTTTTGTTGGTATATTGGCGTGTGCTAGCTAGACATGGTGCGAATAATGTATGTTTTGTTTTATAATATTAATTACTTACACAATATTGTATAGAATCAAGTTCTTCTAATTTAACAGACAGCTGTGCTGCTGGGGAGTTTGTTCCGCCACTTCTTCTTCCCAGCTACAGCACTAGGAAGTGTCGAAGGGTGGGCGTTTTGGGGGACTGTCTTTTGTAACTTTGACGTTCAAAAAGTGCTGACTCTCAGCCTAGTTTGAATAAATGACTTATGATTTTGATTTTGATTTAGAGGCGAAGGTCGCGTTTCAAGGATTTAGAGATCCGTGTATTTAGCTGCCGGTACTCGAGTGCAGTTTCTGTCGACTGCAGGATCATTTCGCACCTCTGTTCCATGAGCTGTAATGTTAGATCTGAGAGTTTCTTTTTGCTATTTGTACAGCGGGTCTTCAAGAACTGAGACCCGACCGTATAGACAGTTTCCACAAACACATCGTTATAATCGTCCACGGAGCTCCCTAGGCACTCAAAACGATTCTGGAGTTCGAGCTGAAAGCTCTCGGGGTTCTGAAGTTGGATCGGTGCTGGAGGGAGCGTTGACTTCATCAGCCGAGATCTTTCCAGCTTGATATTGATATTCAATGTGCCTCGTACCATGCGGTGATCACTCCCGGTTTTCACCGCGTTGATCACAGAGACATCATTGAATATGTGCTTGTTCGTCGACATAATGAAGTCAACCTTATTTTTAGTTGCACCGTCGGGACTCCGCCAGGTCTACTTCCTGTGCTCGCGTTTTCTGAAGAAGGAATTCATCATAAAGAGGCCTTCCTTCTCCATAAAACTAGCCATTAGGTGACCCCGGTGATTCCGACGTCCAACTCCAAATTGCCCCACTCGCAGCTCATCATCGCTTCGCTTGCCCAGTTTGGCGTTGAAGTCCCCCACGACAACGGTGAAGTGAGATTTGGTACCATGCTCTGGAAATATCCTCATACATGGTCTCCACCTCATCGTCGGGGTTTGTCGAGGTCGAGGCGTACACCTGTATGACCTTCAGCGAATACCTTGCGGATATTCTGAGTATAAGGAACGCCACCCTGGTCGACACACTCTCGATCTTCACAACGTTGCTCACAAGGGACTTATGGACGATAAACCCGACACCACCTTGGGACTGCTGGTCGCCCTCCCAGAAATAGAGCAGGTTTCCGGAATTTAGGATTATCGAGTCCTCCCCTCTGTTATAATTTACATACAGTATATTCTCAAGAATTTGTAAGTAGTTTAAACTTTCAGATTGTCTATTATTAATGGACTGCTATAGCAGTCCATTAATAAACTTAGTCTGTGTGTTATACACTAATGTAATGTAGATAACAAAATTTATTCATTTCAATTATAGATTACATCTAAGAAATTATCGTGATGAAATTGTTGCTGTATGTCTATTGACATTTACCATTGATTGATAATTGTACACTTGAGTGTTTAGCTCCTGTTAAAATGGAGATATTCCGTCATATTAGGACAAAATACCCTACAAACACTGTAGATAAAGACGTGCAGTCAATGTTTTTGGCTTTAAATATTATCTATCCTAAATTTAAAATCAAAGATGATATAATTACTCCGAACAGTCGCATCACAAATTTTGTTTCTATGATTGTATCACTGATATTTATGATTTCACATATACACTACAACTATATGGTCAACAAAGACAATCTAGAACACAATAATATTATGGCTAATTTAAACTGCATCTTCTATTGTTTTGGTTTCTTCATGAACTTCGTGATAGGAATAACACAATCCAAAAGTGTTGTCCAGTTTGTCTTAACTTTTCAAAAAGTGCACAGATTTCTCAACAACGAAATTAGTTTTGACCATTTCGTTATTTGGAATTGGATTTTGGTCATCATGGCTCTGGGCGCATTTGCCACATTTCTGATTATTTTTTACATACTGATGTACATCAAACCTATAAGTTTCATATTTGTTAGTTACTCCTTAGTTGTTTTCGATTTAAACACAATTTATGCTATGCGATTACTAAAATTGTTAGAAAATAAGGTTCGACAATGGAACTTTCAAGTTTTGAATTCACAAGAAATAGAAGACACACATAAAGAATATTATAGCAAGGAAGTGTTTCAGGCTTATATTAATATAATAGAGTGTTATGACATACATAAAGTTTATTCCCAAGAATTCGTAAGTAGTCTACTGTAAATGCATTAGTTTGGTTTTAGTATGCAAGTGATATATTAATCTACGGTCTTAGAAATATGTTTTTCAATGTTTCAGATTCTCTATTACATAATAGAAGTATTCATCCACTCTCTAGCATATATTCAGCAGGCAATTGATATGTGGAGCCTAGAAGAACATTCTACAGTAAGTTTTCCTTTATGTTATTGAATGGCGAGCAAGCCGACGGCCCACCTGATATTGAACGGTCTGCGACACCTAGCAAATCATGTGGTCTATAACATTTACAATATTATAGAAATTTCATTTGCGATGCCAGCCCTGGGTCTAGGCTGAAATGTCTCTCTGACCTATACTAGTCCCCAGGCCTTTCAAACCACCAATGCTGCCAGGCGGCAGAAGTAGGTTATGTCCGCAGTTCTTCCTCGGATGAGCTCCTTTGAAAGCTTTATTGACTATATTTTACCCAATATAAAACTAACTGGAATAAAGGCATGAGAATGTTGACTACTGATTGAATTTTAATGATTTCATTGTAAATAACAAAGGCACAAAAGAAATATTGTTAGAAGTAGGATAAATTATGCCAGTTTTACCGAAGGAGGACACGGAAGGTATGTACCAGGAGTTAGCGCCAGCAGGAGTTGGATCAGAGGTGATTTGAAGGACCTTCTAGACAGACACATGGGGGTAATCAGCCAACGATGGAGCCAGTTTCCGAAGCGTCTGGTATTCCTACAGCATCACCAGCCAATGATCTTTCTGCGTTAATGGCGATGCAGCAGGAGCAGGCCTGCTGTCTACAGAAAAAGCTGCAGCAGGATAAATAAGAACAAGCTCGCCGAGAGGAAGAACAGGCCAGCCGACAGGAAGAACAGACCCGCCGACTGCAAGAACAGCTTCAGCATGATAAAGAGGAGCAGATTCTCCTCTTGAAAGATCTACACACGACATTTGGCAAAGAAATCAAAGCCATGAAGGAGACGGCACAGTGGGAGAGATTTATGATCCAGGATGGTGTCTTGTGCCGTAAAAAGGAAAATGTTCGAGGGGATAGCTGTCACGTACAAATGTTCCTCCCGAAAGTAAAGGTCTCAGATGTTCTACAGCACTACCGCAACGGTTGTTCAGAAGGACATAGGGTTGTAAAAAGGACTCTATTGAAGATCAGGGCATGTTTCTACTAGATCCACTATCGACAGGATGTTAAAGATTTGTGTCGCAAATGAACTAGTCGTGCGGTGGTAAAAGGGTAGGCGAACTGCGTTTAAAATTGTTCATGTAGATCGATTTGCACGATACTACGGGAATAATGATGCTCAGGACGAGCATGTCTAGTCTAAGGAAGGGGCAATGTTACGTAGATCGTAAAGTTTAGAAACATCACGCTAACTCCATTTCAAGAGGAGGCAGTGTTACGTAGATCAAAAGTCTAGAAAGGTCACGCTAACTCATTTAAAGATGGGGCAGTGTTACGTAAGTTGAAATTACTAGAAACGACACACTAACACCATCTGTTATCAAGTAGCAAGTACTACACGAATGATTGTATGTAAACGCTACCGCTATCTATTATCGAATAGCGGGATTAAACAGTAAACAGTTTTTTCTGGAAGTACCTGGAAGCTTCTATGCTACTTGTAAACTGTGGCAAAGTCTAGAATGTTCGCGAATGTTCTGCTCGGGATATAAACAGCGGATTGTCGTGCTGACAGTCAGTTTGCATTACAAATGCGATTGAGTGCGATTCAAGCGATACAGTACAAGCGAGACAAGTGATTCTGTTGGACAATTGTGATTACTGCGATATTTTGTGATTAATTAATTATTTAAACTGTTTTGTGTGTGTTTGTTTAAATTGGTTTCAATCAATTTATACCGAACCCCAGCTCGTAACAATATGAACCAGACGGAAGACCCCACTTTTTTTGTCGCAACCCAGTGCTGAGCACGTCACAATTTTAGCTGTAAGTCCCGTCTTTGAGGAGTGGATAGAGAGGCGCCACGGCATCCTCACCTTCCGCCTAACGCAAGTCCTCACCGAGTATGGTTGCTTTGGGGGGTTCCTGTTCAGGATAAAGGGGGAGGTAACGCCCGGGTGTTTCCATTGCAAGGATCGTCTGGAGGACACGGTAAAGCATATAGTGGAGGTGTGCCCTGCCTAGGCGGAACACCGCCGTATCCTCTTAGAGGCGATCGGCAGCGGCGACCTCTTGTGTCCAGCCTTGGTGCAAGCCATGGTAAAAAGCGAGAGGGCACGGGAAGCCGTCACTTCCTTCTGCGAAGCAGTAATGCTCGCGAAGGAGGAGGCGGGGCGCGTGAGGGAGTAGTAGTCTCTGCGCTATCACTTCCCTAGCTGCCGCAGGAGAAGACGCCCTGTGCGTCGGGAGTCAATTGGGGAATCCCGGCCACTGCAGACGCGTGCTTGCGGGCGGCGAGTAATGGGTAGCTTGCCGCTCGGTAAGGACTAGGCCCGTGTTGACGTTCCACGTGCGCCTCATATAGAAGTCAGCAAACTGAAGGGGTCTGCTAGGATCGATGCTTGCCAGGGTTGTAAGATTCCGTGGCGGCCCTGACATATGGGTGGGTTTAAGTCAGTAAAAGTCTGACACGCCCTTCCGCTCCACCCATAGCGGGAGACGTCATATGGTGAATTCCCACGCATAAAAAAAATAGATCTCACTATTCTTAGGTTTCCGGGGTCGCTGAAACCGAATATGACGATGAAAAATAATTTCAATTGCCCTTTTTACCGCTACTTCACCTTACCACCCCTTATAGAGGTTCGGATTTTGAATTTTAGTTAAAAATGAGATAGATGACTACTTCTATGTTTTTTGGGATGCTAAAACCGAAAATGATGACGACACATAAAAATAATAAATACCTCTCTTACCCATTACCACCCCTATAATACCCCTTAAAGAGAGTAAAAAAATCATTTTATGTGTAAAGTTACTTTATTTTTTAAATTATCCCATGAATATTTTTTTTAGGTGGTGTCAAATCTGGCGCTTCTGTTAACATACTTATGGCTGATGAAGAATTTGATATGGCAAACAATGTTGACTCATCAATGCGATAAATTTTATTCGGCCATGCAAAGTGTTCAAGATACTTGTGCAATTGTTTTGAAGTCAGCTTGCTGTGGTAAATTTGCATTTAATAACATTTGTTAGTTAATGTTATGACTATTCCTATGCACTTAACTATTACAATGTGTTCTTTTAGATCACGAGAAAAAGCTTTGCAAAAATGTACTACGCTTGCATCGTGCATCTTTCAACAAGATACGTGTGTGTGGCCTGTTCTACGTAGACGCTGCGTTACAATTGAGTCTGATGAGTCTTTTTGCTAACTACACTATTGTATTGTTACAATTTGCATTTCTGTAATCCTGTCAACAGTATCGTTTTTATACACTATGAATTTTGCATTGAAGAATGAATGTGCGCTAGAAATATTTAACACTAACTTCTGCCCGCGACTTCGTTCGCGTTAAATTACTTATTACCCCGACCCTTCCCGTCGCGTCGAATCACCTACCCGTGCGATTTTCCCCATTTTTGTAACATTTTTTATTATTGCTCCGCTTCTCTTAGTAATAGCGTGAAGTTATATAGCCTATAGCCTTTTTCGATAAATAGGCTACCCAACACAAGAATAATTTTTCAATTCGGATTAGTAGTTAGCTTTATAATATTATAGTATAGATAAATTTAATTTTACATAAGAATTTAGTTAATTTATCTTTTCGAGGAATATTTTCGTAAAAATAAAGCCATTGGTCACGTAAACGCGAATCATATGACAGTTTTAATATAAAGTATTTTCGTATAGGGTTGTGGGGTGCTTAATTGCAAATAGGTCAAATTATTATGTCCTGAAAAACAAACGTCAAATTACAAATCAGTCTGTATAGTCATATTTTGTGTAGGTACATTAAACATAAAGAGATGGAAGCCGTTTACCTACGGCTGTCAAAGTAGACTTTACACACATAATTAGTTCTACTATGAATAATATTTTTGTAATTCGTTAGTGAAGTTCACCGAGTACAAAAATATTCAAATAATTAAGAAAAAGCAAAACGGTCAAAAAACTCGTTTAACAGAATGAAACTACTGTAGACCTTTGAGCCACCATGACAGAATGCCCCGTACCATCAAAAATAAAAATAAACTTACGTTATGAAATCGAAAAACGGGTTATGTCAATACTACGTTAAATATTTAATCAACCGCAAGGATCATTTGTTACTGGTATTTCAAAATACGTCAACTAGCCTACATTTGATATCATAAGTTTCAAGAATGGGACCCAACATTGGGCCATTGGAAATACCAGATGAAATAATGGTGAAGATAGATTCATATGCATTCAGAATCACTTTTCGCCTTGTGGTGAATATGTAGCATGCAAACTACCATACTATTTTATTCGATTACTATTCAAGTTAGGTATATTATATATTACTAGCTTTTGCCCGCGGCTTCGCCCGAGTGGATGTCGGATATTAACGCAGGTATTTTTCTAAAATAAAAGATTTTTCTAAAATAAAGGTAGCCTAAGTTACTCCTTGTTACATCAGCTATCTGCCAGTGAAAGTGTCGTCAAAATTGGTTCAGCCATTTCTGAGATTAGCCGGAACAAACAGACAGACAGAGAGATAGACAGACAGACAAAAATTGTAAAAAAAGTTGTTTTGGTATATGTACCGTGTATACATCCATATACACTTAGTAAAAAGTGGTTATCTTAATTTTACAAACAGACACTCCAATTTTATTTATTTGTATGTATGTATGTATCGTATAGATGTAAGTTTGTCACTTGGTAAAAAGTTTTACAAAGCTCCTGTTTAGATTATCCATTTGAACTCTATTATGCTGCAGTTGTAGTTAAAATATATATACACATTTAAATGAGTCATAGTTTTATGACAATATGAATATATTTTCTCCATCGATCGTTTTAATGTGATAGCGTTCCTATTTTTAATTTTAGTACATCTATAAAAAATAATTAAAGTAATGTATTATTGACTCTGAATTATTATTCATTATAAATTATTTTAGTCACCATTATACATTTACTATCGATTTAAGCATCACTCGTGTGTGGGAAGGCTACATTTTATGTTGCAAAAATGAAGATATTTCAATATATTGGAAAAATATGTCCAGTGGAACTTATTCCAAACAATAAGGTGGACAAAGATGTACAGTCGATGCTCATGCCTTTGAATCTTATGCAAAACTTTATTTTGTGTCCTAAATATCGCATCAAAGATAATGTTATAACTCCAAATAGCCTTATTTCAAATTTTCTTTCCATGATTGCAACAATAATTATCATATGTTTGTTTGTTCTCTGCGTTTATGAGGTGGTCGTAAACAAGGAATGTATAGGACTTACCAATTTCAATTATTTCATGTGTTTTTATAACTGTATCTTCTTCTGTTTTGGATTCGCAATGAATTTCATGATTAGCGTCATTCATACCGAAAGTAATGTTCAGTTCGTTCTTACTTTCCAAAAAGTACACAGATTCATTAACAATGGAACTAGTTTCAACCACATCATTATTTGGAATTGGATTACAGTACTAGGAGTTCTGGGTTTTTATGTCACTGTTGTGGCTTATTTTCACATAAAGATTGGTGTACCTGTTTCTTCAATGTGTATTGCCTTTCTTTTGATTGTTTTTGACTTTAATATTATTTATGTCATACAAATTGTCAATTGCTTGGAAAATAAAGTTGTATTGTGGAATATTCGAATTTGCAATTGTCATGAAATAGAAGCCATTCACCAAGAACATTATACCACAAGACTATTTCAGGCATATGTTGAAATATTGCAGTGTTATGACATTTTTAAACATAGTTTTCAGCAGTTTGTAAGTACCCTACTATCAAATAGCGGAGTATTCCATGACGCAAGATAACTATGTACTATCAGAGACGTTACCTAATAATGCCAGTATTTGTCGGTTTTTAGATACTGTTTTATATCATAGAAGCACTCATCTACAGTCTAGTTAACACCCAAACACTAATTGAAATATTTAAAAGAGGCATGATTGTTGATAATATAGTGAGTATTGTCTTTACATGGACTCTTAAATGCCATACTTTTTTTTATTAATGTATTGTACGTATCTTCTTTAATTTTGTTACAGGATAAAACAATGTTTGCGAGCCTACTTACATTAATTTGGCTATGATAAATGATAAATGATAAATGATTTTATTTCTGTAAGTAGGTTTGTACAAACACTTTTACATGTCAATTATATTTTTTTTTTTAACTAGATGAGTTCGGCGTTTCCTAACTGACTACTCTGAGAAGAAAGGCCGAAACAAACTCAGAGGTCACAGTCTCTTTTAAAGTCCAGACATAATCTTGTTCACATCATGTGAAGATCATGTAGATTGGTGACTGAAATGGTCTTTTGAAGAAAGAACCACACAGATTGAGTGGACCTGTCCAGTCAGTGCAAGCATTTGTCACTAATCGTTTAGCTCAACTCGGAAGTTAAGGAGCCCAACGCTTTGACGAACAGTACCAAAGAAAGGACATTTGGGTAGGCCACATAAATTACTCAAACTGCCAGATCGTGATTACTGAGAACGAAAGAAAAAAAATAATAATTAAAAAAGACCCACATAGTCTTCACATTCACAATAATTAAAACAATACGATACTTTACAAAGTAAATAATCATGTCATTGTATATATAAAAATTATCAATGTCAATGTGTATATAAAAAAAAAAGAAACGGATATAATTTTGTTGGTCAGATCATTTGATGACCATGTAGATCGGTGTCTGAAATGGTCTTTTGAAGAAAGAACCACACAGATTGAGTGGACCTGTCCAGTCAGTGCAAGCATTTGTCACTAATCGTTTAGCTCAACTCGGAAAATAAGGAGCCCAACGCTTTGACGAACAGTACCAAAGAAAGGACATTTGGGTAGGCCACATAAATTACTCAAACTGCCAGATCGTGATTACTGAGAACGAAAGAAAAAAAAAATTTAAAAAAGACCCACATAGTCTTCACATTCACAATAATTAAAACAATACGATACTTTACAAAGTAAATAATCATGTCATTGTATACATAAAAATTATCAATGTCAATGTGTATATAAAAAAAAAAAAAAGAAACGGATATAATTTTGTTGGTCAGATCATTTGATGACCATGTAGATCGGTGTCTGAAATGGTCTTTTGATGAAAGAACCACACAGATATTGCCACTAACTACTCAAACTGCCAGACAATAGTCAAAAGTGAAACAGTGACCCACATAGTCCTCAAATTCTCAATAATCAAAGTAATATTCATACAATTAATATTCATGTCATGTGAAATAATAAAAAAAAGAGTAAAAAATAGCAAAATAATAATAATAAAACAACAGTCAGTGTAGATTTATTGGAGCAGTTCAATCCCAGGCCGTTTTATCCTCAATATAGTCTTTAACAGTATAATAGGCTTTCTGACATAATTTACGCTTTATAAAAGATTTGAATTTATTTAGGCTTAGTTCTTGAATGAGGCTAGGAAGTTTATTATAAAAACGAATACATTGGCATCTAAACGAGCCACCTATTTTCTTGAGCCTGGTCTTAGGAACAACAAATTTTTGTTTGTTTCTAGTATTGACATTATGGATATCACTGTATCTTTTAAAGAGATTAATATTTTTATGTGCAAACAGCAGATTTTCATAAATGTACTGAGAAGGCACAGTCATTATATTAATCTCTTTATATTTGTCTCTGAGTGAGTATCTGGGACTTAATTTATAAATCGAACGAATTGCCCTTTTTTGTAAAACAAAAATTGTCTGAATATCGGCGGCATTTCCCCACAGCAGAATACCGTACGACATCACGCTATGAAAATAACTAAAGTAAACTAAACGGGCTGTCTCTAAATCAGTTAAATCACGAATTTTTCTAACAGCGTATGCTGCAGAGCTAAGTTTTTTTGACAATTTATCTATATGGGGGCCCCATTGAAGCTTGGCATCCAGAGTTATGCCTAAGAATACTGTGGTATCTTCGGGTTTCAACACTTCTCCCTTTATGAGGACACTAGTTTCTACTTGTCTAACATGAGGTATCGTAAACTTAATACATTTGGTTTTTTTCTCGTTAAGAAGTAGGTTATTAACATTAAACCAGTTAACTACATTAGCAAGGGCTCTATTTACATTGTCAGTAACCAACTGCTGACGTTTGAGTTTGAATAAAAGTGAAGTGTCGTCTGCAAACAACACTATATCATGTTTATCCTTTATGAGGTAAGGCAAGTCATTTATATAAATAAGAAATAAAAATGGGCCTAAAATTGAGCCCTGAGGGACCCCCATTCTAACTTTAGCTGTTAAAGGCTGTTAAAGGACTTAATGTGGCAAATCAAATTAATCCAACGATGCGAAAAACTCTACTCAGCTATTCAAAGTGTTCAAGATACTTGCACACGTGTTTTGAATTCATCTTGCTCCGGTCGTTTCTTTATACATATTGTGTTCATGTCCAGTGTTTTACATTCACATAAAATAACACCATGACCAAGTCAGTTATTGTAATTCTTTGGCATGGAATGGTTTATAATTAGAATGTTATTTTGCAGAAGACGAGAAAATCGTATGCAAGAACATACTACGTTTGTATCGAGCTTCATTCTGCAAGATACGTGCTTGTGGCTTGTTTAACGTCGACGCTGCGTTGCAATTCAATCTGCTGTGCCTTACATCAAACTACATTGTTGTGTTGCTACAATTTGCATTTTTGTAATTCAGGCTTTAATAAATTGATTTTGTGAAAGTAATTATTTTTATTTCTTCATTTCTTGAGTTCAGTTCTAGATCCTCCAATCACTTGAGTTTTGCGCTGGAAGGTTAATTGAAGAAACTGTTTATGGAACTTTAATGCTAGTGTAAGCGTGGAAGATTGGGCACGCCACAATTGCGGCGGTAAGTCCCCTCTTTGAGGAGTGGATAGAGAGGCGCCACGGCGTCCTCACCTTCCGCCTGACGCAGGTTCTCACCGGGCATGGGTGCTTCGGTGGGTTCCTGTTCAGGATAAAGTGGGAGGATACGTCCGGGTGTTTCCATTGCGAGGATCGTCTAGAGGACACGGTGGAGCATACGGTGGAGGTGTGCCCTGCCTGGATGGGGCACCGCCGTGTCTTCGTGGAGGCGATTGGCGGTGGCGACCTCTCGCGTCCGGCCCTGGTGCAAGCCATGGTACGGAATGAGAGGGAATGGGAAGCCGTCACCTCCTTCTGCGAAGCAGTAATGCTTGCGAAGGAGGAGGCCGGGCGCGTGAGGGAGTGGCAGTCTCTGCGCCCTCACGTCCCTAGCCGCCGCAGGAGGAGACGCCCCGGGCGTCGGGAGTCGATTGCGGACTCCCGGCCACCGTAGGCGCGAGCTTGCGGGTGGCGAGCAATGGGTAGCTCGCCGCCCGGTAAGGACCAAGCTCGGGTCGACGGCGCGCAGTGTTCCACGCGCGCCTCAAAGAGATGTTAGCAGCAGAGTAGGGGTCTACTAGGACCGATGCCTGCCGGGGTCGCGTGATTGTTCGAAAGAGATACCGTGACCCTGGCACATGGGCAACTGATGGAACACGGGTGGGTTTTAGTCAGTAAAAGTCTGACACGCCCTCCCGCTCCTCCCAGAGCGGGAGAAGTCATTCGATGATTTGACATCCTGAAAAGAAAAAAAAAAAGCGTGGAAGATAAAGAAGAGTGCATTGAATAAAATAAGCCATGTTTTATTAAGGTTCCAGTAAAAAAAAACTTTTACGGCCAAACATTAAAGTAAATGAATTAGAAATTAGAGAGGAGAACTCTCCGTCACAGTGGAGTCTAACGAAACGACAAAGGGATGTGTCGCCGCCAGATCGTACTCATCGGCTGCTCTATAACGCGCTGGTTAAGCTGCCTTTGCGCGAAGACCGCGTGGAAAGTGTTAGACTGTGTTCAATTACCAACACGCTGCCCTGGTTGTAATCATAGACTTCAAAGTCTGGAAGGTGGCCTAAATTATTACAGGCCTGGCCAGGTCTTTGTCTTCACCTCGCAAATCATATGATTCCCTGCAAAGGTAGACTTTCAAGTCCTTTCCTAAAAACCAGTAGAGGAGGAGATTTGTTCTTGAAGGTGACTAGAGAGCCTAGTTTCAAGTCTATTTTCCAGTTTCCTAGTCTGAAGATTGCGAACCGATGCCTCACATAATTTTGCCACTTTTGAAGTCCTGATCCTGGAAATTGTAGTGAAACTATTAAAAAGTTACAGGGCGTTTAAAATGGCTCCTCAATTCAGATGTCTGTATTGCATGTATTTAGAAATATTAATGTAAAATACTGATACTTAATTGCATCCGGCTATATTGGATACGGACCCCAACATAGTTGTGAAAAGGCTAGGCAGATGATGATATATATATTTATCACTTGTCTGGTTGCCACAGCATAGGTTGTACCTAGTTTGGGATCAGTTAACAGTGTGTTGGTTGTCCTAAGATATTTATTGACTATTTATATATTTATTAATGTAAGTATAAAATGATAGCAAAAATAAAAAAAAACGGTCAAGAGCAAGTCGGACTCGCGCACCGAGGTTTTCCTACCATCATATATAAATATTTGGTAGTATTATATTATTGCATATAGTTTTGCAGTTTTAGGTGACGCCATCTCTTGACCGACAGTGGAACTAATGTCATTTTTGTTGATGAGTACTGAAAAAGTGTGCTATTTAGAGACAACGTGTCACTTAAAATACAAGTAAGCCTAGTTTAAGAGGCCGGGCTCACCAATTGTCTACAGATTTCTACAGCATAGACAATTTGACTTATACATTATCCTACCACTAACTGTAAGCTGTAAACCTTTTTGTTAATCTAATAATTTAAGTCTGTAATCTTTTTGAACACAAATTTTATTATAATTATTTTTGGTTATATATTTTTTCTCTCAGCTCTTTGGCTCGTTTTAATCACATTTACGGGTCAAGCCAATTAAATGCAGCGATTATTATTATTTCGTTTATTTATTTTTATACATATTCATTACATTTTCAAATAACAAAAGAAACATACAAAAAACAGAGCAGAAGTACTGCTTACTGAATCAAGTCCTTAATCCAGCTGCCTAACGAGAGCCTCCTCAGATATTGATCGAGGCTTTTGGCTATGAAGTCACTGGCAGTGGCGACCATCGGCACAATGATAGCTGAATCCACATCCCACATGTCTACAACCTCGCGAGCCGTGTGGACCCTTATTTCAACAATATTTGTGCGCCACTCTACTCTATCCACCACCAATATATCAGTCCTATTTGCAACAATAGTCCGTGTTATTATTTATCCTTTTATTTTTCTTGTAATCTTTACATAAACTTCTATCACATAGAATAATTTCAGGTTTTTCTCTATTCAAACGGAGAGGGACGGTTATTTTTTAAATTTTCGTCAAAAATCGAAAACCTTATGGACTAAAAAATTAATAAAATGTTTGAGAATATGCAAATAAAGTTCTTTCATGTGATACCTCAAATGCCCTAGTAGCGTCACTTCGAAATTTTAAGAATCTCTTTCAGTTCCGGTTGCAAAAAATATACATATTTTTATTTCTTTCTTATTTATGAAATCGTTTGGCAATCGTTATCTGAAACTATTCCAAAATTCAAGTTGATATATCTTTATGGCATTAGTAGTACTAAAGATATCCAGCTGTGACAGCCAGGTCAGACACACTGAGTTTCACCAAAGCTGCATAGGAGTTCCTTTTTACCATTTTGGTACAGAACCCTAAAAGCTAACTAATACTACTAAAAGGTGCAATATAAAACGTAAATCCTGCATTAACTTATTTCATACCAAAGTTTCATGTCTTTTAGTGCCTGATATGCCTAAATCTATAGAAATAGCAGATGCTAGCTATTACAAACCCTCTGAAATTGAATTACTACTTAGGGCTGATGTTTATTGGAAAATTTTAGATTCTAAATAAAATTAAGCTAGGGAAAAATAAACCTACACTACAAAACTCTGTGATAAGGGACACAGGGTTGATCAACAAATAAGGGACTCTTACTCTAAGTTCTGGAATGTTGAGACTATTCGTGCTCCACCATCTAAGAAAATTAAATTTTCCGATGAGGAAACTATTGTGAAAACCATTTTTTTAAACAACTGTTCGTCTGACCGATGGGATATTGTGTGAAATTTCCATTGGGTGAAGTCCCAGCTGAGGCTCTAGGAGTTCTCTCTCTTATTGCTAAAAGGCGTTTCTATAATTTAAATATTATAGGCGGTAGCCATAGAGCAACACGGACCAGAGGGGAGTAGCCATACGCAGGCGTTCCCCTCTGTCAAAGTACAAGTCCACGCGGTCCTATGCGTACAATAAAACTAGTTGCAGCCGCACTGCTCGGTAGACTAAATCTAGTTGCGCGACAAAATTGACATCCTACAAAAATGCCGAATTGTTCTGTATTTTGCTGCAAAAAGAGATCTGCCACGTCAAATTTACAAAAAGATGGCGTTACCTTTCATATGTAAGTAATGTTTAATCACATTATTCCTATTTACTTCTATAAAACTTAAAAATTACAAAATCATCGGTCGTGTTGTTTCGGATTTGTTTACCAACACAGGCCGCTCGCCCTCATACAATATGCGGATCGGTCGAGCGACTGATCCGAGTCTATTTCCGAGAATACGCTGTCACCGAGCGATAGTGTTGTTACTGGTTTGTTAGTAGATAGTTATCGATAAATTTGGCAAAGGAGTCTATATCCATACAGAGACATTTTTGAGATTAAGTTTTCTGATTTATTTAAAATATTATATTGTAAGCTGTATATTAATATACATAGTTGTATAAAAAAAGCGTTAAATTAAAAATATTATAAAACGTACGAGTTAACACATTTTATTAAAATTACTTATTGTGAACTTCAAACATAATATTTTTTAATTAATTTATTGAAGGTTTCCTAAAGATCCAAATTTAAGGGATATATGGAAGAAATTTTGTAATAATAGACAAACCTGGAGTCCCACAAGAAATAGTGTCATTTGCTCAAAACATTTCAAGACCTCTGACTTTCATGTGTTGTCGAACAATAGGAGGAGATTAGTCACACCACACTGTATTTGTCCCGTAAGTTTTTTTTTATATCACGGAAAAGGTAAAACAGCCGACCTGATGTAGTTCACATTAGTTATAGTGGTGAAATGAAGTTTAGATTTCTCAACTTGAAAAATTAATAGTTTTAAACCTAATTTTCCAGAGTCATCAAAAATCATTCAGTCTACCAAATGACAGACTATCATCTCATGATGCCATTAGTGCCACTCTCACTATTCCTGATTATATTCAGTAATGAGTATATTCATACTCATTACTGAATATAATGCTTAAATCATTGAAAAAACCTTTTATTTTACCTATCATTCACTTACATTGTCGCAGCACTATGCAAACCATGCCCCTGTACTGCGTTTATACTACTCACGTACCACTATATTTTTCTATCGTAATGGTATAAAGTTGATTTCGACAATGTACTTCAATAAAACTACATTGGCGCATAACATTTACTTTCATGTGATAAGAAACACCATGGTTTCATAGATTTGTAGTAGCAGATCGATTTTTACAGCTAGAAACTGCACAATTAACCATTTTTGGAGAGAACTTATTTTCGACACAATACGATATATAATAGCGGCGGCCGCTTTTTTTTTTTTTTTGTGGGGCATCTCGTAGTTAATCCTGAAAAGATTGTGACTACTTAAACGGATTGTGGCCCGGCGAGTTCTAAAAAGTTACCTTTTTAGGCCTCCAGCCGGGGCTTATTATACTTAAAAACTAAAGCGAAAGCTCTAAGGGTTACCCCGAGGGGGGTACGAACCTCGGCTTAGGCAATCGCTGATAGGGGGGCAGCAAGGGACTGGCTGGATCTGAGTTAAATTATTTTGGGACTAATTTAAAGCTAACGGCGCAGCATCGCGGGCTGGCTCTTGCAAGGGTCGGGAGGGACTGTTAAGTCGGGGTCGCGACGACGGACCTCGGCGGCGAGGTCGGTACCGTTTGTGTCTGTGTGCTGGTCTAGCTGTACTGGTCTCTTTTCGACTCTCCTGGAGGAGAGTAGTGGGATCATCAGGATCGGTAAGAATGTGCCGCGAGCGGCGGACTTTGCTAATACGGGAGGGGGTGTAAGTAGCTGCCGCCACAACCAGAGGGTTGCGGTGGGCTACGGCCCTATCGAAGAAACGCTTCGAAGCGCGTTTTATGTATTGATGGATAGTCGGGAGTTTCATATCTAAATGAAGATTGATATTCCGAACAAACCAAGGCGAGCCTGTAGCTTGACGGAGAAAACGGTTCTGGAGAGTCTGCATCCTATGGATGAATCGGGGCTTGGCATGTGCCCAGACTGGGCTTGCGTATGTCATAATCGGCCTGATACAAGCGGTGTAAAGCCGCTTCTTACACAGAAGAGACAATTTACTCCGCTTGTTCAGGACGCAATGGAGCCTACCGAGAGCGAAAGCGGCCCGCGAGCGAGCCAGCTTTATGTGCTCAGAAAAGGTGAGGTGTTCGTCGAGGATGACACCTAGATATTTGGCTTGCTTCGCCCAAGGGATCTGCTTGCCCAACATTGAGATGGGTCGGGGAGGGGGGTGATTACGTCGCGGTCGGGTGTAAAAGACCGCCTGACTTTTATCGGGATTGACCTCGATTCGCCACTTCCTGAACCATTCGCCGAGCTCGTCGACTGCGGTTTGGAGGTAGCGAACCAGCGCTGTGTCACTAAATCCCGAGAAGAAGATGGCAGTGTCGTAAACCTTAATTTTATTTGTTAAATGATAATTATTGTAGTACATAATAAATAAAGTCAATCTTTATTATAATATCTATCTTTGTATCACTTTTTAAACCTAATATTCCGATAAAAAAAATAAAGTCAATCTTTATTATAATATCTATCTTTGTATCACTTTTTAAACCGAGTTCTTGAATTTATCGATAATGCGTATCGACAGTAGTTGCAACCACGGCTGTAAGCAACTTGTCAATGTAGTTGCGTCATCTCATTGTACTGTAACGACACATAATGTATCTATGTGTGTATGAAATTGTTAGTGTATGCTTTAATTTTTATGTGTGAGTTTCGTAGCAACAGACGATTATTTTTGTGTGAGAATTTGAGAAAGTGTGGGTAGAGCAGATTTCCCCCCGCAAAAAATGACAGACAGTTTTGTATCGCGAAAAAACGCTATGGCGTCTCCCCTCCGGTCCGCCGGTGGTCCGTGTTGCTCTATGGCGGTAGCACATCTAGCGTTTGTGTTAACATACTTATGGCTAATGATGAATTTGATATGGGAAACAATGTTGACCCATCAATGCGACAAATTCTACTCGCCCATGCAGTGTTCAAGATACTTGTACAATTTGAAATTTTGAAGTTATTTTGTTGTGGTAATTTTTTAGGGTTCCGTTGCCAAATGGCAAAAAACGGAACCCTTATAGTTTCGTCATGTCTGTCTGTCTGTCTGTCTGTCTGTCTGTCTGTCTGTCTGTCCGTCCGTCCGTATGTCACAGCCACTTTTTTCCGAAACTATAAGAGCTATGCTGTTGAAACTTGGTAAGTAGATGTATTCTGTGAACCGCATTAAGATTTTCACACTTAAACAGAAAAAAAAACAATACATTTTGGGGTTTCCCATACATAGAACTGAAACTCAAAAATGTTTTTTTTCATCAAACCCATACGTGTGGGGTATCTATGAATAGGTCTTCAAAAATGGTAATGAGGTTTCTATTATCATTTTTTTCTAAACTGAATAGTTTGCGCGAGAGACACTTCCAAAGTGGTAAAATGTGTGTCCCCCCCCCCCGTAACTTCTAAAATAAGAGAATGATAAAACTAAAAAAAATATATGATGTACATTACCATGTAAACTACCACCGAAAATTGGTTTGAACGAGATCGAGTAAGTAGATTTTTTTTAAACGTCATAAATCGTAAACCGCAATTTACCTTACATTCAATCAACTGAAATATAAAAATTAAAAAAAATATATATTTTTAAACCGAGAATACCTACAGGTTTGTACGGAACCCTCGGTGCGCGAGTCCGACTCGCACTTGGCCGGTTTTCATGTAATAGTATTTGTTATATTATGAATGTTATTACTATTTATGTGTTCTTAAGTATTACGTTGTGCTTGGACCCAAATTGACTTGTTAATACTTATTTTTGTTATACCTAAGTATTAGGTCATTTCTCTAGCAGTAATTAATTCGTTTCAAATAGTTTCGATATGTTAGTATCTGTGGCTAACTTGGTTCGCGCGCCTTTGGATCGCGTTTTGATTCGCTGAACCTGGCGATGCACAGTGGGGCAGATGTCATGAAAAGATGGCAAAAATTATTTTTTCCCTTCGTTCATCATTTTTCGATATTAGCTATCATCACAATGAATCTTTCTATTTTATAACTATTGTTTATATATACAATTCCACAAAAAATATTAATAAAAAAAATCTTAACTTTTTCAATATAAAAAAAATGAACTGCGATAGATAACGATTTAATTAAGTAAAATAATGCAATATAGTGAACATTTAATGCACAACCATCATTAATCGTCATCAACCGAATCATCTGAAGCTAAGTCTGATGTATCTGAAATATCTAATTCAGGTGCTTGCAAAAGTTGGGTCACATCTGTGTCTAATGTGTGCTTATGTTTTTGTGGCTTCTGCATACTGGTAATGAGTGGGTCTGATGATATCAAAAGCCTGTTAACGATGTCTTCATTGATTTTAACTCTTGAAATTTTGCGTGAATATCCTTCTCTGTACCTTTTGAATATTTTGTTATTTGCCTCCTGGGCTTCTTCGCTTAATTGCCCTATAGGCAATAGAGTTTTTTCGATTATAACAGGTCCATGAATTAGAACCTTATGTATAGTAGGGGGCATTCAGTACCAGGAATATTTTTCTACGAACAAATGTGCACTTTCTAATGCATAAGCTTTGATCGTTGCAAATCAATGGCATATCCACTTGCCATTGTTCGTAGTATAGTACAAAATCGTTTAATCACTTCTAGATCGACTCCTGTTATTTCACTTGATACTGCTGCATTCTCAAAAAAGCGTCGAGCCATGTTCCCGTCATTGCTACTGCCATATCCAGGTTTTGGTTTGTCGATGATTAGAACCAAATCTGATTTAAACTTTTCCCGTATTTCATGTTTTCTTCTATCTATTATTTCCTTGTTCTCTGAGCCTCGAGCTTGCCATTTCTGTAATGGCAGTTTGTATGATAGATTAATTAAACACTCGAAGAATCTTATCCATGCATGAGGGGTGGACATTCCAAATTCTAAATTATCCTGATTTATACTAGTATTCACGCATTTACTAATATTATTAAAGTCTTTATACGTTAAACCACATAAAAAACATTGCATTGTCGACTTAGTATCTGTTAGAGAATTGCAAATTTTACCGTCAACCATAGTAAAAAGCAATTTATGGGTAATTTCTATCATTGCGCCTTCATCAGTTTCATATTTGGTTGTGACTAATTGGTTTATTTTGTTTTGAATATGTGCTTTTTCCTTTTTAGCAACTTCAACAGTTTCGTGAACAAACTGGAACTTGATTGGACGGAAAAATCTTATTGAAGATGCCCGTGTATTGTTCCACAGTATTGTTTGTGATTTAGTGGGCCCTTCAGGATCTCCGTCTATAAGCCTCAAGGGTACAATTGAAGACATGAAAACACTTGCGTCGTTATATGACTCGTTTGTAAAGTATTGTTTTTATTCTGAATGGCCTGATGACCCATCAAATCCCCATTTTGATATTAAAACTAACTGGTTTAAGTTTTGCTGGCTTTTGAAAACTTCATTCTGAACTTGAAGGATACGTGTAACTGTTTGGTCGAGCAGTCTTTGTAGCTCAATCTCAGCTCCTGTTTCAGTCACTTCAATGTACTTCTTATCAGGATAGCATTCCTTTTTGGCTTCTTGCATTTTCTTGTAGGATGGGAATTGTTCCTTAGCTTTAGATCTTATTACGTTGTATTGGCTTTTTGTAAGTTTCACTTCTACAAACATTGATAAAGCTTCATGCGTGGGAAGAAGCCCTGGTGTTTTGGCTATATCTTTCTTATATAAGCTTCTTTATAGCGTTTCGCTCGTGTCGGAGAAGTAGTCGTGACTTCTTTTAGCAATGCAGCAGCATCAGTTGCTCCAGAAGACTTTAGGCTCATTTGCGCTGCATTACACAGCTCCTCAGTACTGTGAGTCGACCGTAAATCCTGTGTTTTCAAACGCTTTGTCCTATCCGAAGCTTCTTTAAAATCCAATTTTGGTCTTCCTGGTTTTAAGTTTCGATCTGCCAAGTTCGGGAAACTTATCGAAGTTTTAAGCCAACTATCATTTTTCGTGAGAAACCTTTGTCTCGTTCGGTTCGAAGCAGACCATCTCTTCTTGAAATCGGCAATGAAATAAGATATTCTTGTACTCAGTTCTGGATATTTTCATTCCGGGCATCTAGTACGTTCGATTAGGTATTCCTTCAAAAATGCTACTTGGTCGTCGAGTTTTTCATGACCAGACTCTAGCATTTTGTTATATAAATCCATCCGTGATATAAAAATATCAGAGCATCCAGATCCTAAAACAAAAAAAAAAAACTTATTTACCCTACTTAAAAATATTACTTAAATTTACTATGTTTGAGTGCTAGTATATCTGTGATTTACATAAATAGGGGCAAATATGGGCAATTTTTTTTTTTATCATTTAAAAGAGTACAGTATCGGGTATAATAATAAACTAAAATCATTGCAACTAAGGTTCGACTTTTAATCCTATTCACTAACTTGACAATTGGAGGGATACTAGGTTCTGACAAAAAATAGATAGTGACGTGGTGCAAGAATGAAAGAAATTGAATGAACTTGAAATAATGTACTTACATGCAAACTTTGTAATTTAAATTTAATAACTTGTTTTAAAACAAGATGTGTACTATATCGATATAATGTAGTCTATGGCTGTCAGAGGAAATAAAATGACTATAGTAAAAAAATAAGCAAAATGACATGATTTTTATATTTAGTTTTGTTTCTATCAGAAGAAAATAAAACAAGGAAATAACTATTATTAAAAAATTGGTTGCCTGTAAAGTCGGTATACGGGCGAAAGTTTTACGTGACAACGACTTTGAGTGGTAAAATAATTTTAATGTGAATATTCATTCGTATAGTAGGAAGAAGGATGAAATAATAGTAACAATTTAAAACATTTATTTATACAAAGAATTATATTTAAAGGCGCGTGCCTTTCACTTTTTATGTCTGTCTCTCTCGCTCTTAGGCGGGCTAACCATGCCCGAGTGGAAGGGACGCGTGCCTCTCACTCGCTCTCATTGTGAGCGCATAACGTGAGCGGAGCGTAACGCAGTTTCTTGAAGTGTCACCCGGCAAACCAATTTATAAGACGTTGTCACGTCAAAATTATTAATTATTCTTATAATCCACACCAAAAAACGATTTTTTAAAGATTTATTTAATTTTTATCATTCATTCTTTATGCGAAATCGTTCACTACCCCTACACTATTAGTTTTAGAATGGTATCATTATTTTGCATTGAACTGTCAAGTTAGTGAATAGGATTAAAAGTTCAACCTTAATGACAACTAGTGGCACCAAACACCTTATGTTTACTCAAAAACAAAAAAATAGTCAAACATTTACTAATTCAATGTTAAAACTAATAACCAACTAATAAATATGTCTAAAACACATTGTTTAAAAGCATAATTATATTATTCACCCATTGCCGAGGTTTCCATGATATTTTTTTAATGAATAATCACTCAAACTTAACGATAAAAATAGTTAAAAATTTGCAATATCGTACGGTCTGTGAGAGGCGTAAGTTTCGACTGACGCGTCTTGATCGTTTTACTTTTGAATCGCGGAAAGAGAAGCATTGTCGGACCACTCGTTCTACCTGCTCTTTATGAGTTATAAACCAGAACAATAGATAACATTTTGCGCGTGGGACTTTTTGCCAACGAATTCATAGTTTCTGCCATCGCTCACCTTTCGATATAGCTTTCGATATAGTTTTGGCCACCGCTCACCGATCGCCGACTAATGTGAATCCCTTATTCTCCTTTGTTTGAAAGTCTCCGTCGGTGCTATTTCCTGTAATTTTGAGGAAAATTTGGTTTTTCACCGTGATGGACAGCTAAAGTTTGAAGAGACTCGTTATAAATACCCAACAGTGATTTGACAATATGTTTTGTGAAAGTGCTTCACGGTGTGAGCTGCTGACAGTTGCTGGTGACGCGTTCCTGAGCTGGTCTACAGGTTAGTGAGCCAATAGTTTTCACTGCTGACGTCGAAACTATTTATCATTTTTCAGCTCACAGGGTGGGTTTCATAGGAATCAATATAATTACTATCAAACCATAATTTTTCATGACTGAGCTAACCGCGTGTTGGCGGCTATTTACACGCTCTGCCGTCCACTAACTAAAAGGCCGTTAAGCCACAGTTGGTCGTTTTTCACTTTGTAATGTAGTCTTATACAACTTTCGATGCTCTATCTTTTGGTGTAAGAATCATTTTTCTATGATTTATAGTTTTAGAGATACAGAACATTGCTGAGCAGTTAAACCACATAAATTTCGTTACTCTCTTAATTTAAAAGCGGCTAAGCCACAATACTTCTCTAGAAAGATGTTAACATACTTTAACGGCAAATTTATGTATCATTTTTTTCTAAATATACTTAACTAAAAGTACGTTATCTAGTCATGCTTGGCTAAATAGCAGCTAAGCGTCTTTAACTACCTTCATGTATTGTGTCACAAATAACTATCTGAACATCGTGCCTTATCTATAAAGCAGTTATCAAGAAAAACTACACTAGAAAGCAGTTATACGCCAATAGCAGCTTTTAAGTTATGTATTGAAATTAGTATTAGCTAAATATCAATCACTAGAGATCAGCTAGACGACAATACTAGACTAAAAAGCAGTTAAATGCTCGTGATTTGCGTTTGCGTTTGACCAGCTCAGGCTGATTGTAATGCATGTTCGACATGGGCAAAACACCATGACAAGTATAAAAAGGCAAGAGAGTTATATGATTTACACAAAACTTTGGAACAGAATACTCAACAGATATATTTTAGTAGCGACTTAGAAAAAGTAATTATGTTACCACGACTAGATACGTTTAAATCCGTAATTTTTTGTCCTAGACTTACAGTATATAACCAGACATTCGCACTAGTAGGAAAAATCACAACGGATGTGAAACCTTTAGCCACCATATGGCATGATGGTATAGCAGGCCGTAAACAGGATGATATCATGAGTGCTTATTACAGCTTTTTACTTAAATTTCGAGATATCCAATCAATCAATTTGTGGCTTGATAATTGTACATCTCAAAATAAAAACTTGGTATTGTTTTCTATGCTAATCGACCTCATCAATAGTGACTTAATAGCAACAAAAACGATTACTCTATTTTATTTCAAAACGGGTCACACATTTATAAGCTGTGATCAATTTCACCATCAAGTCGAATTATCGATGAAGCGGAAAAAGCCATATATATGATTTCACAGACGTTGAAAATGCAGTGGCCTCAGCAAATAATGGTAAAGTTCTGGTTAAATCCATGCAGCCTCAAAATTTTGTAAACTACGTAGCGACTTTGTTAGCCTCATTTTCCGCAATTTTCCGGCCGACCGCAAATATTATTCGATCACATCCGAATCCAATCAGATACACATCCGTAGTTCGTAAATTAAAATCACAATTGTATACCAAAATAAAATATACAGTTAAAAAGCTGAAATAAATGAGATTTTTTTTATTAATTTTGAGGGTAGATGTTAGTTATGTTCGTTCTGGGTACTACAGTACCCCTTGGCGCTCTACAGGGTAGGTAACGTACCAGATCGACGCATACATAATTCAAGTCCCAGAGCGTATCTTAAAAATATGACTCAAGTGTGTTTTAAACGAGGAAGTTTTGATCTCCATTATAAGGAAGCTTTTGATGACGAATATGTGTCTCTTAAATTTTTAAACGATAAATACTTAAAGAACCCGCATTTTATTTTAACATTCCGTACGCAACCGAAAGGAATAGATGAGGAGAAAAAGATTAATCTTTTAACAAAGTTATCGCCAATTATACCTAAACATAAGATGTTATTTTGGCAAAATTTACCGATCATTGAAGGAAATAATATATCTGAATTGAACCAGAAGAAAAACAAAAGGAACGTAACTTTATAAACTAGGATATGTAGTAGACATAAAGACTGAAAAAGTGCCTTTAGAATAATGTTGTTTTTTATGTATTTATTAAATATTTTTGTTTACTTTATATCTTAATTTTGATAATACTACACGAGTGTTACTAGGTATAATTGCTTATTTACCTAATCTGATTTACTCATTTTGTTAAAGTTTTTAAGCAGAAAAAATGGCCGAATTTATATTTTTTTTATATAAAGTCTAATATTTAATTGATTATGTCGTTATGTGTTACGCACAATTATATTATTTCAACGTTGCAATTATTGATCTCTGATTGTGATATGTTTATTTCATAAGTGCATAAGAATTTGAAACCAAGTGTCATGTGTCATAAAGCTTTCAAAAACGATACTTACATGTTTTGGGTATTTTTATATAATAATTATTTATAATATAATTTTTCCTATGGTTTCGCGAATACTGATTATTATTAAAGATGTAATTGTGATCTCATTACTGAATAAGATTTGTAAAAGTTTGATTAAACTTATTTTGTTTATTTTATATTGTTTAATTAATTAATAAGCTATTTGTTAAGTTCCTACTCTATTTAATTAGACGTACTGATTGTCTATTATTTTTTATTAATAAATAAAGTTCTGATTTTCTTAAAATAGTTTTTAACTTTTCAACTTTTTACCCGCAAGTGCTTATTTAAAAGGCAGTTAATTGCAAGCGAGATGTCTGTAACTGCCTTCTAGTTGAGCAATAGGAGAACCAGTATAAAAATATGTTTTACAATACCGAACTTAAAAGCGTTTAAAATCCCATAACGGCTTTCTAAGTAAGCGAAGTTAGTCTTCCAAGTGTTAGTTACTAGGTTATAAGTCTGTTAAAATCCTTTAACTGCTTTATAACTAAGTCTATTTTGATAACTTTTACTATAAGTACAAGACGTGGCGGCTACAAGAAATTGCTTTTCTATAAAGCAGTTAAGGTATGGTTAGCGGCCTTATAATGCAGTATATTATGTAAAAATGAAAAAAAATGCTTAGCTTCAAGTTAGAAAATGAATTTAAATAAAATGTGATTAATATAAATGAATGAACTAAATCACATATTGTGCTAATAGACTGTGCCTACGTATATAACTTGCAACCTTGTTCCTAGGTAGCATACTTTTCAAGAGACATCAATTCCCACTTATTTTTGCGTTTTCTCGAAAACTACTTTTTGCACTTAGCTGCCTTTTAGTTAGTGGACGGCAGCGCTGCACTGAGAAAAATGTCATTTTGGCATAATCTTAAAATATCGTGACGTTGGTTTAAAATAGATGCGTTGTCTTATAATATGTTGATAATAAGTAAATATTACGCTAGAACTGAAATGTGTTAAGATGGAATCGAATTTTTTGGGTAAATAATGCAATATTATGATACTTGTCATCGTAAAAATTTGTAATTATGAAATAACATTGTCTTCTTCAAATAATAACACAATGTAATAGAAAATGGTCCACTGTCCCATAAATTAGTATGATAATTATAAATAAGATTCTAATTAAAAAACACAATGACAGTCACCGTAATATAAATAGATTTCATAGTTTAATATGAAGAAGTATCTCTAAAAATACGATGACCTCCCCCTAATGTACTATATTAAATTATAATGCTTTAAACTTATATTTTTAAAGTAAGCATCATTTTTTAATATTACAGTCATATTATTTTATGTGAATCCTATGATAATACGATTAAATAATCTCATATTTTTAGAGTAAGCATCAAAGTTCAATAATATAGTCATATTATTTTATGTGTATCCTACTAAATTATTATTACAGAGACCCATTTATGAGTAGCATTTGAATGATGTCCTACAAATTTAAGGTGACGGCATTATATAATGAGGTCTCCCTCTCTCACTTCATTCCGCCGCCGCGCCATTTCGGTCGGCCATTTGTATTTCGTGTATTTCACCGCTACAGCCGGCAAGTCACGACTCACGACTCGTTTAATTAATAGCAATAACAATTCCATTAGTGCCAGTGAACGTGTTTGATCAGTGCAAAAATGGATATGGCTACGCGTGATCTTTTGAAGAAGTGGAATTTGGAACGCTACATCGATCGTTTTGAAAGTAAGTTGACAAACCTACCTAGTAAGTTGCTAGCATGAACTCACACATTACATTCACACATTCTAATTTCTAGCAAGAATAGGGTCAGAGTGTCGTCTTAGAGGCACTATGAAAATATACTTAAAAAAATTTCGCGACCAATTTCAAGGTCACAGTTCTAACATAACCTTACCTATGGATCCCTTCGACATCGTTTTTACGACAAACGGTTGGTCGGAGACAAAAAACACCCAGACACTTTTAGCCTTTCTAGGTGTTACATACTATAGAATCGATAAAATAAACGATTTGCGAAAATAACACTTTTTTGGCCGCTGTACACTCCAACCAAGAATAGTCTTGTCGTATGGTACCTACCCACCTACCTAGATATACGTTCATATTTATATTATACACTAGATTCGATGTGCAACTGCAACCCAAAAAAAAACAAATAGGTAGAGTGCGTCTAAACTAAAATGACGCGCCCCACTACCGCATTTACCGTAGTGTACGTATACAAATTTAAGTAGTGGGGCGCGTCATTTCAGCTTAGACGAGCTCTACCAACCTACATTTTATAAAGTCGATGCGACGTAGTGCATTTCACAGCTGCAATCAGGGCGCTGTTAAATTTACCTTTTTTTTTCAGCTGAAAGAATTGATATCGCAACAATGCAGATGCTTAGTAAACAAGACATACATAGTATGTTCCCTCAAATAGGGGACAGACTCCGGTTTGAAGCAGCTCTGGCCATGTTAAAAAGCGACCAACCAAAAGATATGGTTTGTTTTCATGTTAAATTGTATTTCAAAAAAGTAAATTTTGTTTTAAACTTTTTGCTTACACATGCCCTGCGTCGCTTAAATGCACATTCTCCTACTTGCATGTAGGTAGGTAGGTACCTACTTATTAACTTTTATTATTTTAAAGTCTTCTTAAGATACCTAACAATTTAACCGGTGCAGTATTTATTTAAAAAGTGGAATAAAATCATAACTTTACATCAGTCTTGTTAGTTTACCAACTAAGTACATTATTATTACCTTTTTAAATTTCTTGTTAAATTTCAGGATAACTCCTACAATTCATCACTCTTTGAAGAGGTCCTGAGGAATGACTTGTTAACTAGTCTACCTTGTAACTTAGAGCCTCTGCCACCGTGTGAAGGACTGCAAAGCTCAATCCTCAACCAAGACTGCGAAGCAGGACTTAACCAGGAAAATTTGGTAAGTTCTGCAAAATTGTAGAAAAGTACTCGTACTTACTGTTTTTTGGTTCAAGAGCAATATGTATTAATTTGTAATTACATCCATACTAATATTATAAATGCGAAAGTAAGTTTGTCTGTCTATCTGTCGGCTGGGGCAGGACCTTTTCACATTTTCATACCTAAGACACTGAACCGATGCAAAATTTGGTATAGACATTCTTTGAGACCAGGATCAGTCCTGATCTTGATCGATTAGTTTTTATCAGGGCCGGATCAAGGGACGAGGGCAGGACCGTTCACACCTGCAATGCTGAACCGATTACTAGTAAAAAAATATAACACTTCCCTTGAGTTATCTCCGGCTAGGGCTAGCTATAGCCTGTTAGTTAACGGTCGCACTCGGACACATTTAGTGATTATTTCAACGATTATTGAGGTTAATTGACCGTACATACTCATATTATCACACCTTTTTGTTACATGTACTATTATAACATTGTCTCAAAGTAAATATTATTTTAGGATGGTGACATACTGGTGATACCACTGGACTCGTCGTCGTCAGTGGGTGAAGCAGTTAGACAAGAGTCCACCGGGAGCAATTTAGTAAGTTATTGCCTATTATCCTGTACTCTTGATAAGGAATTTAAATTGACATTCAATATTGTTAACCCCCGGCGTAAACAGATAAGTTTAACGTCTGTACCTGTCCTGTCCTGTATGTGTGTACGGACGGCCGTTTAGGAGCTATACTATATGTCACAAAGATCAGTAATATATTTGGAGTTGGTGACAGCTATAACTAACAACTAAATGCATGATGCCTAGACTGGCACCGACTCCAACTGATCATTATACTGAATGGAAGGTAGGTATTGAACCTGTATTTTCAACATTTTAGTGACATTTTTTTTTAACTTTTACCTTGCATATTTAGTTTGTAATGCCATACTTATACTATTTGTGTTTCAGGTGAATATCATACTGAATTCATCAGTCGAGGGAAAACAAATAATAGCAATTGGGCAGAAAACGGGCACCTTACCCTCAAACGTGCGTGGGCGTTTATGCAAGCTGCTTATGGAGAAGCTCATTACGGCCGAAAACCCGGTACTTCTGACAGATTCGCAGCTGCTTGCTCTATCCTACGACATTGGCAGATTATTTAAAGAGGAGTCACCACCCCTATACTACGCGCCGTACCTGCCGGCTGATGCTTACCAGGCTAAGCGCAATATCTCTGGCTGGTTAGTCACCGCCAGAAGGGCTCGACGGCAGCATTTAGTTTCGTTGGGCCTTATTGAAAAGCCCAAGTCACGTTCTCGCTCCAAGTCCAGTCCTAGGCTAGACACCCCTCCACTCGCTGGAATCGACCTGACCGGACTTAAAGAAGGTAACTCCTTTTCAAGAAATTTTATGTTTTCAGATTGAATTAAATTATCAAGAACAAAATTATTGAGAAAAATATCTGAATTAGTATAAATTTTCGTTACAAATTACAAAATATCTGAATCTAAGAACCGTTATTGTCATTGTACTAATTATTAATCGTTTTAATTTTTGTGTGCAGGTGAAGTGGAGGACGTAGCGTCAGCATTAGAGCAGCTGTCAAGTCCTTCAGCTGGTCCGTGGCAGGAGGTCAGTGCCCTGTGGCGGGAGACGGTGCGAGCTCGCCTCCGGTACTTGTACTACGAGGAAGGGACATTACAGGAGTACTTCAATAAGTATCCTATCCTGAAGTCAAGTGATGGATGGCGACTCCTGACTCATGACTACGAAGCACTGTTCCCTGATAAATCCGGGGGCCTCGACGCCTTGGATGCTTCATCGGAAAACATACTAAAAGCTGCTCAGCAGAAGCTTAACACCACAAAGGACTCGTTTCTTCGTCGAAAAATAGCTGATACATTGGCAATTTGTGACGGTAAGGAAATGATTGTGCAGTCGTTCAGAAGTAACGGGCGGGCGGACACACATTTCGGCAATTCATTTTTACTTATATAGATAGATTTTATTTTGTTCTGATACTTTTCCCTATTTGCTCAGTTAATGATGATGTGTTGTGTGAAATATACTATTATTATTTTCTTTCCAGATGAACAACCGGAGACAAAATTAATAGCAGCGATATTGCTACTCGGCTGTCTCTTTAATATTCCTCCTGCCCGTCGATCTAGAAAAGACTGGCAAGCTTCACGAGCGGAGATATTGGATGGATTTGTGACCATCGTGGATGATGACGCAGACGTGCAAGTGGTAATTGAGGAGCGTCGCCAAAAGCTTCAAAACCTAGGTATTAGCCTCCAACCATTTATAATTTGGTGCCGCCAGTCAGGTGTCTCCTTCACAGTATGTGACAATACGTTTTACAAGTTCACAACACTAACTGAGGCTGTTGATGTGACTTTTAAAATATTTCATGCTACTGCGGCTAAATATCCTACTGAAAGCTATAACATTTGGCTTATTATCCAAATTGGTTTTTACAAAGTCAAAACATCGTACGATCGTATGTCACAATCTGTGAAGGAGATATTAGTTACTCTCGGAGTCACAATTTAAATTAAGATGAAGTGTCACAGTTGTAAAAGGACTTTTCCCACGTTTTCTTCACTTATTACCCACATAAGGAAAGAATGTGAAAAAATTGATATTACTGGAGTTTATAAATGTGGTGAAGACGCATGCTACCGGTATTTCACGGACGTTAGACAATTTAGAAAACATGTTAACTTAAAACATTTGAATAAAGTAAACACTCGTTATTTGCCATCCACCTCAAACGAGGCTTGCGTAGTTCCTATGTGTGAAACAGAGACTACCAAAGTAGCAACTGAGCACATATACATTGAAGCTGATAGTGAACCGGAAGTCCTTGATAATGCTGATAGTATTATTCATAAAGAAGTTTTGAAATTTATTTCAACGCTCTATGTAAATCCCTCTGTATCTCGATCGTCTGTACAAGCTATGGTTAGTCATTTGCAAACCCTTCTTGACAATATCGCACCGTCTTTAATGTCCGTATTCGGCCCTGTGCTAGCTGATGAGGAAAGCATGTCTGGAAGCGAAATTAATAAACGACTTCATAAGTTCAACACAGCTTTGAAGGGCATCTTTTTTCCGTTTCGTTCAGAATATTTGAGATTCCGAGAATTGAATTTATTAGGTTCTTTTATACCACCACATGAAGTAATCGTTGGTTATTGTCCTGACATTTCACAAAGGAGTAACACTTTAACATTACACACCAAGCCACGTACAATGCAAGTAATTCAACTTCGCCAGGTTTTGAAGAATTTTTTTTCCATTTACACTATTTGGAAAGATGTAACGGATTATTTGAACCACCTAAGGGGTAATTTAATAATCCGTGAAGAAAATCCGATGAGGCCAATGTGTTTAGAAAATGTAATGCAGGGATCTGTATGGCTGGCAATGTGTACACCGCAGGCGTCGGACATTATTCTTCCTTTAGTAGTATACTATGATGATTTTGAAATTGGAAATCCTTTGGGGAGCCACGCTGGGGTGCATAAGCTTGGTGGTGTATACGTTTCCTTGCCAGCACTCCCACCACATTTATTTTCATTGTTGAATAACATTTTGCTGTTAGCTATTTGCCATTCTGCTGACAAAACTAAATATGGAAACAAAGCTATTTTTGACCCTGTTATTGAGGAATTGAATTACTTGCAAAACAAAGGAATTTTTATAGAAAATAAGTTTTTTAAAGGAACCGTAAAATTGAAGGTTGTTGCTATAACTGGCGATAATTTAGGCCTGAATTCAATTCTCGGGTTTACTGAAAGTTTTTCAGCTAACAAGTGTTGCAGAATCTGTAACATTGACAAGAAAGGTTTGCAAACTGCTCTATATGAAAACAGTAACTTGCTTAGAAATATGACTTCATACCACGCTCAATTGCAAGAAAACGATACACCTAACACGGGCATTAAAGAATCATGCTGTTGGCTTAAGGTGACAGGATTTGATTTATTTCAAAATGTAGCAGTAGACCCAATGCATGATATATTAGAAGGTGTAGCTCGTTATGTAATGACCTTTGTCATAAACCACTTCCTTGCCGAAGGTCTTTTAAAGATCTCAGTATTGCAACAAAGAATAATTTCATTTGATTATGGACCAGATAGGAATTCAAAACCAAGTAATTGTTTAGTTGTCCAAGGTTCGAAAGTAAAATTGAAAACTTCAGCATCAGAAATGCTTACCCTTATTAGATACTTCAGCCTAATAGCCGGGTTTTACATTCCTTTAGAAAATAAAGTATGGAAATTATACATTATGTTGCGGCAAATCACCGACAGGTTATTAAGTCATAGGGTCTTCAGTGACACCAATATTCAACTCCGGGTTATAATAGCAGAATTTAATCAATTGTACACGGAGCTAACAAAATCACCCCTGCAGCCAAAGTTTCATTTTCTGACTCATTATCCTACCATGCTAATGAAGTTCGGCCCCGTACGTAACATGTGGGCTATGCGTTTTGAAGCCAAGCACAGGGTATCAAAGTTAGTGGCTAGATCATCTTTTAATCGAGTCAATGTTTGCAAGACTCTAGCAATAAAATGTCAACTTATGCTCAATGACTTGTTTGTGAAAAATACAATACCTACAACAAAAATACTAGGAAAAAAATCTGCATTAAATTCAGGAGACACTGTCAAGTTTTCTCTCGGCACTGGCGTTGTCCTCAAATATTCGGTTACTTCCGCTACAATAGCTGGTGTTATATGGCAGCGGAACTCTATTGTTACTGTAGATATAGATGATGAACAATTCTTACCCACTTTTGGCCAAATTGATGCAATTTTGGTGACAGATACTGAAGAGGTTTTTTTCCGTTGCTGTATGTTTGAAACTATTGAATTTAATTCTCATTACAATTCTTATGAAGTTAAACGTGGTAATGATTATCTGTGCTTTCCTTGCCAAAATGCCGTTTCTCCGTGTCCTAACACGCTCACTCTAATGCGAGGTAACACGTCATATATTACAAGTAGATGGTACCTAGAGTAAAAATTTCAAAATTCTGTAGGTATTCTAACGGCTTACGGTCGCTGCTATAATACCTTGAAAATGCGCAAACGAGTTAACTCGTTTGCTCATTTTTAAGGTGTTTTTATTTTGAATCCAGTAATATCAATTTTTTTTGGAAACGTTTAC
The DNA here is from genome assembly GCA_932294355.1 of Aporophyla lueneburgensis. Lineage (NCBI taxonomy): Eukaryota > Metazoa > Arthropoda > Insecta > Lepidoptera > Noctuidae > Aporophyla > Aporophyla lueneburgensis. The sequence continues at coordinate 12,024,434 of OW028735.1, forward strand.
ATAATTATTAATTATGTACTTATACCGTACGCGGCGTTGCTAGTTTGAGGCACTGCAGAGTCCAAGGGCAGTTATTTTTTTATAGCAGAGTGCGCTCAACTAGTAATCTACCCTTAGTTACGGTATTTATCGGATATCCCTTTAGGATATCCTATAAAGACGGCCCGATAACGGTGTCCGCATAAAGTAATGGTATGAGCCAGCACCAATAGCTGGTTTAAGGTGAACGCACACTTATCAGAGCCGAAGGAGGCGAAGGAATCAAATTTTAGAATTACTTAAATGAAGTCCAATGTAACTTCGCACACTTATCCGCACCGAATCGTACGACCTTATTCGTCCGATTCGGTAAGTGTGCGAGGTTCCATAGGATTTCATACAAGTAATTCTAAAATTCGATTCTTTCGCCTCCTTCGGCTCTGAAAAGTGTGCGTTCACCTTTAGTAATAGATTTTAAAGTAAAGTATTTGTATGAGGGATAGATTAGTCTCATCGGAGTGTTTATAGTAGCACTTTACTTGAAAATAGATATTTACTATAATAATATAACCAATTTATTGTATGCAGCTTTAAGGTGAAAGCGTCAGGGTAGCCCGCGAAATTCAAATTTTCTTACGTTTTTTGCAATTTGCAGGCCAGTGCTAGGTTTTGATTGAAATGTTAGACGCGGGTGTAAGACGTATGTAGTACAACTTATGTACTTACACCCGCGTGCAACATTTAATTAACATACAACCTAGCACTGGCCTGCAAATTGCAAAAAACGGCTACCCTGAAGCAATCACCTTAAGGGCAAAAATGTTTTAGTTATAGGTACATTAATGTAAAGTTTGTTATTTTTTGTAAATTAAATTTCTACTCGTCTCAACCTTTATTTTAATTTGTAAAAACTAGAATTATTGAACATAATGTATATAATGATTCTTTATAATGACCGACAAATAGATACTGTAATCATTAAGGCGAGGATGTTTCTAAACAAAACAGTCTTCTTTTATACTGAATATAAATGTTTAGAGTATATAATAATTATTCATTCATACTATGGAAATAAAAATACCATTCAATTTTCTGTTTAATTTATACATACATCCCTTTTCACCTTCTTACCATTCTTGCCAAGGTACTTTTTTCTATTTTTTTTACTTACTCTCCATTTTTTTAAGGTTCAAGTTCTTCAGTTTTTTTTAATGTTGAGCTCACACCTAATAATATTTAAAAGGAAAGAACCAATATTGGATACTTAAAAATAAGGGGATCATGTAAGTCCAGTGGCGCCCTCAATTATAGGAGGATTGTGATTTCTAATAATCCAAACAATTTCTGTGTAATCCACCAGTATTTAGTTGTAGTCCTACTGATGGAGAATGAGTAGAACTACAACTAATCACTGGTGTATTATAGAGATATTAATTGGTTTATTAAAAAACACAATCCTCCTATTGAGGGCGACCTCCGTAAGATAATAGGCTATAACCAGAGATATGAGGAAATAGTAGGAAAAGTAAGAGGACCTAACCTAAAATACGAGGAGGTTACCGAAAAATAGTAGGAAAAATAATAGGATATAACTGGATATATGAGGAAGGCACCGAAAAATAGTAGGAAAAATTGTATGACATAACTGAATATGTGAGGAAGTCACCGAAAAATAGTAGGAAAAATAATAGGATATAACTGGATATATGAGGAAGGCACCGAAAAATAGTAGGAAAAATTGTATGATATAACTGAATATGTGAGGAAGTCACCGAAAAATAGTAGGAAAAATAATAGGATATAACTGGATATATAAGGAAGGCACCGAAAAATAGTTGGAAAAATTGTATGACATAACTGAATATGTGAGGAAGTCACCGAAAAATTGTAGGAAAACTAATAGGATATAACTGGATATATGAGGAAGGCATCGAAAAATAGTAGGTAACTAAAACTAAATCCATGGTGACACATCATCTTAAATACTGTTATCATCAACATCAGTATTATCATCGTTCTTTTTGGTGAATCACTATGCTCCGTCCTTTGAGTGAATTCATCATACTTTAAGCTGAATTCACCTCTTTTATGATTGTCAGTTTTCTCAGTGTGCCACACCACGTTGTGTTCTTTCAGATAACAAGAAAAAGCTGCGCTTGCATCGTGCATTTTTCTACAAGTAACGTGTGTGTGTGGCCTATTCTAGGTAGGTGTCTTTTTGCTAACTACACTATTGTATTCTTACAATTTGCGTTTCTATAATCCAGTTAACAGTATCGATTTTATATACTAGAAATTTTGAGTTGTGACAATAGGCTCTTCGTAAGAAAAATAGTTTATGAAATTTGCAATGAAGAATGGATGTGTGCTAGAAATATTAAAAATAACCTAATTTTACACAAGATTTCAAATTATTTTCGAGGACTAATTACGTAAAAATAAAGCCATTGGTCACGTGACATAGAACGTGAATCTAATGACAGTTTTAGTTTAAAGTATTTTCGCGTAGGCTTTATGAGGTGCATACATATTGCAAATGCGTCAAACTATCATGTCCTGTAAAAATACGTCAAATTACAAGTCTGCCTGTATAGTCATATTTTGTGTGGGTACATTTTAATGAGATGAAAATCGGTTACCTACGGGTATCACAGTAGACTTTGCACAAATAATTTTGTCTAATTCGAATATAATCTTCAATTTTTTTTCTTTATTTGTACAGATTAAATCCACAAACGCTTGAAGGCACTGACTGGTGTAATACAGGTACCACCTAGTTCAGGAGTCAGGGCTTTTATTGAATTTGTCAAACCGTTTTATATCAATAGATCATTTTTATTATTTTTATCTTCTAAATCTTTAGTGTTATTCACCGAGTATAAAATATTCCATTAACAAAGAAGTAACTAATACAGTTGGTGTGCAAAACTGTCAAAAAACTTCGAATTGAACAGAATGAAACTACTGAAGTCACTTGAGCCGCCATGTCAAAATGTCCTGTAGCATCAACTATAAAATTTTAACTTTTATACATTTAAATGGCATAACAATTTTTCAAATTCAAGCAATATTTGATGATTTAACCATTAAATGGGTCACTGTTGTATGATAACATGAAATATATTCTATCAATCGATCGTTTTGCTGTGATGGTGTGCCTACATTTAATGTTCGTACAAATTAATTAACGTAATGTATTTATGACGCTTTGCGTTATTATTCATCGTAATTTATTTTTGTCAAAATTATACATTTACCATCGATTATAGCATCACTCGTGTGTGGAAAAGCTACTGTTTATTTTGCCAACATGAAGACATTTCAATATATTGGGAAAACATGTCCCGTGAAACTTATTTCAAACAATAAGGTGGACAAAGATGTGCAGTCGATGCTCATGCCTTTGAATCTAATGCAACACTTTATTTATTGTCCTAAATATCGCATCAAAGATGATGTTATAACTCCGAATAGCCTTACCTCAAATCTTATTTCGATGATTGCAACAGTAATAAATATGTGTGTGTTTGTTCTGTGTGTTTATGAGGTGGGCATAAAAAATGAAACGCTAGAAACTACCAATTTTGGTTATTATATGTCTTTTTATAACTGTATCTTCTTCTGTTTCGGATTCGTAATGAACTTCATGAATGGCGTCATTCATAGCGAAAGTAATGTTCAGTTTGTTCTTACTTTCCAAAAAGTACACAGATTCATTAACACTGGAACTCGTTTCAACCACATCATTATTTGGAATTGGATTACAGTACTAGGAGTTCTGGGTTTTTATGTCACTGTTGTGGCTTATTTTTACATAAGGATTGGTGTACCTATTTATTCAGTGTGTATTGCCTTCCTTTTGATTGTTTTTGATTTTAATATTATTTATGTCATACAAATTGTCAATTGCTTGAAAAATAAAGCTGTGTTGTGGAATATTCGAAATTCCAATTGTCATGATATAGAAGCCATTCACCGAGAACATTATAGCACAAGACTATTTCAGGCATATGTTGAAATATTGCAGTGTTATGATATTTTTAAACATAGTTTTCAGGAATTCGTAAGTACCCTAATAACAAATAGCGGAGTATTCTATGACGAAAGATAACTAGGTACTATCAGACACATTCCCTAATAATGCCAATATTTGTCGGTTTTTAGATACTGTTTTGTATCATAGAAGCATTCATCTACAGTCTAGTTAACACCCAAACACTAATTGAAATATTTAAAAGAGGCTTGATTGTTGATAATATAGTGAGTATTGTCTTTACATGGACACACACGACACACACACACACACATACACACACGCACATGCACACACGCACGCTACACTTTTTCTGCTAAATATATTGTACATAATATCTACTTTAATTTTGTTACAGGATAAAATAATATTTGCGAGCCTACTTACATTAATTTGGCTGTTGAAGGACTTAATGTGGCAAATAAAATTAATCCAACAATGCGAAAAACTCTACTCAGCTATTCAAAGTGTTCAAGATACTTGCATACGTGTTTTGAATTCATCTTGCTCCGGTCGTTTCTTTATATATTTTGTGTTCATGTCCAGTGTAGTGCATTCACATAAAATAACACTATGACCAAGTCAGTTATTGTTATCTTTTGGAATGGAATGGTTTTAATTAGGGTGTTATTTTGCAGAAGACGAGAAAATCGTATGCAAGAACATACTGCGTTTACATCGAGCTTCATTCTGCAAGATACGTGCTTGTGGCCTGTTCAACGTCGACGCTGCGTTGCATTTCAATCTGATGTGCCTTACATCAAACTACATTATTGTGTTGCTACAATTTGCATTTTTGTAATTCGGGCTCTAATAAATTGGGTACTCCCTTTCTTCTCCTAAAATTGTTTGTCCGAAAATCATTATCCATAACACGTTAGCTATAAACGGCAGTAACCATAATATTCAAAAAGTCGAAATTTTGTTTTACATAATTAACTTTGTTTCTAAAACTATTCTGTCATAATATCAAATACTATAATCATTAAATCTCCTAATTTTGCATGTCATAAAGTCATATGTCCTAAGTATTGTATTATATAAATTGTATTATGCCGAATGTTCATTTATAATAAAATCATTAGTAGTAAAAAAATGCTACAAGTTAGGTTTTAGTGACAGAAACGAATCGCTGTAAATCCGACTCCACGTAGTCTTGTCTGCTCTACCCCTAGAGTGTAATTTAAAATCGCGTAGGCGTGGAGGGGCGAAGTGGCCCGCGAGCTGAGGAGCAGGTGGTTGTAACGCTCGCCGCCGCTGCTGAGGCTGGCCGGCGGAGCCGGCCAGCAAGACGAAGCTGCGGTGGTGATCGTTAAACCGTCTGCGACGATAAGCTCGCGTGGGGCCGCCTAAGCCCTGCAGTGCCGGAGCCGTGACAGAAACCATGCCTGCTGCATGATGCATGCTCGCTGGCATACTGCATGCTTGCTTGCATGGTCAATTGCATGCTGCTTGCCTGCTTGCATGCATGCTCGCTTGCATGCTGCATGCTTGCTTGCATGCTACATGATGCATGCTTGCTTGCATGCTCGATTGCATGTTACTTGCTTGCATGCATGCTGCATGCATGGTGTATGTTTGTTTGCATGTTTCTTAGAGGGAAATAAAATCACATGTTCAAAATCACCTGTTTTATTGAGTGACATTGTATTTATTGAGTGATAATACATGCAGCGCCATGCCAGGCCTTGATAAATGCCATAATTCTTTTGTATCTTTACTATTTATGTATTGTATCAGTTGAATTTGATAAAATAATGAAATTCTTAATGATCTCCGTAATATTTTGTTTTAAAAATATAATTAGGATAAATAAACATAAAATAATTTGAATTTAGAACTTATAACTTTTATGGAAAACAGTTTTAAGTCTTTTGTATATTATTGATAATAATATTTATGACAAACGGATTTAGGGCATATTGTATTTAGGGATTTCAATTTTATGGCATATGATATTATGTGACATTTAGTTCGGGCAAGTTATCATTCGGACAAATGATGATTAGGACAAAAAAAAATATGGCTCTTTAGATTATGGATAAAAAAGTTAGGTCACACAATAGAGAACCAATAAATTGATATTGTGAAAGTAATTATTTTTATTTCTTCATTTCTTGAGTTCACTTCTAGATCCTCCAGTCACTTGAACTACGCGTTAGAAGGTTAATTGAAGAAATTGTTTATGGAATTTTAATGCTAGTGTAAGCGTGGAAGATAAAGAAGAGTGCATTTAATAAAATAGGCCATATTTTATAAAGGTTCCAATTAAAAAATAAAAGACGTTTCTGGCCAAACATTACATATTGTAAATTAATTAGAGATTAGAGAGGAGAACTGTCCGTTGTGGTGGAGTCTAACGAAACGACAAAGGGACGTGTCGCCGCCACATCGTACTCATCGGCTGCATTGTAACGCGCTGGTTAAGCTACCTACGCGAGAAGACCGCGTGGAGAGTGTTAGACTTTGTTCAATTACTAACATGCTGCCCGGGTTGTAATCATAGACTTCGAAGTCTGAAAGGCGGCCAAAATTATAAGAGGCCTGTTCAGTTCTTTTTCTTCACCTCGACAACTCATAACTATGATTCCCTGCGAGGGTAGACTTTCAAGTCCTTTCCTAAGAACCAACAGAGGAGGAATAGCTTTGTTCTTGAGAGTGACTAGAGGGCCTAGTTTCAAGTCTGTCTTCTAGTTTCCTAGTTTCAAGATTGAGGACCAATGCCTCACATAAATTTATCACTTGTGAAGGCCTGATCCTAGAAATTGTAGTAAAACTATTAAAGAGTTTCAGTGCGTTTAAAATCACTCCTCTGTTCTGATGTCTGGATCGAAGAGCTACCTTCAAACTCGAAAACTAGCCAAAGAATATTTCTGAAACTTTTATTTCGCAGGATTTATGTTTTTAGTTATTTAACCATTTGTGTATAAATAAATAAAAAAACCTTTTATTTCCTACTAATTACCTACTTACATTGTTTGAAAGTTACATAACTAATTTTACTTAATTAATTTCACATCACTAGTTTTTTTTTTGTGATTTTTTACTTATTTCTTATTTTTTTAATATGCTTAACTAATTTGTGTAAGTTTCTGTTTTACTTTTTTTTTAATCGTTTATTCGTAGATATTATACATAGACAGTTAACACAATTCTTCTGCCAAACTGCAGTACAGTTTGTCGGCAGTGTTCTCGTGGATACAGCTACTTAATAAATATTACTTATTTAAATAACTTAATGATATATTGTAACTTAATTTAGTTTTACATAGTGTCTGCAGGAACCCCATATTGGGTGAAGGCCTCCTCCAAAGATGCTCATTTGTCTCTGTCTTGTGCGGTCTTTTTCCAGTTAGGACCGGCTGTCGTTGCAATCTCATCATCCCAACGTGTCAACGGTCTTTCTCTGCTCCTTTTACCTGGAGGACCTTTCCAAAATGTCACTTTTAAGGTCCATCTCCGATCTTCAAGCCTCGCGACATGCCCCGCCCATTTCCATATGAGTTTTTGTGCATAACTCAATGCATTTGTTGCTTTGGTTATTGACCTTATTTTCGTGTGTCTTATTTTATATAATTTCTTTATTTTAAGCATACTGCGCTCTAGTCCTCGTTGGCAGGTTGTAATTTTATTTTTGACTTTTGAGGTGAACTTCCACGTCTAGCATCCGTAAGTCAAGCATGGCAAGAGACTGGAGTTCATCACTTTCGTTTTGATGGTTATAGGGAGGTTACTCTTAAAGATTTCCTTTAAACTCCAGTATCTTTTCCATGTTTGTTGGACTCTTCTTTCGACTTCAAGTTCGTTATTTTTTCTGTCAAAACTGATTTGCTTCCCTAGATAGATGTACTTATCTGTATATTCAAGTGGCTCTCCATTAATTGTCAATAATCTTCTCCCCTTATTCATCATTGCCATAGTTTTATTGAGATTCATTTGTAATCCCACCTTGACACAGGCTAGATGTAAAGTTTCGATCATGATCTGTAGCTGGGAGCTGGACGGAGTCCAACACTAGGTCGTCGGCGAATCTTAGGTGACTTAAGTAATCGCCCTTTATGCACAGTCCTGTCTTGCTCCAGTCTAACTTGCTGATTATATAGCCTCCAGGATGGCTATAAATATTTTCGGGGATAACGGGTCGCCCTGCCTTACGCCTCTTTCTATAAGAAAACTAGGTCCGAGAGTTTCTAGCTTGATTCTGCCCTTGTTGCTGTTATATATGCTTTTGATGACTTTTATATATACGTCTTCTACTCCCTGCTGTTTTAAGCTTTCCCATATACTTGTGTGTGATACCGTATCAAAAGCTTTTTGATAGTCGATAAACGCTATGTATAGCGGTCTCTGCTGTTCTTGATACTTTTCTATATTAATTCGAGTGTGTGGATATGGTCCACAGTAGAGAATCCTTTTCTAAAGCCTGTTTGCTCTACCGGTTGTTTTGCTTCCAATGTACTACTGATTCTTTTGTTTATAATGGTAGAGAAGAGTTTGTAGAGGCTTGGTAACAAGCTTATCGGCCTGTAGTTGCCAATATCCTTCGGGTCGCCTTTTTTGTAGAGCAGTATGATATTTGATTCAGAACATTGCAACAGTGTTCAGAATTTTTCAGTATTAAGTTAAATAGTTCCGTTAATGGTTCGGCTAATGTGTGTGCTGTTTTCAATAATTCATGTGATGTTATCGGAGCCAGGGCTCTTCTCTAATTTCAAACTGTTGATTACTTCTATGATTTCAATTTCGTCGACTGGTTTAATTATTGGTTCCTTATCGCTTTCATTGGTAGTAACAATTGAGATGGTAGTATTTTGGGTCTTATCACTGTAAAATTTCCTATAGAAGTCTGATACAGCCTTAATAATGTCAGTTGGTTTGCACAAAAATCTATCTTGTTTATCTAGCCCCTCTGTCCAAATCTTGCTTGTTCTGAGTTCCTTAAAGGATCTCTTTGTGCTTCCTGTGCGTTGTAAATGCCTTTCTATGGTATCTTGTCTATATTTAGCATAATCCCGTTTAATGTATTTATTTGTTATTTTGTAGAGGGCGGAGAATTCGTTTTTCATAGATCCAGTTTTATTTTCTGTTTTTTGTAGTTCTTTTCTCCTTTTTAATAGAATAGCTGTGCGGTCTGATAGTATTTTGTGGTGTTTTTGTGTACTCCTCGCATTTTATAATAATAATATAATAATAATAATATTCCACAACTATCACACAACGCCATCTAGTCCCAAGCTAAGCAGAGCTTGTGTTATGGGTACTAGACAACTGATAAACATACTTATATATTTCTAAATACATACATATTATAGATAAATTACACCCAGACACAGAACAAATGATCGTACTCATCACACAAACATTTGTCCTGGGTGGGAATCGAACCCACGACCTCCGGCATAGCAGTCAGGGTCACTAAACACTAGACCAACAGGCCTGTTTTCTCTAGCTTTTTCCAGGCTCTGGCTGATAGCGTCCGTTATTTTATCATAATAGGTTTGTATCGAGGTATTTTGCAAGTTGATGGTTGGGTAGAGTAGCATTGACCTTAGGTTTTTATTATATCTTGTTATTTCTTCTTTGTTATTTAGTTGGATTGCTTTTTTGTTTGTAAATTTAACTCTGCTTTGTTTTTGTTTTGTTATTTGTACTGACGCTCTAATTAATCAATGGTCTGACGGATAATTTAAATTCATGATTTCTAAATTTTGGAATTTTTTTCGTTTGGTTGGATAGAACATAGTCAATCTCGCTTTTGTGTTTTCCATTTGGGGATCACAGGGTCCATCTTCGGTTATGGTTTTACTTGAAGCATGTATTGATGATGGTTAGGTTATGTTCTAGTGCGTAGTCTACAAGTCTCTGCCCTCTGTCGTTTCTTTCACCATATTCATGCTGTTGTACTGTTAAGTACTTACCTTTTTTGGGAGCACTAACCTTTGCGCTAAAATTGCCCATTAGAATAATGTTTTTATATGTTGTTTCCATCGCTTTCGCTGCTGCCCATTCGCTTTTACTAGAGAATGGGCAACAGCGTTCTCCATGCATTTTATCACCATACTGCGATCGCCAACCCACCTGCCAAGCGTGGCAATTATGGCAAAACCCCCCAAATTGGGGGAGGCCTAAGTCCAGCAGTGGACGTCTTATGGCTGAAATGATGATGATCGCTTTGTCTATGGTCTTATAAAATTCTTCTATTTCTTCCTCATTTGCCGCGTTGGTCGGTGCATATACTTAGATGATGGTTATCATACACCCTTGAAGGCTTAAGTTTAGCGTTGTCACACGATCTGTTAATCTAATAAAGCTCTCTATGTTGTTTTTAAGGGACTTTTTATAATGAAGCCTACACCATATTTACCCGGTGTATACCCTATGTGGCATAATATTTAGTTCTCGTATTCCTCTATTTAGTTACCAAGTCGTCTCATTTCTGAAATACCTATTATGTCGTTATTATTTTCATGGATTGCTTCTTCTAGTTTTAATAAGCGTTCGTATGACGATAAAGTCCTGACGTTGTAAGTTGCGATTTTTAATTGAGTTAATCGTTTAATTTTTCTTTTTTCTATCTGTGTAGTTTCTTTTGGAGGGTTGTGGTCATAATCTTCCACGGTGACCAGCCGGGGTGGAAGATGTTTCTTGTGTTTGGTTATAATATTTTCGCTTTTGTTTAGATCTATGTAGGAGGCGGGGCTTAGTTGCTATATATTTGAATCATTAGATCCTGAGAGTTGTTCTAAGTTGTATTTTTATTTACTAAAAAGTTTAAGATGCCAGGTTTTATAACTCCTTCTGAATTGCTATTTGATCTCTGGGCTGTCGAGCCTTATTGCTGTGGCTTGTTCTTTTTATTGACCTGGGTGATTTTATCTTGTTTTGGTACGGTGCTGTTTTCGGGTGATAAAGAAAGTTTTCTTTTGTTCTTGCTTTCGGTGATGATCAGTTTATCATATTTTATTGTGGCTATGTTTCCCTTCTCTTTCTCCACTTTTAGCTGTTCTTTTAATTCTTTCCTCTTTTCCAGCACGTGTTCTGGATAGAACACGTGCGTGTGAGTGTAATATGAAGTATCTTTCAGTATCTGTTTTTGCTTAAGAATTTTTATTTTTATTTCTAGTGTTGAAAAAGTCACAACTATTGGCCGTGGTCTGTCGCCTTTCTTTCCTAGTCGTCTTGCTTCTTGTATATCGAGATATTTTAATTTAATAGAGTAGTATTGTTCTATAAATTTGATAATTTTGTTTTCTAGGTTTTCATATGACGATTCTATTTCTTCGATACCGAAAAAAAACTACATTTCTCTGCCTTGCCTGCTTTTCTATGAAGTGAATTCTTTTCTCCTGGTTTTCCACATTCTTTTAATTTTTCAAGCTTGTCGTTCCAAGTTGAAAATTTTTCTTCTAACATAATGTTAATTTGTTTTATTATTTATTCCAGCTTGAGTTTAGTTTTCAATGTTTTGTTCGTATATTGGCGTGTGCTAGCTGACATATGGCGAATAATGTATGTTTTGTTTTATAATATTAATTACTTACACGATATTGTATAGAATCAAGTTCTTCTAACTTAACAGACAGCTGTGCTGCTGGGGAGTTTGTTCCGTCACTTCTTCTTCCCAGCTAAAGCACTAGGAAGTGTCGAAGGGCGGGCGTATTGGGGGGCTGTCTTTTGTAACTTTGACGTTCAGAAAGTGCTGACTCTCAGCCTAGTTTGAATAAATGACTTTTGATTTTGATTTTAATATTCTGCGTAACTTGTTCAGTCACTTTTTCTCCACTTTCCCGGATTGTTGTTTTCTGCACATCCAATTCCTTTTGTGTTTGTTTTAGTACGTTTAAAACCTCCTCCATGATGAAGTTCGTATGTCTGAGCTTTGTTTATGTACTCATGTCATCCTCTAGTGGTGCACTTTTGTACTATTAAGAACACCTTGTAACTTGATCGATTTGTATAGCGGAGTAATACTCCGGGCAAAGTAACGCCGTTCCTTTTTACTAGATAGTGTTGTAGGTGACTCAAATTTTGAGTTACATTTGCAAGTCACCATAAAGTTCAAACTTTAAGGTTATGTTTGTTTATAGTTTTTTTAAGTTTTTAATCCGCACTTGAATTTGTTTATTTCACAAATGGGAAGGAGTCCGGCTTCAGTTCGATGGATTGTTTGTACGAAAAAAGTCCACAGAACAGTAACACTGATGTTTGCTTACACTTTATATGTTTACCGTTTTTATATATTTATACGTGTCCATATCACTTTATCTTATACGATTCATTAAAACCACTTAATAGTTCAGCACTAGTTGCGTTTTTGCACCAAAATACACTGATTTTCTATTTTTAAACGGGTGTTTTCTACGGAGTTGATGTTTACCGTGGCACAGTAGCACCCTCTTCTTAAGAAGTCATTTCCAGCATACTTGGCGCATGGACCAACAATATTTTATGAGGGATTAGGTGAGTCATTTGTTATGTTTCATCTATAGACCCCATGTCTTAAGTGCAAAGTAAACATTCCAGCAGATAGGATGGCGTTTAAGGTGAAGAAAGGTAAGTAACAGATACAATACCCGAGAGTTCCTGCAAAGTCGAGTGGGAAGCCATTTGGGTGTCTTGTGAAAGTTGGGAACATGATCACACATTTAAAGATTGTAAAAAAACGAATACAGATGTTCTGTAAACGTTCAAGCTTATTTAAAAGCTCCTCGGTGGCATCCAAATGACAGGCATCGGCGAAATCAGAGTTAATGAAAGTAGAAAAGAGATGGGGAGAGAGAATGCCACCCTGTGGTACACCCGCGGTAATAAAGCACCAATCAGAAAACGACTCATCAAGACTAACACGCACGCTGGGCACGCCACAATTGCGGCGGTAAGTCCCCTCTTTGAGGAGTGGATAGAGAGGCGTCACGGCGTCCTCACCTTCCGTCTGACGCAGGTTCTCACCGGACATGGGTGCTTCGATGGGTTCCTGTTCAGGATAAAGCAGGAGGATACGTCCGGGTGTTTCCATTGCGAGAATCGTCTGGAGGACACGGTGGAGCATACGGTGGAGGTGTGCCCTGCCTGGGCGGAGCACCGCCGTGTCCTCGTGGAGGCGATCGGCGGCGGCGACCTCTCGCGTCCGGCCCTGATGCGAGCCATGGTACGGAGCGAGAGGGAATGGGAAGCCGTCACCTCCTTCTGCGAAGCAGTAATACTCGCGAAGGAGGAGGCGGGGCGCTTGAGGGAGTGGCAGTCTCTGCGCCCTCACGTCCCTAGCCGCCGCAGTAAGAGACGCCCCGGGCGTCGGGAGTCTATAGCGGACTCCCGGCCACCGTAGGCGCGAGCTTGCGGGCGGCGAGCAATGAGTAGCTCGCCGCCCGGTAAGGACCAGGTTCGGGTCGACGGCGCGTAGTGTTCCTCGCGCGCCTCAAAGAGATGTCAGCAGCAGTGTAGGGGTCTACTAGGACCGATGCCTGCCGGGGTCGTGTGATTGTTCGAAAGAGATACCGTGACCCTGGCACATGGGCAACTGATGGAACACGGGTGGGTTTTAGTCAGTAAAAGTCTGACACGCCCTTCCGCTCCGCCCAGAGTGGGAGAAGTCATTTGATGATTTCCCATCCTGAAAAAAAAAAAAGACTAACACGCTGCGAGTGGTTCTTAAGATAAGAGTCAAAACACCCAATAGTGAATGAGAAGTTTAAAGATTTAAGGATCCCTAGAAGGATATCGAAATCAACAGAGTTAAAGGCACGGCTAAAGTAGAGAAGTAGAAGTAAAGTGAGAGATTTGTGGTCCATAGCCCAATGGATGTCATCAGTAATCTTCAAAAGTGCCGTTACAATGCTATGACTTGGTCGAAAACCAGATTAAATAGGAGAGTAAGTCATTCGAAGATAGGAAGGCAAAAAGTTGTTAATGTAAAACTTTTGATAGAAATGGGAACGGTGGGTAAGAATGGCTTGCCAATTTTGAGTAAGGGGGTGACATGAGCTGGTTTCCACGAAAACGAGGAATTAAAAATGTGGGACTGGATGGGGAGTAGCGTTTTCAAAATCAAAATCAAATCGAATCAATTTATTTCGGGTTAGAAAGACCCATAACATAAATACCTTTCGATACCTTTCTTTACCTTTTGGATTATCGTGGCCAACTGCCGTAGAGGAGATAGCACAAAACGATTTTTTGACCTCAATTTCACTCACTGAGCTTAATTGAAAAGCAGAACACTGCAGCAGTGGCAAACATGAAAGAGTGTATAACGTAGCTGATATAACGTGCGGCTCAAAAGTAACAGGGGGATGTGATAAATGTTTGTTAAGAGCACACTCGTTTTTGTTATTACTAGAAATGTCTGAAGACTTGTCAATATCCACAGTTTTCAGAAACTTTTAGATTTCAGAGGAGTTACGGTCGAGAGGATTGTGAAAGTAGCGTCTCTTTGCATTTCTATACAAACGCCTACAGCGGTTACACAGCACCTTATACGCATTCTGGCATCGGATAGAAAGACAGCGTTAAGACCTTATTTTTGGTTACGTCCCTACCAGCCATCGCATCTTCAATAGCAGGAGTAAGCTAAGAAGCAGTAACATATTTGACTTTAACTCGACAGATAGTCAAAGCGCTGTAAAAATGAGACCCTTATATTTGATACATGGCATATGTAAGACGTTCGTCTAGTCCAGGGGTTCCCAAACTTATTTTGTCTACTGCCCACTTTGAGAATAAATAAATTTTTAGCGCCCCCATTTTAGTAATAATCGCCCCCGAAGCCTCTACACAAGGCCCCTATTTTTTTTCTGGGTATTTTATCACCCCCCTTTAATTAATTTAATTAATCATTTATTTTCAAGTAACATAGACTCATTAAGTTAAATATTAATACACACTTAGTCACACTAAATAATCAAATAAAAATACCGATTAATAAACAATTTATTAAAAGACAATTATTAAAACAAAATTATTAAAACAAAATGATTAGATCAAAATTATTAAAACAAGATTATTAAAACAAAACAAACAAATAGGTACACAACAGACTTACTGCAGTGTTGCCACATTACCTGCGCTCAATGTGTAACCCACAGCAGTGGTTAATGTAGGCGCAATCGAGCCTCTCGGCTATCGCGGCCAACATGCTGTTAGAGCTCCCCCGCACTCGCCAAACCAACGAGGTGCCTCTCTTGCGCATCGTTGCATAAAAACAGTCAACGCGCGCCTCCGCAAACATTGTCGAGGCGCTGCAGTAACAGGGGAGACCCAAGAACATCCTGAACGCATTGTTAAACTGGACTCGAAGGGCACTGCACGATCTTTGCGTGTAGCTAGACCATAGGCTGCATGTGTAAAATGAAGTGCAGTAGGCTCTAAAGAGAGTAATTTTAACTTCTGCTGAGCATCGTGCGAACCTACGGATCAACATATTCGCTCTGACCGACAGTGCCCTTCGCTCGTGTTCAACGTCTGCATCATCCTTCAAGTCGGGAGTAACTAAGTGGCCTAAGTACTTAAAAGTATCTACTCTTTTTAAGGGTGTGCCATTCAACTTTATAGGTGGCATATTGTTAACTTTTCTTTGCCCGCCTTGAAAGACCATACACTGACTCTTTTTTACATTGTACAATAGACCGTGGTCAGTTGCATAACGCTCACACGTACTCATCAGCTTTCGGAGTCCGCAGACCGAGGCACTCAGCAGCACCATATCGTCCGCGTAGCTGATGTTATTGAAACAAACGCCATCTATATAACAACCGATATGTTGCTCGCTGAGTGCCTCGATCAGCCCATTAATGTATAGATTGAAAATAGAAGGAGAGCTTAAACCACCCTGCCTCACCCCACATTCCAACCTATACGGGTCCGACAATGTGCCCGCCCACTTGACATAGTTCACCTGGTTCCCGTACCAGTACTTAAAGATGGTGATAAGTTCCTTGGGTATATGAGCTGCTTTCATTTTATCCCACAGGATATCATAACAGACCAGGTCGAAAGCCTTGGAAAGGTCAAGGAAGCAGGCGTACACAGATGTATTCCTCTTAGTGTAATATTTGACAGCACTCTTCAGACACAATATCGCAGTTTCCGTAGACAGTCCCGGTCGAAATCCGAACGGGTTATGGTGCAATTTTAAGTACGTGTTTAATTGTGTATTCAGAATGCCGTCAAATACCTTCGCACATATTGTTGCCAAGGAAATAGGTCTGTAATTAGACATGTCTGATAAATCCCCCGCCTTATTTTTTACTACCGGTACTACGATAGTCCTCATCATGTCGTCAGGAAGGTACGAGTGAGATATGCAAAAGTTGTACAACATGGCCAGCACTCTGCACATATGAGGCCCAGCGTGCTGCACATGTTCTACACTCAATCCATCATGGCCAGGTGATTTGCCTTTTGAAATAGATTTCACTGCCATTGATACATCTCTAGCCGTAACCCTGGTATCAACACATTCCCCACTCATCCCACCCCCACCTCGAGACGAAGAAAATGGTCCCAACGGTGACCTAATAGTAAAATTATTTTTAAATTTATCCGCAATGCCTTTTAAATCATTGGAGCCGTCAACAGTCACTGGAAGACCCGGCCGCGCCCCCACACAATTGGTATTTTTCCAAAAACCACTGAAATCTTTCGCGCTATGCTTAGCAGCGAGAACGTCCATCTTTAGTTGGTCTTGATGGTTTTGACACCATTTTAAACGCGATTTAAATATTTTTCTGCTCTCGCACATCTTAGTGTACATATCACCAGTGGTAGGACTACCACATAATAGCCATTCCCGAAAACTCGCCCGGGCCACCCCATGACTGTCGCTAACATGTTTATTCCAACCAACAATGATTTTAGGTCTACGTTTATTCTGCTTACGCCCGCCTCCCCCACCCCCCAAAGATGCCTGAGATAATGCAAGCACAATGTCGGAGTAAAGCTTATCGATAACTTCGCTGTGAGTAGGGTCATTACAATACCGGTCGCTACACTCTTGAAACTCAGTAGGAAAATCAATAAGTTTAAGACGTTTATGACATTCAGTTCTATATTGTGTAATAAGGTCATTGGTTTTCTTCCCCCACACAATTCCGTTATTAGACACACTTGGAACAATTGTAACTGGAGTCAAACACTCCAATTTACATTCACATATAACGGGAAAATGATCTGACCACAATACGTCATAATTAACATAAACATTACACACTGAGACAGCAGCGGACTGCGACACAACACAATGGTCTCACCAACGCTTAGACCCACACGCTTGAAAATCCACGCCACGCCACGCCACGCTTGATAAGTGAATGTATCAGAATTTAAACCTAATTCATTTACGTCCATAAGCACCCATTTGAACTCATCCATAAAATAATCAATTCATTAAAAAATAATTCTCCGGGATGAGCATTAAAATCCCCTAAAACAAAAATAGGTTCGTTTTCATAATCGTTACTAATAGCACTTACAGTTCCCATACAGTCAGTAAACATCGTCAGGTTCTCCGATTTGTTTGTCGGCATGTAGACACACACTACTATAAACGGACTAGCGGCCGTATTAATGCGTATAGCACACACTCGCGGGTTATCGCAAACGATCACAGTGACACTAGGAAACACACGGGTATTCCATAGAAGCGCGGTACCGCCGTACGGCCTGCCACGCAGTAGACCCGCCGTCGTGTCCACAGCTGATGTCCCTTTGCAGCTAAATCTGCTGTCTATACTATTTAAATACGCCAATTCTTCCGGAAGTAGCCAGATTTCTTGCAGTGCTATCAAAACACACTCGTCGCACAACTGTCGAATATCGCTCACAGCGCTCTTCACGTTTTTGTAATTGTAACTGGCAAACTTATAGGTCGTATTATCCATGGTTAGAAGGTAATGGACCGATGTTAGCGGATTCTCCGTCCACTTTTCGATGTCTATAATGCACGAAGCGTCTAAAGATAATTCCTTCAGGCCATATTTTTTCGTCTAAATAGATAGATACATTCGACTCGGATACAAAGAACTTGTAGGCTTTGTGATCTAATACTTTTTTCGTATTTACCTTTTCTAAGAACACCGTCTCGTGTGTTTTCGTTTTTATGTAATCAACAATGTCAGACTCTAATGTATCTTTATGCACATTCGTTATAAAAATAGGTATTTTTTTAACAGCAGCTTTGAAAGATGATATAGTCCCTTCTGCTTTACCTCTTTCCCCCAAATACCTATACTTTTGCTTCTTTTTATTCCTGTTGACTGTTTGCCAAGGATTACCTTCCATGTCGTTGTTTATTTGTTCGTTAGACTTAAGTTGTTGACAAACATTATTTTCAGCCATATTATTATTCTCCTGCATTCGTTGTTTAGGAATACTTTTGCCAGCGATAGGTGACTGTATGACTTGCACTTTTTTGACATTCGCGCAGCTGATCGTTTGCGTCGGTACAACCGGGACTACCGGGACAACCTCCGGTACTACCGGGACAGGGGTCCGCGGTGACTCATGTATGTGCATAGTTCGAGTTACCGGCTTACACACCATCGGTTCAGCTTGGCAATTATCAGTTACCGTCTTAGCTGAGGTGGCGACTGCGGTAGGTGACTGTTTGAAGTCCTGCTCATTAGAAGAATAATCTTGGCTCAATGTCAATCCTACAGGGCCACTTTCCATGTTCCAGGCACCCCTTCTCATGTTTACATACCCGGTTGGACTTGTAAATGGAGGAAGTGATGCGTGCTTTAAATTATGTATATCTGCTCGTAAGTAATATTCCACAACTATCACACAACGCCATCTAGTCCCAAGCTAAGCAGAGCTTGTGTTATGGGTACTAGACAACTGATAAACATACTTATATATTTCTAAATACATACATATTATAGATAAATTACACCCAGACACAGAACAAATGATCGTGCTCATCACACAAACATTTGTCCTGGGTGGGAATCGAACCCACGACCTCCGGCATAGCAGTCAGGGTCACTAACCACTAGACCAACAGGCCTGTCGAAAGTCGAAAGTCCTCAAATTGTTTTAGTGTGACACATGAATTCTTAATATTTTCATCAATTTTTCTTTTTCTTATAATCTTCCGTTGATCCGTCGGCAGGGAGTCAAATAATAACGACTTTGATTTACCTATTTCACTACTCGTGAACGAGGACACACAAATTCTTTTTAACGTTTCTTCGTCAATTACTGATAATTTATTTTGCACATAAGCTAATAGTTCGTCAATGATGATATTACAGACGTTACATTTTAACACTTGCGACATTGTTTACAAAGTGCGTCGTCGCACTCAGCGCGGCGGCGCACAAACCAAAACACAACCGATATTGACCCCGGCGCGCGAGTGACTTTAGGCCTGCAGCGCCCACATGGGGACGTTATCGTCCACTTTGGAAAAGGCTGGTCTAGTCGATGCTACCAGCATCACGCAGTAATGCCTTTATGTCTATACCCTTATAGTTCCAAAGAAAAATATATTTTAGCTTAAGATTAGCAGGGCCAAACCTGTAGGGCATATAGATAAGGTCGTGATATGAAAAACCAGCAGTCTGCTCTCAGTAGACTAATACATTATTGGAGTTAGACACAATCATCAGGTGCAATAGAGAAGAGGTGCAATTAGGGAAATGATAAGTGTAAGAATATACCTGAAAGAGCCAGAATACTAAGGATGAAAAATATTGAAATAATAAATCAATTAAAACAGATTTTGGTATCATTTTGTAGTATGTTTTAAATTGTAATAATAAAAATAAAATGCAAAAGCTATATCGTTTCAGTAATTCAACATTTTATGTGGCTGCTAAAGTAGTTGACCAAACTGAAAAATAATAGCACAAATATAAAGTATATTTTTTTTCTAAATATTGGTGTAATTCAAAATCTTATGCATCCAGTATTTCAAAATATATTTTTATATTATAATATCAATATTTCTTAACAATGAAGTTTATAAGGTGACCATAAATAATTCAAACTATGATCAATAACAGAGTATCAGTTTGGGTGCACTTATTTGAATCATTCTTCACTAATCAGTACTTATGATGTACACAATATCAAAGAATAAAAATGATAAATTAACTAATAGTTCATTACCATTGCTTAAATGCTTCATGATTGCTTGCATGCTTCATGCTTGCTTGCATGCTGCATGCTAGTTTGCATGTTGCATGCTTGCTTGCATGCTGCATGAATGGTGTATGCTTACATGCAGCGTGCTATGATTTTTCTGTAGTGGTATTGTTGTGTTTCAATTATTACGGATATGAAATGTATGCCAAAACTTTCCTACCGTTTTATTACTACCGCCGCCACTGCTGCTGTCCTACCGTCCCATCGGACTATGAGAAAGAGAGAAGAGTGAGTGCTTCTGTGTTTGCGCATATACTTGGGCACTATAATATCTTCCGCGGCGATGGCAAGTCTCCGTTGAGATTGGCCGCCGTGGCCGAAATACAATCTGGAGGACTATAAGTATCCAAAATCTTATTTTTTTTCTGGGTGGGAAATCATCTAATGACGTCTCCCGCTCTGGGCGGAGCAAGAAGGCGTCTAAGACTTTACTGAGTTAAACCCACATGTGCTCCTTAAATTTCGTGTGCCAGGGCCACGGTAACAGCAACCTTGGAAGGCATCGGTCCTCGCGGACCTCTTTAATGCGTGCTGACATCTCTTTAAGGCGCTCGTGAAACAAAACGCACCGTCGACCCGGGCTGGTCCTTACCGGGCGCCGAGCTACCCATTGCTCGCCGCCTGCAAGCCCGCGCCTACGGTGGTCGGGAGTCCGCTATGGACGGGGCGTCTCTTGTGGCGGCTAGGGGCGTGAGGGCGCAGTGATTGCCTCTCCCTCACGCGCTGTTCATCCTCCTTCGCGAGCATTACTGCTTCGTAGAAAAAAGTGACTGCTTCTTATGTCCATAAAGGGCATGGCCTAGAACAGGGGCCGGACACGAGAGATCGCCGCTATCAATTGCTTCCACGAGAACATGGCAGTGGTCCGCCCAGGCAACGCAGACCTCCACCGTATGCTCCATTGTGTTCTACAGGCGATCCATGCATTACGTGGAAGGCGTAACACCTGGGCGTTTCCTCCCACCTTATCCTGAACAGGAACCTCTCGAATCAACCGTACCCGTTGAGGACCTGCGTAAGGCGGAAGATTAGGAGGCCGTTGTGCCTTTCCAGCCACTGCTCAAAGACTGCAGGACTGGGTTGCGACAATCGCACTCGCCATGTCGCCATACAATCCCACCAGAGTTCTGTCCGCCGTGCCGTGATTTCACGCGGTGGCGGAATTTTGCTGAGGAGCAGGTGGTTTTAACGCTCGCCTCCGCGGCTAACCCAGCCAGGCATGCATGACGTCTGCTTGTTTACCTGTTTGCATGCTGCATGCTTGCTGCATGTATGGTGCATGCTTCTCTGCATGTTTCTTACTGGAAAAAACCCACTTAAGTTCACAATCAACTATATTTGAATCAAATATGTTATGTATTACCTGCTTCAGGAGTTATGAATTTTTTTCAATCGTCAAACTAATTTGGGTTGTGATATCATTATGCGTAAATAAATTTTAGCTTATGCTTTAGAATGTTATGCTTAATCATTGTTATGATTAGATTAAATTCAGACTTCCCGTGCGTTTTCTTCATATACGTAAGTTTTATTTTATTTGCTCGGTTCTTAAGGGCCCGAGCGTGATGTTATGTATATAGTCTATAGCTTTTATCGATACATGGGCTATCCAACACTAAACGTAGTTCCTGAGATACCTAGATTCAACCAAACAAACTCTTAAGTTTTAAAATATTACAATTAAAAACAAATATCTGGTTGACCGAGTTTTGCTCGGTATTTTTTGGTAAATTGTGTTTAAAATAATAAGTTTATGTTCAAGTTGATTATCGATAAAGTTGGTAACTGAAAACACGAATAAAACGACATTTTATAAAAATAAATCCTAGCTAGATCGATTTATCGCCCCCGTAACCCCTTGTATACTAAATTTCATGAAAATCGTTGGAGCCATTTCCGAGATTCAGATTATATATATATATATATATATATATATATATATACAAGAATTGCTCGTTTTAAGGTATAAGATATAGTGAGTCAACCTTAAAAGGTAGCCAATGCTAACGTGCACTTTTTTTAAGGGGAACCGTTTCGTAATACATAATTGTTGCGTTACTTTAACCGTTTACACGGCGCACGCAACGGAAGTTCTCAAGAGGTATATTTTCCCCGTTTTTGCAACATTTTTCATTGCTGCTCCGCTTTTATTGGTTGTAGTGTAATGTTATATATATATAACACTGAAGGATTTATTCAATTCTAATCAATAGTTCCTGAGATCGTGGCGTTCTACCAAACAAACAAACAAACAAACTCTTCAGCTTTATAATACAAATATTAGTAAAGATTAATGTTATGTGGACGACCAACTTCATTAAAGTTATTAATTATCGATTACATCAAAGACAATATCGTGATGAAGTTTTTCTGATTGTCAATACATTTAATTTACTGTTGATTAGTTATTGTATCATTTGAGTATTTGGCTTCTGTTATAATGGACATATTCTGTAATATTAAAATGAAACATCATACGCATACTGTAGATAAAGATGTACAGTCTATGCTTTTTCCTTTAAATATTATCTTTCCTACATGTAATATTAAAAATCAAGTTATTGCTCCAAATAGTCGCATCACAAATTTTGTTTCAATGAGTGTTACAGTGATATATATGATATTATATATACACTTTAACTATACGGCCTGGTATAAAGTTACTCCAGAATACACTTCAGTCCTATCAGACTTTAACTGCATCTTCTATTGTTTCGGTTTCACCTTGAATTTCGTGATCAGAATCATTCAATCCAAAAACTATGTCCAGTTTGTCTTAACTTTTCAAAAAGTGCACAGATTTCTCAACAATGAAATCCGTTCTCACCATTTTGTTATTTGGAACTGGATTTTAGTCATTGGGGCTCTGGTTGTATATGCCATATTTCTAATTACTTTTTATATACTGCTAAGTATACCTGGCTATTTCACATGTGTTTGCTACTGCTTTGTTGTTTTTGATTTAAATACTATTTATGCTACGCAATTATTAAACTTGTTGGAAAATAAGGTTCGTCTATGGAACATTGAAGTTTTGAAATTTCAAGAAATAGAAGACATACTCGTATGTAAAGAAAATCATAGCAAAGAATTATATAAAGCTTATGTTAATATATTAGAATGTTATAAAATACATGAAGTTTGTTCCCAAGAATTCGTAAGTAGTTTACAGTAAATTAATGAAACTTCTATCTCAAACAAATAAATAAAATATAAACAAGTGAGTAAATAAATTACGGGCTTAAAAATATATTTTTCAATCTTTCAGATTCTCTATTATATTTTAGAAGTATTCATCCATTCTCTTGTATATATTCAGCAAACAATTGACACTTGGAGCAGAGTACAATATTCCAAAGTGAGTTTTCCTTTATGTCATTGAATGGGGAGCAAGCCGACGGTTCATCTGATGTTTAAAGGTCTATGCTACCTATAGACATCTGCCAAAGCAATCACAGATGGGATGTTATCCCTGTGTCTATGCTGGAATCTCTCCCTGGCTTGAACCCGATCCACGTGTGTACCGTCTTGAAAGCATCCGGTACGAGCTGTTTCATCATTTTTATTTTATTTGTAGGTGGTAGCAAATTTGGCGTTGGTGTTTACATCTTTATGGGTGATGAAGAATTTGATGTGGCAAACAATGTTGAGTCATGAATGCGCTAAATTCTACTCAGCCATGCAAAGTGTTCAAGATACTTGCGCAGTTATTTTGAAATCAATTTGTTCTGGTAATTTTTTCATGTAATAATATACAATAACCACTAACGTTCACTCTACTCTAACTATGTGTTCTTTCAGATAACAAGAGAAAGCTTTGCAAAAACGTAATGCGCTTACATCGAGCATCTTTCAACAAGCTACGTGTGTGTGGTCTGTTCTACATAGACGCTGCGTTACAATTAAGTCTGATCAGTCTTCTTTCTAACTACACTATAGTATTGTTACAATTTGCATTTCTGTAGTCTTGTCAACAGTGTCGTTTCCGTGCTTTAGAAATTGTTAGTTGCTACATAAGGCAGTAAAAAATATATCTTCTGAATTTTGCATTGAAGAATGTTTGTGTGCTAGATCTATCAAAAATTTATTTCAGTTTATAAAATGTTATAAATTAACTTATGTTGAGAAACATTTACATAAACTTAAAGTTTCTTTTACAATACCAAAATACGTATGGTGTGAATGATATAGAATGAGACAATACTGAATGGTGATGTGACATTGTCACGATGTTCATTTCATTACATATTTTCTATTTTTGTAGTATTTAAATTGTGATCATTTGTTCAGGCTTCGCTTTTACATTTATAGGAACAAAAATTGTCCTGTAACATGATATTTTAAATTGTCACATTACCAAGATGAATAGAGTTAAAGATGGCTTTAATAAGTCCACATATTTTTACCTCATTATATTTAAAAAAATAATTAAATTAACGCTGAATATCTCTTCGTCACATGATGACTGTTGTGTTACTATTATTTATTTATTTAAACCTTTCGCACACAAAAATGTACAAAGGCGGCGGCGTGGACCTCAGTTATCTAATCATATTGAAATATTATTTTTTGATAAGAGGCAGATTTAATTCTAGACGCCAAAGTCATAGGATTTATTTTATTATATTTTGCTGAACATTCATTTGCAAGGCAGAAAGCGAATAACAGAACATTACTGAAATTAGTAGGAATGCGAACACTCAGATGCTGTGCCCAAGTCATGTGCATTCTTTGGTACACGCAGCTTCATTATGTGGTTCCCTCCAAAAGGCATGTGCTTTTAAATCCGTGATAGGCCTAAGTTGGCTTTTATATTTTGAAAAAACATTATAATACAGTTAATGTATTGTTTTTGTTAATAAATAAGTTTAAGTAAGCATTTCTTTTTTTTAAGTCTGTTTTTAATATTGTTATTTTCCAATAAAACGTTAATACTCTTATTATTACGTATAAGGACAAGCAACAATACGGTTAATACTTACAAGATCTTAATCATTGTCTATATAGACTGGAGGTTTCAAGACCGCATGGTGTGTATAAGATTGCAGGTTCAAATCTCAAGCAGGAAACATTGCTTTTAGTGCTATGGGTTTTTTCATTTTCTATTTCACGAATATTTTTATTTTGTTTTAGTAATATTTTAAATAAAGAATTAAAAAATCAAGAAAAATAAAATACTTTAATCTTCATTTGATGATATTTATTATTGCTGTTACTTGACAAAATATTCGTATTATTTTACTACAAAGATAGATATATTATACAATATGATTTGATAATTTAGAGATAAAATAATATTTAAATATTTTACCAACTGACACAAGTGAGTCCTAAGTCCCTAGACAAGTGACATCTGCGTATTAACGTAAACGATAAAAAACAACCGACTTCCTTAAAAAAAACACTACAAAGTCAAAAATAACTTTAATTTTGAAAGTCGGTGTCTTAGGCTCTGTATTTAAGGTTTTTGCCACCGACTTCCGAAATTAAAGTTATTTTTGACTTTGTAGTGATTTTTTTAAGGAAGTCGGTTGTTTTTTTTTTTGTAAAAAGTTTTTATTTTTTAACCTTTTAGTTGTGGTAGATACTCCGCACTAATCTAATCGCGTTATTCGTTCATTTGTCGTGCAAATACGTAATGCAAATTTAAGACTTATATGGTTTTCACATGGACCCCATTGTTCAAAAGGAACCAAATTAAAATGCTACCTTTCGGGAAGCACCAGCTTTCAAATAAAAAAGAATCATCAAAATCGGTACACCCAGTCAAAAGTTATGTGGTAACAAACATACGATATTCGTTCATTTGTTGCGCAAATAATATACTTAATGCAAATTTAAGACTTATATGGTTTTCACATTGACTCCATTGTCCGAATGGAACCAAATTAAAATTAGTCCATTCGGAAAGCACCAGCTTTCAAATAAAAAAAGAATCATCAAAATTGGTTCACCCAGTCAAAAGTTATGAGGTAACAAACATAAAAAAAAATAAAAAAAATACAGTCGAATTGATAACCTGGCTTGTTGGCTTCCTTCTCAAAGTTGTGTCTACCGAGCTGTATGACTTGTCCTAAGTAGACATACTCCTTCACAACTTCGAGAAGCGGACCCTCGATGCGGATTGGACTACCCTCCTTTTTTTGAAGTTGGTTAAAAATAGGAAAAACTAGAAATATTTCAGATTGATATATGCTAGCGAAATTGCACTTGATCTGTCCGGTCGTCTCTGCGACAGTAAAAGAGCCAAGGTTTGAAGCGTTTGAAACTTGTCTAGGGCCTTAAACCTAATTTAGCAGGATTACAATCATGAGCATAATGAGTGAATAAACATGTTATCAGATAATCAATGAACATCTCTTATTAAGTCATAATATCTACTTAGATCATTTCGTTTTCAAGTAAAATAGTGGGATCAAATAAGTTTAATGTTTTCGTTGTTTTGGACTTCACTTCAATTGAATCCCATTTTAAAACCATTTGACGCCACATATTTTCTATTGGATTTAAATTCGGACTTGTCGATGGCCAACAGATGACAATAATACCAGCCTGAGTAGTTAAACATTCCATCGTTATACGCGAACGATGGACCGAACAGTTATCTTGAACAAAATCGATCTGTCCTTTTGGGTAAACAACTCGCACTGTTGGCATCATAACATCTTGCAAAAGCAGATTGTAGAAGGTCTGGCCGTTCATGCGCCCAATTGCCAGTTCCATAGATGACATCAATCCCTATTAGTCTGAAAATAAAAACGAAGGTTATTTTTTTTTTGTTATTAGACATTTTTCTTGAAACAATTGTCATGAAGTTTAAAATAGAATAAAATCTATAACACAGTATATAAGAATTTAATACTTTTATAAAATTATATAAGTAATCATAATTAAATATACTTAAAATTATAATAAATAAATAGTTATATATGTAAGTTTATATTTGTGAAATACAACATTATGTAATTAAATGGGGTGGAATACACATATTAATTTACTCATTGAAAGGTAAACTTACCCAGTGTAAAGTGGATGTGAACGGCGATGTAGTGTGAACCTTAGCTATATTCCGATGATGTTCAGATTGATCCGTATAGATCCCAGTAGTCCTCCGACCTTGAATGATCGATGGACTTTGTCTTAACATCGCCGGTTTCTTGGCATCTGCGCACCCAACAGCGCACCTTTGTCTGCCTATAGAAAACAATTGTTTTTAATAAGTTATTAAATACCATTCAAAGAATGCCACAAATAACTCAAAAAAAAAAAACGGAGAACACGAATTATATTTAACTTACTGTTTTACCAAGCTGTCTCGCAATTCCTTTTATGGTCACTATTTGTTCATACAGAACCACTGTTTTTGTTCTCATAAAATAAGGAATCATTTTATAAAATATTGCGTAAATTGTCGTCGTTTACATTTCGTCGTTTTAAGGCGGCCCCCTTTACCATCAATTAAATTGCGCAATATTACGAATTGTGCAATATTTTTGACCGTATAGTGTTGATATTGAAGATTGCGCAATCACTGAATGAAAGTTTGAGCATGTTTAATTTTATTTGACCATATTTTTCCATTGCATCATGTAGGGTCAGTATTGCGCAATATTTTTTAGTATGTTTTTTTCTTGAACGAGGAGTACACGGGAATTTCTGGTGGGAAATTAAACGCGTCGCTTGGGTTTTTGTTATATTTTTCCAAAAACTGAGTTGTGATGAATTTTACGGCAGAAAGTGGTGTAGTTTTGTACTGTAAACTGTATTAATACTATTTTCCGATTGAACACGAAAACATTGCGCAGTTCGTATTATTGTGCAATATATTTGATCGTTTGGATTCAAAGCGTTTGATTTGATTTGATTTGATTCAATCTTATTTTACAATAAAATGTATTGTACAGTGTTATTATAGGTCTAGGGGCCGCCTAAGTGAACGTATACATCAAACGTTGTAGTTGTAAATTGAGGGTGTGGATTAAATTTATAAAGAAAACGTACGTAAATACCCTCAAGCTATGACATCTAGACAGAGACCTAACTATAAAGTGACTCGGACGATAGTAGATAACAATTTCATCTCAATTCACATGAACTCGCTGGCTATGGTATGTATTGTGGCTTTTTATTCGTGAAGTCAATGTGGATATACTTGTTTTCATTAAGTTTGATACGCCATGTTGCACTCCACTCATAAACATGATTTACGGACTCTTGAACCTTTTCTACGGCTTCTCGTAACTATTTCCAACAGCCAAGATAACGGTGTCGTCAGAAAAGGTTGCAATTACCCCATTTTCTAGCTCAGGAATATCATAGGTGTATAATAGATACAGGACCGGGCCTAGTACACTTCCTTGTGATACGCCAGCTTTTATTTGCCTAAGGTTTGAGTAGGCATTTCCTTGTCTCATTCTAAACAATCTGTTTGATATGTAGGACTCTATGATATCTGAAAACTATTGAGGCAGCATTGTTCTTAACTTATAAATGAGGCCATCGTGCCACACTTTGTCCAACGCCTGTGCAACATCAAGGAAAACCGTGGAGCACACCTTCTTCTCCTCTAGTGTCCTTTCAATAATATTAGTGATTCTATGTACTTGGTCGAGTGTAGAGTGTTGTTCTCGAAATCCGAACTGGTAATCGGGTATTAGATTTACAGCTTCAATAAGAGTCTTCAATCTCTTGAGACAAAGTTTCTCAAATAGTTTTGACAACACTGGTAACAATGAGATTGGTCTGTAAGATGTGGTTTCCCAGGCTTGGCTATTATGATGACCTCAGCTACTTTCCACATGTCAGGAACGTGTTTCAACCGAAATACAGCATTAATGATCGTGGTAAGCTTAACTATAGCTTTACGTGGCAGGTTCTGTAAAACTTCTCCTGTACTTAAGTCGTAACCAGGGGATTTTCTTCGATTAAAATTACACTTAATTTCTCTAGATACTTCTTTTAGGGTAACTAACTTAATATCTGTACTAATGTGTACTCCCTGAATTAACATCACATCAGTCTGGGCTTAATTTAGTTGGAATATTTGCTCTAAAAGCTCAGCGAATCTTAGGGCTTTTTGTTCGTCGGTCACTGCCCATTTTCCATTTACTTCCTTGATAGGAGGAATTTGCACGATCACTCGTTTTATATGCTTCGTAGCTTTCCAAAGCGAGTAGCCGGTTTAGTGTCAGTCGTTAATTGGCTAAGGTAGCTGTTTGTTAAGGAGTCATTGTGGTGTTGAATTTCTTTCGTAAGGCACTTAGTGAGGTTGTTCAACAGTGCGCACTGTGAAGTTTTAAATTGGAATACTTACATTTTAGGGTTCCGTAGCCAAATGGCAAAAAACGGAACCCTTATAGATTCGCCATGTCTGTCTGTCTGTCCGTCCGTATGTCACAGCCACTTTTTTCCGAAACTCTAAGAGCTATGCTGATAAAACTTGGTAAGTAGATGTATTCTGTGAACCGCATTAAGATTTTCACACAAAAATAGAAAAAAAACAATAAATTTTGGGGTTCCCCATACTTAAAACTGAAACTCAAAAAAAAAAATTCATCAAACCCATACGTGTGGGGTATCTATGGATAGGCCTTTTAAAATGATATTGAGGTTTCTAATATATTTTTTTTTCTCTAAAAAGAAAAGTTTGCGCGAGAGACACTTCCAAAGTGGTAAAATGTGTCCCCCCCCCCGTAACTTCTAAAATAAGAGAAAGATAAAACTAAAAAAATATATATGATGTACATTACCAGGTAAACTTCCACCGAAAATTGGTTTGAACGAGATCTAGTATGTAGTTTTTTTTAATACGTCGTAAATCGTAAACCGCAATTTACCTTTCATTCAATCAACTCAAGTATAAAAAATAAAAACATTTATTTTCATAAACATAAACCTTATGCATAAACTGTGAATATGTACAGATTTGTACGGAACCCTCGGTGCCTGAGTCCAACTCGCACTTGGCCGGTGTTTATTTGATATTTACATTTTGGACGTTAAAAACGACTTGGTGACTCGAAGATTTATAATTCCGCTTCTTATGCACTAGTTTAATACCATGGACTTGTGCTAATTAGACTTTTTCAGAGGCTTGCTTTGGAACCTGCATTTTATATGCCACAAATGCCATTTATTTTTTACTAGCATACAAATGACCTTCTTAGTCTAACATCTGAATTTCGACCTATTAAAATCGATCAACTCAGCCTATCGCAGTCCACTGCTGGACAAAGGCCTCTCCCACGCTAGGACGCTACGCTTGCCGATACGCGGTCTTCACTTCAGGACTCGTCTGCTCCACCGGCTATCAGTCCTTTGACAGACATAGCCAGCTCACTACCACTTCAACTTGCTTACCCTGCGAGCTATGTCGGTAACTCCAGTTCTTTTCCGGATAATTTCATTTTTAATTTTATCCTTCAAAGAAACTCCTAGCGAACCCGGTTCATAGCATGCTCAGCGACCTTGAATTTATGGACCAGCCCAACTATCAGTGTCCATGTTTCGGCAACGTATGTTATTACGGGCAGGACGCACTGGTTGAAGACCTTAGTCTTCAGACAATGCGGGATAGGAGACGAAAAGACTTAACGTAATCTTCCAAATGCTGCCAAACCCAATTGGATCCTCCTGTTGGCTTCCTTCTCAAAGTTGTGTCTACCGAGCTGGATGACTTGGCCTAAGTAGACATACTACGACTAAGTAGACCCTCGATGTGGATTGGACTAGGCAAGACGTGCCAGTTGAACATGACTTTCGTCTTGTCCAAATTCATGCCGGGGCCAACCCGCCGGGAGGCTTCATTCAGGCTGTGCAGCATCTGGTCCAACTGTTTCAGCGTCTTTGCCATTACGACGATATCATCGGCAAAGCAAAGGTGTGAGATGTACTCGCCGTTCACAATGATACCCTGTCCAGTCTAGTCTAGAGTCTTGAATACGTCCTCCAATGCATTGGTAAACAGTTTCGAGGACATGACATCCCCCTGTCTCACCCTTCTAAGCAGTTGGATGGGGGTGGTTTTTTTATCTTGGATCTAGACAGTCATCGTGGCAGCGTCATACAAACACCTCAGCACTTTGATGTAGTGCCAGTCAATTCGACATCGTTGCAGAGTTGAATATTTTTGTGTCCTATTTTTTGTAATTCTTAATTTTTTGTAATTCTTAAACAGGAAAACTAAAATAGTGTTTTATTTTTGTATAAATAAAATAAAACATTGGGCTCGTTTTGTTGCGTGTTTGAATGACTATCATTTTATACTAGCGCTTGTAAATGAATCGCATCACGACCAGGCTACCAGATGGTAGATCGGAAGTTTTGAAACCAATGTGAGGTTAGAAAATAATTTCAACGCAGTACTAACCCAAACAAACTGCAGCAACACAATAGTATAGTTAGAAATCAACAAGATGTTTTTTAGCGGTAGAGTTGCATCAACGTAGAACATACCGCATGCATCCATTTTGTCAAATGACTTTGTATGTAAGCGTTTAATATTCTTGTACAGCCTTTTTTCTTTATATGCTATGATTAGGGGTGTAATGATTAACAATACAGTTTTATTAATTTAATATCTAATGGGCACATTTGGTGGTAAATATAAGCACCTTTATATATACCCAAGATATCGTAGGTGTTTTGCCGTATCTGAAAAATGTCTGATGTGCCTATCATAACACTGGGTCTCCTACCCTTCAAACCGGGACATAGTAACGCTAATTGGCAACAGAAAACGGAAAAGTGACGGTAATTCTCCAGATCAACGGAGAACGCAACTAGGTATATACATGTATATCCCACATGGGTTTCAAATTTTGGTTTTGTTAAACACCCAATCCTAGTGGGATCGGCTGTTTTACAAAACCAAAATTCGTTTTACAAAACAGCTCCGTTATGTTAAATAGCTTAATAAATTTCAGAAAGAAATTATTGAACAATATAAAAACAATAATGAAACATATACTTGCGGGACGATAAATACCTGTACAGTTTGAATTCAACAAGACTGCGCATCTGTCCTGAATTTTATTAACAGCAGTATAGAAGTTTTCTATCTCCATGCTCAATATGGTTTCTAACAACAAAGCTTTACTAAGCCAAGTACTAATCAACCATACTAAGAATGAATATTGTTCACCTTGAAAAAAAGAAATGTGGCTTAGCTTCTAGTGTTGTGCATTCTATATTAAAATGTACTAGCTAATAAAGAGAAGATCAGCTGTACGAATTTGGATGAAATAAGAGACATGAGTAGGCCATGACCTGAATACGGAATTTTTCTTCCGATATTCCCACGGGATCCAGATTTATGCGGGTAAAGCTGAAAGCGGGTAATATTATAGCACTAGCTACGCCTTTCAGCGTGATATTTCGTATCAACCATAGATGATATATATCATCTATGGTTGATACCAAATATCATGCTTCATTTTTAAAACCTCTAAAAATCCGGGTTTAAAATGTACAGATATCAATGGGCATATTAGATCAAATCAATTTTACATAAAGCGAAATTCAAAGAAAAAAGGAGCGAGTTTAGTGGCAGGATCGAAAGAATGAAATAAAGTAATTAAATTCGTATGAAGGCTTTTTAAAGCAATCATTCTATAGTCGAATACTCACATCGTTCTCAAGTGCTGAATGAAGGTGAATCAAAATGTTGCAGAAAGAGCTCGTAGAGTGAAACACGATCTGTAATTATTTTGACGTTGGTATAAGAATTTATAAACCAACTGAGAAATATTCCATTTACAAAGAATCCAAATAGTTTGTTGATAAATTGTTTCTTTCTTACCATTTTTTGAAAAGAAAGCTTATAGATGTCATAGCAATCTAATATATGAACATAGGTCTGGTATAATCTATTACAATAATCTTCTGTGTTTCTATCTTCTGAGCTTTGATAATTCCAAGTTTGAATCTTCCAAAGATCAACTTTATTTTTTAGCAACTTAATAAGTCTGATAGCATAAACCATATTCATATCAAAACTGGTTACAATTAAGCCACAAAAAATATTGTAAGATGGAAGTTTAAGGATTGTACAAAAGTAAATTATAAAATTAATATTAAAACTCGAAATTGCGATGACACTTAACCAATTACCAACGATGAAATGTTTGAATGTGGTCTTATTATTAAGAAATCTGTGAATATACAATAATCTATACTATAATATTATAAAGCTGAAGAGTTTGTTTGTTTGTTTGATTGAACGCGCTAATCTCAGGAACTACTGGTTCGAATTGAAAAATTCTTTTTGTGTTGGGTAGCCTATTTATTAAGGGAGGTTATAGGCTATATAACATCACGCTACAAC
Source organism: Aporophyla lueneburgensis (assembly GCA_932294355.1). Classification (NCBI taxonomy): domain Eukaryota; kingdom Metazoa; phylum Arthropoda; class Insecta; order Lepidoptera; family Noctuidae; genus Aporophyla; species Aporophyla lueneburgensis. Next base: position 12,057,913 of record OW028735.1, read on the forward strand.
TAAGAGCAGCGGAGCAGTAATGAAAAATGTTGCAAAAACGGGGAAAAATTATTCCTTTTGAGAGTTTCCGTTGCGTGCGCTGCGTAAACGGTTAAAGTAACGCAAAAATCATGTATGACAGAATTGTTTCTTTTAAAATATTCTAAAAAAAAGTCCGCGAGAGCATCTGTCTATCTTTTAAGGTTGACTCACTATAACTCAAAAGGAGCGATCAGCAACGAAAAATGGACGAAAACTAGCAGGCAAATCGATGCGACGGGAAGGGTCAGGGGAGCAAAAATTTGACGCGGACGAAGTCGCGGGCAGAAGCTAGTTTCAAAATAAATGTCACATTTTCACTGGCTTGAAAAATAACGGCGAAAAAATTAATCAATATTCCAATAGGAGGAAAGATAAAATCGAAACAGTTCATTGCGACATTGTTAAATTTACAATATTCTGAAAGATGTTTACTGAATATCCGGCAATAGAAGCGATAGAAAAGAAAAGATATGAATATTAGCGTGCCACACATAAACATTGAACACGATCGAGCATTATTTCGGAAAATTAAATTTTCCTTGATTCTATACTTGGACCAAAAGTAAATATGTTGCGTAATGTTCAAGGGTAGAAGCATAGACTGCAATCTATGTCAACGAAGCTATGTGCTGCAATGTCCCATCTGCAACTGCGGCTACTACTCAATTTATCTTTTAAATACTTCATTTTGAAAATCCTAAAAAAAATCCAATTAGATGTACGTTACTTCTTCAAGAAGTGGTAAACTGAATTAAAGGGAGCTTCAGAATTACGTATTACAACGCTTCCTTGAACATTAACGTAATTGACACACAAATATCCGTACAAACTTATGTATCTTCATAACAACTCTAATACGTACTTAATATTAATATAGAGAGACGAAATTTGTTTCTTTGTAAGTTTGTAAACAGGGGGTACATCTCTGGAACTAATAGTTGCATTTTTTTGCATTTTATAGCCCAGTTTTTGCGGAAGATAATAGTTTATTAGATTGTTACTATGTAGGGGGTAATCTCTATAAATATCGACAGGTATTTAAAAAAATATGTTCTCATTTGATAACTGAGGACTATTTCGGTTATATTAAGACCGATGTTATTTGAAGACCACAGGAATCCGCTGGATGCGGGAAGCACAAAACCGGTTGTAGTGGCGGAGCTTGGGGAGGCCTATGTCCAGCAGTGGACGTGAAATTATGATATTGATCCTAAGAACCCGAGTAAATCGAATAATCACAATATCACGCGGACGCAGTCGCGGGTGCAGCTAGTCTACAATTGTATTCAAGTGTTTCATCAATAAAATTTGTAGCTGTTATGTGTGCCTTGACCAATTTATTTGTGGAATATGAGAAAGCTTTTATATTGTATTTAAAATGTTATTGCTTTTATGGTATCCAGCTACACTGGTCAACCATTATGATATTTGTAAAATATAATAGAATAATATTTATTTGCTAAAAAACATGGTATAAAAGATCGTAAAAAATAAATAACAAGAGCATACATGTTTTTGCTTAACATTGCAGTAATAAAATACCATCCTTCGACTCAATCAGACATGTGGCAGATGCTCAAATCCCTTCTTCTTATTAGCGTGTCGATAGCTTTCTAAACAGAGTTATCGCAGGTTTTGGCTATGAACTTACTCTCCTTCACCTTTATAAACCAGAAAAGAACTGATTTATCTATAAAGAGCCAAACCAGTTTTCTTGAATCATAGTTAAGAACACTCTCGATAAAGTTACCTTTTAAGTAAAACAAATAAAAAACAGCCGCTTGGGAGTTACTATGCAACAGACAGACAGACAAAAACTTATAGTACTAGTATCTCTCTTTAACTTAGGGCGTAAAAAGGACGTAAACGGTCCGTGTCCAGTGTTTCTTAATCCAAGCTAATATTACAAAATATGTAAGTTATTTTTATATGGGAACACCCAAATACTCCGAAATATTTTATTCCGAATTTCGATGTTCCTATTTTCAAAAGTCCGAATTTCATAATACCTAAGAATTATAATGTCTATTATTAAATATCACGAAATTTATTTTACCGAAAGTCGTAAATGCAATTTGTTAGTTTTCCGATTTTCATACGTTCGAAGAATCAAATGCTCGAAGGGTTCTCGGTCCGAAAAACGACATTCCGATTTTCAGTGCTCCGAATAAACTAAAAGTCAACATGTTGTGCTACAAAATTTAGTGACAGAAACGAATCGCTGCAAAACCGACTTCACGCAGTCTTGTCTGCCCTACCCCTAGAGTGTAATTTAAACCCACGTAGGCGCGGAGGGGTGGGGCGGCCCGCGTGCTGAGGAGCAGGTGGTTTGAAGGCCCGCCGCCGCGGCTGAGGCTGGCCGGCGCAGCCGGGCAGCAAGCCGAAGCTGCGGTGGTGAGCGTTAAGACCATCTGCGACGATAAGCACGCGTGGGGCCGCCTAAACCCCGCAGCGCCGGAACCGTGACAGAAACAATGCTTGCTGCATGCTTGCTTACTTGCTGCATGCCTGCTTGCTTGCTACTTGCCTACTTGCACGCTGCATGCCTACTTGCATGTTGCATGCCTGCTTGCATGTTGCATGCCCACTTGCATGTTGCATGCTTGCTTGCATGCTGCATGTCTGCTTGCATGCTGCATGCCTGCTTGCATGCTGCATGCTTGCTTTCAGATTTTTCAATTCTACCTCCTCATACTAAACATAATATTATACTTCTCTCTGACTATTCGGTTTTACAAGACGTTTTTATTTAGGAATTGTATTAATCGGTATTTTAATAATCGGAATTCGTATTTTTGATGTTTAGAATTATCATTAAGTCGGACTTTTTGTTATTCGATCTATTGAAATTGGTATATTGAGAATAGTAATTATAAACGTTAGGAAAATTGAAATTTAGGAATTATAAAAATAGGAGTAATGATAAGTCGGAGTTGTTATATTCGGAATTTTGAATCATTCGGAATTATGAAAATCGGTGTTTGAAATTCGTATTTGTGACTGTCGGAATAAAGTTTTTCGTATTATGTAGTGTACCCTTTTTATATCGGTATTATATTTCGTATTACTTCCAACTTCGTCGTGAGCGATGTCGTGAGTAAAATCTAGTTATACACCATGACATTTTAATCGTCTTACAACGGTAGCCCGTTTCATGTAACTAATGACTATTACACATCCATAAGAAAAAAAATAACATTTGAATAACTAAAAAATAAAAATATTATTCATGATGATGACGCATGACGTAGTTTGAAATTTGATATTTTGTCTCATGAAAATGGGAATAGAGTGATTTAGTCGACTCATGCACTGAGTAGGTATGTTCTCTACCGTATGTCACGTAAACATTATTAACGTGATGTTTCATAATTCTAATTAGTATTTATTTTGCTTAGTACCTTATATTAATGAATGGTAAGAATTCTTTATCACGCCTAAAGGTATATTATGTCGAATAGATTGAGTGGATAACCTTTGTAAGGCAACTAAAACATCACGATGTGTAAGGAATGTTGTAAGGATAGTGACGTACGGTTAGAGTGAGCATGCACACAGGTACGCGCGTGGCACAGCGTCGTGTAAGTTAGCAAAGCTACAGTTATCAATAAAATCTATCAAGTGCATGTTGGTCTACGTACAATGAGTGGTTCTGTAGTTGAAATGAATTTATCGCAAGAAAAAACCTAACTGTGCATTTGACCAATATTTTCTCCTATACATCGAAATACAATCATGGTCGATTCTTCAATAGCCAATGTAATTTTGTAATCACAAAAGAAAGTGTGGTAGACCTACATAGTAATGACTTACGGACTTTACCTTTATTTGTTCTGCGTGACTTTGCTTTTTGCCAAATTTCATGACTCCCAAATTAGATCAAAGAAAGCAAATCAAAGGTTATTTATTTGCGAATATCTTAATATGTCGCATTAAGGGAATACAATATTATCTTATTCAGTTAACAAATACGCTTAGTTTTTTTAAGCCTACATGGCCTACAGCTTGTTATTTCTCATGCTGGAAAGGTGTGCATCCTTTCGTATACTGAGATGGAACGATCATTGCTAGCTCATTGAGTTTTAGCGATATTAGGTCAAAAATTCCAGGTTCCTTCACAATGCTTTCTGTATCCATCAACCAATGATGTTGTAGATATTTGAAAAATTCCCAAATTATATTGATGGCTATAAGAAACACAAAGAGAAGAAGACAGGCTGCGCCAGCCACGAAAAAGATGGGATAAGGCTAAAGTGAAGATGGATAATAAGCCATATTGATCAGAATATTGCAGGTTTTGAAACCTTAGGGTCACAGCACACATATCAACTCGTAAACGGATCGTAACCGTATCAACTCGAGCCGTTCAGTATGATTTGTATGGACTCCCTACTGCAACGCACACTAATCGGAATCGTAACGTAATCGCCTCGCCTCCGGACAAGCTCACGAACCGCGATGTGGCGCATGGCAACCAGCAATCCCCGCGCTTACGGCTCTCCGTACCCTAGCTTACGGCTCTCCGTACGCTAGCTTACGTCTCTCCGTACCCTAGCTTTCGTCTCTTCGTCCACGCGACACAAAAATGTTCGGATTCAAAATGACTGAACTAGTGCCGCCTAGCCGTCAACCAGCGGTCGGCGAGCCGTAAGTGCGGCCTCGCCTAGTTGTAGCCGAGTCGACGTGCCGGAGCTTCCGATCCGCTTACGTTACGTGGTTACGTTAGGTTGCCGCCTGTTTGACGACGAGGCGAAAGGCGATACGGTGACAATCCCTTTCCGAGTTGATATGTGTGCTGTGACCCTTATTCATCCATATCGTATTCTGTTGGCAGTTAAAGCATAGAGCCAGTCGGTCGACAGAGAAAGTTGTCCCTCGCAAGGTTCACAATCGCTCGCACTGTTCTATTCACCATCATCATTTCAGCCGAAAGACGTGCACTGCTGTACATAGACCTCCGCTCATTTTGTGCGGTTTTCCGTAATCGTTACGCTTGGCAGGCGGGTTGACGATCGCAGGATCGTGGTAAAATAAATAGAGAACGCTGCTGCCCATCCTCTAGTAAGTTGCCTCTTACGAAACCCATGGTAAGAAATACTTATTTGCTTTCTAGCAAAGCCCCTTAAAAGCACTTAGAAATCAGACAATAAACTTTATACGCGGTATTAACGAGTAGTTAAACTAGCGAGTTTGATATTTTCATTAACTGGTAACTGGACATGTTACAGCTTCATTAACCGTAATGCTTTGCGGTTAAACTTTATTTCAAGGTAAAAGTTGTGAATAAGTAGTAAACGTACGAGCTGGTTTGGGTTCAAATTAGTAAGCTCGCACTACATAGAAAGAGGTAAATTGGTGTTGTATAACAAATTTGTAGTTTTTGTTCTTTCAGAATGTTGTTGAATGCATAAAAGTCTACAACATGGAAAACTCTCTCTGTAACGAAGCCAAGAGTCGTTAGTTCATCACTTCTTTGTGATATTTTTAGGGTTCTGTACCAAAATGGTAAAAAGGAACGCTTATGGTGAGAATCAGTCTGTCTATCAGTCTGTCTGTCAGAGCTGGATATCTCAAGAACGACTAAAACTATCAACTTGAAATTTGGAAATGTTTTAGATAACGGTTGTCCAACTATTTTTGCAAATAATAAAGAAGTAAAACGATGTTATTTTTTTTTTTGCAAGAGGGGTCGAACACGCGTGTTAAACATTTGAAGTGGGTCTACAAGAGCATGAGGAGTATCATATGAAGAGCGCTATTTGCACATTCTCATATTTGTCTTCTTTGTTTTAGGCTACATAGTTATCGACTTTTGACGATAACTAAATAAAGAAATAAAATGATGTATCTAAATAGCTCACTTTTTCAGAAATCATCAACAAATGTCGATAACTATGCAATTGGGAGTGGCAGTCTCTGCGCCCTCACGTCCCTAACGACCGCAGAAGAACGTCGAACGTTGAGCGTGGAGCGGGCGTCGGGTGTCAATCACGGACTCCCGGCCACCGTAGGAGCGGGCTTGCGGGTGGCGAGCAATAGGTAGCTTGCCGCCTGGTAAGGACCAGGCCCGTGTCGACGGCGCGTAGTGTTCCACGCGCGCCTCAAAGAGATGTCAGCAGCACTGAAGGGGTCTGCTAGAACCGATGCCTGCCAGGATCACAAGTTTCGTTCGAAACAGGTACCGTGGCCCTGGCATATGGGAAACTGAAGGAAAACGGGTGGGTTTTAGTTAGTTAAAGTCTGACACGAAAGAGCGGGACACATCATTTGATGATTTCCCAACCACAAAAAAAAAAAAAAAATATTTTTTGGGAATAACTTCTCGCATGTCTATGAGGTTGTTGGCTTCTTAGCCGTACTTTGAAAAAGATATTCACGTGGTTTCGATTTTATCTGTTTGATTGATGTCAGTTTTATTACTCAGTCTCATTATCATTTAGGTGAAGGTACTTCTAAAATGAGATCGCTGAACTTATGAGAAAGAATGTACGAGTATGATGTATTGATTTATTGCTGAATCAATCGCTTTCTATGAGGCGTGATCGAGTTCAAGAGAAGGCCCTTGAACTCGATTACGTCTGATAGAAAGCGATTGATGAATCTATGATGAAGGAAGCGTGCTTGTATGCCAAAATTGGCATACAAGCGCTTGCTACCACTCGACCAACGAGGCAGTAGTCGGCAACACTCGGCGAGCGCGGAATTCTGACCTGACAGCCGTACTTTGCGGACGTGTGTCAGCGGGATTTTGTAGTGTAAAATTGCTTGTGGAATAATAATAAAACAGTTATAAAATATAGTGACCTGACTTTTAATACAAGTTGGATCGCCTAAGTAAAAAAACAAAAAAATGCCAGTTCACTCTTGCTTTGAAGGTAGCTGAGTTAAATTTGAAAAGAAACTTATTTATCAACAGTTACTACAGTTTTTGGTGAGACTATAACTGGGTGATGAGACCAGTCTTTATTCTTCGGAACTTGTTTTAGTAATCGTAAAGACAGTAGTTATAATAACTGGGCACCTGAAGTTTTTATTATTTTTTTAATAGAGGTGTCCCTTTTTACACGCTTTATATTAGCTTCACTTGTATGTTTGTATGTATGTTTGTTTGTTTGTATGTTAGTATGTTTGTTTGTAACCGACTCCTTATAGCGCGATTTTGACCCACTTTAAACGACCAGATTTCATTCAAATGACAATGTCGATGACAATGCAATAATTTCATAAATTTGTGCCATTATCCTTGCCACGGTTACCAGGACAGCAAAAAAACTGTCTTCAAAAACTACGTTGACATACGTCACAAACTTCGCTGGGTGTTTCCAATTTTGAGACGTATGTCAACGTCTCAAAATTCGAAACGCCCTAAAAATAGAAAATAAATAATACTTTAAAAAACTAAAAAAACACGCTTCCTGGGGGTGCCTGATCAATAAAAAAATACCTTAAAAAGCACCTCACGCTTTTTTCACATTATTTTCTACTTTTTAGTTTGGTTTTCTATGGAAGCGTGTTTTTTTTTCTATTAGGGATCCTGGCTAAATAATAAAATCGATCGATCCGGTTTACCTGTGCTTGTCCACGAACCAACCGCGGGGTTGGTTCGTGGACGGGTGACAATGTTTACATACCAAGGCCCCTCCGTGCCTTGGAAAGCACGTTAAACCGTTGGTCCCGGATGTCATTTGTGGATCTTTGACAGTCGTTACGGGTCATCAGAAGCCCGAAACTCTGACAACCAGCAAAGGGGTATCGTATAACCCAGTTGCTGGGTTATGGAAGTCAGATAGGCAGTCGCTATAAGTAAAGATAAATTTAAATTTTACATGTTGAGGTCTATCATGCATCCGCTTTGCTTATTTATTTACCAGCCGATTATTTGCAATCTTATTCAGTGTTACTCTGTGCATTCAAATGTTTATTTGTTTACTTACATAATTTTTTACAATACTTCATACAACTATTTACACTAGATACTAAATTGATTGACTAACTAACTAACTATATCAATATGTACATAATAATAATAATAATAATCTTTATTGGAACCAGAAACAGTACATTTACAATTAAATTGTGTACGATAATAGCCACATTAGTTAGAAACTGTGTCGCAGCTATTAACGCCCACCTCCATGTGGAAGATGAACAGTGTCCCAGATATTTAATGCTTACAAAATAAAATAAATGTACAAGATAAAATTGAACTAATTAAAACTAAAAGTTAGTGTGTAGAGTTTGTATGAGCAGTGCCATGCCATGACCTTGAGCACAGCCCTTTGAGCTCTCTCCAAACGCAATAGCAGACACTTTCCAACTCCACCCCATGATGATATACAGTACGTTAAAATGGAGTGAGCAAGAGCAAAGTAAACTGTTCTTAGGGTAGAATAATTGGCGGACGTTCTAAGATTTTTAAAAATGAAAATTAACTTTCTCACTCTAGAAACCAGAGCATTTATTTGCTCACTCCATGTCAGCGTACTGTCAATAAGAACTCCAAGGTATTTTATGGAATCTGTGCGTATAATTTTGGTACAATCACAACCAATATTATTTATTGTACCACATACATGAGCTATCAAACAGTATGTTGAAGATGGCTGTGACGCTTTCCTCGGACTAAATGTGATGAATCTAGTCTTATTTAGGTTAAGTGTGAGCAAATTCTGTGTTAACCACATCATGACAGTACGGAGTGCAGACTCTGCACATTTGCAAGTCTCGGTCCAATCACTACCATTGACCAGGATTACGGTGTCATCAGCGTAGGTAATAATTTTGGCATTGATAAGTGTACGTTTACAGAGCTCGTTAATATATAATAGGAATAGGGTGGGTCCCAGAGCGCTGCCCTGTGGGACACCGTAGGAGAAAAATGCTTCTTTGCTGTAATGGTATTCAATTTTTACTACTTGAGAACGACCACTACGGTAACTCTTGAAAATATCCAGCGGTAAGCCTCGTATGCCTACCCTTTCCATTTTAGTAATTAAGAGGGGTACAGAGACAGTGTCAAATGCTTTAGAGAGATCAAGGAAGATAGCTATGGTCTTATCTTTATTATTAGTATTTTGGGCTACTGTACTCAGTAATTCATTGTTGGAATGAAATTCCGATTTATTAGACACTATCTGATAGAAAAATCACGTAAATTAATGATAATAAAAACAAAGAATAGCAAATTATGCGGACTACCCACAATTTGTATTTGACAGCCATCTCCGACATATATATATATACAAGAATTGCTCGTTTAAAGGTATAAGATTATTTACCTACAATTATAATTTAAACACTTTTTAATGGTTGTCATGGCAGTGTTTATTGTATTTGTGTTTTATGTAGATTTTATTATGTTTTGTGAATTTGAGAACGTTATAGGCCTTGTAGATTGTAGACTCTAGTACTTGTTGATAAGACACTGTCCACTCATACCTATTAACACTGTAATTTGAAACCATTGTGAAAATAAAAATTATTTTAAAAGGGCAAACATGGAGTTTTGGCCGGCTTGGCCGTGCACCTAACTTTTGACTTTTCTTAAGTGCCTATGTAGGTTATCGGTTATCTAGGTAATCGGTGAAGGCACGTATGTGATTCCTTGAGTTTAAGTGGAAGTGGATTGGATGGATACCATCCTTTCATTAATTTATTTTAACAATTTATGTACACACAGTAAAGTATAAAATAATACGGCATAGTCATCAAATGAGTACAAAGGTTCTGCTTATTTCTTAAGATTTTTTTTGTAACAGACCTGCGAAAGGAGAAATGAAAAGGAAATGTAGTCAATAGTGTGTGAGACCAAGAAGGGAAAATATAAATATGTGAATACTTAAACTAGTTCAGGATAAGGTGGGATGAAACGCCCGGGTGTTAGGAGCATACGCTGCAGGTGTGTCTGCTTGAGCGGAGCACCGCCGTGTCCTCGTGGCGATCGGCAGCGGCGACCTCTCGCATGCAGCTCTGGTGCAGGCCATGGTATGGAGCGAGAGGGCATGGGAAGCCGTCACCTCCTTCTAAGAAGCAGTAATACTGGCGTAGGAGGAGGTGGAACACGTGAAGGAGAGGCAGTCCGTGCGCCCTCATATCCCTAGCAGCCGCAGGAAGAGACGCCCTGGGCATCGAGAATCGATTGCGGACTTCCGACTACCATAAGCGCGGGCTTGCCGGTGGCAAGCAATGGGTAGCTCATCGCCTGGTAAGGACCAGGCCCAGGTTGAAGGCGCGTTGTGTTCCACGCGCTTCTCAAAGAGATATCAGCATAAATTTAAGGGGTCCGCTAGAATTGATGCCTGCCAGGGTAGTGAGATTTGTTTGAAAGAGTTACCGTGACCCTGGCATGTAGGGAACTGAAGGAACACAGGTGGGTTTTAGTCAGTAAAAGTTTGACACGCCGTCCCGCTCCGCACAGAGCGGAATACGTCATTTGATGATTTTTCCCCCTCAAAAAAGGGGCAGGAGACTTTGAAGGCATTTCAGAGAATTAAACGAGAAATGTATCTTTCGACTGACCTCATTGAGGTCATTGGGTGGGTTTTAGTCAGCAAAAGTCTGTCAGGCCCTCGCGCTCCGCCCTGAGCGAAAGACGTCATTTTAATGATTCCCACTCAAAAAAAAAGTTATATATCAGAACCTGTATGCCTTGAAAGACGTTAAACTGCTGGTCACCGCTGTCATTCGTGGTTTTTGATAGTCGTCACGGGTCACCAGAATCTCAAAATTCTGACAAGCAGTCTTATCAAAGGTATCGTGTTGTAACATGATGAATAAGGTCAGCTGAACAACAGTATATTCATGAAGTAACTGTTTGTCTGCCTTCGACAACCCACTTACTGTGTACAGTACCCACTTACTGTATACAGTACTAACTATACAGTAAGTGGGTACAATACTGTATACAGTAAGTGGGTACAATACTGTATACAGTAAGTGGGTACAATACTGTATACAGTAAGTGGGTACACTACTTTATACAGTAAGTGGGTTGTCGAAGGCAGACAAACAGTCACTTCATGAAAATACTGGTGTATAGCTTATTCCTTTGGAAGCGGACCCCAATATAGGTGAAAAATGCTAGGCAGAAGATAACATACTCAAAAATAAGATTAATTCAAAATACGAGTACAATAAAGGTTTCAATAATAATATAATTAGCTTAATGGAATTTATGAAAATTGTCAACTGTATTGATTATTGTACCACTTGTGTGCCAGAAACCTACGATTTAAGTCGAGAAAAATGAAGACATTCAGAAATATTAGAAAAACCTATCCTGTGAAACTTGACTTAAACAATAAGGTGGACAAAGATGTGCAATCCATGCTCTTCCCTTTAAACCTGATGCAATATATAATGTTTTGTCCTAAATATCGTATCAAAGATAATATTATCACTCCAAATACCCTCGTCTCAAACTTTGTTTCGTTGATTGCGAACCTAGTATTCATTTTCTTATTCATTCTCAACAGTTATCGGATTGCCATGAAGACTGAAAGTCTAGAAATTATTCCTACTATGCATTTACTTTCTTATTATCGCTGCATCCATAACTGTTTCGGATTTGCAATGAATTTTGTTGTTGGAGTAATTCATTCCAAAAACAACGTCCAGTTTGTCCTAAATTTTCAAAAAGTGCACAGACTTGTCAACAATGAAACCAGTTTTAAACAAATCATTATTTGGAATTGGATTTTTGTACTAATGGTTCTGGGTTTTTATTTTATAATTTTAACTTATTTTCACATACATATTGGTTTACCATTCCATTCCACATACGTTGTTTACTTTTTGATTGCTTTCGATTTTAATATTTTATATGTCATACGAGTCATTGGTATTCTGGAAAATAAAGTTGCCCTTTGGAACATTCAAGGAATACACAGCTCGAATGAGCAAAATTATAGCACAAGACTGCTTCAAGTATACTTTGAAATATTACAAAGTTACAATATTTATAAAGACAGTATTAAGCAAGTCGTAAGTACCTTACTATGATTTAATGTTATATTGTAAGATGAAAGGTATGTAAACGGTTTTTATTCATATAAATTAAATCGTTTTACACACAAAAAACTCACAAAAGTGCGTGAATCGAGTTGGGTCATACATTATGTGTAGGATACTTTTTATCCCTGTAGTACGTTCCGCAGGATAATTTTCAAACTTTGAAGCCGCCGGCGAAGGTTCAATAGGTATAGGTATTAAAAAAGTTAACTTCGCTTAACGTTCAAGCGTAAGATTTAATGAAAGTTAACGTTAGTCCGTTAACACGTGATAAACATTCCTTTTTTTTATCGTTGCGTTAGTGATCTGCTCAATGGTTGTTTTGTGTTCTGGAAATTAACGGTTAAGAAGAAAATAAAAAGATTTGTTTAATTGAAGTGTGTAATTTAGTCTTCTTTATGAACATTAAAATGTTGAAGTTCTCGTTTGAAAGTGAGGCTCGTTTTGAGGCTAAAATATGTATGCCCGTGGAAAAAACACGTTCAACTGGAACGCTTGAGGGTATAGCAGTATTACTACTCTGTCAAGAAAGTACCGGGAAAAGATCAATTATACACAGAACTTTAATTATTCATCCAAATTTATTTTATCACCTTTAAAGCGGGCGTAACTGTATCGTATATGAAGAAACATACTCCTTAACGCTTTTTCCGGAATCGTGTTCATTTCTCACCCCGAATTCTTCGTTATGTCTTGACAAGACTTAATTCGGGAAGATTTTCATTCGGTAAAAGACCGTCAACCGAATGAAAATGGGTACTATGAAGTGATAATTTGAGTTAAAAACAGTTTGAGGATAAAAACATTTTACAAAAAAATAAAAACTGACTTCCTAAAAAAAAAACACTACAAAGTCAAAAATAACTTTAATTTCGGAAGTCGGTGTCTTAGGATCTGTATTTCAGGTTTATTGCCACCGACTTCCGAAATTAAAGTTATTTTTCACTTTGTTGTGTTTCACTACGGTACGCACCACGCCGTCGCACTTATCGACCAACCCAAACATACTTGTCAGGACGGGCTTTTTCGCGGCCGTATTTTTTGCTGAATAGTAGGTACAGGTTTAAAGATTAACGGACTTGCAGATATCGGTCTTAGGGGACCCCTACAGTTTTGCTGCCATCTCTTTGAGGCACGCGTCGAGCACTATGCGCTTTCGATACGAGCCTGGTCCTTACCGAGCGGCGAGCTACCCATTGCTCGCCAACCGTAAGCCCGCGCCTACGGTGGCCGGGAGTTCGTCATTAACTCCCGATGCCCGGGGGGTCTCCTCTTGCGGTGGCTAGGGGCTTGAGGGCGCTGTGTTATTTTTACTTGTATTCAAAATGTTGTGAATGAATAACTTAAATACAAAATAACATCTCCATTTAACCCCTATTATCATCTGCCTAGCCTTTTCCCAACTATGTTAGGGTCGGCTTCTAGTCTAATCGGATGCAGCTGAATACCAGTATTTTACATGGAGCGACTGCCTATCTGACCTCCACAACCCAGTTACTGGGTAATATGATACCCCCATGAGGGTTGAAATTCATTGCGTTAGTTTCCAGCTTAAATAATAAATGTATTGTTGTTTATTTTGAAAATGAAGGACTTTCCACATACAACTTCACCTACTTTTTCATCTCTTTCGGGGTAGAATAATCAAAAACGCTGAGATACTTATACATTATTTTATAATTATTTGAAGAACCTAGTTTTAAAACTGATAGACGTTCACACAAACTTCCACCCTCTACTTCACTCTTTTACGGAGAGAGTTACTTTAATCCCTCTAGTTGGCATCTCCGATCGATAATCTACATCTGTGCCATCCTACTGATAATCGGGGGTCCAGAAATGTTTGAGATATCGTGATTTTTCAGTGATTGAATATATGAATGAATAACCTTTCGTTTTTATATATAATATATGTCAACGACAAAATTTAAATACCATTAGATTACAATCTATCTAGCGAAATTATAATCTGAGGAAAAATTGTGAACTGCAAAAACCATTTACAACCTAACGCATTATTTTTCGATAGATTATAATCTGTTTATCCGTGGAACCGACAAATTTTGAACTGGTATCAAATTTGCATGCGATGGATCGTATCTTGCACTAATACTAAATAGCCAAGTAACTGTCATCAGTTTGAAAGTGGCGCTCGCTCGGCTCCCGCGCGGTTTGTTACAGTTCTAACCTAACATATAAAGTCTAATAGATCATTATAAATGTTCATAATGTTACGGTGACATTTACATTCGATAACAAAATAATTCATTAACAAAAATGGTGGCGCGTTGTACATCAAGTTCAACCGATTAGCGCATGAAGAGCGTTTCACCGCATGCCTTTTCATAATTTGACGCACGTTTCACTTCGATAGATTGTAATATAAAATTTTAAAAAAATTGCGTTAAATAGTCAGTAGTATTTTACGGTTCACAATCTTTCGACAAATCTCAGACTCACGAGATAGATTATAATCTAACGGTATTTAGAATTTGACGGTGATATAATAATAAATATATATATAAATAGACAGATGACTACTTTTAGCGTTTTGACTCTTTCAGATACTTTATTACATTGCACAAGAACTCTTCTACACTCTTCTTAGTATTCAAGTGACAATTAATGTACTGAAAATAGGAATTTTGTATGACCACATGGTAAGTAAACAGTATTGACGTGAATATAAGTGGGCTGTACCGCATTGAAAAACTCTTACTACGTCACTTTCAAACATTTTATATTCATTAATCATCCATCGACCATCAACAGCACACTTGAACCGCGGTATATTGAATTTATTTGTCAAGTTACGGACAACATTTTTGATCAGAACATTAAACATTTATTTCATTTTAGTATAAGTCAAGTCTGGCGGGTTTGATGATTTTTAGTTGGCTCATGAAGAATCTCATCAGCCGAACGGTCTTGTTCCATCAATGTGAAAAATTCTACATAGCTATTGAAAGTGTTCAAGATACCTGCGCACTTATTTTGAAATCAGCATGTTCAGGTATATCTCTATGCTCCTTTACATATTATTTTTGGGAAAACATAATTAAAGAACAATAACCTTCTAGTAATGTAGGCAAACACAGTCTCATATAACACAAAGTACAACCACCTATCACAGCCACTCTGATACACACACACACACACACACACACACACACACACACACACACACACACACAAACACACACACACACATAAAGAAACACACGCAGTACCACGCAAGAGCAAGCATGTTGCAAGTTCTGTTTTTTTGATTATTATATTATTTTTTTATTATTCTGTGTTTGTATAAATTATTAATTGCTCCACAGACGGGTGCAGACACTGACTCCTGTAACACAAGTACCACTTAGCTCAGGAGTCAGGACTTCAATTGATGTAGTCAAATCTTTTTATATCAATAAAGCATTTTTATTATTTACTAGCTGACCCGACAGACGTTGTCCTGTCTTAACGATAACTATTTAATTCGAATTGGTATTTTATATATATAAAAATGAATCCCTATTTCCCTTGGTCACGCCATCACGCGTGAACGGCTGGACCGATTTCACTTTTTTTTTTCACTTTTTAAATTTTTTCTTTCATAAGAACCTTCTCCTGACAATAACAAACACAACAAAAAAGAAAAAAGTGAAATCGGTCCAGCCGTTCACGCGTGATGGCGTGACCAAGGGAAATAGGGATTCATTTTTATATATATAGATTATTTTTGACACAATTAGCGTCGTTATGAATAGTTTTATTTCAGACACTATGAACGTTTTTTAACGTTAGTGTAAATTTTATATATAAAATCCCATTTCACGATGTATATTACTTGCTTGTGGCATACAATACAACTTAGATAACATTTTGTTTAACAGAAAATGAAAAGCAAGTATGCAAGAACGTGCTGCGCTTGCATCGAGCATCATTCAGCAAGATATTTGCGTGGGGAGGCTTGTTCTATGTAGACGCTGCATTACAATTAAGTCTGATGAGTTTAATTATTAACTACGCTGCTGTCTTGCTACAACTTGCATTTTTGTAATTCAGACTTAGATATTATGATGTCTATTTGTTGATATATCGGAAATTATAACTCGTTAAAGTTTAATTTGTTAAAATTTGCGCACTTGCTTAAAACTTATCCTGTATACTTGTTGCAATCGAGTCATACGTCAAACGCCATCTGTTGGCACTCAATGGAGCCAGTGAGCTGTATTGAGTCTGGAGTGACTTTTCTGTTGGCGGTCAGCGCATGCAGCCATCACATAACCATCGGGCGTTTTTCATTACCTAACTTTCTACCTAGAAATATGTGCCTACGTTTCTACTATATTATAACTGTTGAATTGAAATTATAATTTTGCTTATCGTATAAAACTGTTTTTTTTCATCCAAAACTTATTTATTTCTAATTGTATTCTTATTTTATTTTTAAATTAATTTAAATACCATGATATTTTATTTTAATTTTAGTAGTTGCTTGATTTTTGTTTTAGTTATCTTAATTTGTATTTATAATTTCCTTTATTTCATTTACAAAGATTTAAATTATATTTTTAATTATTATAATAACAAAAATTAACAATAAAACATTTAAAAATATAAAAAATACTACCGGCGGTCAGGACTCCAGACAGAGGAATCTCCTGACAATGCAAGCCGTGTCCAAAAGTACTGCTTTCTGAATCAAGCCCTTGATCCAACTGCCTACGAGAGCCTCTTCAGGTGTTGGTCGAGGCTCTTGGCTATCAAACCATTGGCTATTATGACTATCGGCACAATGATCGCTAAGACCACGTCCCACATTTCGACAACTTCGCGAGCTAAGTCAAGATACTTAACTTGCTAATCTTTCTCGGCTTTCACGAGGTTCTCGTCATGCGGGACCGTTATGACAATAATGATTGCACGCCGTTCTAGTCGATCCACCACCACTATATCATTATTATTTGGAACAAGAATCCTGTCAGTGATGATGAATTGATTCCAATCGGTGTGATATGGCCATTTACAAGAACTGGGTCGGGCACATACCTGTAGTACGGCACTCTCGAGACCACAAGGCTGTATATCAGAGCAAGTTGCTGGTGGATAATCCTGGCTACAAGATTGTGTCTATGCAAGTACTTTTTGTTAGCTAGACGAGAACACCCGGAGATACTGTGTCTAATTAAATCCCCTGGACGGTGGCATGCCCGAAAGATGACCGCCGTGCCATCTTTCACAATAAATCTCCAGTAATTGCTCATCATCATAACGGGTTCCCTCTATCTGGCAGAAACTTGATGCTCCGAATTTTATTTGGCATAACACACTTGGCATAATCTTATTTAAACGAATATTTGTAAGGCATAAAAAATGTTTAGCATAATCATTGTTTGGACGAATGTTTATATGCTCGACTTTACGCTGGCATACTTTTAAGATGGCAGAATTTTATTTCGCATAATTACCTTTGGCAGACTTAAAATTCCGCATAATTTCGTTTAGCATAACATTTATTTAGAGCAATGATTATTTGGCATAATTTCACTTGGCATACTATGATGATGGCAGAATTTCATTTAGAATAGTTTTGTTAGGCATATTTTCATTTCTATTAAATTGCATTTTAACCTTAAATAAAATGAAATAGTGTCTCAAAAAGTCAGTATATGTTGTGCTACAAAAATTATTGACAAAAACGAATCGCTGCAGAACCGACTCCACGTAGTCTTGTCTGCCCTACCCCTAGAGTGTAATTTAAGCCCGCGTAGGCGTGGAGTGGCGAGGCGGCCTGCAAGCTGAGGAGCAGGTGGTCTTGACGGTCGAGTAAAACCATCTGCGACGATGAGGTTGCGTGGGTCCGCTGGAGCCCCGCAGCGCCGAAGCCGTGACAGAAATCATGCATGCTGCATGTTGCATGCTCGCCTGCATGCTGTAAGCTTGCTTGCATGCTGCATGCTTGCTTGCATGTTTGCTTGCTGCATGCTTGCTTGCAAGCTGCATGCTTGGTTGCTTGCATGCTGTATGCTTGGTTGCTTGCATGCTGGATGCTTGCTTGTATGCTGCATGCTTGTTTGCATGCTGCATGCTTCTTCGATATGAAATGTATGCCAAAAGATGATTCTAAGTTTAAAGTTTCTGAGATATGATAGTTCTGCCTTTTAATAACTATCGATATGAAATTATGCCAAGAGACGATTCTGACTGCGAACTTTCTGCGATATGATGGTTCTACTTTTTAATTATTATGGAATAAAATTTATGCCTAAAGATGATTCTGACTTATAAAATTATGCGTTGTGAATGTATGATAAATGAGTGTATGCCAAACGATTTTCTGCGAAATGAAGTTTATGCCATCCGCTGTTATGCAAAATAATATTATGACGAAAAAATTCTGCCATAAAGGGTGGACCCCATCATAACTTCATATTTGCACAGACAAAACCGTCGGTTTCCCCAAAGAGATCACCGAAACGCAGGCAGGCTACGGATGCTAGAAAATCTACGTCGGGTCCGTGTAGAGCCCGGAAAAAGTGTCCGTGAATCTCCTTACTGTGCCATACCTCCAAGCGATCATTAGTGTTAAGCACTACCGGCTTGCGCCAGTTCTCGTTAGCCAAGGAGAGCGGGATGAAGCCATTGTCCACCGCGACTACATCTCGATGCATCCCCACGTCGGCTTCCAGAAAATATTCCCTAAGACTGCATATCTCGCGATTGTGGAGAGTCTTAGCGTTTAAAAAGCCTCGACGTCCACACTTTCGCGGGATATACAGCCTCATAACCGATGACCGTGAGTGATGCATTCGAATGCAGTCAGCAGCGTGCGGACCCTCCTATCCAGGGCGTCAAGTTCAGTCTGAGTCCATTTGAGTATGCCGAAAGAGTACATCAAAACCGGCATGACCCAACCGTTGAAAACAAGCGCCTTGTTTCCGTTTGATAGAAGACTATTAAATACTTTCTTCAGGTGGCCAAAGAAGCGCTCCTTCAACGATTTCTTCATGTCAATAACATTGATTCCCAACGCTTCCAACATACCCAAATACTTATAGGTTTTGGATGTGAAGAGGGCTTGAAGGCTTATGGAATCCGAGAGTTTGGTTCCCACGGATTCTACAATCTCCCCTCGCTTTACATTAAGCAATCCAGCCTTCAGTTAAGCAATCCAGCCTTCAAAACGTTAGCAAATTTTTGTCTTTTAATGCAACGGAACGAAGTAGCCAGATCCCACGACACAGTGAATCCTAGTGTGGGATCTAGGGAACCACTATAAATAACTATTAAGACAATAAATACTATAACTACGAGGCATGCCTTTTAAGTTTTGTCGTTTGAAGACAAAAACACAACTAGAATCTTATAGTACTTTTTATTGTTTTTCAAAGTATTTACCACGTAGCTTAATATACTTTTCCATTCGCTGAAACCAGTTATTACAACATTTATTCCACTCTAAAGTGGGGGTGTTCAAAATGGCTGACTTGAAAGCGTCGACTGCTTCTTCACCGGACTGGAACCTTTGACCACGAAGACTTTTTTTAATTTTAGGAAATGTACAGAAATCGTTAGGGCTTAGGTCAGGACTATGTGGAGGATGGTCAAGAATTTCTAGTTTTTCCTGCTTTAAATACTGAATCGTTTGACGAGCGCTGTGTGAGCTTGCGTTGTCGTGGTGTAGGATGATGCGTCGCTTTGAGTTAGATTTTCGAAATTTAGCGATGACTTGTGGTAAACAAACTGTGGTATACCACTTTGCGTTAACTGTGCTATAATCTTTAAGTGCAATAGTCGCAACATCACCGGTTTTTCCAAAGAACGTGGCTACATCTTCTTTGAAGTGCTCCGAGAACGAACAACTTTAGTCGGCTTTGGCTCATCTTGAAAGACCCAGATTGCAGATTGTTGTTTGGAATCAGGATCGTAGGCATAGATCCAAGATTCGTCACCACTGATGATGGCGTAGACGTGATTCGACTCTCCTCGGTTGAACCTTTGCAGAGTTTTCTTACACCATCTGACGCGGGCCAAAGCAGATGCGGTAGCCAACGGCAAACTAGCTTTCTCACACCAAGCGCTTCATGCAAGATCTTCTGAATGGTTGTCTCTGAGATGCCTAATAGAGTTTCTATCTCTCAATATGTCACATGATGATCTTCGAGAATTAGTTGTCTCACAGCAATGATGTTATCTTCAGTGAAGGTGGATTTTGGGCGTCCTTCGCAAGATTTTTCACTAACACTAGTACATCCGCGCTGCAATTCTAAATACCAGCGTTCAACAGTCCGCAGACATAGGGCTTCATCACTGAACAAAGATGTTAGCTCATCAAAATACTGAAGCCGTGTCAAGCCTCTTCTAAAGTTGTAGAAAATTATTGCACGAACATTTTCCTTAAAAAGATTCATTTTCGTACGAAACCTGACAGATTCCAATCGACGCTGTGACTAAACAATAGCATTAATCCTAATACTTTCAACTATGTTAGATTCAAAATTTAAACACATTTAAATATAGAACAGTTCCAAATTCAAAATTGCCAGGAAATATGGAAACGACAGAGCTTAAAAGGCATGCCTATTATTACATGCATGACCGCACATTTGTCCACACCAAATTCCATTCTGATGGCGCTACTGAAGGTTTCAGTTACCTTCAGTAGTTCCATCAGTTGCAAATTGTTGTGGGCAAAGAGTTTAAGGTCATCCATGTACAGGAGGTGAGATACAACTTGACCACCTCTTCTCATTCGATAGCCTATACCTGAATCCTCAAGCAGTGTGCTCAGAGGATTCAGAGCTAGGCAGAACCAAAGCGGACTGAGACTATCGCCCTAAAATATACCTCGCTCGATCCTTATCGGCTCGCTATTCCTTTGGATATTTCGACATCCTGGATAGCGATGGACCGTCCTCCATTGCCTCACACATGACATCAGGAAGGCGCGCAGAGTTGCAATTATCTTGTACAACTCCAGCACTCACATGAGCCATGTATGTGGCACTGAGTCATAGGCCTTCTTGTAATCTATCCAACATGTCAACAGATCCTTTCGGGAACGACGAACCAGTTGGCTAATGGCCATATCACATGATGGAGTTGGTGTCGCTATGATTGTAAATTTTTGCTCTCAAAATGGATGTAAGAACTCTATAGACCGTCGGCAAACACATGATTGGCCTATAATTTTTGGGTTCCGCGGTCTTCTTCTTCTTTCTTGCCGATGGTACTTGTACACTTTTTACGATATCGATTGAGCCCAGTTTAATACGCCTTTTTTTTTTTTTTTCAGGATGGGATATCATCAAATGACTTCTCCCGCTCTGGGCGGAGCGGGAAGGGCGTGTCAGACTTTTACTGACTAAAACCCACCCGTGTTCCATCAGTTGCCCATGTGCCAGGGTCACAGTATCTCTTTCGAACAATCACGCGACCCCGGCAGGCATCGGTCCTAGTAGACCCCTACACTGCTGCTGACATCTCTTTGAGGCGCGCGTGGAACACTGCGCGCCGTCGACCCGAGCTTGGTCCTTACCGGGCGGCGAGCTACTCATTGCTCGCCACCCGCAAGCTCGCGCCTACGGTGGCCGGGAGTCCGCTATTGACTCCCGACGACGCCCGGGGCGTCTCCTCCTGCGGCGGCTAGGGACGTGAGGGCGCAGAGACTGCCACTCCCTCACGCGCCCCGCCTTCTCCTTCGCGAGCATTACTGCTTCGCAGAAGGAGATGACGGCTTCCCATTCCCTCTCGCTCCGTACCATGGCTCGCACCAGGGCCGGACGCGAGAAGTCGCCGCCGCCGATCGCCTCCACGAGGACACGGCGGTGCTCCACCCAGGCAGGGCACACCTCCACCGTATGCTCCACCGTGTCCTCCAGACGATCCTCGCAATGGAAACACCCGGACGTATCCTCCCGCTTTATCCTGAACAGGAACCCACCGAAGCACCCATGCCCGGTGAGAACCTGCGTCAGGTGGAAGGTATGGACGCCGTGGCGCCTCTCTATCCACTCCTCAAAGAGGGGACTTACCGCCGCAATTGTGGCGTGCCCAGCACTGGGTTGCGACAATCGTACCCGCCATGTCGCCATGAGATCACACCGGAGCCCTGACCGCCGTGCCGCGATTTGTCGCGGCAGCGGAGTTTCACCCCGGCGTTTCGCCTCCTCGTGCCACTCCCACATGTGCGCGAGGACCTTTGCCTCCAGATCCCATGGCGGCACTCCGGCAAGGAGGCTCGCCGCCTCGCACGAGACCGTGCGGTATCCCCGAAGTTTATTACGGCTTCAGTGGCATTTTTGAGATCATCTGAGTTGCAGGTTAACGGGCACTTGGGACACTCCAGCAGGGGGGTCATGGTCAGAACAGACGTACCGCACTCGCACTGAGTGTCGGATGAGTCTATAATGCTCCACTTTGACAATTTGTGTCTACAGCGGCCTATTTGGGTACGCAATCGATAGAGAGCTTTCCATATAGGCCACTGCAGATCACGGCCGGGAGGCTAGTGTACCTGGGGTTCAACGAAGTTGGGAGGTGGTGGATATTTTTTTTGCCATAGTTTGGTCCTCACAAAGGATGGTTTATCCTGGATGGCCTGTGTGGAGCGTAAGAAGCTCTTACGCCTTTCAAGCTTGCCTGAAGTCGTCTTGTAATCGTAGAGGGAATGTTGGGAATCGGATTCTTGGTTCTTTTTTCCAGCGCGCATGCGACATCCCTTCGTACGGCAGGTGGTGCAATTCCTGCAAACGGGTAGAGCTTATTTAGGGGAGTTGGTTTTAGGCAACCCGATATTATTCGGCAGTCTCATTTAAAGCAATGTCTGCTTGCTTGGCGTGTGTAAATCGGTGCCTCCTGATTTATGGAGCAGGTGGGTAACTCCTGTTGTAAGGAACTGGGGTAGCAAACCAGACTCTAAAGCAGTCTGGTACTGAGCCGCTAAGCGAGAGTACGTACGAACTATTTGATCCCAAAGTTGTGCAGCCTGTCCGGCCTTGGAGACTTCCAGTTGGGCAACGGACGGACTGCACGAGCTACATCTTGGGGGCAGATAGTAATAGCCCCCATTTCTGGTATAAGATCGCAGTCTCGTTCTAATTCTCTAGCCCAGTCACCTTCGGTATGTCAGTTCCGCCGACGGTAGTTGAAAGAACCTACGTACGTTTGTTGCTCTCTGCAATTTTAATTATAACTACTAATAAAAAGTTAAACTGTACGAACTTTATTCCGTGTAAATCAATGTCCATAACTCAGTGATCAATCTGTGTTAAATCTATGACGAATTTCTAATTTTATAACTTCTAAAATCAGTTTTGTAAACTATAAACGAAGATTCACTTTTTGCAATTTGTGTTGGTGACAAACAAAGCAAGTGACCTTTGGACTCATTAGTTAATCACACCCACCGAAACGATCCGTGTCGAGATTCACAAAGCTTTATCTGACGAGATAGCCACCACCATCAAAAATTGCGTTAAGGTAACGCATTTTTTTTTTTTTTTTTTTGCAGGTAGATGTTCATTTATTTTGGATAGCTCTAAAGCTATCCAAAATTAATGAACATCTATCTTCACTACCAGGATTGGCTAAATCAGTTCAGTTTATGAGCGATGAGTTCGATCGTATTAGCGCTGAGTTTACCGTCAACAAAGATAAAGTTAAGGGTTTGGAAAGAGAAAACGATAACTTGCGGAAATCTGTCCAGGAATTATCGTCTAGACTAAATGCACTAGAGCAGTTTACCCGACAGGAGAATGTTGAGATTAATAGAATTCCCGAAAATAATGGCGAAAACCTTATTAAAACAGTCGTGCAACTATCGAATGTCGTCTCTAATACCATGCAAGAACAGGATGTGCTTTCTGCAAGCAGAGTTAGGAAAATGGATACGACAAATAATCGACCTAGATCGATCATTGTCCGGCTTAAAAATACAGGCATTCGTGACGGTTTCTTGACTTCAGTTACGAAGTTCAACAAAGCCCACAGCGATAACAAGTTGAACTCTCATCATCTTGGTTATGGGGGTGAAAAACGTCCAGTATTTGTATCGGAGCATCTATCTCCCTCAAATAAGGAAATTCATGCTGCAGTTCGGAAGGTCGCCAAATAAAAAGCCTACAAATTTGTTTGGATTCGAGATGGGCGTATCCTGGTCCGGAAGGAAGAAAAAATGCCGGCAAAGCATATTAAGTGCCTCGAGGCTGTAGCGCTTCTTTAATAAGCTTTTATGATTCCCCTGACATGGTTTTTGTTTGTAATAACTCCTCCCAAATTCAAGTTGCTAATTATTGTAAACAATATTTTCCTTTTCCAAACACACTTACATGCAAAGTTTTTCCTAGATTTGTTATGTTCCAAGTTGTCAACTTCCATAATTACCAGAATGTTTTATAAATTTATCTACTTTTTACCACGTACCCCCCCTAACTCTGTTCCTTCCAATGACGTTGTGCTATTCTATTGTAGATACTTTGAAATTCTTAGAGCGCTATGCCTTTTTGTTTATCCCCCCGCTCATCTTCAGATCAACCTACCAGAACACCATTATTTATATTCGATTGTGTAGACAAAGTAATCTCCATTTTGGATGCGGTATCAGTTGCACAATCTCATCTATGTGACGCTGAAGACATCTCTATCCATATTCCTAATCCAAAACAGTATGTCTCATTCATTCACCAAAACATTAGAAGCATAAGACGCAACCTACCCGCGTTCCAAACTTTGCTCAGTAGGAGTAATATAGATTGGGACCTCATTATCTTGACAGAATGTTAGCTACCATGCACCCAGGTCATTCCGTCTCTTCACAACTATACGTCACACTCTACCTCTAACAACTCTACCCAAAACGAAGGAGTGGTGATTTATCATAATTCTAGGATGAAATTATCTGTTGAGGAACCTTTGCTGCTTGATGCAAACTGTCTCTTAGTGAAAATAAATAATGACACTGTTATAATAGCAGTTTACCGTCCTCCTGCGCAAAAAAATATCACTGGTTTTTTGAACTCCTTAAATGATCTCCTCTTAACATACTCGTCTACTAAAAATATCGTGTTGGTTGGTGACATCAATATTGATATTACGGAAACGAATGCCGACTCTCGATCTCACAGTTACCTTAATTTGACGGCGTCTCATGGCCTACTACCAGCCCACAACTTTCCTACCCATGGACGTACCTGTCTTGACCATATAATCTTAAAAACCAAAAGGAACGCGCTTTGTTTCGTAACGCATTCCTCAGTGACAGACCATGATAGTGCCTCCCTTTTTCTGAATTTGTCAACTCGGCCTATGCACCCAAAGAAATTCACAAAAGTAATCGACTATTGTGGCTTAGATGAAACTATGAAAGCATTGGACGTTTCCCCTATGTACGCTATGAGTGACGCCAATCTAGCAGCTAGTTATCTGATAGATACTTAAACAAATGTTATTTCTCTTCACACTAAGGTTATCCCTGTTAGTAATCGTCGCCGTATTATCAAGCCCTGGATCACTCCAGGACTACTGAGATGTCCAATAAATAGAGACAACCTTCACAAAAAACTGAAAAAGTATCCAAATGACGAATCATTACAAATCACATGCAAAAAGTACCGTAATTTTTGTAATGACTTATTGAAAAAAAATTGACAGGAATACGAGAAAGAGGAAATTAGAAGCGTGAAACATAATAGCAAAAAGCTTTGGAAAGTTATTAGAAGAATCACCGACACTGATAAACCTAAGCCTTCTGCCCATGAACTCATACAAGTTGAAAACCCCCAGAAGTCTGTCAATGGATCTGTTGGAGAAATGAAGCTGAAAGTACGAGGCGTACGCAAAATTGGAAAAGGAGGCCTTATAATAAGCACGGAGACTAAAGATGACCTAGATAGGCTCAAACAAACTGTCCAACTTGCTTCGTCAGGGCTTACCGTCGACGAACCTAAAAAGCGCAAACCTCGCATAATAGTTATAGGAGTACCGTCATCGATGGCTGAAAATGAGGTTTATAAATGTATTTATGAACAAAACTTGGCCGACAAACTGCCCACTTTATCCTTAGATACATTTTTGACCTCAATAAAACTAAGCCACAAATCAGGCAGGAAAGATGCTGAGAACTGTAATTATATTCTAGAAGTTCCAGCCGTCGTACGCAAGGCCCTCATTACACAAGATCGAGTATTCATAAATTGGACGTCCTGCCCGGTACGAGACTTCACACTTGTAACGAGATGTTACAAGTGCCAGCAGTATGGTCATGCAGCCAAAACCTGTAAAATTGCTGTTCCTACATGTGGACATTGCGGTGAAGAAGGACACGCAATACAAGACTGCGCAAAAAAATCCGAATCGCCTAAATGTGCTACGTGCTTGCGCTTTAAAAAACAAGCCAACCACAAGACGGGAGACGTAGATTGTCCGGCCAAAAAAGCTGCCGAAAACAGGTACATAAACTCAATTGATTATGTAGGCGCCTAAGAGCGCCACATCTTGTTTATATTATTGACCTAAGTTTTATTGTTATTTTCTTTAGTTTTAGGATGGATCCTAACTTATTTACCGATATAGACAACTCATTTTTAACTGTGGCAAAAACATGTGACGTTGAGGATTGCAGACAATATCTTTCCGATCATGAAAAGTCACTAACTATACTAACCCAAAACATTCGTAGTATTTTTAAGAATATAGATAGCTTTAAAATTTTCCTGCATAGACTTAATTTTGATTGTGATGTAATTGTACTAACTGAGTGTTGGCTAGCTGGCCGCTTAGATAATCTCCCAGTAATACCTGGGTATAACTTATTGTATACCACAACAAACAGCAATCAAAATGGTGGTGTGGTCGTTTTTTCTAAAGAATGTTTAAAGGCAACAATCGAGGAACCTACTCTACAAGACTGTATGAGTAACTGTTTAGTCATTAAAATTGGTGTGACTACAGCAATAATCGCTATGTATAGGTCACCCTCCACGAGAAATCTGGATTTCTTTCACAATTCCTTAAACCAGATATTTGTATCGTTAAGCTCGTTTAAGAATGTTATTCTAACAGGGGATTTAAATATAAATATTGCTTCCGAAAACTGTGATGCAGGGACCCAAAATTACCTTAATATTTGCTCATACCATGGCTTTCTCCCCGCTCACACATTGCCTACTCATCAAAGCGGTTCCTGTCTCGATCATATGATGATCAAAACCAGCTTATCATATATTACGCTTGTTACTAACGCAACAATTACTGACCATCACGCTGTCCTACTTTCCGTAAATTTAACGCTGCCGAAGCTAAATCGTCCCTTGACTAAAAGCAAATTAAACACAAATAAACTTGAATATGACTTACGCAACCTCGATTTATGTTTTGTTTACAATACTGCTGACGCTAATTTGGCTTTATCGTACTTAATAAAACATGTCCAACAAGCAATATTACATAACACCACTGTTTCTATAGTGGATAAGAAACGTTATAATATTAAACCTTGGATTACTCCTGGACTAATTCGATGTATAAGACACAGAGATAAACTCCATCAGAGAACAAAAAGATACCCTGATAATTTAATCATTCATACCACCTATAAAAGATACAGGAACTTCTGCAACAATCTGCTAAAGAATTTAAAAAATAATTACGATAAAAACGAATTAAGCAGAGCAGGTAACAATAGCAAGCAACTTTGGAAACATATTAAAAACGTCACCAATATGTCTAAACCGCGTGAATCAAATTCAAGTTTACTGCTTACTAATCCTTTGCCACTCATGTCAGCTAACAATGTTAATAACTTTTTTGTCAATGTTGGGAAAACTCTTGCCGAACAGATTCCGAAAAATTGTTGCGATCAACCTCTCCAAAAATCAAGCAAAATGTGTCACTTGAAATCTTTTGCTATGCTCGACACCGACGAAGACGAAGTAACCCGAATTATTTCTGGTCTAAAAAATGATTGTGCTGTTGGATGGGATAATATAAGCAATAAGATCCTTAAACTCTATAAGCATATTTTGGCACCTCCCTTAACGCACATATTTCGAATCTGTCTTTCCAATGGAATTTTCCCTAGATGCCTAAAGAAGGCAGTTGTAATCCCTGTGTTTAAATCTGGAAATAAGGACTTAGTTAATAATTATAGGCCAATATCGTTACTCCCCTCGATATCAAAAATATTAGAGAAAATTATAAACAATAGACTTGTGAAATATCTCGAACACAATAACTTCTTATCCCCTGCACAATTTGGTTTTAGAGCTAAATTGTCCACAGCCGATGCGGTACATAGTTTGACCGATTACATTTCAAAAGAACTTGACAAAGGGAACCAGACCCTGGGTGTCTTCCTTGATTTAGCCAAGGCCTTTGACACAGTGTCTGTTTCTGTTCTTCTGGATAAATTACATACTATAGGAATAAGGGGAACGCCACTAAAACTATTCGCTGACTATTTACATGACCGATACCAATGCGTTAGAATAGATACAACCTTGAGCGATGAGCAGAAATGTACGGGTTTTGGTGTTCCTCAGGGAAGTATTCTGGCCTCAACGCTCTTCCTGATTTATATTAACGACCTGTGTAACCTTAATATTAAAGCCGGCAAAATTATATCATATGCCGACGACACGGCGTTAATATTTAGCGCTAAAACCAGTACCGAACTCTTCGAAATCGCACAACTAGGTTTTAGTACTGTGACAAATTGGCTTCAAATAAATTTACTAACATTAAATGCTGACAAAACAAAATTTATTCACTTCTCCATGCGCAGGCCCCAACTTAACTTTACTAACCCTCACCTATATGCCCATCAATGTGGTAACCGCTCAGTCAACATATGTAATTGTCCTTTTATCCTCAAAACAAACAACATTAAATACCTCGGCGTAATAATAGACGACACTCTGTCCTTCAGAAAACATATTGAAAGTCTCGTTAAAAGAGTGCGCAAATTAATATATGTTTTTAAAAAATTACGTACATTCGCCGATTCCAAATTAATCACACAAGTTTATTTGGCCCTCTGTCAATCAATAATTCAATACTGCATCACATCATGGGGTGGCGCTCCAAAAACGAATCTACTTCCTCTTGAAAGAGCACAGAGAGCAATTTTAAAGGTAGCAAATTTCCATCCCTTTTTCTTTCCCACAGATCTGCTATATAAATCCTGCAACGTGCTGACTGTGCGCCAACTTTTCATAATGCACTTAGTATTAAAACAGCACACTATGCTTACCTACACTGCTGACAATACTAACAAGAGGCGGAATGATATAGTATGCACATCTAATGCATCCTCAAAACATGTTTTTGTAGAAAGATTTTTTACATTCTTAGGTCCATTTCTGTACAATAGGTTAAATAGAAAACTAACTATCTTTAAATTAAGTTACTTTAGCTGTAAACAAATTATACTTAAATATTTACTAACCATCGATTATGCACAGACAGAAGATCTACTTGTTGTTTGCAAATAGAACGACTAACATATTGCTATTTCACTTTTACTTTCCTAATTTTAATTTAGTTTTTAATTTATACTCCTTGTTAATTTATTAAACTAAGTATTTATGCACTTACTAGCCTGAAACACAGGTTGAACCTAGTTCAGGCAAATGAGCAACTGTGCTCTATTTTAATTATTAAGGTAACTTTGTAAATGTGCCCCTTTTTATAAATAAACGATATTATTATTATATTATTATTATTATAATGAGGTAAACTACTTTTTTTTCAATATTGGTAAATCACTCGCGGAGAAAATATTAAATAGTCAAGCATCTACTCCTACCAGTTTTACAGTCCCTCATCCGCGTTTAATGGCTCTTCTGCCTACAGAAGAAAAGGAGGTAGATTCGCTTATTTGTAACCTTAAAAACACCTGCTCTGAAAGTGTCGACCCTATTTCTGCTCGATTCCTTAAGCATTTCAAGAACTACTTGGTCCCCCACTTACCCATCTATTTAATCTAGCATTTTGCACAGGCATATTTCCTTTACCCTTAAAAAGATCACTCGTACATCCTATCCACAAGGCTGGGGCCAGAGGCTGCGTCAACAACTACCGACCGATCTCCATTCTACCCACTATTTCTAAATTATTGGAATGCTTCATGAACGGCAGACTTACCGGATACCTTGAACGCAATAACCTTATTTCACAGTGTCAATTTGGGTTCAGGGCTGGAAAATCTTGTGCTGATGCTGTTCATGAGCTCACAAATCATCTCGTTCACGGTCTTGACAGTAAAAAGAAGGCAATTGTCATATTCCTTGACCTGGCTAAAGCGTTTGACACAGTCTCTGTACCCAACCTGCTAAACAAACTGGAAAACATGGGAATCAGGGGTCTACCATTAAAACTCTTCAGAGACTATTTGTCTGACAGATTCCAGAGGGTTAAAATAGGAAACTACCTATATTAGTGATGATCTACCTGTTACTTTTGGTGTGCCTCAGGGAAGTGTGATCGGGCCCTCCCTGTTCCTAGCCTACATTAATGATCTCTGTAGCTTACAACTACACCATGGTAAAATCATTTCTTTTGCCGATGACACGGCACTACTTTTCACAGCGGCCTCATGGGCTGATGTCTACAATTATGCACAAAAAGGTTTTGATACGGTCCTGGCATGGCTAAAAAATAATGTCCTTACTCTTAATGTCGATAAAACTAAGTATTTAGCTTTCTCCCTCACTAACAAATACAATGAATTGCTATCCCATTTCCATATTAAAGCGCACTCTTGCATTGACACAAATTCTAACACCTGCTCCTGTCCCGTTCTCCAAAAGTCTACCTCGATTAAATATCTTGGAATTATAATAGATAACAATTTAACTTTCCAGCCACAAATAGACAGCCTCACGTCGCGAATTCGCAAACTAATCTTTCTTTTTAAAAATCTACGGCACGTAGCTGACCTAGAATTCATTAGGTGGGTATATTATGCAATGTGTGAGTCTCTTCTGACATACTGCATAACTTCATGGGGTGGTGCTCCAAAATCAAACATGCTAAAATTGGAAAGAGCCCAACGGGTGGTACATAAGGTGGCTTGTTTTCTGCCATATTTATTTCCTACCGCAGATCTTTACAAACACTTCAAAGTCTTATCGGTAAGGCAACTTTTTATTTTATACACTGTTCTCAAGAAGCACTCCTCCTTAATATTTGACCCCCTCTCTATATCAGGAAAACGTAGAAAATACTCCGTATGCATTACTACTAAAGGTCTAAGAACGAGCTTCTCTCAAAGATTTTTTACTTTCTTAGGTTCCCACTTATATAATAAAATAAATCGCATTACAAAAATTTATCACTTAACTAAAAAGGCATGTAAGAGTACTCTAGTTGAATGGCTCCAAAATTTAGATTATAAAGCAACTGAGGAATTACTAACTCATCCTAAATAGTGAATCTTGCTAGTTTTTACGACTTATTTTTTATTTTTTACTTATTGTTTTTAATTTGTTCATTGTTCACTGATGTTTATACACTATCCCTTCACATTTCAGCAAATAACTGTAAATGTTAATATACCGTGTGTTGGGACCCTGGTGATCTGCTATACAGGTTTTCCTAGTGCAGACACCAGTCTCTCACAAACTAGTGTCATATAGTTCTTAAGCTTCTATGTCATTGTTTGTGAAGAGAAAATAAAATTATTTGAATTGAATTGAATTGACTGACAGGCACCGACCAGATACTGCGCCAAAACGAACACATGGCGTCATTACCTATATATATGCGTGCCAGCCACGCCTTGGATCGGTCGCTCCCAAGCCCTATAAACCTACCTTTCATCACTCGCCGCTTATACCTGCGGATATGGCTTGCCCATGCTTACACTTTCTGTTTCAGAAAGTCTGTGCGCTCTGTGACACGGGACATAAAATCTTGAGGGCTGGTATCAGTCCCTGAGAACGCCCGTATCACAAAGCGCATCACTTTACGGCGAGTGTTGCCAATGAGGGCTTTGGCCCCACTAATACGTCCCTCAATTCTGCATTGCCAAGCTGTTACCGCAGGTTTTGGTCGTCTAGCTCCAGAGTAACTAGCAAATTTGACGTGAGCTACACGACATGCCACTACAGCCGTGCAGTACAGAACTGCATGAGTATCAGTAATCTTCGCAGTCATCAAAACAGATTGTTAACTGCGAATTCAAAGCCGCCACCAGTGCCCTATTTTTTTATGCATGAGCAAACGAGGTAAGCGTGGCATAGGTTCGGCTGACATGGACCGATATTCTCGAATAGCACCGTCCAAAGCACTCCTCAATTCCTCATTGCACTGGGTACTTACGTTTGTAGCCTTGTCATCCATTCCCTCATTAGTTTGACTTGTGAAGTACTGTGGTGGAACCACAACAGCTTGGCAATTTTGCTATTGCTCTGACAGCACACGTGACAGAAATAGCGTCACAAAAGTCACTGCTTATTAGGGTTCTGTACTAAAATAGTAAAAAGGAACCCTTACTTATTTATTTATACCAAGCACACCAACAGCACAATCACTTACAATTCAAATAAAATACAATATAAAATTGACACTTCAGTAACCATGCAAATAACAGGTATGAATGACATTAGCATATGAATATTTGAGACAAAAGAGAAAAAACTTGAAAGTAAAAAGTATCCAAAGACGTAAACCTGGAGCACTACAAAGTACTAATTTTACACGCTACACAGACGTGCAGTCGTCACACCGTTTAAATACGGAACGCCTGTATGAAGCGAAAGTCATGGAGAATATATCAATGGGGTAATCTGTCAAATTGGACCTGTCATTATATTCCCATGGTATACGTGTTAAGGGGCTATTAGATGTGGTATTTAGTGTGGATTTAGGTAATTCAAAAATACGGTGATGCCGCTTACTACGTTGGCTAGACCTGAAGTCAAAATAGTTTACCAATTGTGCGTCAATGGAGCCGTTTATTATTTTATAGAGTACTAGCTTTTGCCCGCGGCTTCGCCCGCGTGGATGTCGGAAACTAACGCAGGTATTTTTCTAAAATAAAAGATTTTTTTCTAAAATAAAAATAGCCTACGTTACTCCTTATTACATCAGCTACCTGCCAATAAAAGTCTCGTAAAAATCGCTCTAGCCATTTCAGAGATTTGCCGGAACAAACAGACAGACAAAAGTTAAAAAAAAAATGTTTTTCTGGTGTAAGTAACGTATTTACTTTCATATGCATTTAGCGAATATGCAAAGCTGTTAATTTGAAATTACAAACAGACACTTCAGTTTTATTTATTTGTATAGATGTATAGATAACGAACACACATGATATTTGCATTTACTATGAAGCCAAAGTAATGTGAATTTCAATCCTACTAATCCTGCACTCCCAGACCGCTACCAAGCGAAACGGCCGGACGCGGAACGGCCCGCTAGCCGCTCTGCGACTATTTTATTATAATCTCTAATTTTGATCTACATAAAATGCACAACATATCTGATGCATTTAATTGGATAAGAATTACTGCTGTATTGCTTAAAATCACTTCGTAAATAAGCCATTATTTCTCGTAAAAGTTAAAGGGTAAAAAATGGTTATTGTGGGTTATCCCTAAGAGATAGACATATACCATTGCGGACTTTTTGTAGACCTTTTTAAGGTGTACAATACTGTAGAACATTATTTTGATCTATTTCGTAGGGTTCAGTCAGCGTTCGCAATGTAAGCGCAAAAAAATGAGTTTATTTATGACATCACATTAGAAACCTCTGAAATCATCAGCGTTTCTTTACTATATTATGCATATTATATACATATAAACCTTTCTGTTAAATTACTCTATCTATTGAAAAAACCCGCATTAAAATCCGTTGCGTAGTTTTAAAAATATAAGCATACATAGGGACAGACAGACAGCGAAGTGACTTTATTTTATAATATGTAATAATGTAATGATAATGATAATGAATGATGTAATGATGATTAGTGAAGAATGGTTACGTCTTTCTTTTAAGCTAATCATTTTAAAGTGCCTTAACCTGTCATTATAATCAGGTAAGTAGGTTATGGTGAGACTCAGTCTGTCTGTCCGTCTGTTTCTCACAGCTGGGTATCTCAAGAATTAATAATGCTATCAGTTGAAATTTGAAATAGTTTTCGATGACGTTCGTCCAGCTACATATTTTGCAAATAAGGAAGAAATAAGAATTTTTTTTGCAGACAGGCACTCTCACAATTTTCCCATTTGTATATTTTCAATTTTTTTAGACCTCAGAATTTTCGACTTTTGAAGAAAAATTAAATTAAATAAAAAATACCGTACGAATAATTCTGAAAAAAATACTCTCTGAGGTTTCTGAGATTTGGAGATACACCCTCCCCCCTTCTCCAAAGCTTGCAAAGAGTAAAATCTGAAATTTAGAGTATGTGATAGAAGTTTATGGAAGCATTACAGTAAACATGAAATGATCTCGGTAAATAGCACGCTTTTTAGGGTTCCGTTGCCAAATGGCAAAAAACGGAACCCTTATAGATTCGTCATGTCTGTCTGTCTGTCTGTCCGTCCGTATGTCACAGCCACTTTTTTCCGAAAGTATAAGAGCTAGGCTGTTGAAACTTGGCAAGTAGATGTATTCTGTGAACCGCATTAAGATTTTCACACTAAATTAGAAAACAAAAAAAAAATTGGGGTTCCCCATACATATAACTGAAACTAAAAAATTTTTTTTTTCATCATACCCATACGTGTGGGGTATTTATGAATAGGTCTTCAAAAATGGTATTGAGGTTTCTAACATATTTTTTTTTCTAAACTGAATAGTTTGTGCGAGAGACACTTCCAAAGTGGTAAAATGTGTCCCCCCCCCCCGTAACTTCTAAATTAAGAGAATGATAAAACTAAATAAAATATATGATGTACATTACCATGTAAACTACCACCGAAAATTAATTTGAACGAGATCGAGTAAGTAGTTTTTTTTTTAAAACGTCATGAATCGTAAACCGCAATTTACCTTTCATTCAATCAACTGAAATATAAAAATTAAAAAAAAAAAACATTTATTTTCATAAACATAAACTTTATACATAAACCGAGAATACCTACAGGTTTGTTCGGAACCCTCGGTGCGGGAGTCCGACTCGCACTTGGCCGGTTTTTCAGAATATGCAATGAAATTCTATAAAATATTTAATTATGATGGTCTACAACCCTTTTTAGGGTTCCGTTGCCAAATGGCAAAAAACGGAACTCTTATAGATTCGTCATGTCTGTCTGTCTGTCTGTCTGTCTGTCTGTCCGTCCGTCCGTATGTCACAGCCACTTTTTTCCGAAACTATAAGAGCTATGCTGTTGAAACTTGGTAAGTAGATGTATTCTGTGAACCGCATTAAGATTTTCACACTAAAATAGAAAAAAAACTATAAATTTTGGGGTTCCCCATACATAGAACTAAAACTCAAAAATGGTTTTTTTCATCAAACCCATACGTGTGGGGTATCTATGAATAGGTCTTCAAAAATGGTGATGAGGTTTCTATTATTATTTTTTTCTAAACTGAATAGTTTGCGCGAGAGATACTTCCAAAGTGGTAAAATGTGTGTCCCCCACCCCGTAACTTCTAAAATAATAGAATGATAAAACTAAAAAAAAATATATGATGTACATTACCATGTAAAATACCACCGAAAATTGGTTTGAACGAGATCGAGTGAGTAGTTTTTTTTTAAAACGTCATAAATCGTAAACCGCAATTTACCTTACATTCAATCAACTGAAATATAAAATAATAAAAAAAACATTTATTTTTAAACCGAGAATACCTACAGGTTTGTACGGAACCCTCGGTGCGCGAGTCCGACTCGCACTTGGCCGGTTTTTTTTTAAGGGCGTGTCACGGTTTACAGAAAATAAGGCATCTTCCGTAAAATTGATGGACCACTCTTTAAAAAAAAAATTTTTGTACGAATTTTGGAAAAATATTTAAAATTATACTTATACAGTAAAATATTTTACAATCTTTCATCAAAATGAATAAATACCAAGGACTTAACAGTCATATTATCATGTTAATCAAAAATGTCAAAAAGATAAAGATCGGACAAATTGACGCATTCATTAATGGTTGGTCTTTAAAAATGTTCAAGTGTATGTATGTTCTCTATAATATTCAAATACTTCTGTAATTACTTATTTTAGCAAAATTATATGCATCATGCGTATGACATGGTAGGTATTACAAGGATTTATAACAGTTTATTTTGTGAGTCAGTTTAGTGCTAATAGTCAAAAAAATCTAAATGTGTAAGTAAGTTTTTTTTAAATTAAATATAATCTTGAAGCAAAAAAAAAATTACATCTCATATATCTGAAAAACTTTATGTGATAAAATAAACCAATAGCATATTCAAACTCAGCGCCCCAAAATTACCTATTAAATTATAGATAGATACATACCTTTTGTTCGACGCCAGGCCAGGGCCCTGGCCATAGGATTTTATTAGCGCAGTGGAAACATAATGGTGGGCCCTGGAGCAAGAGTGGAGTAGCGCACTGTCCGCCGTGCGCGGAGCTGATTAATACAATATTCAAAAGACTCACCTGGTTGAAGAAAACTGGTTCTGGAGCCTACCTGGATTTATGTATGTAAATGAGTGTATATTGCATTGTGTAGTGACGCTGCAAGTATTCCAGGATACAAGGCCGCCCCAAGACGCTCTGCTACCAAAGCATGCGATCCCAATGGGTCACTATAACCTCAAACTATTTCAATCAAACAAACTGAACCCGTATTATTTCGTCAAAAGGGGTTGGTTACACACAGAACAATTGGATCACGACAAATTGTCCCCAAAACGATCAATTCAAAAGTATTAATCAACAAAAGGTCGCAAGCAAAATACGACGATCCTCCATTTTTCAAAGACCAAACCAAAGTGTGTCAAAGTCAAACTGACAAGTGACAGTTGTCACTCCGTTATACGTCTAGAAACGTAGGCGCACAGAGTAAACAATTCAAACGGGACGAAACACCTTTCAAACAAACAATTTCCAAATATGTCAATTTTGCATACTTGTGTTATTTGCGTTTAATTGTTTTGTTCTTGGGTACGTTTACCCAAGAGATTAGTGGCATCACCACGTCATATGGAAATGCTTAGCCTCCGGCGAAGAAAAAACAGCCTTTGGGACACTGGGAGTGTAAACCAGCCGTTTCGACATTACAAAAAGAGGCCATAAGTACTTGGACCCCCGTGGGGTCCAAGTACTCATGGTCTTTTTTTAGAAATTCTACGGAAGATTCCTTATTTTCTGTAAATGAACACGGGTAAGTTTTAGTCAGTAAAAGTCTGACACGCCCTTCCGCTCCACCCTGAACGGGAGACGTCACTTGATGATGAGGTTCTGTAACATCATAATTAAATATTTTATAGTATTTTATTGCATATTCTGGAAAAGTGTGCTATTTACCGAGATCGTGTCATTACTGTAATGTTTCCATAAACTTCTATCACATACACGAATTTCAGATTTTTCTCTTTGCTAGCTATGGAGAAAAGGAGGGAAGGTGTATCTGTTACTATGAAAAAGCTTATAAATGCCTCATTAATATAGATCCATCAATTTTTGCCACATACACGCTGCCTGATAGCTTTGCCACAAAACTAGTAGAGGCAATCAGGTCATCCCTTCAACGCAACTCAAAAATCATTTCCGTCTCTTGTGGTAAAAGAACTTTGAAGCCCTGGATCACTGCTGGAGCCCTGCGGTGTATAAGGCTTAGAAACAAAATGCAGTACCAAACGAGATTAGACACCTTTTTTTTTTCTTCAGGATGAGAAATCATCAAATGACTTCTCCCGCTCTGGGCGGAGCGGGAGGGCGTGTCAGACTTTTATTGACTAAAACCCGGCCGTGTTCCATCAGTTGCCCATGTGCCAGGGTCACGGTATCTCTTTCGAACAATCACGCGACCCCGGCAGGCATCGGTCCTAGTAGACCGGGCTCGACGGCAACTCCACAAAATATTTGGGTATAAGTGTTGATCAAAGACTGTCCTGGCACACACACATTGAGATTCTAATGAAAAGGATCAGGAAACTCATCTGGGTGTTTAAAAATCTACGACATGTTATGTCCGCGCATCTTATATCCAAAATCTACATAGCTCTAGCGCAATCTATTATAACTTACTGCATTCCGATCTGGGGGGTTGCTACCAAAACTAAATTCCTCGATCTGGAACGAGCTCAGCGATCCCTTATAAAGGTTATATACTTTAAACCATTCAGGTTTCCTACTACAGACCTCTATAGAGTTAGCAACTTGCTCTCTGTAAGAAAGCTTTATATTCTTTACGTGTCCTTAACCCTGCATAAGTGTCTTCCTTTTGAAACAGCATCTCAGAGCAGAAGGCGCAGTGATATAGTGGCCCACTCCTCAGGAGTTCGAACTGCCTTTGCTAGACGTCAGTACACTACACAATCCACGTTCATTTATAATAAGCTGAATCGCAAATTGGAGATATTTGTGTTGTTGACTGACTGTAAAATAACAATAACAGAATGGTTAAGATCCCTTACTTATGAGGACACAGAAAACATTCTGACAAGGATAAGCTAAATAAAAAAATAAAAAATAAACATTCGCACGCACGTAAATACATACACATACACACGCACACACACACACACACACACACACACACACACAACACACACACCCACACACATACACCCACGACACACACATACACCGATGGCTGCTAAAAAATGGTTTTATTTTATATTGGTATTTTTTTTTTAACTGTTTCTCTTTTCGTATAACTCTCTTATAAGCCTACACCATTGTTTAGATACCACTGATGGGAAGAGTGAGACGGTTCCGACACAAGTACTTTTTTAACTTACTGGAGCTGTCTCAATTTATGCATGACACAATGTATTAAGATGAAATAAATATTTTTGTATTTTGTATTTTGTATTTCCAAATCTCAGAAATCTCAGAGGATATCTCAGAAATAATTGAAGACATGAGTGGATGAAGGCGATATGTCGCATTTTCAGATGTTCGCTGTTCTATGCATTAATGATGGTGTTATGTGCATACAAACAATTTTAAACCTTAAAAATATTAAACGGTTGGCGCCACTAGACACCCTTGGATAAATGTAAGGCGTTTTGAAATATCCTAAAATGTTTATGCGAAACTTTGAACTCAATTTTCTCGAAATTAGAATTTTGCGACATATCCCCTTCATCCACTCATGTCTTCAATTCTTACGGTTTTTTTATTTTTTTATTTAACTTTTCGTCAAAAGTCGAAAATTATGAGGTCTAAAAAAATTGAGTATAGGTATAAGGTGTATCTATTCATACACGAAATATTTTAAGAGGTACACCTGTAGGTGGTAAAGAAACTACAGCAACGAAAAAAAAATTCTAAATGTATTTTTACAAAATTTAATATTTATAAATTATTTGACGCACATAAGAAATATTCGCTCCTTCTTATTTTTTACGGCCCGAGACACCGCGGCCATGCTCGTGCCGTCCGGTCGCCGTCCTCGTAGCGTCAGGCGGGCCATTCATAGAATTTTGAGTAAAGGTTTTATGCAAAACACCTCAAGCAGTTTTAAAATTATAATAATTACGAAAATTCAAAAACGCTTAGATAAAAAATTTCTTTTTGCTTCTATAGCTTCTTTACCACCTACAAGTGTACCTCTTAAAATATTTCGTGTATAAATAGATACACCTTATATACAAATGACGCTCTTTCATATGATACCAAACAAGCCCTAGTAGCCCCACTTCGATTTTTGAAGAAAACCAACGGGTTGTCATAAAAATTGTAAAACCTGTTGCAAAAAAAAACCATATACTTATTTCTTGGTACCCTGTCAGTTCACCAAAAATGGTTTTACAAATTTTTACTTGACAAGCAACGCTTGGCAAAAACATGATTTATCATTTCATTACTATACAACAACAAGTTTGTCAAATAATTCACATAAAAAATAATTTATTCGATAAACTTTTTTTAAACAACGTATTATTTGAAAAACAATTCATTTTCATTTTTTTTTTTCATTTTATCTCATAAAACAACGTTTGGAATAAAAGTCATTCGGTCAGTAGGCTATTTAGGTTGTGGTTTTTTAAGCCTTGAATTACCCTTCAGGCCAGATCTGACATGGTTTAGGGAGGTTAGGTTAGGTTAAAACTGTGACCTCCTACCAAAGAGAATATAACCACTAGAGAGCGTATAGGCCAATATCTTCTAAGCACACGACTCACCACTGCGGGCCGGGGGACGAGGAAGAACGCGCGGCTGCAATTGGTCAGTTCAAGTTCAAGTTGCGTAGATATGCCCATCGTAGGCTTGCTCTACTTCATTAAAGGAAAATAGTCGATATCGATAAAATGGATTTAAAATTGTGATAAATACTCAATTAAAATCAAAGAAATCATATTTAATCAAAATCAGTCACTAATAAAATGAAAGCTAGAGAATCCAAGAAGAAAATTTACGCCACTATCATTTTCGACGAAATGGCATTCAGAAGCGGGTTCGAATATCATCCCCAAGGCAGAATATGGCTATGGCTACGTGAGTTTTGGCGCCAGTTTACAAACGGATTGTCAAGACGAAGCTAAAGAAGTCACAGTATGTGAATTGAATAAAATTTTCACTTATTTTAATTTTAATTTTCGATATATACTTTCAGCTATTAAAAGTAACAGCACTCATTTTTACGATAAAAATACAAAGGGAAAGTAAGGGATAGATGCATTACAATTGTCTAATGAAAGAGCGAGACTTTTCTAAAAGACATCAACGCGCGCGACACAACCGTGTGCTCGTTCACCCAACCACCATTTTAAATAGACCCCTACGGTGGATCATAATATGATTAAATCAAAAGAATTTTTCGTACTGTTTACTTACTAAAGAAAAGTTATGCCATCCTTTTTGTAACTAGAAGTCTTGGAATGTTTCCCACACCACTTCACCCCGCATGAAGGCATTTTGATGCGTTATAATTACAGATGAAGTTACATTATTTCTATTAATTTAGCGTGCACGGAGGTCTAAAAACTGGTCACAACTAAAATGGTTACTAGAACCGTAGCCAATGCATAGGCGACAAAATACTAATAGTTTTCGAGCGCCGGGGCACTATATGAGCAGTCAAGTGGTTATTAGTCTTTGCCTCCTACGCACGAGCCGAGCGAAGCGAGCAGTGCCGCGGCAGCGACCGGCGAGTGCCAGAATCTACTAGATTTTAAGGAAGTAGTTCTATAAAATTATGCAAAACAATACCGTCATGATCACTTTGTGACTGATTTAGAAAATGTATTTTAAAATGATATTTAGTATTTAAACGTAATTTTTCCAAAAGAATCTAAATATTACATGAAAAATGCATAAATGATTAAATATTATCCGACATATTTGTTAAGAGAAGCATTTGCAAAACAAATGTTTGTAAAGCGAGTGTTTATAAAATAAAACATTTTCGGAATAAGTTGTTTGTGAAATAAGTAGTATACGAAACGTTGGTTGTAAACTAAAAATTTGACAATGGTGTTTTGGTGAAACATTAGTGAACCTATTTCTTGCTTATTTGCAAAATATGTATTTAATAAGTAATTTATATATAAATATAAACAATTTTCAAAAAGGTCGATTTTGCATACTTGTATTATTTGCGTTTGTTTTGTTCTTGGGTACGTTTACCTTTTTCATTTATTGTGGTTTTTTGTTTTACAATGATTTTAGATGAGTTGTATTGCAACATGTAGTTAGCTAGCGACCTCGTCAGCCGTTCATAATATTCTTGCCTAACCAACTGGCGGCAAGTTCGTCATGCTCCCTTAAATGTCACTGCTTGCGGTAGCGTCGGGGGTCGGGTTATCACCTTCCCTCAAATATGGCGAGGGTGGTAATGGCTGACCTTTGCGTTATGCTCATGAAAGGGTGCTGCTTGTGTTGACTGGTCGTCTTGCTGACCACGGTTTTTGTT
This sequence comes from Aporophyla lueneburgensis, assembly GCA_932294355.1. Classification (NCBI taxonomy): domain Eukaryota; kingdom Metazoa; phylum Arthropoda; class Insecta; order Lepidoptera; family Noctuidae; genus Aporophyla; species Aporophyla lueneburgensis. Next base: position 12,099,946 of record OW028735.1, read on the forward strand.
ATTGTTATTTATATTAACTGTTATTTTGTTTTATTCCGGAGGTCCTAGTTTAACTATTGTAACTTCAACTTAGCTATATGCATCAATGTATGTATATGGTTTTTTTTTTTTTTCAGGATGGGAAATCATCAAATGACTTCTCCCGCTCTGGGCGGAGCGGGAGGGCGTGTCAGACTTTTACTGACTAAAACCCACCCGTGTTCCATCAGTTGCCCATGTGCCAGGGTCACGGTATCTCTTTCGTACAATCACGCGACCCCGGCAGGCATCGGTCCTAGTAGACCCCTACACTGCTGCTGACATCTCTTTGAGGCGCGCGTGGAACACTACGCGCCGTCGACCCGAGCCTGGTCCTTACCGGGCAGCGAGCTACCCATTGCTCGCCGCCCGCAAGCTCGCGCCTACGGTGGCCGGGAGTCCGCTATCGACTCCCGACGCCCGGGGCGTCTCCTCCTGCGGCGGCTAGGGACGTGAGGGCGCAGTGACTGCCACTCCCTCACGCGCCCCGCCTCTTCCTTCGCGAGCATTACTGCTTCGCAGAAGGAGGTGACGGCTTCCCATTCCCTTTCGCTCCGTACCATGACTCGCACCAGGGCCGGACGCGAGAGGTCGCCGCCGCCGATATGTATATGGATCATTTTGCATCGTTGAATATGTAAGCGGGCACGCCCTTTATGCCTGGAGGCTTTGTTTAGGTTTTAAGTTCTGTTTACGTTTTCGTCTTATTATTTCAGCTTGAGTTTCGTTTTCAATGTTTTTGTTGGTATACTGGCGTGTGCTAGCTGACATATGGCGAATAATGTATGTTTTATTTTATAATATTAATTACTTACACAATATTGTATAGAATCAAGTTTTTCTAACTTAACAGACAGCTGTCTGCTGGGGAGTTTGTTCCGCCACTTCTTCTTCCCAGCTAAAGCACTAGGAAGTGTCGAAGGGCGGGCGTTTTGGGGGGACTGTCTTATGTAACTTTGACGTTCAAAAAGTGCTGACTCTCAGCCTAGTTTGAATAAATGACTTTTGATTTTGATTTTGATGGTCTCAAAACGATAAAAATAACATCGTGAGAAAACCCGCATGTGCAAGAACCTCGAAAACATGTGACAGTTACCATCCCGCACTGGGCCAGCGATTACAGCCCACTCTATCTCGAAGACAGGAGAAGTGACAATTGTTAAACTAGGACCAGTTTAACAATTGTCACTTCAACTTAGCTATATGCATCAATGTATATATGCAAAAATTTTTTTCGCAAAATCGAATACGCATACCCTCTATTTTTATTCGGTTTGATCTCATTGGCTCAAATAATAAATATTATTATGATTGGACAACGATAACCCGTGCCGATTTGATGCCAAACTTTTGATATGAAAATTTGTACTGACATACTGTAGTAGGAATTAAGAACTTCATTTTTATTACTCAATTAAAGCTCCAATATACCCAAATAGTTTATTATTTATTAATTTACATTAAAAAATAATAGTTTTGTTCAAATTTTCATTTCAACGTCTGTTTTTTAGAGTCAGAATAAATTTTCCGGTATTCTTTCTTGTACGCAATAAAAATTGTTTTTGTTCCTTCTCTCCTGATTAATCCATGAAAGTCTTGCATAGCAAGAGCGGTTAAGTTATAACCGCTCTTTCGGCTACATCGTTTAATACCCTTAGTGCCGAAACTTTCAGGAATATCAGGTTTTGTAGTTACTTGACTGATTTTTGCTTGAAATAGGTACGTCTTTCAAGATCAATTCATATACGTGATTGCGACAAGCGAAAATAAGCATTTCTCTGTTCAGTTTGGTTCAAGAAGCACACAGGCACCGTTTTTACGACCTGTATTTGAAGCAGTAGTATCACCACAAAGAATTTGCGCTTCTTCTTCTTCTTTCATATCGATGGTACTCGTACACTTTTTATTATATCGTTTGAGCCCAGTAGGTGGCCCCGTTTATTGCGGCATCAGTGGCATTTTTGACATCATCTGAGGTGCGGATGAACGGGCACTTGGGACACTCCAGCAGGTGGGTCATGGTCTGATCAGAAGTACCGCACTCGCACTGGGTGTCGAATGAGTCTATAATCCCCACTTTGACAAATTGTGTCTACAGCTGCCTAATTGGGTACGCAATCGATTGAGAGCTTTCCATATAGGCCACTGCAGATCACGGCCGGAAGGCAAGTGTTCCTGGGGTTCAACAAAGTCATAGTTTGGTCCCCACAAAGGGTGGTGTGTCCTGGATGGCCTGCGTAGAGCGTAAGAAGCTCTTACGACTTTTAAGCCTCCCTGGAGTCATCTTGTAATCGTAGAGGGGATGTCGGGAATCGGATTCTTGGTTCTTTTTTTTTCCAGCTGTTTATATTTGCACTTTATGTTCTAAATTCTAGTCTACACTTGCGTTCCAAACTGCCTGTGCTTGTTAATTTCCTGTAGAACTTTCTAGTCTTGGTACAGCTATAAGTTGTTCTTAGTTTTCGTAAGAAATCCCTAAAGGAAGACGTTCTTTTTTTGATTTCCGAGCATTTAATGCAGGCAAAAGCTTGCCGTCTCAATGAACAGTCACAACTTCCGGTACCTTATTTTGAAAATCCTTAGTTTTTAGCTTCAGCCCGTTCTTTCCATTTTTCAGTACGAATTCTGTAGATGGAAGTCTTACTTATTGGAAATTCATGAAAATTATATCCAAGTGCTTCAATAGTTGCTTCAAGAATGAACACAGAATCTCTCATACTCAATTGACACCTATCTAGCGCTGCTACTAATTTTGGAGTAATAAAATCTCTCCGCAAGGGATTTTGCTGGGTTGTGTGTTTTGGAGAAGCGCCTTACCCAGTAGATAATACACTGGCGAATACTGAGATTCGCGCTTTCATTAACAGTAAAATTCACTTCATGGATATTGTTAAATAAAACTGTTAGAAATTGTCCATTAAACGGAAGTTTTGAACCCGATATTTGATGTTTTACGTCACCTATTAAAAATATACCCTTTTAGAACTGCATAATTGCACTGACATGGTGACTGATTGAAACCAATACGAGTTCTATAACGAAATAACGAGTAATAACAAGCACATCGACACGTTAGGTCGCGTCAGCTCTAGAGATCAAATACTAACATGTATCGATGTAAGTCGGCACGGGTTACCGAGGTCCTAACTTCTTAAAATTTTATTTATAATTGTTTTGACTTAAAAGTAAAAAAATAAGAGGGTATGCGTTCAAAAAAAACGACTTTGATTTTTTTGGGACACCCTAATGTATATGTAACATTTTGTCGTCCAAAACGACAGGGACCCGTGCCTCCTCCCTAGCCAGTGCTCGAGTACTGGCCGGACCGCCTCGACAGTGGCGAGGCAAGCGGTATGGCGTGAAAGCCTGTCCTGCCAGCCCACCACCAGGGCTGCGCGGAGCTGCGACCGGCGAAGCTCCATGTGTCGCTCCGTCAGTTGCTCGCCTCGCTCCCGCGCTTCCTCGCGCAACCAACATCCTCTCCACCAACCTCTTCAACCTCTTAACCAAAATCTTTAAAATATAGGCGCCATAGATAGCCCGCATCGCAGGGGCTGCCTTGACGACAAAAAATCAGTCACCCACGTCGTCTTGGATTGTGAATCCGTGGCTTCTCAATGTGAAGAAATCCTAGGAACAATAAGGTCACTCCGCGAAGCCTTTGAAGCTCCGAGGAAGTTTCTGTACTTTTGGGCGGAGCTAGACTCTCTTTGTTAGCCAGAACCCTCAGCCTACCACCTTTGAGTTGTGGAGGTCAGATAGGTAGTGACTCCATATAAAATATTTGTATTTATCTGAATATGTTTAGTCTGAATATCCATCTGCCTCAATAGGCAGATAATTATTGCAGTCTTAATTCAAGAATTTCAGCTGGTTTGAACTCCTTAATAGAATTTGAAAAAAAAAAGTAGATACAAAAACATTGTAACACACAACAATCCAAAACAAGGAAGGAAATACGTTACCAAATACTATATGTTTCAAAGATTATTAATTCTATAATGATTACAAAAAGCAAACTGCAGCAACACAATAGTATAGTTAATAGTCAACATAAAAATTTTGAGCGGTAGAGTTGCATCAACGTGGAATATCCTACAGGCATCCATCTTGTCGAATGTCGTTGTATGTAGTTAGGCGTTTAATATTCTTGCATAACCTTTTTTCATCATCTGCAATAGTAAGGATGTAATGATAACAAGTATTATTTTTTTTAAATTTTTTTTATCAAATACCTCAGTCTAACGTAGTCTACCTCGGTCACTAGGGAGAGCGGAACCGGTGAGAGATGTCGTGCGGTGTCCCACAGGTAACAGTCGTGGGGCCGCATCTGTGGGACATCGGGTACGACTGGGTGCTGCGCGCTGACCTCCCTAGCGGCGTCAGCGTAGTTTGCTACGCTGATGACACGCTGGTCCTGGCGCAGGGGAGGTCGCATGAGGCGGCGGCCGAACTAATGACACGCGGGGTTGCGACAATCATCGAAAGGATCCGGCAATAGGGACTTGAGGTGGCCTTGCACAAGTCTGAGGCCATGGGTTTCCATAGTCCTCAGAACGCGCCACCTGCGGTTTCCCAACTCACGGTAGGAGGGGTTCACATCGGCGTCGATTCGACGATGAAGTACCTGAGACTTGTCCTCAACAGCCGGTGGAACTTTGTCGGAGGCGGAGCGGGCTGGGCCTGCCTTAAAGCGGCTCCTGCCCAATCTGGGGGGTTCAAAAGCTTCCTGCCGGAGGTTCTTCACGGGGGTCGTGCGGTCTATGGACCTTTACGGGGCACCAGTGTGGGCGCCCTCATTGAGGCTGCGACCAGCGCGCCGGTTGAGTTAGGCCCAGAGGGTCATGGCCATCCAGCTAATCCATGGAAAGCCACACGGACTCGTGCGAGGCAGCGAGTCTCCTTGCTGGAGTGCCACCATGGGATCTGGAGGCAAAGGTCCTCGCGCACATGTAAAAGTGGCGCGAGGAGGCAAAACGCTGGGGCGAAACTCCGCTGCTGCGACACATCGTGGCACGGCGGACAGAGCTCCGTTGTAATCTCATGGCGACATGGCGGGAACGATTGTCGCAACCCAGCGCTGGGCACGCCACAATTGCGGCGGTAAGTCCCCTCTTTGAGGAGTAGAAATTAGCATTATTGATGGAGCCGAGGAGGGTTTTCTACAAATTTGCAAAATGACATTTACTGAGGGCGATCGGTAGATAGCAAAAATTGTAAATTGTGTGTATGATAAATGCTTTTTTGCAGGGAAATCATGAAATGAGCAGAGTGGGAGGGTGTATCAGACTTTAACTGACTAAAACCCAACCGTGTTCTTTCAGTTGCCTGTGTCAGGGCCACGGTAAGTCTTTCGAACAAATCCACAATCCTGGCAGGCGTTGGTCATCGCAGATCCCTTCAATTAGTGCTAATATCTCTTTGAGACGCGCGTAGAATACAACACGGCGTAGTCCCGGGCCTGGTCCTAATCAGGCGGCAAGCTACCCACTGGTCGCCACCAGCAAGCTCACGTCTCCTGCGACGGCTAGGGGCGTGAGGGCGTAGAGACTGCCTAACCCTCACGCGCTTCGCCTCCGCCTTCGCAAGCATTACTGCTTCACAGAAGGAGGTGACGGCTTTCCCGGTCTTCTCGCTCCATATCATGACCTGCATCATGGCCAGACGCGAGAGATCGCCGCCACCAATCACCTCCACGAGGATACGGTGGTGCTCCGCCCAGGCAGGGTAGACCTCCAACGTGTCCTCCAGGCAATCTACACAGTGGTAACCCGGATGTTCGTTTCCTCCCGCCGTATTTGGAACAGGAGCCTCCCGAAGCAGCCGTGTCCGGTGAGGACCTGCGTAAGGCGGAAGGTGAGGACGCCGTGACGCCTCTCTTGCCACTTCTCAAAGAGGAGACTTACCGCCCAATAGTGGCGTGCCCAGTATTGGGTTGTGACAATCACACTCGCCATGTCGCTATGACATCCCGCTGGAGCTTTGTCCGCCGTGCCGTAATATCTCGACATGTGGCTTCCCTGGTACCTCATTAACGGGATGGCCAAAGAAGATTGAAAAAAAGGAATAAAAAAAATTATAACGTCATTTGGGAGCAGTTACTCATTTATCTAGTAACTGCTCCCAAATGACGGTGTACATTTCTTTTTTCATTCTTCTTTGACATTCTCTACTCATTATTTGACATTTTATACCTACACACAACAACAACAACATCACGCCTTGTTTCCCCGAAGGATTAGGCAGAGGTGTACCTTTTAGTACACCCACATTTCACCTGTTTGTACCTACAATTCTAATTTAAACTGTTTATTATTGGTTGTCATGACAATAATGATATTTGTTAGTCGACATCGGCTTTAATTGCCATTTCATAAAAAACAGAATATACTGATGTTTGGTTTAAATAGGTTATTATGTTTTATTTATAAAATACTATCTATAATAGATATATTTATTTACTAGCTTTTGCCAGCGGCTTCGCCCACGTGGTGGTCGGAAATTATCCCACGGGAACATACTACCGGGATAAAGTCGGTTAATTGGCCTTTTCCTAACTATGTTGGGGTCGGCTTCCAGTCTAACCGGATGCAGCTGAGTACCAGTATTTTACATGGAGCGGCTGCCTATCTGACCTCCACCACCCAGGTACTGGGTAATACGATACCACTTGGTAAGACTGGTTGTCAGAGTTCGAGTTCGGAAATAATAAGTACAAATCTAAACTTTTTTTCACATCATTACATAACTTTGACAGGGTAAATAGCAGGGTATAGGGTAAGTATTCAATAATAAGTAAATAATTAGGAAATAGTTGTCAAAGAAAATCAATTGTTAATACATTATAATCTTACAGTTTAATTTTTATGGAAAGGATAGGAAATCCTCATGGATATCCACTGGGGACACTTCTACTCTGTCTGGGGTGGGCAGAGGGTTTTTTTTTTTTTTCAGGATGGGAAATCATCAAATGACTTCTCCCGCTCTGGGCGGAGCGGGAGGGCGTGTCAGACTTTTACTGACTAAAACCCACCCGTGTTCCATCAGTTGCCCATGTGCCAGGGTCACGGTATCTCTTTCGAACAATCACGCGACCCCGGCAGGCATCGGTCCTAGTAGACCCCTACACTGCTGCTGACATCTCTTTGAGGCGCGCGTGGAACACTGCGCGCCATCGACCCGAGCCTGGTCCTTACCGGGCGGCGAGCTACCCATTGCTCGCCACCCGCAAGCTCGCGCCTACGGTGGCCGGGAAAATACAGAGCCTAAGACACCGACTTTCGAAATTAAAGTTATTTTTGACTTTGTAGTGTTTTTTTTAAGGAAGTCGGTTGTTTTTTTTTTTGTAAAAAGTTTTTACAGGTTAGTTTCGAGTGGTATTGCCGTTACTAACTTATTAATGAATTAGGTAATTGATATAACTTTGTGAATGCTCGAACCAGCACGTAGTTATATTTTTGAAACCTTGTTTGAGCCTGATTTTTTCAACTTTAATTAATATAACCCGCCTGCCAAGCGTGGCGATTATGGCAAAGCCCCCCAAATTGGGGGAGGCCTAAGTCCAGCAGTGGACGTCTTACGGCTGAAATGATGATGATGATGATGATGATGAATTAATATAACGCTTGTTTTCCCCGATGGAGCTGGAAGAGGTGTAAAACATTTACTTTACGTCAGTAAATCTATAGTACAGTATTTATTCCTCAAATGTCATTATTGCACTGACCACTTTTGTTTGTGAATCCCCAAAAAATTTACGTACTTCAAAACTCAGAAATCGTAACAAAACTTATAACACATTTCGTAGGAAATGCAACGTAGATGAGAGAGAACACAATACCTATTAGTTATTTGTTATACAAGAGTGCAAAGTTGCTTTTTAACCGCGTGATCAAGTTTGATGACCGAGCAAGCGAAGGATTCTAAAATTGAATCACGAATGCAGCGAGTGATTCAAAAATTAGAATCCTGAGCGTTAGCGAGGGAATCAAAAGAGCACTAGGTGACAAATCTTTGTACTCGAGTGCAACACGTAACTTTTCATCCCACCTCAGCGAGGAAATGACTAAATGCAAAAAAAAGCATTTACAATCACAAGATACTTTTATTTCAGTTTAAGTATTAACATTTATTAGGTACTACATTATGATAGGTAAGTATTACAGAATAATCTTTAAATTATTTCAAATGATACTTAGGTATACTTAATTAAGAAAAATTTAAAGTAACGTTGCTACCGAGTGTAATATTTTTGTTAGGTACTACAGTGCTATTCTATTAATGTTGATGACGTGAAAAGTAAACCGGCGCGGCGCGCGCAAAGCAAATTAAAAAAAAAAGTATATCAAGAAGGTTCCGAGTCTGAGTTTTACAAATTAGAAAAAGGTTGAATGATAAACTCGGCATCATGGAGATAGAAGTAAATAGGTTTCACAAACTTAGTGCACACGATGTTCTAAATTCAATTTACTTTATCCTCTAGAGGATAAAAACGGCTTTTGCACTCAGGTATCGAAGGGCAAAAATACTCTTTCCGAGATGGGGGGATGAACAATATTTTGCTGTGTATATCAACAGACGAATTATTCCATTACTTCACAAGTTTGAACTGGAAACGAATACTACGTGGCAAAACATTGATTACCAAACTGTGACCATAAGTGATGATAAACACATGATTCTGAACCCCGTGCGATGAAATTATACGCAATTTTTTTTTAGGTGGGTGGGAAATCATCTCATGACTTTTCCCGTTCTGGGTGGAGCGGAAGGGCGTGTCAGACATTTAATGACTAAAACCCAACTTTGTTCCTTCAATTGCCCATGTGCCAGGGCCACGGTATCTCTTTCGAACAAATCTCGCGACCCTGGCAGGCATCGGTCCTAGCAGACCCTTTCAGTATTGCTGACATCTCTTTGAGGCGCGCGTGGAACACTACGCGCTGTCGATATAGAACCCCTTGCTTTGAAAGAATTTTTGAAGTCAAATGCACCATCGTGGGAAATATCGCAGAATAATATACGTAGGTACATACAAAAGAACCTCTTTTTTTTAAGTAGGTTGAAAATATTTAATATGGTTTGCTGGCCGTTATTGGTAAATTCTTTTCCACATTTTCGCCAAGTTTGCATAGCTTAAAATATCTTTCTGCGTTTTCAAAATATTCACAAATTAAACCGACAGTGTACCTTCTTCTTTCGAAAGGCCAGTAAGGGTTTTCAAATAATATAAGCATTAGTAAGTAAAATAGTCCATTATAAAGTGATTAAAATTCCTCATGTTTAGTACCAGAGCGATGAAAATACTTCACTTCATTCTACCTACAATTAATTACTCGCACATATTTCATTGTATTGTAAAATCTTACTGAAGTACCGTTAGCATCTGAATAATTCTGGTTCAGTCAATGGATTATATGTTGAAGATAAGCTTACGAGACACAAAGCATAATTTGCATGAATATGTATCACGCAGGTATTTATAAACTTGGGAATTTATGTAATCTTAGTCTGAAACTGAAGTTACTTTGGAATTTTCGTTTAGTTATTTGAGCTATAGATTACACTAAAAGTTATGCTTTAGTGCCTTAATTAACTAAATACTTTCAACTTTATAATTATCTACCGGTAGAAATCAGGAGCACATCTTCTTTCAACATATTTAAATCTAAACTCAAGCAGTACGTCACTAACAACACAAAACGATTACGTTAACGATTTAAGATAGCTTTAAACACGATAAAATGTCGACATCGTACCGACCCGCATTAAAAACAAAACACTTACCTTAATTTTGTATTAATTCGATAAGTGAACAATGTATGTTCTTCTAGAATAAATAAAGAATCTTTAAACCCAAAGTAATAATCTTTTCTTTAATCTATTTATGCTTACCCTACATCTTCCCATTAAAAGGCAAAGGTATTCCATCAGAGCACGGAATCGCGCGGGCAGTGACTGCAGATGACATCACAAGTACAATTTACGTTCACCCCCTAGGCTATCAGATGGCAACCAAACAAAAATGTTTAGGTCTTTACCTATGAAATTGCCGTTCTGCAGTACTGGCCATTTCAAATCAAAATAATTTTTGTTTGTCTAAGAATTCTAATTTCAAATTAATTTTATTTTAAAACATGGAATTCTTTTTCCAAAAGTAGTCATTTGTTTATTGATTAGTGTTACATTTTCATCGCATTTCAATCTTTTTCGTCATCATGGATACATTAAAAATTCGAGTAATTATGGAATATGAGTACCGTCGTGGCAGCAACGCGGCACAAGCGGCACGCAACATCAACGACGTTTACGGAGCTAACACTACAAACCAACGCACCACCTGTTATTGGTTTGCTCGCTTCCGTTCTGGAAATTTCGACCTGAAAAATGAATCTCGCGGTCGTCCGAAGACTTAGGTCGACAATGAGGAATTAAAGGCGATTGTCGAAGCTGATGATACACAATCTACGGCTGAATTAGCAGCAGCATTCGACGTTAGCGTCAAAACAATATTGGTCCATTTGCGCCAAATTGGCAAGGTAAAAAAGCTCGACAAATGGGTGTCCCACGAACTCAATGATCTCTAGAGCGAAGTACGCGTCGAGACGAGTCTTGCACTGCTCAACAGACACACAAATGAAGGAATTTTGAACCGCATTGTTACCTGCGATGAAAAATGGATTCTGTTTGATAACCGCAAGCACTCAGCAAGTAGATTGGATCCTGGTTCAGCACCTAAACAATGCCCTAAACGAAAACTTACCCCTAGAAAAGTGATGGTCACTGTTTGGTGGTCTAGCGCCGGTGTGATTCATCACAGCTTCTTACCAAACGGGGTGAGCATTACTGCAGATGTGTACTGTGAAGAACTGAACTCAATGATGGAGAAGCTGGCACATCTCCAACCAGCATTGGTCAATCGCTCGTCTCCGCTGCTCCTGCACGACAACGCGCGACCTCATACTGCACAGCAGACGGTCTCCAAGTTGCAAGAACTGGGGTTGGAAGCTCTCCGTCATCCGCCCTACTCACCAGACCTTGCGCCTACAGACTACTACTTTTTCCAGAATTTGGATAACTTCTTGGCGGGAAAAAAATTCAATACCCGAGAGGCAGTACAAAATGCCACAAACACAAATTATTTTTTCTCATACAAAACGGCATTTTCATAGGTAAAGACCTATTATGTATAGCATAATCACCGTATAATGTTGGGCCATTGTTGGGCCTCAGGCCTTCTCTCGATCCACGACGCGGGTTCAGTGCGGCTTGTTAGATGTCATATGTTTTCGAAATTTTGGTTCTCCGAGACGCCAGTGTCCTCAGAGTGTTTTCTTTCATCGTTTTGAGAGCAGAGGTAATGAATTGAATTAATTTACGTAAAGTAACGCGCCTATAAAAAACAAATGCCGGGAAATTACTCGTCTCTGCTCAGAGATTACAATTATACAGCAGAAATGCTATTTGCATGACATTTAAAATTTATAATAAATTACCACACGCCCTGAAAATGTTACCAATTAATAAGCTTAAATGTAAAATGTTTGATTGGCTCTTATACATGTGTTTTATTAGGCGAATGATTTTTTAAATCATGCTTTTTAATATAATATACTAGTGATCGCCCATTGCTCGAAATTCGACCGTACTTCATTTGATTAGAAATATATTATTAAATGAAAAAAGCATATATAATAATAAATATAAAAAAATGGTTTTATTTGACATTCAGTAACACTATAGACAAATAATATTAAAAACAAATATTCTCGATATGATCATAGATTTTAAAAATGAAATAGGTTATATATCTATAAAATTAATTTATTACCTATGGTTATACTTGACACTCAGTAATAGTTAGGGAGCTGGCGAGCAAAATTTCGATATGATCAGCACACAAGGCAGACGTTATTAATAGTGATAATTATACCCTAAGAAACATTAAGGACCTTGTCTGCCACCATGGTGGCGCTGCGTTGTAAATTTACAGCGTTTCAACAATGTTTAAAAAAAAGGTGTACTATATTATGCGCACACGTCTGCCTCTGAGGCTGATGATCACAGTCATCCTGGAATCAGCTGACTTTTGTAGTATTCATTTTTTACATTTATTTTTATGATATAAAAAAAAACTCTATATGAAGTGCACACTTGGCAGATTTGAATAGTTCGATTAAAAACAATGAGAAGAACCACGGAAAAATAGTCTGCCAACATGTTGCCTCTGCGTTGTCTATTGACAGTGCTCCAAAAATATAAAAAAGTGTGCTATATTATGCGCACACGTCTACCTCTTGGACTGATGTTTGAATTCCTTATGAAAACCAAGAAAATCGATGAGACAGACGTTCAGGCCTCTGATATTCCAAAGGCAGACCATTTGATTTTTTTTTTCAACCCGACGCTCGCGCCAAACCAAGCAGGTATAAAATATCCCCATAGTTCCTTTCTTGGAGTCTTTCTTTTATTTGAGAATATGAGTGAGAACGGTATAACTCTGTTCCGACCTTTTCCGTATTGTGAAACTAAATGTATAGAGCGTATATCTATATACAGCCTCCCCTTTTATTTTGCACGCTTTTCTTCTCTCTCGCTCTCAGGCACTTTCACACGTCTTGGTTCAAAATCTACGTATTTTACACAAATAAAACGTGATTAAAAAAGTTAAAGACTGTTCCTATCCGGATCCTAATCCTATTCAGATTACATTCAAGCATGCAATTTAAAAAAAATACTTTCTAATTAAAGTTCCAAGCGCATTTCTTTTCTGGTTGGCATTGAGAAAAATATGATTGCATAGATTTCAGCTCCAGAAGTTTAATCGTTACCGTGACTTTAGAGGATAATATTAAACAAAATTATAAGAATAAAACTATAAATAATAACAATAATCCCATGCAATACCCGCTGTCTCTTGATTCCGTGAATTTCAAAAAGTTATACAGCTGAAAATCAGTGAGCAAAGAGTCTGCCATATGTTTTTTCGAATCCACAGAGTCATAATGGATCGAATGGGCGCAATGAGAACCGTGTGCAAATGACAAGTAGAGCTTTTTTTTTTACATTTTTACAACTCCGTCCCATGATAATGCAGAATCCTGAATGTCTGCCTCTTCGATTTTCTTCGTTTCTAAGATGATTGTGACCATGAACTCTAGAGGCATACATTTGCAAATGATTTAATACCCCGATTTTTTTAAGCAACTTCAATCCGCTGTAACGCGAAAACGCAGTGACATAGGACCTTAATTGATTGGACCAAATCGATTGGTAATTATTTAAACTGCATTCCACCTCGACGTGAAACGTGTGCAAATCATATACCGAAATGCTCGCCAGCTCCCTAACTATAAGGCTATAGACACAAAATAAAGACAGATATTCTCGATTGGACCATAAACAAAAGAATACCTATGCATGTGTGTATTAAATACACGGTAATGAATAGTAGTGTGTGTAACGTGTTATTTATTGAAAATCATATATATCTACGCATAATTAAAAAAAAATATAAGCATTCATCACTTTTTCTCTGTATAAACTAGAAGTGTGCGAAATTTCATACTCCTCCGTCCGCCCAATTTTCGTAAAAAGGGATCCAAAGTTTTCGCTTCACGTATTAATATAAAGATTGTTATTAATGTCATAAGTATCTTGACATTAGTATGAATTCTTGGACATCGCAGTTTTTATTTTAACATTATCATTTATATTTTCGACATTTACTTTGACGTTATAAATAGTGCATGTATTTAGTTTATTATTTAATATTTCTACACCAGCAATGGTGATATGTGTAAAACAATGTTTAATGTAAGATTTTAATGTATCATATACTGAGAAATAAATAAATTTATTTGAATTAAAATCATTTATCATCCACAGAGTTTTTCTTCTCACCCGCAACACACATCTACACCCAGTAAAATGTTCAACGGTGAAAAATCCAGCTTCAATCGGCCTCTTGTTTCGATGTCAGAAATGGGATAAAGAAAACAGCCACGTGCCAGTCACAAACTGGCACGTAATATTCTATCGGCCTCTTGTTCCGATATAAATGTATAAAGAGACCAAATGTTGGAAACTCAGGACAGTCAACTGTTTTTGCTATTCAATACAGCAAAGTTACATAGCGGTATAAATATAGCGTTTTATATTCCAAGAAGAACCCTTTTCATACGAAGCTCTACCCCACGTTAATTTTCCTAGTATACATTCCAGATTTCTATAAAGAGACTGATCATTTCTCAATAGAAAGCCAATTAGTATTAAAAGTGGCAGCTGTTTAATATGGCTGTTGTGTCGTGATTAATCGTGATACGTTGCTGCTTTTATTACTTACGATATTTTAAGCATAGATTCTTGCATAAATAGCAAAATGAAAAGGTTAATAAATATATCATAAAAAGTACACAAAGCAGGCTCCAATCACCACTAATGTCATTGCCAATGTCATTTTTAGGATTCCGTAGCCAAATGGCAAAAAACAGAACCCTTATGGATTCGTCACGTCTGTCTGTCTAACCGTCCGTATGTCACAGCCACTTTTTTCACTGGCTGTTACTGAGAGATTCCAGCAGTAGCACTTGCGGACACTAGACCACCGAGGTATGAAAAGTTTTCTAGTATTGTAATAATAGTACTTTTAATCACAAATTTAATTTGCCGTTGTATTGACTGCAAAAGTATTAAAGCTTACGTGCAGCGATGTCATGGTAAAAGAAACAAAATCGCATCTAAATATATAAAAGGCAAACCTGACTGACTCATCTATCAACGCACAGCCGCAACTACTGAACGGATTTCGCTGAAATTTGGCATACAGATAGTTGTAATGTCGTGGGTATCCATTAAGAAAGGATTTTTGAAAATTCACCCCCTATCGGGGTGAAAAGGGGTTAAAATTCTGTAGGAAAGTCCGTCATTTTAGACTTAGAAGCCTTAAACTTTGTTTTTAGGTTAACAATTAGAAATAAACAGTTACGTGTCCTAGGGTTTTAGAAAATTCAACCCCTAAGGGGGTGAAAAGGGGCTTGAAATTTTGTATGGGGAAACAAGATTAGTTAAACTATTTTGTTCGAAACTTCACAGGAGTACTCCTATCAATAAATAAGTAAACAAGTGTTTCAGGCTCTTTCAGAATTCAACTCCTAAAAGGTGGAAAAGGGGTGACAAATTCTGAAAATCAACATTGGTATCGTTTTATGGTTTATCGGGTCGCTGATTACGAAAACAACAACTATTTCAAAAAACATAAAATAAATAGACAAGAATATTTATACAAAAAAAATGCACAAAATTACACCTGAACAAAAAATAATAATTAAAAACAATGAAAATAAACAACTATATAATTTTTCAAATGAATAAAATTGCATAACCATAAGAAATACTTAAGTACCTATCTATTTTGTATTGATCTTCAAGTTCCAATTGCTACTAATTGATGGCGTTGTTACCATGAGCTTCCTGTGTGATAACGTCCGAACACCACGCGATTGAAGCTGCGGGCACAGCTTGTCTTCATTATATTGATTTATTGAATCAATGTTGTAAAACTGAATGTAAGTTACCTTAAACATTGCTTAATCAGCCCATAATGAACCCACCGCTGAGACATTTGGTTCAAAGACATGCCAGTTTCCTCACGATTAAGAGTAGTTGTTATCCAGTGGTAACAGCTGTCACTTATGAGTCGTAAATAAGTCCCAATCCAAACAGGCGCGCTTTACTTTGAGTAAATTATTTCATCACCACTGCTCTGAAAACGCAAAAAAAAAACCTTAAACATAAACGGATAAAATCCTTTTCAGACGGACGGAGGATATTTATGAACTCAACTCGTCTCAAAAGCGGAGAACATAATAGCCGTCAGACATGAATAAGAATGAGCAGTATTATTAGTATGCCAATACCAACTGATTTAAAACATAGACTTTATATTTATGATGAGCACTACGTCTTTGCGTTCCTTGAAGTGTGTGCTTTGCTTTAAAGATATACCTGCTAATTCTTTTGAAGAGTTCTTCAAAGAGATTTGTAGGTGGTAAATTTTGTTGAAGTCGTTGTACCTAAAGAGACACTTGGGAGATTGAAGATATTAATACAGGATAAAATTTTAAGCAGTGCGCAAACTGTAACCATTGTTACGTATCTGCTTAGTGAAAGAAATGGATAAGGCAGATCTGATACAATTTATTAAATGAAAAAG
Organism: Aporophyla lueneburgensis; assembly: GCA_932294355.1. NCBI lineage: Eukaryota > Metazoa > Arthropoda > Insecta > Lepidoptera > Noctuidae > Aporophyla > Aporophyla lueneburgensis. Next base: position 12,116,177 of record OW028735.1, read on the forward strand.
AGTAAACTGAGAGTAGAACGCTTCAAGAGGGCTTCAGAGTAGACCGGCTTCAAGAGTTCAGAAGAGTAGAACGCTTCAAGAGGGCTTCAGAGTAGACCGGCTTCAGAGTTCAGAGTAGACGGGCTTCAGAGTGTGAACGCTTCAGAGTAGACGGGCTTCAGAGTAGTTTCCCCAGAGTGCGGGTGCTTCAGAGTAGTTTCCCAGAGTGTGGGCGCTTGAGAGTAGTTTCCCAGAGTGCGGGCGCTTCAGAGTAGTTTCCCAGAGTGTGGGCGCTTCAGAGTAGTTTCCGAGAGTTTACAGCCTTCCAGAGTGTGTCCTCCAGAGTGTGGGCGCTTGAGAGTAGTTTCCCAGAGTGCGGGCGCTTCAGAGTAGTTTCCCAGAGTGTGGGCGCTTCAGAGTAGTTTCCGAGAGTTTACAGCCTTCCAGAGTGTGTCCTCCAGAGTGTACGGCCTCCAGAGTGTGGTCCTCTAGAGTGTGTCCTCTTGAGTGTGTCATCAGCGGTTCAGACGCCCGTTTTTATACCAAAGCCGTCTTCCCTTTCCAAACATTTTCAAAATATTAATTTAGCCATCATCTCATCTGACAAGTGTAGTCGGCCAGGACATATCCATGAGTGTGTGTAGCTGGCCACATGAGTGCGTGTAGCTGGCCACATGAGTGCGTAAAGAATTTTATAAATATAATTTTAAGTTAAGTTATTTAGTAAACAATCGTAATAATTAATAAAATCAAATAGCTAGACATATTGATAAAAATAATTTAAAATTATATAAACCAAAGAGTAGCCATTCATAGACTAAGCAGAACAGTAACTGACAGTTGACAATTTGGCTTGTCACAACATGAAAATTTGAGTTAATATTTTATTTCAGCTATTTTTAAGTTAATAAATCGTATTTAGATCGATTTGTTGAGTGTAGACATATAAATAAAATAAAATAAGTAAAGCATGAAGTGTAAACATAGAAACAAATAAAGAGGATGATAAAGAATCATGAATTAAAGTGTAAGTATAGGATGAACACTATATTTCCCCAACGACCCCGAGAAAATTTTTGGCCTAGAACAAAAATTTTGCTAAGTTAAAGTATTACAGCATTCACAAAACTTACAAAACTCATTCAAACACACCGACATCTTACGAAATTAGGTCAGGTAGGATTCACATTCAATGATCACTACTCAACCTGATAAATCAATAACTTTAAGGCTTATTTTAGGAGTTTTAATCCGCTCGCGTCTAAAACCACAAATGAGATGAAATAGAAAGATTTTAACAAAGGCTTATTTTTAACGGAGTTGTCATCCGCTCCTAATCAACTTTTAGTTGATATTTAGACTTTTAGAGTCATTAGCTAACATGGGCTTATTTTTATGGAGTTGTTATCCGCTCCAATCAACTTTTTAGGAGTCGATAGGTTGACTTTTAGAGTCATATCAACTTTTAGGAGTCGATAGGTTGACTTTTAGAGTCATTAGTTAACAATGGCTTATTTTTATGGAGTTGTTATCCGCTCCAAATCAACTTTTAGGAGTCGATAGAAAGAAACAAGTTAGACAAACTAACTTGTAGAAAAGAAAAGATATAAAGAAAGATTAAAAAAAAAATCTTTTAATGGTTTAAGAACCGATGAATGAATTAAATAAATAAATAGAGTTTTAATTAATCGAAAAGAACTCTATTTAGAGGAAGGATAAAAGAAAGGGATGAGTTATGAGTGTAATGTAAGGAAAGAATTTATTTTATAATTAAATCAATTATATTTTAAAATCCTTAACATGCCATTTAGCTTGGTTGCCTTGTTGATCTTCTAGTATATATACTAATGGGGATAGCTTTTGCAAAACAGTGGACTTCACATATTTCGGCGCTAGTTTTGCGCTGAAATAAGTACCAGCCTGACTATTTACATAGTTTTTACGCCAAACTGTATCTCCTACGTTATATTCTTTAAAGGTATGACTTTCATTGTAACGGGAAGAGTTACGAGCATGAGCAATATGCAGAGCTGTCTGAACCTTATCGAAAGTTGCAGACAATAAACCTATGTTAGTAGCATAGATGTCCCTAGGTAAGAAAACGATTTCATCAAGATTATTAGTTGGTGTATAAAGTGAGCCAGAAGTGACCGTTTCTCGTCCGAAGAGCAAAAAATTAGGAGAGAAACCAGTGGTTACATTAGTTGTGCTGTTCATAGCATATTGGACTTTAGGAAGGTGGATGTCCCAAGATCTATGGTCATCACCAACCAAAGATGACAAAGCTGTGATTATAGTACGATTATATCTTTCTGTGGGATTAACTTGAGGGCAATAGTGAGGAGAAAAAAATATGTATGGTATGTTATATCTGCCCAGAAAGTTATGGAATTCATGGGATTGGAATTGTGATCCATTGTCCATAATAATGGTTTGAGGTACTCCATGAACTAGAAAAACAAAATTTTCTAAGTTAGAGATGATGTTAGCACTAGTAGCCCGTTTTAGAGGAAAGATCAGGGAATATTTAGAAAAATAACAATTAACCACTAGGATAAATTGATTTCTACGTCTAGTCATAGGTAGAGGACCCATTAGGTCCAAAGAAATTGTTTGAAAGGGCCTGGAACAAATTTTTGGTTTACCCATAAGGCCAAAGGGAAAGTGATTTGCGTGTTTGTAAGTTAAGCAACTATCACAGGTAGAAATTATTTTAGCGATATCTTTAAACATGGCTGGCCAGTAATATAAAAGTGATAATTTTTTATAAGTTTTAAAGATTCCTAGATGAGGCTGACCTGGATACCCATGATTATCTTTAACAAGGGTTTCTCGTAGATTAGGATGAGGAACTTCTTTCCATGCGAAATCTTCAGTTAACGCGTGGGGAGATTGAGTATAGCGAAATAATTTATTTTCACGAATAGTATAATTGGGATATTGATCAGGATTGTTACGACATTCTAAAAGTAGTTTGTTATAGTGTTCTAATGTTGGAGATATAGGTTGGGTATCAACTGAGACAGGATTAACGCCATATGATGTAGAGTTACGAGAGAGTAAATCAGGGACTAAATTTTCTTTACCCCTTTTGTGTTTTAGAATAAAATTAAAGGATGACAACCTAAGAGCCCACCGCGCGAGTCTACCAGATGGATTGGATAATTTCAGAAACCATTTAAGTGCTGCGTGGTCTGTATAAACAGTGAATTGTTTACCATTATCGATATAACAACGCCAATGTTCTAAAGCTGAAATTACTGCAAGAGTTTCTCTTTCAGTAGTTGAGTAATTTCGTTCGTTTTTATTAAGAGATTTGCTCATATACGCTATGACTACTTCTTTGTCGTCTTTTATTTGTGTTAACATACCACCAATGGCAAAGTTAGAAGCATCGCAATGTACAGAGAAAGGGAGATCGTAGTCAGGACAAGCTAGTATAGGAGTGGTAACAAGAGCTTCTTTTAGTTTATTAAAAGCCAGAGTAGCATCTTTATCCCAAATGAATTTAGGGGCGTTTTTACCGGAAGAAGTTAATTTATTAAGTGGAGTTGCAATTGCGCTGAAGTTGGGAATAAAACGTCGAAACCAACTACAAGTTCCAATAAATTTTCTTACTTCTTTACGAGAAGTGGGGGTAGGGAATTCGAGTATTGCTTTAATTTTAGCTGGATCTGATCGTAAACCGTATTCATCTACAATGTACCCTAAGTATTTAAGTTCATTTTTAAAGAATTGACTTTTATCGAAGTTAATAGTTAATCCAGCAAACGTTAATTTCTCAAGAACTTTAACTAGATAAGAGATATGCTCTTCAAATGATTCAGAGATGATTATTATATCATCAAGGTAACAAAAGACCTTATTGTCAAATTCAGGAGTAAAAAGCATGTCCATAAGTCTTTGCTGAGTAGCTGGAGCATTAGTTAAACCAAAGGGCATGATAACAAAGCGATACATGCCGCGACCAGGGACATAAAAAGCTGTTTTATCTTTATCCGATTCTTCTTTTAAAGGAATTTCCCAAAATGCTTTAGCAATATCGATGCTTGAAAGAAATTTAGCGTTTTTAAGGTTATCTAAAATTTCATTAACAAACGGAAGACTGTACGCGTCTCTACGAGTAACTGAATTTAGTTTACGGCTGTCAACACAGAATCGCCATTCACCATTCTTTTTAGGTGTAATGATAACTGGAGAAAGCCAAGGACTTTCGCACTTTTCAATAACACCCCATTTTAACATTTTATCGACTTCTATAATGAGAGCTTTTTGCTTTTCAGGAGAAAGACGATAACATCGTTGTTTAATTGGAGGGGTGTCACCTGTATCAATATGATGACTAATTAGATGAGTGCGACCCAGTGCTCCTTTACTTTCGAAAGATATAGCTTTAAATCGTTTAATCATATCATCAGCAATAGTTTTTTGCTCTAAAGAGAGATGATTATAAGGAAGTATTTGTTGAGTAGTTTCAGTGACTACTGAACATTTAGTATTTGCTTTAAAAGCCGAAGAAAGTATGTGTGGAATAAGGTTAAACTTTTTCCAAAAGTCGACTCCTAAAATAATTGAAGGAGATATATTAGGGAATACGAAGGCTTGGATTAGATGAGTTTGATTATTGTATCTAATCGGAATATTAATTGAGCCAAGGGATTTACTTTTATGTTTACTGGCAGTAGTAATCGTCATTGAAAAAGACTTGGATAACGTGAAGCCTAATTTTAAAATTTCTAGGTGAGAGTTATTACCAAGTATTGTAATAGAACTACCGCTATCTAGTAAGCCGGAAAATAATTTGTCATTGATAGAAATATCAATAAAAGGACGATTAAAATCTTTTTCATTATCGTATAGTGAAGTTATTTTATAACAATGAAAGAAATTTTTTATAGTTTTTAACCAATCATGCCAGTCTGATTGATTAAAGTTTTTATTACCCAAGTCGTTGTTTAGTTTTTTGAATTGTTAGTTTTATTACAGTTAGGACAATCAGTAGATTTAACATGTTTTAAACCACATCTAAAACAAATAATTAATGTACGAGGTTGAGAACAATTAGTTAGTGTATGACCATTAGTGCGGCAGCGTACGCAAAAAGCATTATAATTAACTTTATTAATTGTATTAACTTTATTGTTAAAATTTGTTCTAGCAGGGAACGCGTTAGAAGTTGAGGGTTTTGATGTTAAGTTACTAGATTTATAGTTAAATTCAACAGTTAAAGGATTATTAGTAGTTTGAGGTTCTTTAAAACGTTTTTCTTTGTCCAAAAATTCTTCATATTTTTGACAACATGAAATGAGCGCATGAATAGAATTAATATTATTATTCGCAATGTAAGGTGAATAGCAAGGTCGAAGGTTACGAATAATAATTTGGAGCTTTTTAGTTTCCATTAGTTTTTCTGAAAGTCTGGAAAACATGCCAGATAATATGGAAACAAAAATAACAATAGATTCATCTTTGCCTTGAGTTCGATTATTGATGGCTTCTAATAATTTATGGTCATAGTCAAAACCACCAAAGTCTGTAATCAAAGCTTCGCAAAGATCACTCCATGATGACAAAGAGTCACGTTTAAAACGATACCAATGTAAAGCGTTATCAGTTAATAATTCAAACGCATGATCTAATAATTTGTCCTGAGAAATATTCCTAGAAATACTAAATTCCTGAATTTTCTGGATAAAGGATCGCGGACACGAGTTTCCGTCGTATTTTATTCGTTTTAATTCGTTAAGGGAATTATTAGGAATAGAGTTAGGTTGAGACTGAATGTCGGGAAGCATAGTATGAAACATTGTTACATTGGGGCTATTAGGAGTCGAAGAAGGAGGGATTTCTATAGGTTGAGAGTTAATGTCGTTGGAAACAGTTGTTAAAGAATTAAATTTTGATTCTAAGGTTAGAAATATTTCTTTAGTTTGAGATAAACGATTTACCTCTGAGGGATCTGAATCAATATCAATCCTCTCAAGTCGAAAATAAACATGATTAATAAAGGTTTTAATTTTTTTATTTAATCTTTGGTTGCCCTGTTCTAACGATTGTATTTTTGACTCAATATAATTTAGAGTAGTGGTAAGTTCGTCTAAATCAGTTTTAACCTCCAATATCGAGTCTAAAATATCTTCAGAAGGAGTACGAGGTGCGAGTTGAAGAATTTGTTTTTTAAGATGTATTACTGTATCTTCTGGTTCCTCTAATCTTATTTTGATTTCATATTCAAGTTCAGCTTTGTTTAAAAGTTCAAAGAAAATAATTCTATCCATGGTTAAGAAATTAATGTTGAAAGAGGAAAAATGAAAATTGCTGAATGCAATTGATGACTAAGAAAAGTGTTAGAGAAAAGTCAAATGTTAGAAGGGACTCGAAGAGAGTGTTCAGGACTCAAAAAACGTACACAAAGGAAAACTTATTTTTGGTGGTAAAATTTGGAACTAAAGCATAAAGGTTAGTACATATGAAAGTAAACTTTAGTACCTAGTTTTGCCACAGTACAAAAGGACTAGTACTCCATGCCCATAAAACTCTATGGCCTGGTTTGTTACCTAGCAACCGATGACAAATAACAACGATATAAATATTTTGGGTTTTTTACCTAGCAACCGATGACAAATAAAAATATTATGAGAGCCTACGTATTTTGGTATGATTCCCAGATGGTATATGTATAAATATATTATATAAATGTATAGTAAGATAGTGAAGTATTTGTAATAGGAGTTATGTAGATGTATAGGTTTGTAAAAACGTCCACAGGATATTCTCCTGTTTCTGTCGTGAAGTGTCTCAGTCCCCTAACTTGGTAGTGACCACAAGGGTTTTAAAAACACGCCAAGCGAAAACTGAGTACGATTACCAGTGGGTAAACGCAGTGGTGTGCAAGTGTGTGGGATGCAGTGTAATGATGTATTGGTAGAGAGTTATGTGTAGGAGGAAACGTCTACGGGATATTCTCCAATAGAACGTCGTAGAGTAAGCCAAACCCCAACTTGTAAGTGACCACGAATGGTTTTAAGAACACTCACAAGCGAAGAATGGATGCCAATTACCATTGGGTAAAGGTATGTCTGTGGGGATGTAGTATTAGATGATGTTCAGTATGAAGTATGTTGAGTAGGTTGAAGGAGTCAGTTGAGTAGGTTGTAGGAGTCAGGAGAGCTGAAAAAAAAAAAATAAGTTAGTTATGTCAAATAGGGAGTCCAAAAGGAAATGCTAGTGTTAGTTTTTTTTGAATTTTGAAAAAAAAAAGTGGGTTCGTGTCTATTTGGGCGCCAAACTGTTACGTATCTGCTTAGTGAAAGAAATGGATAAGGCAGATCTGATACAATTTATTAAATGAAAAAGAGTAAACTGAGAGTAGAACGCTTCAAGAGGGCTTCAGAGTAGACCGGCTTCAAGAGTTCAGAAGAGTAGAACGCTTCAAGAGGGCTTCAGAGTAGACCGGCTTCAGAGTTCAGAGTAGACGGGCTTCAGAGTGTGAACGCTTCAGAGTAGACGGGCTTCAGAGTAGTTTCCCCAGAGTGTGGGTGCTTCAGAGTAGTTTCCCAGAGTGTGGGCGCTTGAGAGTAGTTTCCCAGAGTGCGGGCGCTTCAGAGTAGTTTCCCAGAGTGTGGGCGCTTCAGAGTAGTTTCCGAGAGTTTACAGCCTTCCAGAGTGTGTCCTCCAGAGTGTACGGCCTCCAGAGTGTGGTCCTCTAGAGTGTGTCCTCTTGAGTGTGTCATCAGCGGTTCAGACGCCCGTTTTTATACCAAAGCCGTCTTCCCTTTCCAAACATTTTCAAAATATTAATTTAGCCATCATCTCATCTGACAAGTGTAGTCGGCCAGGACATATCCATGAGTGTGTGTAGCTGGCCACATGAGTGCGTGTAGCTGGCCACATGAGTGCGTAAAGAATTTTATAAACATAATTTTAAGTTAAGTTATTTAGTAAACAATCGTAATAATTAATAAAATCAAATAGCTAGACATATTGATAAAAATAATTTAAAATTATATAAACCAAAGAGTAGCCATTCATAGACTAAGCAGAACAGTAACTGACAGTTGACAATTTGGCTTGTCACAACATGAAAATTTGAGTTAATATTTTATTTCAGCTATTTTTAAGTTAATAAATCGTATTTAGATCGATTTGTTGAGTGTAGACATATAAATAAAATAAAATAAGTAAAGCATGAAGTGTAAACATAGAAACAAATAAAGAGGATGATAAAGAATCATGAATTAAAGTGTAAGTATAGGATGAACACTATACCATGAACTTATTATAAGATTCTGAACCCCTCAGGGTAGACATTTTACGTCGGTTGTTTAAATAAATCAGCTGTTCCATGCATTTTGACCACGTAATAATTGCATTTTTCTATGAAACAGCAGATTTTTATTATAAAGCCGTTTTTAACTATACCTAGAAATGTTAAATAATTTTGCGTTTGGGAAGATTGCCTTCAATGCTATAATTAAATTTTTGTCATTATCAAAAGCTGTTCAGTATACACTGTTAGAAAAGAACTTCATGAAATGTTAACCAATGAGTCAGAAAAACGTACCTGAATGTAGTGCCACTATCTATTTTAAGTGCTTTTATTTTATAATTTGAATATTAGAACCAGGAATTCTAATTTCAATTACCTTAATGATGTTTGGCATTTGACAATTGTGATTATTTTTACAAGCTCAATTTTCGTTGACGATATTTCAATTACAAATTCATAATGTTAACCAAACAGAAATTGTTTGATGAAGTGGTATGATATACAGTTGAAACCTTTTCGATATAGATGAAAGTGCTACCTTCAGTGAATACTTTTGTAAGAATATGACATGAACAGTGTTTTTTTTTACAATCCCGCTAAAAAGTTTTGAAATACATAGACTATAGTAATATTTTTCTGATATGATGATACCGTTGGAAATACTTACATACATAATTTCTTTCAATATTTAGAATAATTATTAAGGATATACCTACAACCGTAAGTGTCGAAAAGTTGTACAGATCGTTCCATAGTCGTCTCGTTACATTCATAAAGATCTTTATTCACTAGCTAGGTATTGTTAAATACAGTATCTGTACAAACTTTAATTTTCCTTTTAACGGTTGTAATACATTTCCAATCGCTTACTGCTAGCTCATTTATATTAATATCTTAATATTCCATTTGTAAGTGCTTTTTGTGTAAGTCGTGGTAACATAATTAGTTAAAGTACCTAACCCACTTAGGCTGCTACAAAAGAAAATTACTGAAAAAAAAAACAAACCTTCCTAGGACGGTTTGGTTTTCAAGTACAAATACGACTCGCACTTGACGTGTTTTCGTCGCAGTCATAATATGCATTGCATCGCCAATGATAGGATGCTTTCATCAAATTAATATAATGCATAAAAACCCATTAAATAAAATTTCAAATGTACCATTTTCACATTTCACCTTTAGCCGTTCGTAGAATTTTTTTCATCCAGTACAAAACCCAAGAATTTTCACAAATAAACATGAATATAAGAACGTATGCTAAACGAGTAAACAAATATTTCCATAAAGCCCAGTACACATCCAAATTTTCGAGTATTACCGAGATTATGGATGGAAGAATTTTCCGGATCAATCAATTTTAGTCACACAAGTGTGCCAATAATCTGGCTTAGAAAATTTTATTTGTGCTTTGTTTGCTATAACTGTATACATATCTTTCAACTTGATTATGTAAATTAGTGATTTATGGACCTTAGCTCTAAGACTTCTGTCATAAAGGGTCCTAATAGCTCATTCTGAATTTTGGTGACGAAACCAGAATTTGACTTTCAAATTGTTAACACGAAATGAATAAAGCATAGTTAATCGTTTCTTATTTATTTATTTACACACACGTAAACAGAAAAGGAAAAAGGAACAGAAAATACGTACAAAGGTAAGTCTTATACGTATGGTCGCGAGATTTTTTCGAAAGAGACACCGTGAACCTGGCACATGGGCAACTGAAGGAACTCGGGTTGGTTTTAGTCAGTAAAAGTCTGACACGCCCTCCCGCTCCACCCAGGAGCGGAAGACGATATTTGATGATTTCCCATCTAAAAAAAAACGTAAGTCTTATGTCTGCTAAAATCTCTACCACCTGCGAAAGCAGAGAAGTTAAACGTGTGTAATAGTAGAAGTGAAACATAAAATCAAAAATTATATATATGTTCATTTTGTCAGATTAACTTTAATACTAAAGAACTGGATCGAATAAAGTACAAGTAGGCAAATAAACTCACACTGCACATTGCGGGAACATCACAACAGGAACAATAATACTCACTTTAAAAATGAATAACTCGTTTATTTTTTAAGCATTATTATTTATTCACTATCCACAGTACAATAAATTCATTCAACACACTTAAGAAGGACTAGAGGGTTATGTCCAAACTCGACAAGAGCTGGAATCAGACTGCCAGTCCCCAATCCCGCCGAACATTTCCCCATCCATAATATTTTAAACGTTTCTTTCTTTAACATTACTTCCGGTCAAGTACGTGTTCAAATATTACCACAAAAACAACTTTTAAATCAAATTAAATACTGAAATTCTTAAAAACCTAACACCCACAATATTTTAAACGTTATTTTCTATTACTTCTGGTCAAGTACGTCTTCAAATATTACCACAAAAACAACTTTTATATCAAATTAAATACTGAAATTCTTAAAAACCTAACAATTTAGATATACACACACACAATAAGAAAATATTGTACAAACATTCATATTTCTAGAATCACTAAAATATCAGTATTGCGGAACAAGTCGTTGATAGGAGCTGGATTCTTTATCGTTGAACATGTTACTGGTAGATGTGTGCTGCGGGTGAGAAGAAAAACTCCAAAGATGTTTACTGATTTTTAGTTTACATTTGAACTCGCCAAACGAAACGTTGGTCAGTTTCTAGACACTTGGTGCCCGCACGATGTCAGATGGTTATGATAGCTGCACCATGCTGCCTATAGTCGCTCTTGTCAACTTGCAAGAATAGAACATCAGGCTAGACTCTGTCAAAGCGCGCAAACTTCACGCTTGCGTTTCGTTGTCGATTGACATCCCGCACTCATGACTTTTCCCATAAGTATATTATTATAATGTAATTCTAACAAAAAATACAAAGCAATCATGACTAACAGATAAAACTCTTTTACCCTGCATGAGACGATTACTTAGTTGTATTTTTTCAACTTCTAAGTATAATTTTATATATTTTCTTTTCGAATATTCGAGAAATGTTACTCAAGAAAATACAAGAAAAATGTCGATCAAAATATAAGATCCCAGCTTAATGCTACATGTTTTGTAAACATTTTTCGGTGTAACAAACATTTTTGCGACGTCGCTCTTTTGATATCTGTGATATTTTGAATAAGTTATCAAAGCGAGGCAAATATTTGGGTTCGCACGTTTTATATTCCAGTTAAGGCTTGCACACATTACAATGTGTAAAACGTACCGTAAATCTCTTTATACAATAATTTCGTACCAACCAACCAAGGGACCAACGGCTTAACGTGCTTTCAGAGGCACGGAAGGGTCTTGGTATGTAAAGATGGTCACCCATCCACAGTCCAACCGGGCAAGCGTAGCTTAACCTGAACAATCGACCAGTGCGGTTGTTGTAACTTAGCCACAAGCCATATTTATTAGTATGCATAACAATAATACGTAATCGTTATAATACCATAGATTCCACTCGTGATTAATTCCAAATACCACAGTTATTAATGGCATTAGGCGTGACGATCGATGGAGAATTTGGGGATATTTTCTCATCTACTATTTCATAGCTTTTTCATATCTACCGAAATATGGAATACTAGCTTTTGCCAGCGGCTTCGCCCGCGTTGAGGTCGGAAAATATCCCGCGGGAACGTACTACCGGGATCAAAAGTAGCCTATGTGTAATCCAGGTTATAAACTAACTGTGTTCCAAATTTCATTCAAATCCGTTCAGTAGTTTTTGCGTGAAAGAGTAACAAACATTCACACATCCACACATCCATACTTCCATACATCCATACATACAAATTTTCGTATTTATAATATTAGTAGGAAGTAGGATTACCGACATATCGTTGACTAGCTTCTGCCCGCGACTTCGTCCGCGTCAAATTGTTGCTCCCCTGACCCTTCCCGTCGCATCGATTTGCCTGCTCGTTGCTGCTCGCTCTTTTTGAGTTATAGTGAGTCAACCTTAAAAGATAGACATATGCTCTTGCGGATCTTTTTTTAGAACTTTTTAAAAGGAACAATTCCGTCATACATGATTTTTGCGCTACTTTAACCGTTTACGCAGCGCACGCAACGGAAACTCTCAAAAGGAATAAATTTTCCCCGTTTTTGCAACATTTTGATTACTGCTCCGCTCCTTTTAGTTGTAGCGTGATGTTATATAACTTATAGCCTTCCTCGATAAATAGGCTACCTAACACTAACAGAATTTTTCAATTCGGACCAGTAGTTCCTGAGATTAGCGCGTTCAATCAAACAAACAAACAAACAAAAAACTCTTCGGCTTTATAATATTATATTAGTATTAGTATAGATAGATAGATTGTGAAACTTACTGTACAGCGTAGTGCAGAAATTGAAAAAAATACCCACTCTTTAGTTCTGGCATGGGCAAATTCAAGAAGTAGCTGACGTAGCAGCGGCAACGTAGCATACAGGTAAGAGCAGTGGCACAGTGGTATTGGCCCCGACTTACGAGTTCGTGGTCGTAGGCATTTATCATTTCAGCCGTAGGAAGTCCACTGCTGGACATGGGCCTCCCCATGCACCGCCAATTTGACCGGTACATTTTTTGGGGGGATTTGCCATAATCGCCACGCTTGGCAAGCAGCTTGGCGATCGCAGCTTGGTGGTAAAATGCATAGAGAACGCTGCTGCCTATTCCCTAGTAAGTCGCTTAGTCGCCTCTTACGACACCCACGGGAAGAAATGGGGTGGTGTTATTCTTTACGTCCGGCACCACACGGTACCAGTCGCACGGTCAGGCGCATTACTTTGTGTAAATAATTTCATCACCACTGCTCTCAAAACGGTGAAGGAAAACATCATGAGGAAGCCGGCATGTCCTAGAACCAAAAATTCGCAGACATGTGACATCTACCAACCTGCGCTGGGTCCGCGTGGTAGATTACGGCTTACTCCCTCTCATCGTGAGGAGGTCTGTGTCCCAACAGTGGGAACAATATAGGCTGATAATGATTTTATTGCGAAACCTATTGTGTAGTGTAGAGCAGAGTTCGAAAAACCACCCGCTCTTTAGTTTTGGTGTGGTCAAATTCAAAAAGTAGCTGGCCTTACAGCGACAACGTAGCAGGCTACGTCGTTGTAGCAAACACTTGGTGGAGAATAACATGATTACATCATTCATCATCATCATTTCAGCCGAAAGACGTCCACTGCTGGACATAGGCCTCCCCCAAGCTCCGCCACTTCGACCGGTTTTGGTCTTGTACTGCGCCTTTCACAAGGTCATCGGTCCACCTTGTGGAAGGCCTTCCAACTCTACGTTGTCATGTCATTGTCATGATTACAAAGATAATTATGATTTTATTTTCTTATAGAAAAGTGGCTTAGCCATAACCATAATTAACAAATGACAACTAAGCGTAACGAGATAGTACCTACTTCAAATAAACGACGTAACGCCTTACTCTCAGTAGTTCTAATTGGAACGGTCGTATAAATAGACAGTAAAATCTGTGATTCCTCCTATTCCTACCCCTAATCAGACTCAGCACAATTCTGCATACTAGAGACTTGACTAAAGTTTATTACGTACCTAAATAAATTAGGTTAAATCGTATAAATTCTAATTTGATTCGTTGTCTGCTTATAAACGAGGTATCCTCAATAATTAGGAAGAGCTAGATACCGTACTCTTTAGTTTGTCATTATTGTAGTTGAGTCCTAAATCTATATTTGTTTTATATGAAATGGTTTGTCTTTATACCAACGTTGTTAATTAATACAATGAAGTGCAGGTTTGGTCCTGAATATGTACAGTGCCGTAATTTTTTGGAAGACGAGTGTTTTGTAAGTTTGCTTTAAATAGAAAAACTTCTACGTTCACCCTCAACGACAATATAAAGTTAATCCAACGTCCATTATTCGTTCTGAAACAACAAACACATGAAAATACCAATACTCCTCGGACCTGTAATTGTATTTTTTTGTAGTAAACCACAAAAAAATATAGTAGTGTTAAGGTGACGTGTTGAGAAAAACGTGCTTTTTCTTTTTAGCGTACGTTTCTTACCGTATGACATCCGAACTTAATCTTTTAGTGTATGTTTTTTGAGTATATGACCTAGTATCCTGTAAAAGGAATACACGATACGATGAAATTTTCTCGATACAAATAAATCGCAAAGATCTATCTACGTTTATGATTTTTTTAGCCTCAAGGCGCAATGCGTAAGAGTTATTAAACAAACTTTACTTTTAAACATTTTTAATAATCGTATCTAAGTTTTTGTAAAACAGTTTTCGTTTTAATAATACTTTTCATTCATAAAAGACGGCAATTCGTTTTGGCACTTACGTTATTTTATTCCAAGTGCACTCACATTATCGCCATCTCTTCTTTTGCCTATCATAAGTAGTGTCATCACTCTTGTTCGTTCATAAATCAGTCGCCCAGTAGGGCTCATCGACGGCGAATCTATGTCACTTTTTTACTAATCCGTGCGATCAAAATTACGTTTTTTAAATAATTGTGTTCACAAAAAAAGGTAGTAGTAATGCATGTTGCAGAAATTATTTAATGTAATGAGTGTTGGCCTTCCAAATAATTCTGTATTTGGCTGTGTACGTGTCTATTTTTGTGCCTATGAACAATATTACATGCTTTTTATATTACCATTTAGTGACGACCTAAATTATGTATGAAAATGAGAAGAAAAATATACCAAAACTGAACAGTACCTGCAACGTTAGGAGTACCAGCACAAAGCAATTAATGAATTCATTTTGCAGGAATTCAATACCAAAAAGATGATGATAACAGTGAGTTGAATTTATCACCTTCACTAAAGCATTACAGACACAATCGTCTCACTTTGTTAAGTAATATTGAGTAAACACCTTATTTTCTACAGAAGAACGTCTGTTTTATCCCAAAAACTCATAATAATTATTCATTTAGAAATAAAATAAAATACATAATTTGTTTTTAGGTTTGAAGTACGCCAACAATATATCCATATGTCAAGTACTGTCACTTCAAATGCAAGAGCACAACGAATGAATGGAGTAGCATTAGAATTGTGAAAAAAGTGAAGTTTTACCTGACAGCAGCCCAAAGAAGGGTAATGTTTTAAACAGGCTGTGTCGAACGCCGAACTCATAAAGTTTAAAAAAATATCATTGACATGTAAAAGTGTTTGTACAAACCTACTTATAGAAATGAAATCATTTATCATTTTTTAGCAGATGTGAAGTTTTATTGAAAATATAAATTTTAATCTATACTATAATTTATACCATTTTTATCTATACTATTATATTGTAATATTAATATTATAAAGCTGAAGAGTTTGTTTGTTTGATTGATTGAACGCGCTAATCTCAGGAACTACTGGTCCGAATTGAAAAATTATATTTGTGTTCGGTAGCCTATTTATAGAAAAAGGCTATAAGCTATATAATATCACGCTACAATCAAGAGGAGCAGAGCAGTAATGAAAAATGTTGCAAAAACGGGGAAAATTGCACGGGTCGGCGATTCGGCGCGACGGGAAGGGTCGGGGGAACAAGAAATTTAACGAGGACGAAGTCGCGGGCAGAAGCTAGTTTCATATATCAATCAATCAATTCAGTTTATTTCGGGCTACAAAGACCCAAATCATAATACCCTTCCAGACTATCATACATACAAATAAAAACCACGTAAACATAACTATTGTACACGAAGTGACGGTAACGTGTTGCGCTGCGTATTATCACGTAGCCTTCCGTGGAATCGCCGATACACGACACCCTTTGGCCAAAACTCTTCCTTGAGGAAGGTCTCGATTTGATGAGTTGGAACTCGCACCACGAATGACTTGAAGTTCGTGTTGTGGCACGGTTCCAACTTCTCGACCCTCAAGGTCCATTTGGACTTAACACGTACAAACTCCACGATCTCCTCAACCTTCGTGGTGTAATGTAGACGGGACACATAGAGCTGCGTCGTTGGTGTAGCCCGCCCCAATTTCGTTGCATGAACCCTCGCTAAAACCAGTTTTTTTTTTAATATTCTTATTTTTACTGACATAATATATAGGATTTAAGTTTATTTTTAAAACAAGACATACTTTTCGCTTCTTTTATTTCCATCGGGATTTTATTATACATGTTGACACCTTCCTATTCTATATTTCTTTTCCCGTAATTAACAGTTCTGGGAGGACGTGTTACTAAGTAATTGGAGTTTCGTAGTTTAATTTTGTGTACTTTATATTTTTTTTGTGAAATTTAGTGTTGTATGGATTATCTTTGTGTAATATTTTGCGTATACATGTATAATACTTATATGTTTGGGACATGTTCATTATTTTTGTATCTTCGTATATTTACTGTGTTGATGTCCGAAATTTGAAATTTAATAATATTTTGATTAATCTGTTTTGTGTTTGTAATGTTTCTAGATTAGATATATTTGGCTGCGGTTCCCCAGATTTCTGTTAGGTAGTCTAAATGTGGTTTAACTAAAGAATTATAAATTATGAATCGAACTTTCCGAGGATGGCATTATTTATATTATGAAGAGTTCCTGTCAGTGACAAAAGTTTACATCTGATTTTCTCAATGTGAGGATTCCAACTCAGATAGTTATCTAAAATTAAACCTAAATATTTCTAGTTTTTCTTTGGATGAATTGATCATTTATTTTGAGTTGTATATCATGGCTTATTTTTTGTTTTTGGGGGCAATCACGACATAGTTGGTTGTTGTGGTGTTGATGGTTAGAAGATTTGATTGGGACCAGTCAATAAGTGAATTTAAATCATTTTGGATACAAGGTACCATAGCTTCGATTGAATGCCCAAAGTAGAAAAGACTTGTATCATCAGCGTAAAGTGGTAAGTCGCCTTTGAGGCCAATCTTGGATATTGTAGCGAGACAGAGATAAAGTAGCACCAGATAGGACACACGTAGGTTTAGTAATAAAATTATAGGGCTAAAATTGATAATTTAAACTTGGGAGTTCCGAAAATAAGAATATTGATGTGAAACGCTCAGCTCCCATCTGCAGTCTGCCAGTTGACAAGCAAAAATTTTTTGGCGTAAGATTTTACAGGATCGAAATTTGAAATAGAACAAAAAAATATAAAGGCCAGTGTTTCCAAAAAAAGGTTGATTTAGAAACCAAAAAGTTTCGTCCGCAGCGAATTTACGCTGCAATATGTTATTAATATAAATTAGGAATAAAAATGGCCCCAGAATTGAACCTTGAGATACATCGAAAGGGACAGGAAGTGAACTACTCTGATATATTACCTATTTTGACAATTTGCAAATAGTAATTATTAAAATATGTATGTATAAGTCAAGTAATTATGACATTTATCATACACTTTGCCATACGAATTTGACCTCGAAGGAAATATAAATTTCTTGTAAAATAAGGTGAAAATACTCGTAACTAAACAAAATAAATAAAATTATTTCCATTTATTTACCCCCTGACTAAACATGAAGTTAAAATCAAACTTACTGACTGGTTGCAGAAGTTAACATATGACGAAACCGAGAATCTTATTACAATTGTCTCTTAATAGATCTAATTACTGTATTTAAATTAAGGCGTTGTTAATTTTGTTTTTTTGTTATCTATAAGTACAGCAGCAGCAGGCGGCGCGCGGCGGCGGCATCAGTTTGCCTTTTAATGTGACTCTATTGTACAATTTTTTTTTCCCTTAATGTGTACTTATATAAGGTGTATCTATTCATACACGAAATATTTTAAGAGGTAAACCTGTAGGTGGTAAAGAAGCAACAGCAACAAAAAAAAAATAATTCTAACAGTTTTTTTTTTTTAATTTTGTATTTATAAATTATTTGACGCACATAAAAAATACTGGTTCCTTCTTATTTTTTACGGCCCGAGACACCGCGGCCATGCTCGTGCCGTCCGGTCATCGCTCTCGCAGCGTCAGGTGGACCATTCATAGAATTTGGAGTAAAGGTTTTATGCAAAACGTCTCAAGTAGTTTTAAAATTATAATAATTACGAAAATTCAAAAACGCTTAGATATTTTAATTTGAATTTGAATTTGAAACACGGGTCTAGTATTTTTATGTAAAGAATCTATGAAAAAAAATTCAAAACTGTATCATTAATAATCACAAAGTTATAAGCTTGATAAGTTACCTGGTGGTCTACGCAAAAACATATGCAGATCACCACAAACAGCTAGTGTACGTACCATCTCCGTGTAATGGACGTTTTAATACGAGAAAGACATGATAATTTTAAAATCGAAACAAAACACTAAGGCCCGCGACTTGGAAGCGTAATTAAATATTTTTGGTACAAAATATAACATGGTGTAAAAATTATTGGAATCGATTCAGTTACTGATTCTGAACAAACTATATTCAGGTTTCGCATATACTAAAAATAATCTTGTATATGTTTTTCTGTCTGTACAAATAAACATTTTTATTTATTTATTTATCCACGATTTGAAATTTGAGCTATAACCTCTTTTCACCGAAATTAAAATACATTGAATACATCGAACTAGTATTAGGTAATGGACGAAGTCTATGTAAAATATTGTAATTGTCATTTACCAAATAAATGTATAGTGATATAATACCATCATATATTTTATTTATAGACCTCTAGAAGATTAATTCGTTATTTTTAATTTTATGTTGCAAATAATTAATAATATTTTTTATTATTTTGAGTTAATCAATCGCGTATAACCCAACATCCGTACATAAATATTAGCTAGCTTTTTCCCGCGACTTCGTCTGCGTGAATCTTACGTTACGCGGACGCAGGTGAAGTCGCGGATTAAATAGGTAACCCTATTTAATCCGCGACTTCACCTGCATGGTAACATGGGTAACAAATAAGGTTTAGTCGTGAAAGCGTAACAGACAGACAGAGTTAGTTTCGCATTTATAATATTACGTATAGATAAAGAAGATAATTTCTTGCAGTAAGATAGTTTTATTGCTTATAATTAAATATTTGTATTATTTGTCTACTCCATCGCACGCTATGTGCAAAATTTTCATAGACCGACTAAATTAATGCTACTTTCACATACTTTTTTCTAAGATGTTTCCGTCTCTACCTTGCTATTGTAGTTTGACAGATGTGCAACAGTGACAGGAATAGTGCTTACAGCAAGGCTATGCTAAGTTAGTAACGTTTTTTTTATTTCGAGACATTTTCTGTCATTAGTTCAACTTTTGGCCGCTGGTTTTCCTATTCTCTATAAACGGTTCAGATATAAGTTTGTTGCGGCCGGCCACTTTAGGTTGACCCGCCATAAACCACGCCCATCCTACTATCATTCACGTTCAAGGTGGGCCCTTAATATTTGTGAAGATTTATCACGACGCGACGAACACACCAATGGAATTGACTCTTTTCCATGATGAATATTTTGAAAATTACGTTAGTCTTGTAATATACTTGTACGATTAAGGATGTATGTACCGGTATAGAAAAGTTTGTTGCAGGCCCAGTGCGGGTTGGTCGATGTCGAGTCTTCAAATTTATGGTTCCATAAAATACCAGATTCCTCACAATGTTTTCCTTCACAGCTTTGAGAGCAGTGGCTATGAAATAATTTACGTTAAGTAAATGCCTATGTGGGTTCGTAACCACAACACATAACCTTGCACGTGTCGAAGCCGTTACCACTGGGTCACCACTGGAAAATTAATTGCGCAATTCTTGCAAATTCTAGTTAAATATAATGTCTCGGCACACTGAGTAATATTGAGTAATATACGGTAAAACTGATTATAATATAACAGAAATTGACAAACATTACAGTGAACGTTTTAATAGTAAAACATTTTCTAACTGACAGAGCTGAGATTGATTGAGATAAAACTATTAAAAATACCTACAGTTAAGTTATTCGATTGGGCTGAATTCGAAATGTCTATAGCAGATAGTTATAGATTCAACCTTTTAAATGATTTCCATCCCGCTGCATCATTATCATCCTAAGAGGTCAACTATGACATAATTTAAGAACGGTTATTTGAGTCAAGTTTGAACAAAGCATATTTAAGTCAGCGGTTCAATAACTACTTTGCAGAGTTACGTTCGATTCCAAACAAAATTTTTTTGTGCTTCCTTTGCTTCATTTTTTATATTACTATATTCTGTTCGGTATGGTGCCGGACGTAAAGAATAGGATCATATCATCCCGTGGGTGTCGTAAAAGGCAACAAAGGTTCTTACTTAAGAATGGGCAACAGCTTTTTCTATGTATTTTATCACCATACTGCGATCGCCAACCCGTCGACCTTACGATTAGCAGCTTCTCACACAGACAACGTAGTTTGCTCCTGTTGCGTTACCAGTCCTGAGTTTCCATATATTTTGGTTGTTGAAATCAAAACTACATTACTGATATTAGGTCTTTACCTAAGAAATTGCCGTTCTGCAGTACCGGCCATTTCAAATCAAAATAATTTTTGTTTGTCGAAGAATTCTAATTTCAAATTAATTTTATTTTAAAACATGGAATTCATTTTCCAAAAGTAGTCATTTGTTTATTGATTAGTTTTACATTTTTATCGCATTTCAATCATTTTCGTCATCATGGATACGTTAAAAATTCAAGTAATTATGGAATATGAGTACCGTCGTGGCAGCAACGCGGCACAAGAGGCACGCAACATAAACGACGTTTACGGAGCTAACACTACAAACCAACGCACCACCTGCTATTGGTTTGCTCGCTTCCGTTCTGAAAATTTCGACCTGAAAAATTAACCTCGCGGTCGTCCGAAGACTTTGGTCGACAATGACGAATTAAAGGCGATTGTGGAAGTTGATGATACACAATCTACGGCTGAATTAGCAGCAGCTTTCGACGTTAGCGTCAAAACAATATTGGTCCATTTGCGTCAAATTGGCAAGGTAAAAAAGCTTGACAAATGGGTGCCCCACGAACTCAATGATCGCCAGCGCGAAGTACGCGTCGAGACGTGCCTTGCACTGCTCAACAGACACACAAATGAAGGAATTTTGAACCACATTGTTACCTGCAATAAAAAATGGATTCTGTTTGATAACCGCAAGCACTCAGCAAGTTGGTTGGATGCTGGTTCAGCACCTAAACAATGCCCTAAACGAAAACTTACCCCTAGAAAAGTGATGGTCACTGTTTGGTGGTCTAGCGCCGGTGTGATTCATCACAGCTTCTTACCAAACGGGGTGAGTATTACTGCAGATGTGTACTGTGAAGAACTGAACTCAATGATGGAGAAGCTGGCACATCTCCAACCAGCATTGGTCAATCGCTCGTCTCCGCTGCTCCTGCATGACAACGCGCGACCTCATACTGCACAGCAGACGGTCTCCAAGTTGCAAGAACTAGGGTTGGAAGCTCTCCGTCTTCCGCCCTACTCACCAGACCTTGCTCCTACATCCTACTACTTTTTCCAGAATTTGGATAACTTCTTGGCGGGAAAAAAAATCAATACCCGAGAGGCAGTACAAAATGCCTTTGAAGAATTTGTTGCCTCCCGTCCTGCTGATTTTTTTAAGAAGGGCATCAATAAACTGCCACTGCGTTGGCAAAGATGCATTGATTGCATGGGTGATTATTTCGATTAATACAAATAAAAAATACATGAATAAATTCGTTTAATTTTTTTCATACAAAACGGCATTTTCATAGGTATACCTATTATATGCGTGCCCTGACTGGAGAGGTCCACTCCATCTGTGTGGTTCTCTCCTTAATATTTTAAGGAGAGAACCATTTCAGACTAGTGTCTGACACATGGTCTTCATTGGATAGTTCCAATGAAGACCTTGTGTCTTCACATGATCTGTACACGATTTTGTCTGACCTTTTAAAGAGACAATAACTTCTGAGTTTGTTTTGGCCTTTCTTCTCACAGTAGTCAGATAGGAAGCGCCGACGTCATCTAGTTTAAAAAATATCATTGACGTGTAAAAGTGTTTGTACGAACCTAGTTACAGAAATAAAAACAATCACAAACTTAGTACAAAATAAAGCGTTTTCAAAACGATTTCGCAGGCAGAAGCTAGTCTTAATATATTTTGGTAAATTAATGTTCAGTTTTCATTTAGGAAAGCTAAGAGGTGTTTTAATTACTGGTATAAATTACACTGAGTACCGCCTTTTTCTTGTAGGCGTCGTTATAAATGATTACGAAGTTATATCAAGCGGAAATTATGGGCCCAAAATTCAGAGGAAGTTTGCAATTAAATTCAGATAGGTAATAATGATCACTTGGTGAACATCATTATTTGGAAAAGAACTGGAGTTACCGACATAGCTTGTAGAGTAAGCAGGTTGAAGCGGCAGTGGGCTGGCCATGTTTGTCAAAGGACTGATGGCCGATGGAGTAGACGAGTCCTGGAGTGGACCGCGAATCAGCAAGCGTAGTGTGTAGCTGGAACAGACGGGATGTGGAAGGCAGACAAGCTGTTATGGCGCAGCTTGGGAGGGGCCTGTAGCCATCACTGTACTGCGATAGGGTGATTGATTAAACTATTACTATGGCCAAGTCAGTTCCCACTACTGGCATACATGCTGCTCTCTGTAAGATCTGTGTGCACCGCTTACTTGCATACAACTCATTAACGTGTTGAAATAGCTTGCATGTTATTGCGCCATAAATTCAAATTCATAAATGTCGCAATGGGATTCAAGCTACGTGTAAACTTTTATTCAATACACGGGCGATCAAAACGGTGAAAGAACACATCGTGAAACCGGCAAGTCCCAGAACCAAACATGTAACATCTATCAACCTGCACTGGGCCAGCATGGTAAATTACGGCCCAGTTACTCTCACCAGCAGTGGGAATGTTACAGGCGGGATTACTTATTTATTATGCATGTTATTCACTACGGAAACAGTAAAAGATATAAACGATTTGGAAAATCTCAAATAGCTTTAATCTAGCGCCTTAATGTATTTGCCAAGCTTCTGGTTTTCTAAAACATCTTGTATACAATGCAACAATAGATTACAGAGACTCCCAAGTATTATGTATAAAAATTTGTTGTCAACAGTCAGCAGAAACATTCAGTTTCCATAGCGAGGGGCGCTAAGAAATGAGATTGTCATACAGTTAGTCATAGATTAAGTAATCTCCATAATATAGGCACTGTTTTTGCCTACAACCATCATTTGGCTAGCCTCCTCCTAAATATGTTGTCCACTTTGGGGTTGGCTTTCGGTTCAACCGGATGGAGCTGAATATCAATACTTTTCATGGATGTATTGCCAATCAGACCTCCATAACCGTGTTACTGGTTAACACAATAACCCCCTTAACCCTTTGGTAAAACTGGTCGCCCGACTTTTGGGCTTCTGATTATCTGTAACGATTGTCAAAGATTTACGATTGGCAGCCGGAAGTGAAGTGATCCGAAATAAAGAATGTGTCACAGAGTTCAAGTAAGTAGTAAATAACTGACTTATCAGACAGAAATCGATACTGAACGGTTAAAACAAACTTATTGATTTTATTGGTAAGGAAATGGTCATATTTGAAATGTCCGTCTTTCAACAAATAATAAGTAGTATAAAAGGACTTGAAAATTAAATTCTAGTCTTTTTGATCATTGAATATTTACTAGAATGAAAGAGCTGAATACTAAGGTGTAAATGAAATAGACGACATATGCCAAAAAACTATGTTAGTGATGATTTGGAAAATATTCATATAAGTAGAATGACAGAAGCTTTTAAATAACGGCAATAAAATAATAAACCAGTTACTACTATAAACACATCACATAAAAAACTTGACGACAGTTTTTAAATTACTTCACTAACAAAATTTACCGAACCTCCCATCTGTCTCATCTAATCATTGTCCATGTCACCCCACTTTAAGAAAACCCCGTACTCGACATTATCACAAAAATAAAAAAAAATGCAATACAAGGAAAATAATACGAAATTGTGAAAAAAGCGCGTGTTTACAACTTTTGCAATCATTCTTTCCGAGGAAAATGTGTCAAGTTTGCGGTTTTTAGGTGAGGAATATTGTATGTTTAGTCTTTCTTTGCTTACTAAGTCATATCGTGTTGTTTATGAACTGGATTATGTAGGTCAGGTAGGCAGTGCAACTGTATTCGGGTAGACTGGAAATCAACATCGTCGGGAAAAGGCTAGATAGATGATGAGGTACCGTGTCGTGCCGGGCGTAAAGAATGGCACCATCCCACTTCTGCGTGTTGTAAGAGGCGATTATGGGTCTTATTAGAGAATGCGCAGTAGCGTTATCTATGTATTATACCAACATACTGCGGTCACTTACCCCGCCTGCTAAGCGTGGCGAAAATAGCGTATATTGAGTCAAATGTTTACACGAATACGAGAAGTTTTAGTAATCCAACGTCCTGGAATCGCAAAATCTTTTATTTGTGGTCCTCCCCTTTCGTGTCGAGATGTTATAGTTTAGGATCGGATACCTTTTACTGTCTTATTTTATTCTGGTTAGGTATCACAGTTGTTATTGAAAAAACTTTTTACAAAAAAAAAAAAACCACTTCCTTAAAAACGTAGTGTTTTTAAGGAAGTGGTTTTTTTTTTTTTTGAAAAGTGAAAAATAACTTTAATTTTGGAAGTCGGTGTCTTAGCATCTGTATTTAAGTTTTTTGCCACGAATTTCCCTTGACTGTCTTTCGGCTTCATCATCAGAGCAACTTCAAACTTTCATTAAATAGTAGTGCTTTAAGAAAATTTATGAAAAAAATAATAAACGCACTAGGATTTTCGAATGTTGGGAACATTTGAAAATCGTAGTGGCGTCTAGTGCGTTTATTATCTTTTTCATTTCTCTGGGATGCCATCATCAGATCCTGGTTTCCTTATCATGGTACCACCCTTGGGATATATCCTTTCCAACAAAAAAGGAATCATCAAAATCTGTTCACAAATGACGAAGTTATCCGTGAACCCACATAAAAAAATATTTATATATACGGTCGAATTGAGAAACCTTCCTTCCATTTTTTGAAGTCGGTTAAAAATACTGTCCAGCAGAATTGTAACTAACCTAAGTTACAGTATAATATAATATACTTACTAGGAATTCTTGAGTAATATTTTCGGGGCTGAACGTGGTCATGAATATATCAACTTTTAGTATGGAACCATTCCCAAAATAGCGAAAAACAGAAATTGATGCCATATCTATAAGTCAAGTTTTGCCGTATTGTATGAATCAACAAATAATTCAAGATATGTAGGTAAGTAAGTGGGCGAAAAATTGATAGCTAGTCAAACACCGAAGCTTGTCGGACCAGGTACGGTGAAGGTTCCGTAGTTGCCATGAATTTATTTCCAAGAATTCACTTAACACACAAAAAATGATCTGCCAAACATTCAAATCAAATCAAATCAAATTAAATAATTTGTTCACATAGAATGCAGGTATTTTACAATAAAGATGTTACAGACATACATATAGTGAGCCGTGTACATTCTGCCTGAATTTAGGCATGCATTTTTTTTTTTACAAATAATGAAGCAAATCATGAACAACATTTTGAAATAGTTAATTAGTAAATACATTATTATGACAAGTCCAGGATAATGTCAATAAAATTTAACAATATTAATAAAATTAAATAGTGTCAATAAAAAGAAGAGACAGAGGATTCCAGTTTCAAGAGAATTTTAATTGCAAATGTTAGTAAGTCGTGTATTACTCGTTAACTTGTAAAGTCTGATTAGCTGTGATAGTTTCCTTTTAATTTCTTTATATAAACTACTAAAGTGATTTTTTCCCATATCTAAAAACAAACACTGACTCAAGCAAAATGAGCTTCAAAGTTAATTTCTCCAATAAATCCTTAAATTGAAAAATTGTTTAACGGACCCGCCTTTTTTTAAAGATGACGAATCTCTTACCAACTGGTAGACGACAAAAACATCTCTCTTTAGGTGTTAGTACACTAAAAAATGTTGTTCGAGGTTTTATTTCAGCACTTAGTCGGCGTTACTAATATCTATATCTAAACCAAATTACAGTTTTCTAATATTAAGAGTATCTTAACAGAGCTGCAAACACACGCACGGACGAACAAATGGACATGTCAAAACTACGAGGGTTTCTTGTTGACTACGGTTCCCTAAAAATGTTACAATAAATAAATGACGATCACATTTTTTCGCGTTCATATTCACTATGTGCTGGCACTTAGCTTTGTTTTATAGCTATTACGTGATAGGTCGAGAGAGCTGTCTAAAATATATGAACTCCTACGGGGTGATATATGTATTGTGAACAGGGTCACATAATTTTGTGTAAGTTCATATTTCAGGTTTTAAATATGTATATTGAGACTTGAAAATTTTTCAAGGTAATGCCAAATTTACGTTGAAAAACACGACACGTTTCTTAAAAAAGTGTGTTTGTGTGTGAACGCAAATATTTTGGAACAAAGTTTATTAATGCAGCTGGTGGTAGGAGTAAAATTGTAGAAATCGTCACAAAAAAGTGTTATACGCGACCTTGTAACTTTTATTAAAAATAATAAAGAAAAAGAGAGTGAGATAGTTTTTATGGTTTTCGAGGGTGATGAAGCCGATAGTGAGGTCAAAATAAAGTTTGAGTATTTTAAAGATAGAATTAACGAGTTTACATTCAGAGTTAAATAACGTAACAAGCTTCGTTCCTGTCGGGGGTCTCCCGACCCTGAATATTTTTTACTTAATTACTAGGGATGAACTGAACGGGATTTAAACCGGATACGGACGTCCAAGCATTCGGTCAAAATATAAAGTGCCGTCAAAATTTGGTTAAAACGAATTTGAAATGAATTTGGCTCAGCCCAAACAATTACAATTTACGAACTTCGGAATTGTATACTATTATTTTTTGATTGTTTGTATTACAAATTGTAACTGAAATGCTACTCAGAACGTCGTAACTCCATATGTTGCTATTTCTGGCCAAAACTAAGACATCAAGTAGAGTTTTATAGAATACTAGCTTTTGCCCGCGGCTTCGCCCGCGTGGATGTCGGAAATTAACGCAGGTATTAAAAAAAAGACTTTTTCTAAAATAAAAGTAGCTTAAATTACTCCTTATTACATCAGCTACTTGGCAATAAAAGTCCCTTCAAAATCGGTTTAGCCATTTCAGATATTAGCCTGAACAAACAGAGAGTCAGACAGACAAAAGTTTAAAAAAAAAATGTTTTTTTGGGTGTAAGTACCGTACTTTCATATCCATTTAGTGAAAAGCTGTTAATTTGAAATTATAAACAGACACTTCAGTTTTATTTATTTTTAAGATGTTAGATGTATTGTTTTTATGGGCCTTAGTAGCCTGAAATAAAGAGATTGCGCCGGAACAAGCTGGATTCGTGAGAGGGAAAGGCACCCGCGAACAAATATTAATTGTTCGTCAGGTTGTTGACAAAGCTCGAGAATTCAACAAGCCAACCTTTATCTGCTTTGTGGATTTCTCTAAGGCGTTCAATTCAGTGAAATGGCCAATGTTGTGGAAAACCATACTGGAAATGGGTACCGCGAAACAACTAGTGCATCTGTTAAGAATGCTATACGAGACAGGTACAGCATCAGTTCGAACCGATGGAATGTTGTCGAAGAATTTCCATCCTAGTGCAGGTGTACGTCAAGGTTGCATAATATCACCGCTCCTTTTCAATGTTTACACCGAACTTATCATGCGCATTACTCTGGAGGACTGGACAGACGGTGACTCAATCGGTAGCTACAGAATTGCAAATCTGCGTTACGCTGATGACACCACGCTATTTGCGATTACCGCAAGTCACCTAGAACAACTACTTTGTAGAATGGAGAGCGTGAGCATCGCCTTCGGACTAAAGATTAACCGCAAAAAAACAAAAGTGATGGTCGTGGACCGTGGAAACAAAAACTCGCCCGAAGTCTCTAAAATTGCGAACTGCAACGTGGTCCAGTCCTATATTTATCTTGGAGCGTTAATCTCGAACGGAGGTGGGTGCATTGACAAAATTAAGCGACGTATGGCAATAACCAAATCATCGATGGACACTCTGAAAAAGGTCTGGAGGAACAGAGATCTAACAAAAGCCACCAAGGTCCGGCTTGTTCAAACACTGGTTTTTCCTATACGCTGCTGAAACGTGGACGGTTCGCGGTATTGAGAAGAAAAAGATAGACGCTCTGGAAATGTGGTGTTGGAGAAAAATGCTTGGGGTATCGTGGAACGAGTTTCGTACCAACGCCTCGATACGCCAAGAGCTCAAAATCAAAAAGCGTCTATCTGATCTGATCCAAGCGCGCATCCTAAAATACTTCGGACACGTCTCGAGGCGACAGTGACTCGTTAGAACGCCTTGTCGTACAGGGTAGAGTGAAGGGCACTAGACCACGTGGACGGTCACCCATGAGATGGACTGACCAAATAAAATCCGCAGTGGGCGATCTATTTTATAAGTGCACCCGCAATTCTAAAAATCGGATTGTATGGCGAGAAACCATGAGGCAAATCACATCAGCCCCTAATCAAGAAATTTCATGAGGACCACGACCGCTCTGACAAGAGTGTTACGAAGATGAAGAAGCCTGAAATTGGATTGTATTGTATAACATAAATATTCCTTGAAGGTTTGTGTAGAGGTATTCCTACAGGGTATTAAGTCTTATAGGTAACTCAAACCAAAGGACACTCAAACACTATCGATTCTCCGTCATTCAAATTAGCTGAGACGTTCGACCCGGTAAAAAATTGTCCTAATCACCTGAGCCGTCATCAATCTTTTCACTAGTGTTCAACCCTTAAGTTCATTGGCCGACTATACACCAAACAACGACGCGACGATATTTTACGTCGTCAGCATCACTAATATGTCTCGTATTAACTTTACGAAGTTTCGTGAAAGGTTAACGGCCTTTGGAAATTGTTGAACTTCTCTAGTCCTGTTGTAACATTCATATGTTGCTTTCGAGCTGAAACCGTGTGTGAGGAACATACCTACTTTGTTATTCTTGTCACTTGCAGATCACACCTCGTGGTGGCCAAATGTTTCAATGTTTGGTAAAGTATCTATTATGATAGTTTTTGAATTCTTCAATCCTTTTACCTATTGTGGTATGGTCTTCATATAAAATTTTATGTGAATAATGTACAAAACTAACGGTGGAGTTTATTACCCATTCTTCACCATACGAAACCACCATTTGAAGGGCTGACAAGAGTCAATTCTATTTTAATGTAAATGTTGACGTTCTTATATGTCTATTTGAAAATGAAAAGACTTTGAACTTAAAGTATACAGGGCTACTATCTACGCTTATTTTGGGTACATGGTGAAAGAAAAGTGAACCAGAAAATTTTGAGTTTAGAAATTTCTAAGAAACCAACCTATGCAAGGAATGGTTCATCCAGAATTAACGTTATTTCGGCGTTTATAAAGTAAACCTATACTTGCAGTGAGGTAGTTACAGGGTAGATTTAAATGATAAATGATTTTAGTTCTGTTAGTAGGTTTGTACAAACACTTTTAAACTGTAACCATGCATTCAGCAAATAATTTATGATCTCATATCGAAGAAATTTTTCGAAAAAGATACATTTTGCTGATTTTGTTTTGATAACCGACGAAGTAATTCTTGGCTAAGGGGCCCGTCTAGAATCATTAATATGCTGAATCCATCGTTACAGTTTGGGCACTGGTTAAAATTGTACCCTGTATAGGACTTTGGATAGTTTCAGCAATTTATTTGATGTATTTATTTAATTTTTCATCATAAATGTGGTGCACAGAAAGTATTGAATCTAATAAAACATAGGCTTAAACATTTGAGGCATTGAATATCTGTGTTACAGGCTCTCCAAGACTTACATGTGTAGTTATTAATATAGATTAATGAACAAAAAACAAAAAGAGTATTATGATGTAGTTTCTTAATTTTAGGCACAGTTAAAACTTACATTAAATAAAATTAATGTAGACTGGACATACAAATGTGTTTTGAGTATCGTGGTGATGTGTTTGTGTATGAGTATGTGTGCATGCGTCTAATAGTGTACGTTTGTGAAGGAAATACAAATTTAGCGAATAGGAATTAGAAGACTCTCAGTTGCCTGATAGTCGAAAGTTTTAAGCCATTTACTTGCGCTTAGGGTAACCTACACCTTGTAGTATCTGATATACGCATTGAGTATTTTGGGAATGTTTTATTGCTCTTATTACACAGATATCCTTCAAGAAAACATATATCATATTTTTGCAATAAAATATGAAAGAGTGGATTTAGATACCGCGTTTTGAGAGTTACTGAAATCAGCTAGACTTTGAGGAGAATTAGAAGTAACTATGTTACATCAGTTAAGTAACCTTTCCTGAATCCACACAGGTATAAAAACAAAGGTTTGTTTACTGAGCAAGTTAGTCCTTAGTCAATATTCTGAGGCCTGAAAAGACACAAATTGTTCTTAATATTTATTTATTTATTTATTTATTTATTCATAGGAGAACCAACAGCTGTAACATATGGATAACAATTGTAAAGGAAACAAAAAGACAATTACAGGTTCTCACGGGTAAAAACAGAAAAAGTAATAGAGATTTTATGATCACTAACAAGCACGATAGAAAAGATTATATAAATAAGGTACAATAAGCACTAAACAGTTTTAAAAAAGTCGGTGTTTAGCCGGGCGCGTGCCGAAGAGGTTTTAGTGGTAAATGGGTCAAATGAGAACTCTTTACAAAGAATATTAAAGTCCTTACTCGCTCGCACCATGTATGAGTTATGCCTGTAGTTAGAAGAGGAAAAAGGAATGGAGATAGGTGGATTAAATCTAACTGATCGCTGAGGGACGTTGAAACGAAGTTTATGCAGGAGATCTGGACAGTCAATCTCGTTAGATATAATTTTTAAAAGAAAAGTGCAATCAGCTAATCGACGACGATTTATAAGTGGCTGTAAATGAAATTTCTTGCAAAGATTTATGTAATTATCAGAATGGTATGGTATACGCAGTCGAAAACATAGAAAACGAATAAACCTTTTTTGTATGTTCTCAATACGATCGATGTACTTGCCATAACACGGGTTCCATATTTGAGACGCATATTCCAGATGACTTCTTACAAAAGAACAATAGAGAATCTTTAGGGTTTTGGCTTCCTTGAAACAGCTTGCGATTCTCATTACAAAACCTAGTGACTTTGAGGCTTTGGCAACTATTTGTTCAATATGCACGTTAAATAAAAGTTTAGAATCATGGAAAACGCCCAGGTCACGTGCACCGTCACATCTGTGTAATAGTTGCCCTTTAAGTTTGTAAGTTGTAGGGAAAGGAACGCGCTTTCTATTAAAAGATATTACTGAACATTTGGCAGGGTTCAAATCAAGTTTATTAATCAAGCAGTAATCATCCAATCTCGCCAGATCAGACTGAAGAGCACCCATGTCATCATCTGATGATATAGCAGAAAATATCTTCATATCATCAGCGAAACAAAGTAAATTTGAGTTGTGGAAACACGAGTCGATGTCGCTCACGTAAATGATAAAAAGTAATGGACCCATCAAGGAACCTTGAGGAACACCGCTAGGAGCTGAAACCCAGCTCGATATGTAGTTACTGATAACAACAGCTTGAGATCGGTTTTCTAGGTAAGAAGTAAACCAACGAAGTAGATCTCCTCTGATACCATTGTTAAAAAGCTTTGTCTTAAGGATATTATGGTCAATTCTATCAAAAGCCTTACTGTAATCTGTGTAAACGACATCGACCTGTGCTCCATTGTCCATTTTGTCCGTTAGAAAGTCATTCAACAAAGCCAGGTTAGACACAGTTGAACGACCCTTCAGGAATCCGTGTTGAAAAGGGCTGAAAGACTGACTTAGCGCTGCATAAACCTGGTCGTAGACAACCCTCTCAAACATTTTAGCCAATATACACAGTTTGGAAATAGGTCTGTAATTAACAATTTCATTTTTGTGCCCTTTTTTATGCACCGGAGTTATAAATCCAGACTTCCATATTTGGGGAACAGAACACGAGGAGAGCGATTTTTTAAACAGTAGAGATACTGGCAATGCAATGGTTTTAGCACACCCAATCAGCAATCTAGGTGATAAGTGGTCCGGACCGGCAGATTTAAATGGATCAATTTGACTGATAAGCTTAACTATAGCATCTGGGTCAATCTCGATTGAGTGAATATCCGAGGGTATATTGGGATTAAAAACAGGTTGGGAAGGACAATAATTCGAAGACACATCATTGGTAGGATTAAGAAAAGTAGAATAAAAGTGAGAAGAAAATGCATTACAAATAGATTCAGGTGAAGAAATCGTCTCATCACCATACTTGAGAAAACTGGGAATTGTGTTGGATTTGGATCGCTGCTTAACAAAGCTCCAAAAATATTTAGGATTGTTTTGGATGGAGGCTTCTGTATCAGCTAAGTAGTTGGTGTAACATTCAGCTTCAAGTTTATTAACTCGCTCCCGTAAATGTTTAAAGGTCGCGTCGTCTGAAAGTCTGCCGTATGTTTTAAATTTACGGAGAAATTTAGCCTTCTCCTTAATCAAACGCTTAAGTGCCGGGGAGTACCAGATAGGGTACGAACTGTGAAAAACTGTCTTAGTAGGAACAAACTTGTTTTGAATATCCGCTATAGTAGTATAAAAGTGGTTTACGGCATCATTAAGCGACATGTCAAAAAATACGTTCGTCCAGTCTATAGCCGCTATTTCCCTGTTAATAGCCGCAAAGTCAGCTTTACCAAAAAGATAACGAGTAAAGGGAGCGGGAGTTATGTAGGTGTATTCAGCAAAGTTCACGTCAATGCAAAGGGCCGGATGACATTTGTCGACCGGTGATAAAGGCATCAAACATTCACACACTGTAACAAATTCGTTGCATAAAACTAAATCTAGAATCTTACCATAATCATTTAATATTCCGTTATATTGACTGAACCCTAAAATACGCAATTCGTCAGTTAGCATGTAATCGTCGCCGCTACTAACATTCTCAGGTAATAATGTGTTGTTAATTGATTGCCACAAAATTCCACTAAGGTTAAAATCACCAATAACTAAATAATTATCCGATGGATTTTTCAACACTATATTACTTAAACTATGCAAAAAATTAGATAATTGGTCGGAAAAAGAATAACCACGGTTTTGCCGACATAAATAGATAACGCAGACATTCAATTTAAGGTAATTTCTTGTGTTAGGGTGACGTACACTCAAAGTTACCCACAAGTCTTCGGCCGACGAGTGAAATAATGGTTGGGGAACAGCAGAAATATACTTACGGACAGCTATCAAGACACCACCTCCACGAGACTGACCCGTGAGACAGTACTCCCGATCGCGACGCCACACAATATACTGATCACCAAATAACTCCGAGTTTGATATGCCGTCGACTAACCAAGTTTCCGTTAAAACAATCACATCATACGAGCACAAGCATAGTTGGCGAAAGAAGGATTCAGTCTTTGTACGAAGCCCACGAACATTCTGATAATAGATATGCAGCTTTTTGTTGTCGTTTAAAGCCATCGATAATGTACACAAGTTGTAGCAACATAATTATTAGCACGATAAAAACCACTTATATAACAAAACGCTAAAGGACTAACGATTGCAGTGTGTGCCATGACAATGTTTACTGATAATAAACACTCATCTATAATGTAATAAAATAAAATAAAAGCGAATGATAAACTAATAAGTAGGGTAATTAGGCATACACAATTGCTAAATGGCAAAAAATAAACAGCAATATCACAAGTAACTGTATGAAAAAGCAGGCAGTAATTAGACTCAATAATGAGTGCGAGCGAGATAAGCATATATTGGGATATTCTAATGAATAGAACAGCGCGATCTAAAAGAAACATAAGGCCCATTTACGAGTACAAAAGCGAGGTGACGAATCATCGAGCACATCAGCGATGCTAAACCTTTTACGAAAAGTCAAGTGATAAACAGTTGCGACTATTAGCACATAATGAATAAAAATGATTTTACATCTAGACATAAGGTTTAAAATAATTTGATAAAATAATGATAACGA
The DNA here is from genome assembly GCA_932294355.1 of Aporophyla lueneburgensis. NCBI lineage: Eukaryota > Metazoa > Arthropoda > Insecta > Lepidoptera > Noctuidae > Aporophyla > Aporophyla lueneburgensis. The sequence continues at coordinate 12,150,463 of OW028735.1, forward strand.
AAAGATGCGGCACTCTAATGTAGCTTGTTTAAATCTTTCTCTTTAGAAATCACAAAGACAGGCGATCCTTCCTGCCTGCGGACGTGAATTTTTCCGTGTTTGACCCAAACGTGCTTATAATCTTTCTCCTTTGCTAATGATCGAGTTTTGTTCAGCAACTTCTTGGAGTCAGGGTTGAGGTGATCATTCACGTAGACCTGGTTTGATTGGCCTACGAATCCAAGGTCTTGGGTGGATAACGTCTTGAAGGAGCGCGCAGCAGCAACAAAGTCCTCCTTGACATATCTGTTTAGAAAGCTGACCACAATTGACTTGTCCTTTGAGTTGAATAATGGAATCCTGGATATGTAGTTGATCTGGGTTTTAGGTATTGTGAAATTAACCTTTTGGCTGATTGTATCCAGATAAGAACGTAAGATAGTGAACAAATTTTCGTCCTTTTTTAGGGGAATGCCCTTAATTTCTACGTTGTTCAGCCTTGATCTCTGATCACTAGCGGACAGCTCCGATTTTACCAGATCAATGTCAGATTGAAGAGAGGAAACCTTTTCCTGAAGATGCTCAAGATCCGCAACCCTATTCTCAATGCCTGCAAGTTGGACGGAGAAATCATCCAGCCGCTTACTATCAAACTCACGACTGACCTTGAGTTCAATGAGTTCCTCCTTTATGCATTTGACATCATCAGACAGCATCGGCAGGCCAGCCAGTTGAACCTTGAGCTCACGAATCTCATTCAGGATCGTTTCCAGAGATGCAGGTTCAGGTGTTGGTAATGGAGACGGGGTAGGGGTCGGTGACGGAGAGGAAATTCGGCACTTAGGACATTTCCATGCCGCCCTTCGGTCGGCTCCTAGTTTTCTCCACCCACCCTCTGTGATGCTAGCGCAGCCAAAATCCAGGTGCCGCTTGCATGACGCACACTGAACGCCGTCATTGAAGTCTGAATTGCAGCTGGCACACTTCATCATAGTTGACGTTGAAATATCAGGATGAATAAAATGTTTAGCACCACTGGCAGAAGAACCGATCTCGAGCGAGGCGTGTAGGTAGTTGTGAAACGAACGCGTAAAGTGCGTAGCGGATAAGCGAAGTGCGTGCTTTCTTAGTGGGTGATCGCGGGTAACTGATTATATATAACTGATGATATTATCTAACTGTTTAACTGGGCTACGCCTAGGAATTAGTACCCCAATAGTTGAGTGGAGTGTTGACTTTATTTGTGGGATGGTTTGCTAAACGACTTAAAAAGGAAAAGCTTTTCAATTTATTTGTAGATATGTCTTTCTTAGGATGTATGTTCCGCAACGTCTCCGGCAACGGCCATATTTTTCTTAAAGGGTCTACTGCAAAAGACGCTGCATATAAATGTTAAAATCATTGTTTGGGTAGTTTTTGCGTTGGCTTCGATAATACGTATTTAATTCACTTTGGGTTTCTTGATGGTCTAATACTTTCTGTCACTGTTATTTACGTAGCAATTGCTGGTATATGAATTGGTGATTTACCCCACACCAAATTTATTTTTTTTACGTTTTAGATATGGTACTAGTATGTGTAACATAAGATATTTTATTCTCTTGCCTCTTTCCCAATTTATTTGGGATCGGTACAACACGTACATAATTAAATAAGTGAAAATATATGTGTAATTAGTGAAATACAAAAAAAAACAACCGTAACACTACACTACACTATACTACACAGACGTCAATTTCCAAAATGAAAGTTATAGTTTAGTTTGCAGTGTTTTTTTTTGGTTGGTAGTCTGTTTTGGAGATTTTTTTTTAAAGTTAAAAATACAAAAAGTTTTACTTTTAACATTAATTGTGGCCTGTAGAGCACAGTTATGAGTTTAGCTTCTGAGTTTGAGTTGATGTTTCCATTTTTTTGGCCAATATAACTTTTTTTTCTTGCTCTTAAATTGATCGAAAGTTCCAGTTCTTCTGCGATTTGAACTAGTAATGATATCTATAATTAAAAATCGAATAAGAAGCTTAGCCAACTGCCTGAAAAGCCACACTGACTGTAACCGAAATGGACATAAAAAAGTCGTTCGATCTCTGTCAGAAAACCGTAGGATTTTAATGAATGAATTAGATTGTCGCTTTTCTTTTACAGAACGTTTTTCATGTACCTTACGAGCAACGTTCCGTTAAAAAACACTTAATTATAGTCCATTTAAGACAGGGGCCTCCACCGACCGCTTCCGCATGGCGCCCTTTGTCACAGAGTAACAAATCACCGCGCCGGCAGCGTCTAAAAACATCATTTTTAATAAAATTTGTGGCACCAAAAGTGGATGCGCAAATGCCACAACGGATGCCATTCAAATCCGATAGTTTCTTTAAATACGATGTAAAAAGACTCATCGCATAGCTATAGTCAAGCCATAGTCATTAATTAACCAGCAAGGAGCATCTTGCTTCCGTGAATCACTTCAAAAAGTCTAAAGCCACCTCCGACTCCAAGTGGGAAGATGCTACTACACCCTCGCAAAATGTAGCTATCTCAATGGTATCGAGGTGTGGATGTGGAACTGTTACGCAAATAATGTCCTATACTACTCTATGTCCAAAAAAATAAATAGTGTGTTCTAGTGCGAGGAAAGAGCAGTGGTGGCTCAGTGGTAACGGTGAAATGACAAGTTGTAGGTCGCAGGTTGGAACCCGGGCAGGCGCTTTACATTGTGTAAATCATTCCATCACCACTGCTCTCAAAACGGTGAAGGAAAACATGGTAAGGAAACCGGCATGTCGTTGAACAAAAAATTTGAAGACATGTGACATCTACCAACCTGCACTGGGCCCGCGTGGTGTATTAAGACTCACTCCTTTTAATGAAAAGGAGGCCTGTGTCTTATCAGTGGGAATAATATAGGCTGATTAAGAATGCGACTAAAAAAAGACACGTTTGGTTTGTATAGAAAACTAGCTTCTGCCCGCGACTTCGTCCGCGTTAAATTTCTTGTTCCTCCGACCCTTCCCGTCCCGTCGAATCGTGCGATTTCCCCCGTTTTTGCAACATTTTTCATTACTGCTCCGCTCCTCTTAGTTGCAGCGTGTAGTTATATAGCCTATAACTTTCCTCGATAAAGCTACCCAACACAAAAATAATTTCAATTCGGACCAGTAGTTCTTGAGTTTAGCGCGTTCAATCAAACAAACAAACATACAAACAAACAAACAAACTCTTCAGCTTTATAATATCATAAAGTATAGATATAAACAATGCCGCCTCTAGCAGAGGCCGTTGATGCGCCTCCGTACTCTGTGCTCTGTGCCCTGTGCTAATAGTACAATTTTACGGCCGTCCCTTCTGTCCACATCGTTTGTCAACGTAATGTATTTGTGTTGTTATATAGCTATTATATGAAGAGGGTCAAGGAATCCTAGAATGTTAGGTAAAAAACATGTTTTGGGAAATGATTAAAGAATATACTTATTTGGTTATTTTTAACCGACTTCAAAAAAAGGAGGAGGTTGTCAATACGACTGTATTTTTTTTAAATATTGTTTTTATGTTTGTTACCTCAGAACTTTTGACTGGGTGAACCGATTTTTATGATTCTTTTTTTATTTGAAAGCTGGTGACTCCTGAATGGTCCCTTTTTAATTTGGTTCCATTCGGACAATGGGAAAAAAAAACAAAAACTGAGTGCTTGAGTGCTGCTTGAGTAAAAAAAAAATTACAACCGACTTCCTTTAAACAACACTACAAACTCAAAAATAACTTTCATTTAGGAAGTCGGTGTCTTAGGATCTGTATTTAAGGTTTTTTTGCCAAGTCAAGTGGGTACATAAAAAATACATACTGCGATCGCTAACCCGCCTGCCAATCACGGCGATGAAGGCAACCCCCTACCAATTGGGGGAGTATTATGTTCAGCAGTGGACGTTTGTCGGTTGTAATGCTGATGAAGAATAATTTTGTTGAAGTCCCATGAACAGAGTGCAAGCTTATCCCCTGGTAATTAAACCCAGTTTATCGCAGATCGTATGTGTTTTTTTTTTTTCAAATAACAATTATGATGTTGTTTGAGAATATTTTCGAAATATAAGGAGATTTTCAAGTGAAGGTACTGCCATCATAGCAATCGTTAATTCCTTTTTATTGAATAATCGAGACGCATTACTTTATGAAAATTTCCAACCCAGTACTTTTGCCATAAATTCAGTGCTCATCGAAACAAATTCAGTTCTGAGGCGTCGCTTAGCACCTAAAACTTTAAAGATATTACACGAGATAAACTGCAACGAGAGGCGACACAAATCTGCTGTATTTCATGGTAAACTACTAAGGAAACTCGAATGAAATATTTTATTTTTTAACCGACGAAAAAAAACGGAGGAGGTTCTCAAGTCGACGTGTATTTATATTTTTTAATATATGACCACACATAACTTTTTACAGAGTGGTCCGACTTTGATAATTCTTTTTTATTGGAAAGGGTATATTAACCCAAAATTGGTCCCATGTAAATTTAGAAAAAAATCTAACCCTAAGGGTAGGAAAACAGGAGATGATTGATTATTCACTCATTGATTGTAAAGTATGACCACGCATAGTTTCTTACAGAATAATCCGATCTTGCAAGCATGTAGTAATTAGTAGATTATAAAAAAAATATAAAATAAAAACTTTTTAACAAAAAATTAAACCAACGAAAAAACTGAAAAGCAAAAAATAAGTAGACTAGGTAACTTTGAGTCAGCGCCAAACAATCAATGGCCAAAGATCACTAAATTACCTTAAATTTATAGAAATAATCAAACCAAAATAGTTAATTAATTTGTTTGTTTTCTTAGACACCGGTCTTCTCTCGGTGAGGGGAAGTAGATCGTATTTGACCACGCGAGCCTAGTATAGTTTGGTAGATGTCACATGTATTCGAATTTTTTGTTCTAGAACATGCCGGTTTCATCATGATATTTTCCTTCACCATCTTGAAAGCAAGATCTAAGGAACAGCGCTTAGAACCAATAGTATCAACTTAGACAAATCAATTTATTTTCTCTATGGATCATAAATATTTTATTTAACGCAGTCGTAAAATTGTAACATCTTTTGAATACTTCAGCCAGATTTTAATGCTTAGACTGGCTTACCCATAAGCTGCTCTTTATTAATTCAATTCCATCGGTTCTACGATTTGGAGAAATAAAGTGTCTGTGACACAGGAAATGTGTTTCAAACGTGACCGGTGAGAATCATCATCTAGTCTTCTTCCAAATATTTCGACGTCGTCTTCCCTTCTAACCAGGTGCAGTTTAACATCAGTATTTACCAGCTACCATGAATTGAGTATGTGACTCCTAAACCCCTTTTTTCCTTTTCTTTTTTTGCGTGGGAAATCATCTAATGAGGTCTCCCGCTCTGGGTGGAGCGGAAGGGCTCAGACTTTTACTGACTAAAACCCACCTGTGTTCCTTCAGTTGCCTATGCCAGGGCCACGGTAACTCTTTCGTATAATTCTGCGACCATGGCAAGTATCGGTCCCAGCAGACCTCTTAAATTTTTTACCCCCCGCGTTGAATATATTCGTCGATTATAAAAAAAGAAATGCTGTTCCATACATTTTGGCTGCCTAAGTATTGCACATTTTTTTAGGAAAACACCGTTTTTTATGTTATTTATTTAGGTACTCAAAAAATGCATACGCTGAGAGGTCGAGATTCATGTGCTGAATTCATCGTTTCCTCGTCCCGCCAACCTTGTATATTATGATCTTTATCTTTACAACTTAGTAACTGGATAACACGATACTTGTAAGTCACACTGGCAGACTGACTTTTAGACAATAACCGCAAGACTATTAATCGCACTCATGTGTTAAACACTTAAAACTCATGGCTTTAATTAACAGAAGGATCCTGGAACTGACAATGGAATAAATGAATTCAGTTTTTGGTCTCATTATCTTCGGTTAATTACTTATAATTATGGTAACTGGTAAACGGATTAAGTTTGGCAATAATTCATATTCTTCGTAAACGTTGGTAATATGGGAGTGACTTAGAGGTGAAGCCAGTGGTTGCACCGATGAATTAGATTTAATATGATTATTGATATGAAGTTTCTTAACGCGGCTTGCGGTAGAAGAAACCTACAAGAAATGGTCACGTACGGTAAAACTTTATGAGATAGAGATCTCTGTCTATATATTTCTATTTCATACAAGTGTTAGTGTTCGTACGAGCATTGCTTAAGTCCAAGTTTATGTAAAAATACTACGACGGGATTTTTCTGCGCACTGTTTCTTCAACACAGTTCTTTACTCTGGGAGTGGAAGTGCAACACTGTATTTTTTCAACATGCTGGAATGCACTCTGTTAGTTTATTTATTCTTAATGCTCAATGCATCCCAAAAGTTAAAAATCCATTGCACGATAATATCATGCCACAATATTTTTAAAATGAACTCTAAGTAATTTCAACCCAGACGGGGGTTCCCGATTACACACTTTATTTTCGGGCTTATTAATTACTAGCTTCTGCCCGCGACTTCGTTCGCGTTAAATTTCTTGTTCCACCGACCTGTGTTTTCTTGAAAGCATTATTAAATACGATAAACAGCGAGACTGAAACGAAAGGAAAAAATCAGACAATCTCTGTCAGATAACTTTGGGATTTTAATGCATAAATAAAATTTGTCCCTGTAAATTGAAACTTCACTGAAGTGCAAACTATCATTCTGTCGTATATAAAATAGACCTTGTCGGTTTGTGATGTGCAAATGTCATATCACCGTAGGGTGATTAAACAAGCAGCGAGGGTGACTATACAGTCCGTACTCGACAATTTTTTTTGTCTCTGATTATCCGTCACTGTCAAAATCAAAATGATATAGGGTTGCTTTTGGATGCTGCTACTGACAACTCTGTCAATACCACACTTATCTTTATTCTCGTTTCCATAAGGCTGCTGCTGCTGTCAAAAGTAAACTTTAGACACACTGTCATCATCATCATCATCATTTCAGCCGTAAGACGTCCACTGCTGGACTTAGGCCTCCCCCAATTTGGGGGGCATACACACTGTAGTATAATTATATTATTATTTTTTGTATTGTTTTGTCTTATTTTTTTGTGTGTGTCTTATGTGTTACCTGCACTGTGATAACTGTGTCTTTAATTTCTGTAATTGGTTGTAGACCGTATTAATTAAATAAATAAAAACATTTAAAGAGCGTTTCACGAAATAATTTCATTCACCGTGATGTTGGTAGCGCGAAAATTCAGTGTTGAAAAAAACAACAATGAATACTCGTGATACCAACACTACGGCTAAGAGAATATTTCTAACGCACACATGCTAAAGCACTATAAATAAATGTCGTAAAAACGACATTTACACGAAAGTTATGTAAAATGTTAAGTCGCAGCAGGTGTAAGCAAGTACTTGCAAATGATTATATTATTATGGTGAACACATTTCCACATGACTTCCCCTTGAGTACCTACTGCCTTAGGAGTAGGAAGTTATTAACACAAAATCGTTTTTAATTTTCTGTTGATAAAAAGTTTTAGTTAATTAATAATAATTTGTGGTGTGAAATTGAACAGTACTCAATCCTAATAATGTTCAAAAATGTTTTTAAATTATTCATGTTTTACTTATCATTTTTTTTATAAATTTAATTGTCATATCATATTGATTGTATCAACCCTCATTAGTTGTTAACAACCACCAAGCACATTGGCCAGGCATTGTCACATGGAATCATTTACAGCGTTACCATTGTCGGTTACAAAAATGAAACGTTTTAAAGAGTACTTATCGATGCAATTACTGACTCATTCTACTCTATACGAAACTAACTTTTAGAAGGGGAAAATGATTAAAAGGGGTAGATTAAATATTTTTATTTCTTTTAGCATTCCAAATAGCATATACTCACATACTCTGTTCAGTTTTATAGCAAAATTGCCATGACAATACCTACATATCCGACCCTGTGTAATATTGCATCAATCTACCAATATTATAATTAGAAAAAAAACTGCGTTCACAAATATACATAAAATATCGCAAATTGGCGACCTAGAATGTTATATCGGCGTTCGTGAATAATTTTCAACAAACTAATTAATTCTCTGTAATGTTTTAACCGAAATCCACTTAATCTGTGGTAGATTTTATTTATTATTGGACGTGAATAGGCGATTTAAAAATTAAGGGTCGTAATACGTATGATATCGGTGCTGTTACTATGACTATCTGTAGTTGCTATTGCTATCAACACTGTGTTAGTTTTTGTTTTACTATATTTTGCAGCAACGTATGAAATAAATAGTACCATGAGTACGTCTGAAATAAATACTGGCCTGTAATAGTCTCACTGCAGAGCGAAAGACTTTTTTCAAGCAGAAAAGGAATAAAATTTAATCGGAGCAAGACTCAGTGGGAGGTACAGCATTCAACTTAATATTATCTTGATGTACTTATCTATCTTGACGGATGTGCAAATAACTCAGGTCATAAGTCAATATTTGTTGCTGCATTTTTCTGTTATTATGTAGTAGTTTTTTTTTTCGAAACCGAAAAAAGCCACCTACACAATCTGGTAAAAATACGTATTATTGAAACTAACCCTAAAACTACTTAAACAAAGTTGAAAATTAATATTTGTGACCACCGTCCTAGTTTCTTTTACCAAATAAAAAATAAATATCAAAATCGGTCCACAATTGACCAACATATCGATGAACATACATATTAAAAATTTTATGACATCCTACTATATCCTACTAATATTATAAATGCGAAAGTTTGTATGTATGGATGTATGGATGTGTGGATGTGTGGATGTTTGTAACTCTTTCACGCAAAAACTACTGAACGGATTTAAATGAATTTTGGAACAAAGTTAGTTTATAACATGGATTAACACATAGGCTACTTTTTATCCCGGTAGTACGTTCCTGCGGGATATATTCTGACCTCCACGCGGGCGAAGCCGCTGGCAAAAGCTAGTGTTGTATAAATGTAATTACGTTTTTGACAACATCAAAAGTCATACATTCAAATTAAGCTGAGAATCTGCACTTTTCGAACGTCAAAATGAAATATGACAGTCTCCTAAAAACGATCATCTTTTACCACTTCCTAATGCTTTCGCTGGGAAGAAGTCGTGCAACAAACTTCCTAACAGTAGACGAATTTATATATATATTTTTTAAAGAAATCGTTTATAAAACCCTTAACATTTGACGCTTGATATTAAATTCAGTTGTTATCAAGTGGGTAGCTTATACCGTAGCTTTTATATTATATTTTGGCGACGGGCGTAGAAACATTTCTTACCTAAATTATTTCCATTTTCGTGCAGTAAACACAACAGTTTGTTGAGGCGTAAAAACAGGATAAGATAAACAAACAAATAAACAATCATATTTATTATTAGGCAGCAAGTAAACATAGCTGTTTAACAGACCACAATTTATTTTATATGGCAGAAAAAACTTGTACACACGCCTGCACTACAATCTGTAAAATTTCTTTAACAGGTTTTCAACTTTATCGCTAAAGTATTAAGTTTAATATTGATTGGGAAAATTTGACAAATTCGGGTACCTTGATATGCTGGCGTCTGTACTTTCGAGAAGTGTCCCTTATTCATTCTTTCATTATGAAATACCTACAACATTATATGCCTTGCCTTTTAACCCGACTATGGCGAAGAAAAAGGAGGACTATAATGTTGACTGGTGTATATGTGGGTATTTATGTATATTTATCTGTTCCCTCAAAACAACTAAACTGCTTATCATAATTTGACAAATGAGTTATTAGTAGAACCATTTTGATCGTCCGTTGGTTATAGGCTATGTGACAACACATTTAATTTAATATGGCGTCCTATGAACGCCATAACGTTATAGTTCATGAGTTTATGGCCTTCGGCGCCACACACTAATGAATGAGACACGAATATCTGACTATAATTAGAACTTGTTATGGAATAAAAAGTGTGTACTATAACAACTGTTAAATTATGTGCGTGTCAAAGAAAAAATTGCTATTTATACTTCTTTACTTTTAGTTTTCGATTTACACAACTTTTAACTTAACTTGTGGTTATTTGTGTGCGTACAACCGTTGCACAATGTTCCGGAATGCCGAAAAAAGTCCTGAAATTCCCTGAGCACTTTTTGGGAAATATTTTTGCATACAAAAAAAGGGTCTGAAAATTCGAATTTTAGTTTGTTCGGGAATTTTAGACAAGATAATTAACAAACTTCCCATCATTTCCCAGAGGTCAAACTTACCCTATCTTGTAGTCCACTGTCCTATAATTCTATTTCGAATTATAGATTTACCACGATTCACCTCCAAGAGTGGTTTTTGACCCTAGGAAATTGTCAATTATAGCCAAAATTGCTATGTTTGACCCTAGATATCTCAGGTCAACGTCAACCTAGAAAGTTGAAACTTGGAATTGGTCGTTTAAATACTAATACGGTTTTATGCTTTGAGTTTCAGCGAAGAGGGTCAACCGTGACCCTAAGTAGGTTACCACATCCCCTGACTTTTCGAAACTCAAAACTTGACCTCTTATAGCCCCTTGAACCCCATGTATGCAAAAATATTTCCCAAAAAGTGCTCAGGGAATTGCAAGGCTTTTTTCGGCATTCCGGAATATAGTACGTTGGCCCGTACAAACTCCACAATCCTCACCAATGCAACCTTCTCCCAACTATTTTGGGGTCGGTTTCCAGTCAAACTGTACCAAATACCAGTACTTTACATGGAGCAACTGTCTATCTGACCTCCACAACCCAGTTACTGGGTAATAGGATAACACCTTAGTCAGAAGCCCTAAAGTCTAACAATCAGTCTCGGTTGTGACACTTTTGGGCTTCTGACAACTCGTATCGACTGTCACGGATCCATGAATGACAACCGGGAACAACGATATACCGTGCTTTCTGAGGCATGGAGGGATCTTGGTGGTTAAAGATGGTTACCCATTCACGGAGCAAGTGTAGCTAAGCCTCGGGCTTTTATTACATTATCACAAGTGCAACAAACTCTCGAACCTTACGATAAGGTAAAAAAAATTTTTAACAAAAATTAAACCGCCGAAAAAACTGAAAAGCATAAAACAATAAACCTTAAAGTTATGAATCGGCACTTTGAGTGATCTTTGTTCATTGATATTTCAGCGCCGACTCAAAATTTTAAGGTTTATTATTTTATGCTTTTCAGTTTTTTCGGCGGTTTAATTTTTTGTTAAAAAGTTTTTATTTTATATTTTTTGTGGCTTTACATACATACATACATACAATCACGCCTTTTTCCCATGGGGGTAGGCAGAAACCACGGAACGCCACCTGCTACGATCTCTACACACTCCTTTTGCCTCTTTAAGGTTCATACAATTGGTCATTCACACACGCCGGTTGCGAGTACTACGCACCTGACCTTTCTGAAGAACATCACCAATAAGGTCACTATATGTCCTCCTAGGGCGTCCCCTCCCGGTGTTTCCACTCACATCTGCCTTGTAAATACCTTTTGTGAGTCGTCCTTCATCCATCCTCTCAACATGACCAAATCATCTAAGCATACTTTTTTCAATTTTTGTCACTACATCTTCTTTTAAACCACACCGTTCTCTTATCACATCATTCCTCAGCCTATCATTCATAGTCACACCACACATGCTTCGCAAGGAACGCATTTCCACAGCATTTATTCTACTTTTATGCTTCTTGTGCCACACCCAACATTCACTCCCATACATAAGCGTAGGCACCAGTACACCATTGTGAACAGCCAGTCGAGTCTTATTGGACATCAATTGGTTGGTCACAATTGCATGTAAAGCACCATTTACTTTATTTCCCGCATTCACTCTTCTTTCCACATCTTTATCAATCTTTCCATCCCTTGTAAACAAACTCCCCAAATATACGAACTCACTTACTTGCTCCACATTCTTATCATTTATTTTCACATCACACACCGATAAGTTCTCTTCTCTTTCAAACACCATCACCTTCGTCTTATTCACATTTATATTCATCCCTGTCATCTTAAATGCTTCATCCATTACAGTCACCATATCTTGCAACTGTTCTGCTGACGATGCAAGTAGAACTTGATCGTCTGCGTAGAGAAGGCATTTGACAGGCAACTCACTCATTGTCAATCCACACTCAACTATCCATGTACAAGTTGAATAGCCACGGTGACGCTACACAGCCCTGCCTAACACCCCTCGAGATGCAAAACCAGTTCGTGAATGCCCCATTTATCCTAACATAAGCACTGGAATCCTTGTATAAAGATTTCAGTGCCCGTACCAAGCGCCAATCCACACCGTTCATGGATAGTGTTGACCACAGTTTTTCTCTGCACACACTGTCATAGGCCTTCTCCAAGTCAACGAAAGCGCAGTAGACTTTCTTGTGTTTTGCCAGATGTTTTTCGGCTATGCACCTTAGGGAGAAGATCTGATCCATACAGCCCATCCCCTCTCTAAATCCTGCCTGCACATCCCATATTTTCTCACCGGTCACTCCTATCACTCTATTTATCAAAACCTTCGCATACAGTTTGCCGACAACACTCAAAAGACTAATGCCGCGGTAGTTTTTACACTCCTGCTGTGAGCCTTTTCCCTTATATAGTGGTACGATTACAGCCTTACACCAATCATCCGGTACACGGCCATATCTCCAACACATATTAAAGATCCGGCACAACAGGCTTGCTACCACCCCGTCACCGCTCTTCAGCATTTCAGCAGACACTCTGTCATATCCTCCAGCTTTCCCAACTTTCATACCTTTCAGCGCTCGTACTATCTCTTCTATTTTGTAGCTTTAATGTACAGTCTGTGCCCTACATTATCTGACCCTCCCGGTATGAACGACGCTCACATCGAAGTGCTAAGTCCCGCCCCATTTAAATAAATCATCTTGTTAAGCCATTTTGGTCATTATCTTGTTAGCGTTAAGATTGAATTGCGTATTAACAAGTAATATGTTTGTGTTTACACGGCTACTACCTAATCGTTAATTTCGCTTATTCTTAACAAGTTACTGTGGCTTCGCGGTTCGATGCTGGATTGACGATGAATGGTGTGTGAGTTCGAAATTACACTCCACCTGTTAACAATTTCTTTTTTAAATTGTTTTCATTTTATGATTTCTACCATATTTCTTGCATTATTACAGAACTGGTGATATGATTTTCACCTAACGAACATATCTTTCAAACAAGTGGGTAAATAAAGAAATCTTTATGTCCACAGAACTTATAATTACCAAGGAAGTAAAATATATTGACTTCGTGGGGTAGATTGAAGTAAGTTGTTTTAAGTGACACAGGTCAATCTACGCCTAATAGCAGTGACAAAGCAAAACATTGGTAAAACGTTTGACGTAAATCGTGACAAGGAACATTAGACATGTCTTTATTGATTTTGTTATGTGTAAACAAAGCGTCATGTCGCAATCTAGTGATTATACTAGACATAAACTAATAATTATGTTTACATGAGCAAAATGGTGGAATCAAAGAGATTGTTCGTAGTGTTAATATATCGGTAAGTGTTTTAATTTTTAATTTTAATCTTTGAAATTGACCTTTATAATTTGTTATAGCCTAGTAATCTTGTATTTTGCTATTATTCCATTACACCCGCTCCCTACAAGTTAGCTGCACGTTTCCAAAAATGTTAATAAGTTTTTTTCTTTTGATTCAGACGAATACAGTCAGGTTATGGTTAAGACTTTATGGAAATACTGAAAAATCTTCAGTGAAATCGTCCAGGAGCAAATCCCATGATTTATATCGTATAGTCACGAATCCGAACGCCACCAAACTACTTATTGTTGCAAGCCATATTCAATGTCCATTGATGCCTATTCGCTTAGCTGCAATTAAACATAATATTTCTTACTACCTTGTCTAACCATCGGTAGAATGACCCTGGGCTACTGCAGCACATGAGAGGAAAAGATTTGTGCTGGAACATGGTGCATACGTAGCCGCTTACAGCAAGTTATTGGAGATGATGCGTCACCCCGCCACTCACTTATCTACATTAGTATTTTTAAAGATATTAAGTAAGTGAATGCTCAATTCAATGAATGCTAAACCATTACAATGTTACAATTTCTGTGGTGATGTTATTGTTATAAATGGAAATCCATTTTTCTGTTTAAATAACATGTTGATTCACCACATACTTATACCTATAAAACTGTAAAACATTTCACAAATTACTTAATCACAGTTAATTAACTGTTTGTTGAACAATAACTAGCTTACCGATGAGTCCTCATCATAACATATATCGTTGTTAATAATATATGTAAGAGAAGAAAGTGTTGTGGTTATTTCATTGATATTGTTTTATATAACTTATTAAGTAAATAGTTAAGTTTGAATGTGCTACTATAAAATATACATTAATTTTGAAACTATGAGCATTTACTTAAGTATATTTTAATGATATAATAAATATTTTCTTCAATAATGATGTTGTTTTGTTCCTAAACAAACTGCCTATCTAAAAAATCACATTTGACGCCTAAAATATTTAAAGTAAAGTAAAAAAAAAACAGTTAAAAAAAACATTTTGAACAAAAAGAAGTCTTTAGGTTATACTGGTTTCGAACCTAGACAACGATGCTTATCTATCTGCGTTAATAACCATGAGACCAATTCACTTCTTATTAGGCGACTTCAAATTAAATTTTAGTTATGATGCTAGACGCAATATTTTATAGAATTTGATCCATATGATATAGACCATTAAGTTCATTATTGAAAAACCATAAGCAGCTATTGAAATGTATCACGGAATTAAATATAAAGCATTGACAGCTAACAGTGGTGTTTTTATTATAATTTTATAACATAATCCCATAATCCACCCTCGATTGGGTTATTTCTGGTAGTCGTATTACATATTCTTCAGCCTTCAACCTTAACGACATCTAGATAATAATGTTAAGTCATTTTAATCATTATCTTGTTGTAGTTAAGGTTGAAAGGCTTATTAAGAAGTAATATGTTAAGTGTTCACACGGCCACTACCTAATCATTAATTTCGCATATTTTTAACAAGTTACTGTGGCCTCGCCGTTCGATGCTGGATTGACGATGAACAGTGTGCGAGTTCAAAACCACATTCCATCTATCATCAATTTCTTTTTAAAATTGTTTTAATTTATGATTTCTATAATACTTCTTGTATTATTATAGAAAGGCCGATATGAATTTCGAATAAAAATTATTTTGTAAACAGGTGGGTGAATAAAAAATCTGTACGTTAAAAATAAACAACAAACTTCCAAGCATTGTCATGCTTAACACGTTGAGTGCCGATCACGCGGTATCACGAGATTCGTCGGCTCTGTATTATGGCCGATCACGCGTTATCGCGTGCTTGCTACTAACAATTTTTTGTTTGGCTCTCAACGTGTTAAAAATGTTTGTTAGCAAATAGTTAACTTTGAATGTTACAGTAAAAAAGCTAATTAATTCTGAACTATGAGCATTTACTCACTTTATTTACTTATAGTATATAGTATATTTAAAATAATAAAGATTATCATTTTTTTGCAATGATTTTGTTTCATTCTTTTACAAACTACCCATTGAAAAACACATTTAAAGAATTCGTTCCTTAGAGAAAAGTAAAAAAAATATAAAAATAAACAAAAGAGAAAAGTAAAAAAATATAAAAATAAACAAATCATTACGAACAAAAAGTTGTCTATAGGTTATGCTGGTTTTGAACCCAGACAACAATTTGTTTAATGACCACGAGACCAAATGAACTCTTACAATTTTCTCTTCAAATTAGCTGTTAGTTGTGAGCTAGACGCAATATTCTATAGAATTTGAACCATATAGTAGGTATCATTAAGTTCAATATCGCAAAATCACAAGCGGTTATTAAAATGTGTCACAGAATACTAAGCGTATACAGCAAATTGTGATGTTATTGACGCGCGATTTTTTTGTTAATCCACCCTCACCTTGGTTGTTTTAAGTAGTCTTATTGCATTTTGATACTCAACCTTTTAATCCTCTCAACCTTAACGACAGTAGGATAATAATTAAAATCGCATGACAACATGATTTATCAAAATACCCAAAGGAGTTTCCAATGCGCGATAAGGATCAAATTCGCTATTATTCAAGGAAGTTTTACCCACTTGTTTAAAAGATATGTTCGTTAGGCGAAATCATATCAGAAGTTCTATAATAATGCAAGAAATATGGCAGAAATCACAAATGAAAACAATTAAAAAAAGAAATTGTTAACAGGTGGAGTGTGATTTTGAACTTACGCACCGTTCATCGTCAATCTAGCATCGAACCGCGAAGCCACAGTAACTTGTTGAGAATATTACTTGTTAATACGCAATTCAATCTTAACGCTAACAAGATAATGACCAAAATGGCTTAAAAAGATGATTTATTTAAATGGGGCGGGACTTAGTACTTCGATGTGAGCGTGGTTCATACCGAGAGGGTCAGATAATGTAGGGCACAAACTGTACTTATAATAATTGGCAAGGTACACCCTATCCAAAAAAAAACATATCAAAGTCGGACTACTGTATAAAGTTATGCGTGGTTATACATTACAATCAGTGAGTGAACAATCAATCATCCCCTGTTTTCCGACTCTTAAGGTTCGATTTTGATTTCGAAATTTATATGGGACCATTTTCGGAGTATACCCTTTCCAATAAAATAAGAATTATCACAATTGGATCACTATGTAAAAAGTTATGCGTGGTCATACATAAAAAAAAACAAAAAAAAAATATACGCGTCGAATTGAGAACCTCCTCCGTTTTTTTTCGTCGGTTAAAAACGACGACCCTCAATAAGACCAGTTGCCAGAACATCGGGCTAATAAACCAAAAAAAAAAAAAATACGTAATTGCCACTAAATTGCTGAAACATAATACATTAACGATTTAGTTAAAATAATAAAAACCGTACAACTTAAAAAAACAATCAATGTCCAGCACATTTAGCGGGACTGGCGACATCATTTGGCACATTTCCAAATGTCTCCTTGTTTTTATCATTATTCTGTTCCAAGTTTTGCTTGCCTCATTAGATCTGTGTAGGTAATAGAATGGGGTGGTTTATTATGCTTTTAAGGAAGATGACATTCTACGGCTAGATGTATGAACGTAGAGCAAAAAGGATTAAACAAGATTAGTGCAGAACGTCAGTTTTTTATTGCGTTTAGTGCGCTTTTATACTGCATCTGTCACCAAAAAAAAGGTACTATAACCGCGTGCCCACTGCACGTCCGCTATACGAAAGTCGTCTTCCTGCGGGGCGAGTACAGCCTACTGTAATAGGTTAGAGCCACACATTTTTATCACGGTTTGGGACTAAAAACTGTGATAAAATGTGTGGATCAAATCTCGTTTTTCAGTGACGTCCTGGCGACGGCCTTGGTAGACAAACGTCCTTAGAGCCTTTTATCGAGAAAATCTTGGTATACAAGTATTAATCAAAATCAAATCAAATAATTTATTTCGGGCTACAAAGACCCATATCATAAATACCTTACATACTATACTATCAAACATACAAATAAAACATCATGTAAACAAAACTATTGTACACGAAGTGGCGGCGTCGTGTTACGCTGCGTGGTGTCGCGTAGCTTTTCGCGGATTCGCCGATACATGACACCCTTCGGCCAAAACTCTTCCTTGAGGGAGGTCTCGATTTGAAATGAAATGTTTATTTCTGTAAGTAGATCTTATAAGACACTTTTACACGTCAAAATTTTTTTGTCAATGTGTATGATGAGTTGGATCTCGCGCCACAAATGACTTGAAGTTCGTATTGTGGCACGATTGTAACTTCTCGACCCTCAAGGTCCAGCTGGTCTTCACTCTTACATGACATACTCGCCTCTCTCTGACGTCTTTGCTGTGGACATGTAACCCAGGACCTTAGGCTCAGCAGTATCACTTGCTAGTACTAGACCAACAAAGTAGTAATTAATTTAATTAGTTAGGTTAGGTTTATTTACTATTCATGAAATATATTTTCGTAACAGTAAAAACAGCAGAAACAAACTTGAATACACGTGCCACAAAATTCACATATTATAATTTAATGTCGTAACCAGCAACGACCATTTTATACGACAATTTTCCAGCTACGTACCAAAATTTACAGAATTGCTCAAATTAGGATAAATAATTTGATATAATAATTTTGGAAACTAAGAAATTTTAAACTGAAGATCCGGTGTATTTTCTACTTCAATGTGGTAAAATTTTACTGACATTTATGTATAATTGTTTTATTTGTGAGACTCTTTATTTGTAGAAGTTAATTGAAAACAAGCTTAGGGTTGGGTTCACTTTAGTGTGCTTCAAAATTATAAATGATTTTTATTTCTCTAAATTAGTTTTAAAAACACTTTTACACGTTAAAAAATATATTTGGGAATTACATTCGGTCGGTGTTTCGTGGACTTCACTGAGAATAAACTGTGAAACGAGCTCAAACGCCACCGATTTTTTTTAAGTCAAAGAAATTTCTTGACTAAGTTTGGAGTTTTAATCCTATTCAGTAACTTGACAATTCAAAGAAAAATAATGATACCATACTTAAACTAATAGTGTTGGGGTAGTGACAGATTTCGTGAATGAATGAATAATAAAAATGGTTTAAATTAAATTAAATTATTTAAAAATCGTTTTTAGGATGTGGAATATAAGAATAAGTAATATATTTTAATAACAGTTATTTCCTTTTTATTTTCTTCTGATAGAAACAAAACGAAATATAAAAATCATGTCATTTTACTTTTTTAACTATAGTCATTTTAGTTCCTCTCGCACCCATAGACGATGTATATATCGAAATAATGTATATCCTGTTTTAAGACAAGTTATTTTTAAAATGAAAAGTTTGCATGTAAGAAAATTATTTCAAGTTCATTCAATTTCATTCATTTCTGCAGCATCTCACTATCTTTTTTTGTCAAAACCTGATATCCCTCCAACTGTCAAGTTACTAAATAGGATTAAAAGTCTAGGTATAGACCTGTTGCATCAGATTTTGGTTTAAGTCGCATATACACGCAGTGGATAATTATCATCATCAGACTACAAAAAAAGAACAAAAAACATAGACTAAACAAGAAACATAAACATAGGCCTTATGCATTCCACTCCGTTTAACGCGATTTTAGGCAACTGCCATCCTACTATGATCGTCGCTCTACCTAGCCTGAGGGCGTCATACCTAACGTTTCAGGATTTGTGGTCTCCACTTAAGAACACGACTACCTGTACCATCGTAGAATATGGCTATTTATCCATATTCTACGATCATCGCAGTAAATAATTTCGATAAATGCCCACCAAGCGTGCAACTTGATGAAGTAGGTGCCTAAATAATATATATTTTTTAACCGGCTTCAAAAAAGGAGGAGATTCCTCAATTCGATTTTGATGATAATTTTTTTGTTGGAAAGCCAACCAAGATCTAATGATGGCATCCCAGAGAAGTCGAAGGGAGCCTTCGAAAATCATGGTGGCGCCTAGTGCGTTTTTTTTTCATTAATTATCTTAAGGAACTACTATTTAATGAAGGTCTGAAGTTGCTCTGATGATAAAGCCGAAAGACAGTCGAGGAAACTCCTCAACGACTTACAGCAATTACCTGGTGTTTGGACTTAATTCATTTCTATTAATGAGAACTTTTGCACCCATATATATAGTGCGGGGTAGTTACCACAACTAAAAAGTAAAAAAAAAACTTTTTTACAAAAAAAAACCGACTTCCTTAAAAACACTACAAAGTGAAAAATAACTTTAATTTCGGAAGTCGGGTCTTAGCGAAATTAAAGATATTTTTCACTTTGTAGTGTTTTTAAGGAAGTTGTTTTTTTACAAAACGGCGCCGCAAAGCATGGGTTTGGGAGGTGTCTTTATCAGCTATGTGTATAATGTTTATTTCTTTCTTTAAGGAACGCTAGGGGACAAACGCGTGGGTCGATTTTAATCATTCTCACGTCAATCAATTTGTCATAATCTTGCGTGTGTAGCTAAAGACATGTCAGCAATCAATATTCAATATGGTGACAATCAGATAGAGAAAAGAAATAAAAGTCATCGAACTTTATAAATTGAGGTCATTGAATAGGTCTTTGAAAATCATGAAGGTATCTTTTTAAACAATAAAATAATAGTTAAAAAAAAACTAAAACACACGCTTCCATAAAAAACCAAACTAAAAAGTAGAAAATAATGGAAAAAAGCGTGGGGTACCTGATATCAATAAAAAAAGACCTTAAAAAGCACTAGGCACCCCACGGTTTTTTTTCCATTATTTTCTACTTTTTATTTTGGTGTTTTTAGTTTAACGTGCTTTCCAAGGCACGGAGGGGTATTGGTATGTAAAGTCGGTCACCCATCCACTAACCAACCGCGTCAAGCGTAGCTTAACCTGGTCGATCAATCCATGCGGCTATTATTATTTAGCCACAAGCCCCTCTGATGATGATAGAGTTTTAATAGAAATCCGCCACTATCAACACGTAATTGTACATTTAGTATATGGACGTCGCGATAGACGTAAAAAAGGGTTCGCCTTGATTAATGTGCGTGACTCTACTTTTATACTGCTAACGTAGAGTGATGTTTCTGTAGCTGACTGTACCGCTTACCTCAGCATTTATCAGGGTCAACGTTTTATAAAATGTGGTTAAGATTTTCTTGTCTTTAATCTATAATTAATTTACTGCTTTTACTGTCGGGTTTTCAAGCGTTATTTCTGAACCGAGGTCTTGGATTAAGTCAAAGTTTAAGCATTTATTTGAAATAGGCACATAAAAGACAATTTTAACGCCAATATTTACATTCAAATTGAATTGATTATATTCGCACTTCCAAAGGGTAGATTCATATGGAGAAGGGTGGGCAAGAAACTTCACCGTTACTCTTAAAATTTTATTTTCAATATTATTATACAATATATATGTAATTATACTGGAAGACGATGCACGTAGTATCAAATTACCATAACACAACACAGTTAAAAGAATTTAAGCAATAAGAGATAAATCTATACTTTAATATTATAAAGCTGAAGAGTTTCTTTGTTTGTTTGTTTGTTTGATTGAACGCACTAATCTCAGGAACTACTGGTCCGAATTGAAAAATTCTTTTTGCGTTGAGTAGCCTATTTATCGTGGGAGGTTATAAGCTATATAACATCACGCTACAACTAAGAGGAGCGGAGCAGTAATTAAAAATGTTGCAAAAACGGAGAAAATTTATTCCTTTTGAGAGTTTCCGTTGCGTGCGCTGCGTAAACGGTTAAAGTAACGCAAAAAGCATGTATGACGGAATTATTTCTTTTAAAAAGTTGTAAAAAAAAGTCCGCGAGAGCATATGTCTATCTTTTAAGGTTGACTCACTATAACTCAAAAGGAGCGAGCAGCAACGAAAAACGGACGAAAATAAGCAGGCAAATCGATGCGACGGGAAGGGTCAGGGGAGCAAAAATTTGACGCGGACGAAGTCGCGGGCAGAAGCTAGTTAATTATATTATGATAGATACATGGTGCTCAGACAAACATGTTTGCAATGGCAAATATACGAATTTCCTAACATTTTAACAATAAGATTAAGTAATTAGTAGCTTGCGGCCAGGTAGTTAGGCCGTGACAAACCAGACTTACCAAAGACTATCGTATTACCCATGTACCGTGTGGTGCCGGACGTAAAGAATGACACCACCCCATTTCTTTCCGTGGGTGTCGTAAAAGGCGAGTAAGGGACTTACTAGAGAATGGGCACCAGCGTTCTCTATGCATTTAACCACCATACTGCGATCGCCAACCTGCCTGCCAAGCGTGGCGATAATGGCAAAGCCCCCCAAATTGGGTGAGGCCTAAGTCCAGCAGTGGACGTCTGACGGCTGAAATGATGATGATGATCGTATTACCCAGTAGGGAGCTTGGTTGTGGAGATCAGATAAGCAGTCGCTCCAAGTAAACACTGATATTCAGTTGCATTCGATTGGAATGGTAGCCGATCCTTAGATAGTCGGGGAATGACTAGGCAGGTTGATTGGTTGATTAAATACATTCTCAGGTCGGACAAAGTGTTATTGGATTTTCAGCAACAAAAATGTATATTTCATTAGCAGCTCGGTGTTAGAATCTTTTGCCGGTTCACCCCTCTGCCATTAAGCATGACTGACGAAATGTGAGGGTAACGTACATCTGCTTATATCTACTTCCTTCCTAGAATACATGCGTAATGTTATGTCATTTTTAAGGCAAAATCGAAAGTATGTCTCGTCAAAAAGTAGGTAATCACTTTTTACCGACTTCAAAATAAGCATGAGGTTTTCAGTTCTGTTGTATTTTTGTTTCTCCGTCATTTATATCCCGACGAATGGTTTCAATTTAATTTGGACAAGTACTATATACGTATTTGGTTCACTTAGGGTATATTTATGATGTTTTATTAATTATCATAACTTTTTGTCACTGTTATTTACTTAGCTAGTGAAGGTATACGAGTTGTGTGGAGATGGTACCGCAACTAAAAAGTGAAATAAAAAACCTTATTACTTACACAAAGATGTCCTTGGTTTTCTGTTTACGGTTTTTGCCACCGACATACATACATATATAAATTCACTTTCCTTCCATAGACGTAGGCATAAACTAATACTTCTTTTGCCTCTCTTACGATCAAACCTCTGGGTCACAACTGCACGGGCGGTTGCGAGTACTGCCACCGGCCTCCAAAATTGTGAAAAAAATTCACTCTGTAGAGTTTTTTTAGGACATCGTTTGTATTTTTTTTAAATTTTACGTTAGTGTATGAACGCTTGTAGGTACCTAATTGGCAAATTGTTCAAAATATATATGTTACCCTACTCAAAAACGATATTATCTAATCTCTATGTTATCACATGGAGATTAGATAATATCGTTTTTGATTTGGGTGCCTTTCAGCCAATTAATTAAAATTTATAATGGTTATTCCTAAACAACTTTGGGTTTATTATTGACCCACAGAGTCAAGAATGAACCCTTTTTTTTTCAGGATGGGAAATCATCAAATGACTTCTCCCGCTCTGGGCGGAGTCGGAGGGCGTGTCAGACTTTTACTGACTAAAACCCACCCGTGTTCCATCAGTTGCCCATGTGCCAGGGTCACGGTATCTCTTTCGAACAATCACGCGACCCCGGCAGGCATCGGTCCTAGTAGACCCCTACATTGCTGCTGACATCTCTTTGAGGCACGCGTGGAACACTGCGCGCCGTCGACCCGAGCTTGGTCCTTACCGGGCGGCGAGCTACCCATTGCTCGCCAAAGAATCCCTTATTGCACTTTTTACACCGTGTATGTGCGGATTTGCCTTTCGACAGAGAGAATTCCGGTGTCCCTGCCATGAGAGCATAATACGCTGATTTTGCTAAGATCCGGGTTGAGGGCTGTCTGTAAATCTTCTGTTTTCCAAGACATAATTTAACGTACGGACGTGGAAACAGAACTTGGTTGAACCGGTTCCTGGCATTAAGATTTAAGATTTTCACACAAAATGCCGGGTACCACACTGAGGACCCGGTTTCTGGAAGGGTTATCTGGTGTTATATTGAAACGTCTCCAGGCTCGGGTATTTAGAAACATTCCTGTCACGGATAATTCCTACTGTAAATGGCTAAAGGAAAATCTGATTTAGTTTCTTAAACTTTAAGAAAATGGTTGGCTCACTTTCCACACCACCACAGGAATAATATTTTATTATTATATTTAGCCTTAGATATTATAAAAAATACAGAATTCCTCTGGCTGTAAAAGTTATAGTCTATAGTTTACTAAAAATAAAGCTGAAAAGTTTGTTTGTGTGTTCAATCTCGCTAATCTCTGGAACTACTAGTAGAATTTGAAAATGCTATTTGCCATTTGATAATCTTTATCCGTTTTTTTTTTGGATAGTCTGCCTATATTCAAAACTAAAATAACTAAAAGTTGTCTGTAATCAGCTGCCTTCATAAATCATACATACTTATTTTAACCTGTAAGTCCCCGAGATACCACATTAATTGGTAGAGACACAATGGTTTTTAATTGTGTCTCTAATTACGGTATTCAATGGGTTAATGTAATAATGTAATTCTAATTTAGTAATGTAATTTTTAGGGTTCCGTAGCCAAATGACAAAAAACAGAACCCTCATAGATTCCTCATGTCCGCCTGTCTATCCGGCCGTCACAGCCACTTTTTTCCGAAACTATAAGAGCTATGCTGTTGAAACTTGGTAAGTAGATGTATTCTTTGAACCGCATTAAGATTTTCACACAAAAATAGAAAAAAAACAATACATTTTGAGGTTCCTCATACTTAGAACCCAAACTTTTTTTTTCATCAACCCTGTACGTTTGGGGGTATCTATGGATAGGTCTTCAAAAATGATCTTGAGGTTTCTAATATAACTTTTTTCTCGCACGAAGTGTCTACGCGACGTTGCGCAAACTGTTTGCGCGATAAAATGTGTGTCCGGGGGGGGCACACATTTTACAACTTTGGAAGTGTCTCTCGCGCAACTTTTAAAATAAGAGAAAGATAAAACTAAAAAAAAATATTTGATGTACATTAACATGTAAACTTCCACCAAAAATTAGTTTGAACGAGATCTAGTAAGTAGTTTTTTTTAATACGTCATAAATCGTAAACCGCAATTTACCTTTCATTCAATTAACTCAAATATAAAAATTAAAAAAAAAAACATTTAATTTCATAAACATAAACCTTAGGCATAAACCGTGAATATCTACAGGTTTGTACGGAACCCTCAGTGCGCGAGTCCGACTCGCACTTGGCCGGTTTTTAATTTCACAATGTAATTTTAACTTAATGATGTCATCATCATCATCATCATTTCAGCCGCAAGACATCCACTGCTGGACTCAGCCCTCCTTCAATTTGGGGGGCTTTGCCATAATCGCCACGCTTGGCAGGCGGGTTGGCGATCGCAGTATGGTGGTAAAATGCATAGAGAACGCTGCTGCCCATTCTCTAGTAAGTCCCTTAGTCGCCTTTTACGACACCCACGGGAAGAAACGGGGTGGTGTTATTCTTTACGTCCGGCACCACACGGTACTTAATGATGTAATGTTAATTTAATTGTGTTGACATTTAATTTATTTATGAGTTCAAGTTTAAATCTTAATAAACATCAATTGCATTTAGCTTAATTAAAGTTAGAAACGACATTGTATTTTATTTTCATAATTTATATCCTTATCTTTGTTATTTTATTCAATATTCAGTTTTTTTTACCTTGTGCGTGTATATTTAATTTAATGTTACGGTTATATTGTCTAAGTGTAATGTGACGAAATTTATAATTTTATTAATGTAATCTGTAATTTTTTATTTTATTTTAAATTTATCATTTAATTTTAATTTGTAATACTTTCATAGTTTACTGCCTCGAAAGCGAAGCAACAGGAAAACTGCCAGGGTCGCGAGATTGTTCGAAAGAGATACCGTGACCCTGGCACATGGGCAACTGAAGGAACACGGGTGGGTTTTAGTCAGTAAAAGTCTGACACGCCCTTCCGCTCCGCCCAGAGCGGGAGACGTCATTTGATGATTTCCCATAAAAAAAACTAAAAGAAACACACTGGTTTATGTTTAATGAAAATACGTAGTAAAGAGTTCTTTTACCTTTTGCGGTATTGTAATTTTGATTGTAGGTGCATCGTCTTCACATATAATTGTATAAATATTGTATACAAATACTGAAAACTATTTTAAAAGAGTAATGGTGGAGTTTTTTGCCCATTCTTTTCCATACGAATCTACCTTTTGGAAGGGGCAACTAGAATCAATTCTATTTTCATGTAAGGAACAATTGACGTTCAAAAGTGCCTTTTTTGGGTCTAATTGAAATAAATGCTTTGACTTTGACCTTGTAGGATAATTCCTATGTTTCGTAATGTTTAATAACCTTCTTAATATATAATTTTACAAAATATGCTATAAGTTAATAATAAATGTGTTTTTTTTTTCATATATTATGCTAAAACTAATATGACTTTATTGTACCTGGGAATAAACCGCACACTCGTTAATTGTTACACCAATGGGGCTGCATCGTAAATCTTCTCAGATATAGCATCTGTTTCTGAAATCTTAATTAACGGAACAATTATATTGCAATGAACGCATGGATTTGTGACCGCAATGTACTGTGATTAATAGTTTAGTATGTACAGACGCAGCTACCCGAAACTGACGAACTTTCCCAATCAATCTTGAACCTAATGCTTTGGCGATAAAGTCGAAAACCTATTAAAGAAATTTGACAGATTGTAGTAGCTTTTTGCCCTGGCTTCTGTACAAATTGTTACAATGTGCTAGAGGATTCCAATTATGTAGCCGAGTTTGTATTTTTTGACCTACATGTTTTCTTGGAACCTAAAAACATCCCTACTTTACATGCACGGGCAGTAAAACATGTTTTCTTCAAGACTTTATTTTACTATTTTATCGGTGTGACTACGGGGGATGTGGCTATGTATTAACAGCCGAATGGATCGATGAATCAGTGGATGGGTGACCATCTTTACTTAACAAGACCTCTCTGTGCCTCGGAAAGCACGTTAAGCCGTTTGTCTCGGCTGTTATTTGTTGTTTTTCGACAATAGTTACGGGTCGTCAGTAGACCGAAAGTTTGACAGCCAGTGCGTACCGTACCAAGGGGTAACCAACCAAGGGGTATCATATTCCTGCCAGGGTCGCGAGATTCGTTCGAAAGAGTTACCATGGCCCTGGCATATGGGCAACTGAAGGAACACGGGTGGGTTTTAGTCAGTAAAAGTCTGACACGCCCTTCCACTCCACCCTAGAGCGAAAAACGTCATTTGATGATTCCCCACACAAAAAGGGGTATCATATTACCCAGTAGGTAACTGGGTTGTGGAGGTCAGATAGGCGCTTCATGTAAAATACTGGTATTCAGCTGCATCCGGTTAGACTGCAAGCTGACCCTAATTTGGTTGGAAAAATACTAGGCAGATGATAATCGGTGTGACTACTCTAAAAGACTCTGAGCTAAACCGCAGCCAGACATACAAAAAACCGGCCAAGTGCGAGTCGGACTCGCGCACCGAGGGTTCCGTACAAACCTGTAGGTATTCTTGGTTTAAAAATAAATGTTTTTTTTTTAATTTTATATTTCAGTTGATTGAATGTAAGGTAAATTGCGGTTTACGATTTATGACGTTTAAAAAAAAACTACTCACTCGATATCGTTCAAACCAATTTTCGGTGGTAGTTTATATGGTAATGTACATCATATATATTTTTTTTGTTTTATCATTCTCTTATTTTAGAAGTTACGGGGGGGCGGGGAGGGACACACATTTTACCACTTTGGAAGTGTCTCTCGCGCAAACTATTAAGTTTAGAAAAAAAATATAATAGAAACCTCATTACCATTTTTGAAGACCTATTCATAGATACCCCACACGTATGGGATTGATGAAAAAAAAATTTGAGTTTCAGTTCTATGTATGGGGAACCCCAAAATTGTTTTTTTCTATTTTAGTGTGAAAATCTTAATGCGGTTCACAAAATACATCTACTTACCAAGTTTCAACGGCATAGCTCTTATAGTTTCGGAAAAAAGTGGCTGTGACATACGGACGGACAGACAGACAGACAGACAGACAGACGGACAGACAGACAGACATGACGAATCTATAAGGGTTCCGTTTTTTGCCATTTGGCAACGGAACCCTAAAAAAAACTAGCTTCTGCTCACGAATTCGTCCGCGTTAAATTTCTTGTTCCCCCGACCCTTCCCGTCACGTCGAATCGCCTACCCGTGAAATTTTCCCCGTTTTTTGCAACATTTTTCATTACTGCTCCGCTCCACTTAGTTGTAGCGTGATGTTATATAGCCTATAGCCTTTCTCAATGAATAGGCTACTCAACACAAATAGAATTTTTCAAATCGGATCAGTAGTTCTTGAGATTAGCGCGTTCAATCAAACAAACAAACTCTTAAGCTTTATAATATTATATATAACTAGCTGACCCGGCAAACGTTGTTTTGCCATATAAATAATTTCCTAGGCGGGGATAACTAATTAAATGACTATTGATCAGTTTTCGACCGGAGAGGAAAAATGATTAAATTACTAAAATGGCTATTAAAAAATAAGGGTTGATCGTAGAAGGGTGAAAATTGAGGATTGTATGTATTTTTGTATGTTGTATCATAAAAAAATAGAAATTAAAAATTTTGTCTAAAAAATTAAAAATAAAAATTTAGGGGTGGACTACCCCTAACATTAAGGGGGGATGAAAAATAGATGTTGGCCGATTCTCATAGATACCGGATAAGCACAAAAAATTTCATCAAAATCGGTCACGCCGTTTCGGAGGAGTATGGCAACGAAAACTGTGACACGAGAATTTTATATATTAGATATAGTATAGATTAGAGGGACGGACATGGCAAAACTATAAGGGATCCTAGTTGACTATGGAACTCTAAAAATTTGTCAAACTGAGATGAAGAACACATATTTCTTCTGACGATCTGCATTATTGCTGTGTCTCTCATATTTAAGCAGGTATGGGTGGATCCGTCGTTCAATAGACATAGTTTTGTGACTCTTACTTTGGAGTTAAAATAGCAATAAAAATAAATGATGACATGTTCTGGGTTAAAGGCATCATTATCATCATCATCAAAAACGTCCGTGGGACAAAAGTGATACCTTTTCTGTCTCCTTTCCTTAGGTTAACATGACTCATGATAATTAGGCGTGGCAGTGGCTTTAAAGGGTTATTATTGCCCATCTAGCAAGCAGGGTAGTTGCTCATCAATGAGTTTTTATAAAACTTGAGTCGCCCTTTAATCAGATATTTGAAGTAAGTAACAAAATTATTGTTATTTTATCTAATTTATAACCAACTGAAATTGTCTTTAAATTCGAATCACAAATGTTGTTCTTTGACATGAAACGATTTTTTTTATTTGATATTTTTTATGAAATGATAAATAATGTGTCAATTGGATTAACTGTTAGTTTTGATAACTGTCCATACATATACAAAAGTTACAAAATGCATTACTAAAATAAAATCCTGGATCATAATAGTTCCGATTCTCAATGAAACCAAAAAAAAACGAGTTGCACCAGTTATATTCAATTTAACTGAACACGTCGCTCCACAAAATGGATGAGAAACAACATTTTCAGTGGGACTAGAAGCAGAAAACTTAAACTAGATTTAGATTTTATTTCCTCTGCCATTCCTAGGTAGAAAAACATACTATATATACTGCGTGCTCTTCGAGAACAGTTTGTCTTCATTTTCATAGCATTGCATTTAGAGGGGATTTTATCATGAGAAAGATTTCATGCTGCATGATAAAAAGAAGCGGTTTTATTTTTAATTCCAACAGACGAAAAAAAAAAAACGGAGGAGGTTCTCAATTCGACGCGTATTTTTTTAATGTATATGCGTATGAACCTGCATAACTTTTTACGTAGTAGTCCGATTGTGATAATTCTTTTTTTATGGGAAAGGGTATACTCTGAAGGTGGTTCCATAATAATTTGGAAAACAAAATCGAACCCTAAGGGTCAGAAAACAGGGGATGATTGATTGTTCACTCACTGATTGTAGTGTAAACCACGCATTGCTTTATACAGAGTACTCCGATTTTGATAATTCTTTTTTTTCTTGGATAGGATATCACTCAAAGCGCCGCCGGCTCATAATTTTAAGGTTTATTATTTTTGCTTTTCAGTTTTTTCGGCGGTTTAATTTTTTGTTAAAAAGTTTTATGATTCGAGGTGTCTGATAATCAACACTGTAGCTCTGTCACAGATAGGGTCACAACATAAGTCTACATTCGCACGGGCGTTAAAACATGACGGCGCAATTTTTCTTCAATGCACGGCTTAGCATCGAAAGTTATTTACTTTACTGATTGTTTGCTGCACCGGTCGACGTCATCACATCAGCGCCGGCTGTCACTGAAAACCAGCGCCGGGACTTTTTTTTTGAATGGGAAATCATCAAATGACTTCTCCCGCTCTGGGCGGAGCGGGAGGGCATGTCCAACTTTTACTGACTAAAACCCACCCGTGTTCCTTCAGTTACCCATGTGCCAGGGTCACAGCATTATGCTGAATAATGGCCGTTTTGCGTGGATGTGACGCATGTTTTCCCACACCTTATTTTTTATTTCTGTCTGTTTCTGATCTTTCTGTGCGTCATGTTTGCCGCAAATTCACGTATTTTCTTTCTTTTCTTCTAGTTAAAAATCGAATAGCGTGTTTTTTTGTCGCGCTGCAATGCACTCTGTTGGATTCTCAATGCTGGGTTCAACACCCAGAATAAAAATGCGTTTTTTACGTTTTCTCTTTAAGTCATGTTACACGTAATTTTTCTCTCTTGTTTTCGTATTTTAACCGGACTAGTGGTAGCTTATGAGTGATGTGCTGAGATAGCCCGTGAAATTAAAATTGACACATTTTTATTAGGTTATATGTTTAGCTGTGGTGGTCCAGAGGTAACAGCCTGAACCCAAGCAAGTGCTTTCCTTTTTGTGTTTAATGTCATCACCATTGTTCTCAAAATGATGACGGAAAAAAAAAGCGCCATATCTCGAACCAAAAATTGGAAGAATACACGTGACATCTACCAACTGGGCACGCGTGGCAAATCACAGTCCAATTTAGGCTTCCTGTCTTCTTCTGTTCTTGTTGATTTATATTTTCTGGTGTACAATAAAGTATATACACCGTGACATTTTAGTCATCTTACAACGGCAGCCCACTTCATGTAACCAATGACTACTGCACATCCATAAGAAAAACGTGAACATTTGTGTAACTAAAAAATAAAAATATTATTAATTATGATGACACAAGACGTGGTTTAAATTTGAAATGTTGTCACGTGCACTGGGTAGTTATGTTCTCTACCGTATTATACGTAAACATTATTAACAGGATGTTTCATAATTGTAATCCATTATTTATTTTTCTTAATACCTATTATCTTAATCAATGATAACAATTTTTTATCACGCCTAGGTATATTATAGTCCGATACATTGAGTGGACAACCTTTGTAAGACAACTAAAATGTCATGGCAAATGTCACGGTGTATAAATAAAAAAATAAATAAAAGGAGTGGACTCCCTTTAGAAGAGAGGAGGCCTGTAGTAGGCATTATATCTGTCTAGCCTTTCAGTCTAACGTAAAATCCATGTAAAATACTTGTATTCAACTGTATCAGCTGAATACAAGTATTTTACATGGAGCGACTGCCTATGTGATCTCCACAAGCCAGTTAATGGGTACTGCGATACCCCTTGGTGAGACTGGCTGTCAGACTTTCAAGCTTCTGATGACCCGTAACAACCGTCAAAGACTTGCGAATGACAACCGTATGATATGTAAAGGTGGTCACCCATCCACGGACCAACCACGGCAAGCGTAGCTTAACCTGATTGATAGACCCCTGCGGTTATAAGTACTTAGTCACAATCCCCGGCTGATTATGTTGATCAAAATATGATTCAAGTTTCTTATGCTTTTCTTCGTATCGTATTACTGGCACGAAGTTCCTTAACGAGGTTGCGGTAGTAGTTGAAATTGTCACTTAAGGCGTTATGCCCCCTCCGTGCAGGTTTCCCTCTCTTTATTTAATTTCTTCTCTTTATATGAAATTCGACAGCACAGGTTTTTTTTTTAATGCTATCGTTAATTTTACGTAGTACTTTACAAAGTCGTCTTTCATACAGTTTTACAATGACCAACTTCTCTTTTTTCATATTCCATACACGTGATAAGCTTTTACCTTATGTAAGATTTGCCCTTTAACCGTCAGTCTTGCGCCATCATTCCATTTAATTGATCTTTGGAATTAGAATTTACGTCACCACATTACCGCAACAGGACACTTCCTACTTGAAGCCTATTAATTAGTGACAGTTATTATCCAAGCGAAATTAATCATTATGTACTGGGAATATAGTCAATTATGTCCAGTCTCACCGGATGCACCTGAATACCAGTATGTTTCATTGAGCGACTGCCTATTTGACCTGCTCAACCAAGTTACGGTATAATACGATACCATTTGGTATCACAGGCTAGTTAGACTTTTGAGCTTCTGTGGCCGGTAACGACTGCAAAAGATCAAAAAAAAAAAACAGCCGAAACCAATGGTTGAACGTACCTTCCGAGCGAGATCGGTAGAATTGCCAGTTAAAAACGGTATATTTGTACCCAAAATCGGTAAATGACATTTCCATGTGTACTGTGAAATCGTAGAATATTCGTTATATTTCGGTATTTCGGTAGAACAGAGCCCATATCGGTAGAAATACCGAAAAATCGGTAGGTTCGAGACCACTGGTCTTGGTATGTAAAAAAACTTTTTAACAAAAAATTTAACCGCCGAAAAAACTGAAAAGCAAAAAACGGCGGTTTAATTTTTTGTTAAAAAGTTTTTATTTTATATTTTTTTTTTGTGGCTTTAATGGACTCGTAATACTTGGCAAGGTATACCCTATCCATTAAAAAAGGAATGATCAAAATCGGACTACTTTGTATAAAGTTATGCGTGGTTATTATACATTACAATTAGTGAGTGAACAATCAATCATCCCCTGTTTTCCGACCCTTAGCTTTCGATTTTGTTTTCCAAATTTATATGGGACCACCTTGGGAGTATACCCTTTCCAATAAAAAAAGAATTATTACAATCGGACTACTATGTAAAAAGTTATGCGTATACATAAAAAAAAATTGCGTCGAATTGAGAACCTCCTCCGTTTCTTTCGTCGGTTGAAAATGGTCACTCATGCCCTCAAACGCGGCAAGCGTAGCTTTCGATCAACCTGATCAATCGACCTATGCAGTTGTTATTACAATACTTAGCTACAAACTCTTTTCCATTTCCCGGAAACAAAGCCAAACTCAGCAGCTACTAAGAATTTCAAATGGAACAAACCCAATAATATGTTTTGTCCGACACAACTCGTATTGCTATCACTAGAACTAGAATGTAGTATTGATATAATTTATGACAAACGTAGTGTCGTTCCGTGTGGGAGGTAAAGACAAGGGTCACTCTCAAGGGTCGACTACTTTTGTCTGGACACAGATCTAGTGGTAGCAGTCTTTTGTCGGATATGATAGCGAAAGCAATATAAAATAAGCATTGGAAACAGCAGTCATTAGACCGGTAGTCGTGATAGCCAATGGCATAATAGCTAAGAGCCTCGACGACCACCTTAGGAAGTACCAGAAATCGGTACTTCTGGAAATTCCTCTCTCAGTAGCCCTGACCACTGGCAGTTTGGTTCCATTTCCCGGTATCGTTGGGTTACTATATGTTTCAAAATATAATTCTTATGTATATTTAATTAAATAAAGAAAAATACAATGTATTGATTAACAAGCGCATCCCTCCATCAAACTAGATTTGGCGAGTAAAATTGTAAGAACAAAAGTTATACAGTATATTTGTGAATAATAAAAAGCGTGCCACCAATCGAATTCGACGACGAACGTAAGTCTCAAAATATGTCACGATGTGTCTATTTACCGCAGTCTAGTCAACTTACCCTTACTAATATGACATTGAAATGAATTAAAATGTTTATGAAATAAAATGAAATGTTTATGAAGTTAAATGAAAAAAAAAACTTGAGAGGTGTTAAGGGACACCCGGATGGAAGTGAAGGAATTGTAATATTTTTTTAAAAGTATGTAAGTTTAAGTATGTTTTTTTTTAATGTATTATAAACTTAATTAGTAGGCTCAATTTATTTCTACTTACCTAACTCCGTCAGCAATATCCGGAACTTGTGCAGAAACACTATCAGGTTTCATTTTGTTATTATTTTTTATTATTTATTATGTACAAAAAACCTGTATACACTCAACAAAAATATACGTCGCGACACCACACTGTTCAATGCGAAATAGAAAGACGAAACGAAAATAACTGGCTTGCTTTCTATATACAACATTAGTTTTTGTTTATGCGAAACCCGAAACACGGGTCTAGTATTTTTATGTAAAGAATCTATGAAAAAAATTTCAAAACTGTATCATTAATAATCACAAAGTTATAAGCTTGTTACGGTACCTGATTGTCCTCGCAAAAACATATGCAGCCTACCGGAGGGCACCACGCCAGCCGCGCGCGCGGCTCTCACTCTCACTCATTGATAATAATTTGCCACAGTGATTGTTTATGTATTAGTTGGTGATAAACATTTTCCATCACGCTTGCAGGCTTTGGACTGTCGTAATGGTCAAGTGTAGGTAGATATTATTATGTAATTTATTCGTAAATGCAGTAGTAAGTGGTAAAATTTAATCAATGCCATTTGTTGCACCTTATGTCAACAACTTAAAGTTCAAAATGGATGAAAATTGTTAAACATCGCATTACTGAACCACAGCAGGCTGTAAACAAATAATAAATTTGTACCCTTGACTATTTTTGCGTGTTTAAAAATGTTAATCATCACTATCTACAATAATTGGCGTAATCACTATTCACTCAAACAAACTGAAGCAACTGTTAAAAAAGGGCCCGTCTTTCTCATAAGCACTGACGCACTGCCAGACCACCACAAACAGCGAGTGTACGGACGTTTGAGTACGAGAGAGACATGATAATTTTAAAATCTAAACAAAACACTTTAGCCAGGGCTCACGGCGGTCGCGCGCTCGCGATACGTATGCATCGATCGATGGCATTCGGGCGACTGAGGGGAGCGCCGTCGCCGCCCCGCAGCAGTGCGTACACGCCGCCTAGCCCGCGCTATGACCTGTCGTGAACTCGTGACCCGTGTGCAAACAGATGATTGCGGATACTAACTTTTAAGCGTAATTAAATATTTTTGGGACAAAATATAACATGGTGTAAAAATTATTGGAATCGATTCAGTTACTGATTCTGAACAAACTATATTCAGGTTTCACATATACTAAAAATAATGTTGTATAGAGAGAGAGAGAGAGAGAGAGAGAGACAGAGAAACACGCGCACGCCGCACGGCTTACATCTATAGCAAAAAAGTGTCGTTACAACTTTTGGGCTTTATTTTTTCCATCTAGCCCCCTTTCGCAGCGCGCGATAAGGAACTTCGTTCCAATATATGAAATGAAATATTTATGAAATTAAATTAAATGTTGATTTTTGTGAGTAGATCTTATAAGACAATTTTGCACGTGAATATTTTGTTGGTCAATATTATTAAATCTAGATGGCGCCGGCATGTCCTGATTGATGAGCACTGCAGATAAACAAGACATTTGTTATTATAACTTATGAACCTAGTAAGATTGTTAAGAAATTTCTAATGAAATATAATGAGTAGGTAATAAACCAAAGGCTACAAGGAATAATTTGCGAGATTTAATTACAGCTCATACAGATATACGTTTTCGTTCGTTTTCGTTTCGTTTTCGTTCGTATATATATAATGGTAGGTATTAGAAAGAATACAAAAGTAGAACTAATCAAAACAGTGGGAAGACGATTAATTTTCTCAATATCGTACTGATGGGCTCGCAAATTGATTTCATGATACGCATATCAGCTGAAGCAGGTCTGTCGAATGTAAGTAATGGTTTTTGGTGACTGTGAATGGTGAATTCCCGTCACGGAAATATATACAAATTATTTTACAAAGAAAATACTCAGGAAGGATTTATTTTAAAGCAGCTTTTGTTAGCGTCTTCGCCCGCGTATTATACATACACACCTTTCTCTTGAATCACTCTGTATATTGATGAACCGCATTAAAATCCGTTGCGTAGCTTAAGAGATCTCAGCGTACAAATAAAAAGAAAAAAAAGAAGCAAGCAAAAGAAAGAAAATACGTTTATTTGCGATAAATATGACGTAAAAAATAAAATTGAACACTACAAAAATATAAAAAAGCTGGGGAAAATATGCGTCACATCCACGCAATACGGCCATCGCTCAGCATAATACGAAATGCGACTTTGTTTTATACTGTATAAAGAAGATAAATAAAGCATAATCAATAAAAATATATTCTTTTTTTTAAACAGATATTAGAAAGTCTGTCAACCAGGGGTATAGTATTACCCAGTACCTGGGTTGTGGAGATCAGATAGGCATTCGCTCAATGTGAAATACTGGTATACAGCTGCACCTGGTTTGACTACAAGCCGACCCCAACGTAGTCGGTAAGATTTCCGATATCCCTTGGTAAGACTGATTGTCAGACTTTCGGGCTTCTGACGATTCTTAACGACTGACAAAATTCTACGATTGACAGCCGGAACCAACGGGCTTGACGTCTTTGTATCTAAAGACGGTCACCCATCCACGAACCAACTCCGGCAGGCGTCCCTTAACCCACCTAGCGACAAAGCACTCTACGCCACAAATAATAATATGATTGCAAAAATCATTGACCAGCAATTTTGGTCCCATAACCCTAATTACGGTAAACACTAAACAGACACTCATCAATCACGAGCGTCGACACAAACCATAACATTTGAATACGATGCGTTCGTTGTATCTCGATTGTTAATCTATCCATCATGTATTTGTTTGATTGCCGATTGATGTTGAACAGTAATTTTTATGGTATATGATTTTTTGAGCGATGGAGTTTTACCAGAAGATATTAAGTCTTTAGTCATCGCAGTTTTATAAAGTTCATGAAATTTTAGGTAATTGATTGTATGCAAAAATACGATATAAAACACGTATTAAAAATGCACAGTATGCATGAGCAGTGATATCGGCTCCGACTTACGAATTTTTGGTCGTGGGTACCTAGGCAGGCGTTTTACTTTGTGTACATGTGTCTCAGCAGTGAAAATAATATAGGCCGATTATCATAATGAAAAATCAATGGTAAAGTCACCCGGGAACTACCACTTCACGAATGTTTATCTCTACTGACAATTTCTTTAATTTTTATTGTATCGACTTTAAGAGGAAAGCGACAAGGTAGGTAATTAAAATTTCAGTTAAGGCTAAATTTCTTGCTTTTTACATTTAATATATCCTATCCATCCCATCACTCGCCCGTGATATCTTTCATTTTCTCTTTGTTTCTTCGTTTAACACTGCTCTTCAGGGTCGTAGCGCGATGTTATATAGCCTATAGGAATTGAGTTATCGTTACAATAAGAATTTTTGAAATACGACTGATAGTTGCAAAGATTATCCCGTAGATACAAACTGAATAAAAAGATTAGGTTAGAAAATATATTTAAGTTTCATATATCTAAAGCAGCCTTGCCATGTTCCAGTTTGAAAGACAGTTATGACGGCCAATAATTACTGCCGTATCTGGAAGTTCAGATTTTTATCTCAGATTAGAATGCATCAGCGAAGCTCCCAATATTGTTGACTGCCTTGTGCCAGTGGCTTACTTTTATTATACAACTATTTCGGTATTCAATTAAATAACTAACTGCATTTATTTTCAAAACAAAACTCATGCATCAAAAGCACAGAAAGTATTTTTTTAATGATTATAGTGTGTACAACAAATATATTGACTGATTTTGATTTCGGAATGTCAAGCGAAAACAGATTCTCAAATAATTAAGAACTGGGAAAGTCTCTATTTGGGCAGAAAAATAATTATTATATTAACAATTATATTATTACTTGCTTTTTATTATTACAAGATACTGAAAATAATCCCACAGAAACGTAGAACCGATATAAAAAGTATCTTATGTGTTCATACAGGTTATATACAGTGTGCCAACTTTTATCCAAACTTGCATTAGTTGTTTTTACGTGATTACTTAACAAACATCCAAACATCTAAAGTAAGCATACAAACTATCACATTTTATAATACTAGAAGGAATAGTAGAAATAGAAATAATAGGAAAGTAAGATGTTCATAGCCTACGGAGAGCACTTACCAATCGCCTGTTTGTTAATACCCAAAACTAGAAAAAACTGTTATGAAACGATTTTATTTACCGAGAGACGTGGGATCTCGCTTTTACCGCGCGCAATTAATTTTGTATGTACATAATATGTGGCGAGTATAACGGGTTGGGTTTCCACGTAATTAGGTCACCTACGTACGCTCAGGGTTTATGTAATTGAAATATATCAAATAACTATCTTTAACATTGTAAATAAAAAATACAAAACTCAGAAACTTAACTTAAATGAGTTTAGAAAAGTTATACTGCCCTGGCTAAAAAGTTTGGACTATGACGCCACAGAAAACTTAATGAAATTCTTATGAAGAGTATCACTCCACACCCACACACACACACACACGCACACACACACACACACGCACGCAAGTAGGATATTATTGGGCATCCTACTCCACCTTCGTTCCTTCGGCTCACTCCGTTCGCCTCGTCACTCTCGGTTGATAGAATGCCCAATAATATTAATATTTCTGATATCGATGGCTGACCTCGTGAGTCGATGGAACTGAAGGTGGAGTAGAACGTCCAATAATATTTCTGATATAGATGTCTTACCTCAAATTCAACTGTCGGATTCATTTCAATATACTCACCAGCTTAAAAACCCCTACCCACCAGCTTTAAAACTTTACACGTTAACATAATCAGGTCTATATTTGAACGAACCAGTTATCTAAAATTCAGGACAGATTGTCTCATGTCTCTCCACATACTTGGGGATGGTGCATTGTCGTTTACTGACACACATACCCGTTTTCGTGACCAGATTGGTTCGAGAACATCTAACTTTAGGATACCACATACATTAAACTAAATTCAGGACAGATTGTCTCATGTCTCTCCACAAAAGTAAAATAGCGTGCACACTTAGGTCCACACACATTTATTCTGTGACCAGATTGGGTCGAGGACATCTAAATTTAGTTTAACACATTACAGACGATACATACTTTTACATCAATACACCCATCTGCTTGAAAACTTTACACGTTAACATAATCAGGTCTATATTTGAACGAACCAGTTATCTAAAATTCAGGACAGATTGTCTCATGTCTCTCCACATACTTGGGGATGGTGCATTGTCGTTTAGTGACACACATACCCGTTTTCGTGACCAGATTGGCTCGAGAACATCTGAACTTTAGGATACCGCATACATTAAACTAAATTTAGGACCGATTGTCTCATGTCTCTCCACAAAAGTAAAATAGCGCGCACCCTTAGGTTCACACACATTTATTCTGTGACCAGATTGGGTCGAGGACATCTAAATTTAGTTTAACACATTATAGACGATACATACTTTTACATCAATACGCCCATCTGCTTTAAAACTTTACACGTTAACATAATCAGGTCTATATCTGAACGAACCAGTAATCTAAAATTCAGGACAGATTGTCTCATGTCTCTCCGCATACTTGGGGATGGTGCATTGTCGTTTACTGACACACATACCCGTTTTCGTGACCAGATTGGCTCGAGAACATCTGAACTTTAGGATACTGCATACATTAAACTAAATTTAGGACCGATTGTCTCATGTCTCTCCACAAAAGTAAAATAGCGTGCACACTTAGGTCCACACACATTTATTCTGTGACCAGATTGGGTCGAGGACATCTAAATTTAGTTTAACACATTACAGACGATACATACTTTTACATCAATACACCCATCTGCTTGAAAACTTTACACGTTAACATAATCAGGTCTATATTTGAACGAACCAGTTATCTAAAATTCAGGACAGATTGTCTCATGTCTCTCCACATACTTGGGGATGGTGCATTGTCGTTTAGTGACACACATACCCGTTTTCGTGACCAGATTGGCTCGAGAACATCTGAACTTTAGGATACCGCATACATTAAACTAAATTTAGGACCGATTGTCTCATGTCTCTCCACAAAAGTAAAATAGCGCGCACCCTTAGGTTCACACACATTTATTCTGTGACCAGATTGGGTCGAGGACATCTAAATTTAGTTTAACACATTATAGACGATACATACTTTTACATCAATACGCCCATCTGCTTTAAAACTTTACACGTTAACATAATCAGGTCTATATCTGAACGAACCAGTAATCTAAAATTCAGGACAGATTGTCTCATGTCTCTCCACATACTTGGGGATGGTGCAATGTCGTTTAGTGACACACATACCCGTTTTCGTGACCAGATTGGCTCGAGGACATCTGAACTTTAGGATACCGCATACATTAAACTAAATTTAGGACAGTTTGTCTCATGTCTCTCCACAAAAGTAAAATAGCGCGCACCCTTAAGTTTGTACACATTTATTTTGTAACCAGATTGGGTCGAGGACATCTAAATTTAGTTTAACACATTACAGACGATACATCCTGTTACATCGACACGTAAAACTCAAGTGGCAAGCGCGGTCCCACGGATAGTCGATCCTTGTTCAGTATGCATAAAGCTAAGGCGTAGTTACACTTGACAACGGCAGCCGGATCAGAAACGCATCGACGGTTAACAATCATTAGTGCCTATATCAGTTTTTACGTAACACTATTGATTCATAACCGTCGGTATCTCACATTATTCAATCTGGTGTACAAACTGTATGTGAATCCGCTGTTGAAGTCTGTTCCGTAGACGATAACCGTACCCGGTGGTTGTCAGTTTTATGTATATAATCAGCTTTATGTATAAGTCAGCTTTATTAGTTCGAATCGACAAATTTCAATGACAATGGAATGCATGCTTCCCACGTTCACATAAATTGCATTCCATGCATTTATATTGTTAAGTAATATGACCATCATGTTGTAAACACTAAATTAGTCTTTTATAGAACTTCCTACATATTATCTTCGTATATTTTTAAAGTTTGTAATCGCTTCTAGTTTTAACGTGTTTCATTCCTCTACGTACTAAGTATATATATTTATATATTTTTATTTATATGGATATTTTGTATCAAGTACGACACGAATTATTGGTCGAACCATCTATCACTTGTTATCGAGTGCGATTTAAAATTAATTAAGAGACCTTGAAAAAAGAGAACACTGAGGTTATTAGGGATAATAAGAGTAAAGAATAAATGAATAAATACATTGGAGAAGCATTGAAATCTTAGAGTTAATGTTAATAAATTGGACAACTATAAAACCATAACTCAGTCACATACTTCCGATTCCTACACGATACCTACAGTTTCTTGGTTTCTTTCATTGCAGGTGTAAGTGATTATTTAATAATACGAATGAAAATGTTATTAGTGAGTAAACTAGCTTACTCTGCACTAGTTTTTATATGATGATAATAACTTCCGAGTTTAACTGCAACTTAAAATTACTTGGGATCGGGTTCACTTTGTCGGCTTTATTTTTCAATTCTCAATACTTATGACACAGTAAAAATAAAAGAAGCAGAAGTATGTCTCGGCAGTGACATTGAAAGAAATTCATTCAGGTACCATTTAAGCGAATGCCTAATGTGGAAGACGTCGAAATGCCGATTGAGTTGATAATGTAAAAAATGATATTTCTGGTTTCAATATTGATGAATTCAAACACACAACACTGAATAATACAGTTCATAATTTCGTGTCAAATTTCAAGTAACTAAATGTTGCACCCTCCGCGTATGTGCGTAACTACCACCCTCCGAGGCTGTTGCGTATTGTGCACACTGAAATTTCGAAGCGCGTCGTCGGTCGAGATGAAGTTAAACTACTGTAACTTTTTATTCTGTGTCAATTAACAAATTACAATTTAGCAAAATTGATATGCAATCAATACGGTTAAATATGACATAAACGTCATTTTTTTTATACAACTGTAAGACTTGTACTTAGAGTTTAAAATTGAAATTATCTATTTTTGTGCTGAAATTGTATTTTTTGTGTATATAAACGAATTAATTTCAATCAATAAATTACATTCGCTCCGGAATCTTCAAAGTGACAACAAGTAGTACTAGTGGTACTTTAATATCGACTTTCTAACATGTAAGTGAGTACTTCTTAATTTTAAATTTGAAGTTATAATGCCCAGCTACGGACCTGGTTTTTGCCTGCCGGCTGTTGTAATTATGATGCCCTATTTATCCGTCGTGACTGCTACTCAGCTACGGACCTGGCTTCTGCCTGTCGGCTGATGTAACTGTTATCGCCCTGTCATAAATTGATAGATTTCTTATTTATTGTATTTCAAAAAAGACCTTGTAGGTTTTTGTTTTGTTATATTAAACATGACTTTTTTTGTTGTACATTAGGTCTGACTCCGACGTTTCCCGTATGTCTGACTACATAAAGAGCCCGGCGACTGATACAAAGGTCGTGTCGAGAAGGACCCTGCCTACGAAAAAAACTACAAAGCGCAAAGCTTCCTCGGTCGTAGAATCAGGATCAAGGTAGTTTATCAATACTCTTTATCTGACTTATCCCTTTTCATTAGTCTCACTTAATATATTATAACATAGATCTCAATAGAGAACTTTTATTTGTAACAATAATTTTAAGTAAATATATACTTATTTTATCATGCAACATAGTTTGTATCTAGAAAAGTGTTTCTTTTAGATTATTAAAATAAAATTTTAATTGTTTACAGTAACCAGAAACCGGGGAGCACCGACCTTTTCGGTTTGGAAGACTTTGGTGGCCTTCCTCCGAAGTCGGAGTTAGGATCATCCTTGCTGTCCCGCGTAGCCAACGGGAAGGTACGACGGACAGCGGATCTAAGCGGTGCCTTTTTTGTGGAACTCAAGGTATTCGATAAAGAAAATATCATCTCCATTGCTCCTGAGGAGCGTTGGAAGAAGGCAGAAGTTGCCTTGAAACTGCAACTGGAGAAAGGTAGCTCACAGTGGAACTCACTACAAAAATTCATGCACAAGGCTCATGAGTTGTTCATTGACTCAGAGCCTGTTTATTATAGTGATAAGATAAATTTTAAATCTAGTTAGGTAATCACTTAAAATTTAAATTGGGACACCTAAAATTAATGTTTATTTTTAAACTTAGTAGGTAGAATGTCTTAAATTCTTGTTCAAGGTTTAGGAGTTGATCAAATACTCAGAGGCTGTATATTATAGTGCTAAGATACATTTTAAATGTACTTAGGTAATTAATTTAAAATTAATATTTAGGACATCCTAAATAAATCTTTATTTTTAACTTAGCCGGTAATTAATTACGCTAGAATGCCTTTCTGCACTGTTTGTAATACATCTGTTGAGCGCAGTCACTGGACAGGTCATCTACGCAGTACCAATCATAAAAATAAAAATATTTCATACGTTTGCGAAGGTGTTGAATTAATTAATTCTGCTTTCCGAAATCGTATAGCTTCTTATAGAATTATTGACACTAGTGAAAATTATTCTTTAGATTCGTTTTTGAGTAATAATCAAGAAAAAATCAAAACATTAATCAACAAATCTCTGAAAGAACATGTATGTCTAAAAATTAATTTTGAATATTTTGCTTTGTTTTTGATGGTTAAAAATGATAGTCAGGAGATGAAATCATTTGCTACAAAGAATTATGTGGTACATCAGAATTATGAATATGATTTATTGACATCTCAGGTTAGAAACACGTTGAAAAAAAAATTAGAAGAATTTCAAGATCGTGACAGTGGCTGGACATTTTTAAACAGTTCGCATTTGGAAGTTAATGTTAACAAATATCAACCTTTACGCGGCTCAAGCTTTATCGAGTTGCCAACCGCAGTTAAATCAAAAAAAGCATGTATTAATATTCGCAATAAAGATAATTATTGCTTTTTATGGTCAGTTGTTGCTGCTTTATATCCAGCAAAAACTCATCCTGAAAGAGTATCGTCTTACCCCAATTTTCAAAGTGTGTTAAACACAAAAGACATTCAATTTCCATTGAGTTTCTCAGATATTGCTCGATTCGAATTAAATAATCCTGAAATTTGTATATATATTTATGGCTTAAAAAATAATACCGTGACTGGACCGCTTTATAAACCAAAATTTTTGAAGGAAAAAGTGATTCATTTACTTTACTTAGAAAAAGATGATTTATCACATTATTGTCTCATTACGGATTTACCGCGTCTTGTTAAAAATCAAATAACAAAGCACCACAGTAAATTATACTTTTGTGATGTTTGTTTAATGTTCTTTGATAGTTGTGATAATCTTACTTCACACAGTTGTGGAGGACTTGCTACT
Source organism: Aporophyla lueneburgensis (assembly GCA_932294355.1). Taxonomy (NCBI): domain Eukaryota; kingdom Metazoa; phylum Arthropoda; class Insecta; order Lepidoptera; family Noctuidae; genus Aporophyla; species Aporophyla lueneburgensis. Next base: position 12,194,662 of record OW028735.1, read on the forward strand.
GAACTACCGCCAAAAGGCTCTTTCATTCAGTTTGAACACTATGGCAGAAAGCAATTTGTACCATTTGTTATATACGCCGATTTTGAAACAATGCTAGAGCGGTACGACTCCTGCGACCCAAACCCAACTCAGGCGAGCACCGTTACGAGACAGCGACATGTGCCCATCGCTTTCGCTTATCATATTACGTGCACTCTAGATGAAACCTATAATCGTTATGTCTCGTATCGTGGTTCGGATTGTGTTTCAAAATTTGTGAAGTCTATTTATAAAGATACCAAAAAAGTTTATAGAATTTTAAATAATACCGTTCCCATGATTTACACGAATGAGAATGCTCTCGACTTTGAAAACTCTGATACATGTCATATTTGTGAGAATTTCTTGTTAGGTGATAGGGTACGCGATCATTGTCATTTGACTGGTAAATATCGTGGCGCAGCTCACAGTTACTGTAACCTGAAATATAAAATACCTAAGTTTCTACCTGTATTTTTTCATAACTTATCGGGTTATGATTGCCATCTTTTCATAAAAGAATTAGGTAACGCTCCGGGATCTATTAAAGTCATACCTAAAACAAAAGAAAATTATATTTCTTTCACGAAGTATATTCCGATTTCCGATAATGAAAGCATACAGGTACGATTTGTAGATTCATTCAAGTTTTTAGGAACTAGCTTAGAAAAGTTAGCAAACACAATGAAAAAACAAGACTTCAAGCAATTAAAATCTTATTTTCCTGAAAAAACACAATTTGATCTACTTACCCGTAAAGGAGTGTATCCATACGATTACATGTCTCAATGGAAACATTACGAAGATATATGTTTACCATCTAAAAATCTTTTTCATAACTCCTTGACTAATGAATCAATTAGCGATGAAGACTATAAACACGCTCAGACCATTTGGTCAGTATTTAATATTCAAAATATGGGTATGTACACAGATTTATATCTTAAAACTGACGTTCTTTTGCTAACAGACGTGTTTGAAAGTTTTCGAAAAACTTGTAAACAATACTATAATCTCGATCCTGCGTTTTATCTTACAGCACCAAGTCTATCATTCGATGCAATGCTTTTGAAAACTAGAATTAAATTAGAATTGATAAGTGATGTTCAAATTTTTAGAATGATACAAGAAGGTATTCGTGGAGGTGTTTGTATGTGTTCCAAAAGACATGTCAAAGCCAATCATAAATACTTGGATTCTTACGACTCGTCTCTGCCGAATTCATTTATTATTTATTTAGATTGCAACAATTTATATGGTTATAGCATGTGTCAATATTTGCCTTATTCGGATTTTAGATTCATGAGTAGACAGGAAATAGATGATTTGCAATTGAGCTTAACAGATATAAGCGATACCGCGGAAAACGGCTATATTCTTGAAGTTGATTTATTATATCCTAAAACATTGCACGATGAACATAACGACTTTCCATTTTGTCCAGAAAAAATTGTTGCACCGGGTGGTAAGAATAAAAAATTAATACCGAATTTGTATGACAAATACCACTACGTTATTCATTACGTTCATTTAAAAAAATGTTTACAACATGGATTGGTGTTACGAAGGATTCACCGTGCAATTGTTTTTAAGCAAAGCTGTTTTTTAAAACAGTACATCGATCTTAACACTCAACTACGACAAAAAGCAGAATCAACGTTTGAGCAAGATTTTTTCAAATTATTAAATAATAGTATTTTTGGAAAGACTCTGGAAAATGTTGAACAAAGAGTAGATGTAAAATTAGTTAACAAATGGTGCGATTCAAACAATAAAACGAATAAGACTATTTGTGCTGAGAAATTGATAGCCAGTCCATATTTTCATAGCGCTTCTGTGTTTTCTGATGATCTAGTAGCAATACAAATGAAGCCTTCGCGTGTTATACTTAATAAACCAATATATATAGGGTTCACAGTATTCGAATTATCTAAGACCCATATGTACGATTTTCACTACTCTGTCATGAAACCTTTTTATGGTAAGCGAATTGAATTGTGCTATACTGACACAGATAGCTTAATTTATGATGTACAGAGTAATAACGTTTATAAAGATTTCAAGCTCAATTTTTTAAAATATTTTGATACCTCTAATTATGAAATAAACAATGAATTTCACTTGCCCATTAATAATAAGAAGATCCCAGGACTGTTTAAGGACGAAATGGGTGGTAAAGTTATTAAAGAATTCGTAGGACTGCGCTCAAAGCTTTATTGTATTAAAACCTTAAAAAAAAACAATTAAAAAAGCCAAAGGTATAAAAAAATGTGTAACGAAACATTTAAACATGATTGATTATAAAAATGTTTTGTACAATTGCAATGTCATTCGTAAAAAAAGTGTAATGTTTAGGTCAATAAAACATGAAATATTCACTCAGAACGTAAATAAAATAGCACTTTCAAGCAATGATGATAAACGGTTGTTATCATTTGATAAAGTATCTACTTTAGCTTGGGGTAATGCAAATATATTTATGTAATGTATTACCATACTTAAAAATGTAATTAGGAACCTACAATAGTGACATTTCTATCAAGTAAAAATTGATTGTAAAACATCCTAAATGGAAAGTCAGATAATTTTATAACGTACCTACTATGTTACTTACTAATTTAAAAAGTTTGTTAATATTTAAATATGAAATATAATATTGTCCTGTAATTTAATTCAAATAGTATCGTCTGAAGTTACTTTTGAACCCAGCTATAATATTATAGCTGGTATTATATCTATGTAATTCTAAAATGTGTGTATTCTTGGTGTCCATTGTAATTGTTGTTTTTATCTGTATGTACCTACTAAATATATACTTAAATAAATAATATTTTATGATTTTATCTCTGTTTCATTCCCATTCCTGATTGATGACAAAGCATACAGGGCTTACACCATGTTGTGCACGAGGATACAGGTTCCAACTGGATAAAACATGCAATGTTCATTTTTGATGACATAGCACTCATGGCTCGAAGTTCACACGCGCGGTGTAGAATATGACACCGAACAGGTGCTCGTGCACGAGCTCGAACGTATTGAAACTTGAAATTGAATCACAGCGCTTTAAGGCTTTATGGAGTCTCATTACATATTAACCACGTTCCACAGTCGTATTATTGTGTAGAACATTCATTATTAGACAGTTAGCCGGAGCGGTCATATCACGTCGAATAAGAACGAAACGAATTGTAAGTATTGTAGAACTACCCATATATTTATAACGTTAATTCATCATGTTTTTATGTAATTATAATTAATTATTATTTCGGTTGTTTCAGATCATTGATAATGTGTGATTCTCCCGATATTATCGACTTCTCGCAATACGCGCAAGGTTTTCCGACCCCGAGTTTAAGCTGGCATATCCCAGAACAACAAAGACCTGTTCACAAGGAGCCTAGAGCAAGACAAGACTGCGGACCTGTCAACAAGAAGCCTAGAACAAGACGAGAGTGTGTAAAACAGAAGTCGGCTCTGCCTACCTGTCAATCATTCGTCATAAACAATGAGAAGAAAAAAGGATTACGACTGATCCAGGTACAAGTGTTGGACATCAGTGAACAACAAGAATCTGCAAGTGACAATGATGATGTGGTAATTTTAAGTGCGCAGTATATAGTGACTGAATCGGTGGACCATGTTATGGAGGAGACGCAATCGTTAATTAATAAAATATCAAAAAAACTTTGTGGGGACAGTTGTTATTACTGATGAACTATTAACTGGTGTCATTATTTTGTAAGTATCTACTATATTGTTTAAGTTTTATAGTATTAAGCAATAATAAATTATGTAAGTAATATTATAGTTATCAGACTATATTATTATTAGGTATATATAACATTTATTTGCTTTCTTATTGTTTAGTGTTTAAACATTTGTGGTTTTTATGTTGTGTAAGTTTTGAATGTATACATTTTTAAAATAACAAATATGTAAGTTTTATTATAATTAACTTTTGTATTTTATCCTGTACATACCAAGTCTAAAAAAATATAATAAAGTTAAATAAATATAAAAAGGAAAAATATGTAATGTAGATTTCTTTGATTAATCTAGTTGGGCTACTGTTCAATCATCACAAGTTTTTTAAGTATGTAGGTAACATTAAATAAACTATGTGGGGACAGCTATTATTATTATTATTATTGGGTAGGTAGTTATAATTAGTTTGTAATAATTGTAAATAATGTAAAAGTAAATAAATATAAAATGAAAAAATATGTACTTAATGTAGATTTCTTTGATTAATCTAGTTGGGCTACTGTTCAGTCATCACAAGTTTTTTAAGTTAAGTATGTAAGGTAACATTAAATAAACTATGTGGGGACAGCTATTATTATTATTATTATTGTGTAGGTAGTTATAATTAATTTGTAATAATTGTAAATAATGTAAAAGTAAATAAAAATATTTTGTAGTTTAAATTATGTTTTATTTTGTATTACTTATAAATACTCGAACTTTAAATTAGCTCTAGTGTAATGATAAAAATATAGGTTATTTGCTTTCAGAATGTTTTATTAGAATAATTCGTTTAGAATACCGTAAGTACCTATATTTGAAATAAAATTTAGAAGGATTATCATTTTGCTGCAGCTAATTTAATGTTTGTTATATGGGTATGATTATATTAAATAAAACACTCTTGAGTACATAGACATTTTTAATTAACTGTTCAACACAATAATAATTAAATAAATAAATTAAATACAGACATATTATTATCAAAATACCATTTTCTAATACACACAGCATTATTCAATGCACAATTCAATTTATGGTTCACACAATTAAAATCAGTTTTATTTTTACAGAACTTTTTTTTTAATGTCGCAAAATTAGGACATCCCTTCTCACCTATGTCAATCACTTCACAGTTTGCACATAACTCTTTAATCCACGTAATCTTTTCCAAACCCTTTGTCATAATTTTTTTATTTTCTAAATATGGTAAAATAACACGTTTAAACTCTTTGTAGTCTATGTAGCCTTCACTCCAGTAAATTCCTCGATTTCTTTCTAACCATCTCACCTGCTTTTTTTCTTCTAGTGTTAGGTAATGGAATGAATATGGTGGTTTCACCAAGAACGTCTGTGTATGATCATGACTCGCAATGGCCAATTCTTTAACAATAAAATGATTTAAAGAATCTTTAAATCCTTGGAGTTCCACTATAAGGGTGTCCGACTTCATGATATCTTCTTAACAATGTTACTTAATGGTTTGTATTCAACAATGCAATCGTTCAGAATGAGACAATATGCTGAAGTTTGATCTGGTATCTCCGAATCACTTTCAATTTCTACTCTCACGTCCACAACTGGCCCTGTCTTTAGATTATCCGCTTGTCTAGAGCAATCAATGACAAACAGCGGTGCTAAATCTCTAAACTGTTTTTCGCTTAATATGGGTTCCGGTCGACGTCCGTAATACGACTGTTGAAATCTGGTGTATTGCTCGTATAATAAAGCGATTTTGTTATTAGCAAAACTCGTATTTAGGTTTTCATACGGAAAATAAGTTGAATTGAGATACACTCTAACGTCTCGAACATGACAGTGATCGAATTGAGACATGTCCGAACTTGCATTGCTTTTCCTATTTGTTTGTAACCCGATAATAATGTACCTTGGTTTTTCTATTTGAGATGAAGTTTTGATTGACCAGGTATGTTTTGTAGTTTTAGGTAAAGCTGGATATTCGTACAGATCCCAATTTCTGTATACCATTTGAAGTGATCTATCTTTTTCTAATAGTTTTAACAAAGTTATTTTTTCTTTGTCTGATACTTTAACATGCGGTACGCGCCATATAATTTTGTTGATCTGAACGTCGTCCACTATTTCGCCGGTGTTAAGTTTTACAGCGTTCAAATTAGTATTACTTCGTAACAATATCAGTTCATGTCTGCTATTTATCACAACTTTTTTATAATCTTCAGCAAACCCGAGGATGTTACGTAGTGGAATAGAAACAGAAAATTTTCCACCATTAATATTTTTTATACCATCGATATTCCAGCCCCAAGCATTAGACATTTTTGATTCACTTTCATTCATTGATATTAATGATTTCATGGTTGTAGATATACCTGCATTTTTTATTTTATCAATCTCCACTCCATTTAACTCATACCTAATATCTTGAAACAAGTACAGTAGACCATTGTTTGTGAAATTGATACTAGTAGCTTTGTCTTTCGTATCTTTTTTGTTTACGATAACAGTGCCTTCTAAATAGAGTGTGCTAGCTGAAGGAAGTATGTACAAATCTTGTTGGTTGATGGGAATGCGGATTTCATCGTTCCTGTTGAAACTCGTTACGTACGGCTTGTAGGAATGAAATTCGATTCCTTCTATAGTATTATCGTAAGTTGGAGCGGATAAAACGTCTAAGATATTCATTTTAACAATCCGATCGCTCTAAGGAACGCTTTATTGTCTTTAGTTAATTTTATTATCTTCTTAGAGAAAGGTCTTCTTCGATAGGTAGCTCGGGCAGAACTGATATTCTTTACTTGGTGAAACACATTTTTATTGTAGTCAATCATCTTTTTCTTCTAAGATGCAGATATACCTGCACTTCTTCACCACGTAAATTGATTAATCGTTTGTTTATATCTAACAGTCTGATATGTATGCAGCTTATGTTGTTTTGATTGATTGGAAAGTATATTGCGTTCTTCGGGATTTCTATGATCCTGTATCCTGGCGGCACATTAAGTGCAAATTCGTGAATAATATGACTTGGTTCACCGTTCACAAATGAACCGCTTACAATATCACATTCAATCCTGACTACGGTCGTAGGTAGAATGTTAACTGGAGACTGTGACACATGCCATTTATTTGCTGTTAAAATTTGTTTGTTAAACCCTAATAGTCTTCTAAAAGAGTCTCCTTTGATAAAATTAATGTCTTTTGTACAGAATATTGTAGTTTTTAAAGTATTATTATTGCACCGTAGTTTGATCGCTGCATCTTTTATTTCAGATTTTAAATAATCGCTAATATCTTGTAATTCATAAGTACCTTCCGGTACTTCAATAACTTCATTAATGCCATAATAGAACTTATTATTACTTTTGTCAATGTTTGGAATAGAATGAAATGTAGAAAAGTGCAATAAAGCACACTCATACTCTCCGTCTAGTTGTAAAGTATTAGGATAGTATGTAGTTAACACTGACGAGTCTCCAGTTATCGACAAAGTGAGTGACATCTTGCAAATGATTGATATAAAAGAAAAGCTTTTATTTTATAATACATTTTTATTCCAAAATGTCAACAAATAATTTAAACATAAATGACCACAATTGACTGCGTTTAATTTTTGATATCCTGTGTAGTTATATAACACATCACAATTTTTGAAATATTGCATCAATTCCATTGGAGGTTTTAAATTTCCATAGCTATTAAAGTATTCACAGTGATTGTATACTTTAGCATAAGCTACCCAATGCGTTCCTTCGTTCTTAGAATCGTCTAAGTTAACGATACCACATTCAATGTCTTTCGGCTTTGAAGGTAGTCGATCCTTCATGTAGACCCCCCGAAAATATGGAATGTGTCTTGAATACTTTCGGATGTCTACATCAGTTAGAGGGCGATTGGGTAGCATATTTTTCAGTTTTTTGAAGATGTTATAAACAATCCTTTACCACTTTTATACGGTCTAATGTATAAACCCTTACCCAACACTAAAGCCTCCATAGCTTTATTATGTCGTTCTGTTTCTTGCAAATTTTGTTTGCTTGCTTTGTAATCATTAACGGTTTTTGCAATGCCAGCTGCACCACCAGCTAAAGTTCCTAAAGCCGATAAACCAGCGAAAATTGGAATTAAAGGTAGAACTCCTCCAGTCTTTGGTATGGGTATTACTCGGGGTACTCGAATTCGATGGTGAATGTTTGGAAATAACTTTTTTGCGGTTAAGTAAGCTGCTTTTATTAAAGTCTTATTATCTTTGTGTTTGAGTTTCTTAATTTTTGATTTTATTTTCGAAACTAAGCTTTTAAATGTTTTAATGCCTGATCCAGACTTTAGTTTCGCTTTCATAACTTTGCTTACCAACCAGGAGCTTAATTTTTCACCTTTCCCCGCATCTTTTGATTTAAGTCTTTGTTTAGCCCTATCAAGTAGTTGTAAATCAGCTTTGTGACGATTTGATACGTCTGTATGGTTTGTATATGCAATGTCGTGTTGCAAGCAAGCTTCGTCTAGCTTATTTACACCTCGATCACCTCGCGCTAAGCGTTTATGAAGTTTGGTTCCTGGTCCACAATAATTGTATCCTGGCAAATGCACTTCGAATGGTAGATTATTAATTATGTTGTTAACTAGTCCACCCCCTTGCATTACTCAAATTAGAATGATATGATTTCGAATGAAAATGGTTTTATAATAGTTAGTTCATTAATGCAGCTTTTTCAATCCAACTGTTTTCTGCACTGCTTAGACCTAACCATTTAACATACAATTTATTTCCTTTCTTTTTCAAAACCTTTTCTATCAAATACACATCAGGATAATTAGATCTTTGCAGTTCTTGTTCGTAAAAAGCTCCTAATATGTTTTGGTTTCGTTGATCTTCTATGTGATATGTCACTGGTAAGGTTTTATTTATCTTTTTTATAATAAATAATTCAGTTGACCAATTAGGAGTGTAACCTTTCTCAAAATTATGTTTGTATTTACTTATACGAACACAATCACCAACTTTGAATTTAGGCTTCCACTGAACCAAATCATGTTTGTTTATTTTTTCTATATTTTCTTTGATAACTTGTTCATTACATTTATTCACACCAACCGGTTTAAATTGAATAGTACGATGTTTGGTGTTGTTATATCTCTTCAATGTGTCTTCCAATGGTAGACCTAGCCACTTATAGTTTCCATTGAGACTAAAATATTTATATAATTTATTTTTTAAAGTTCTTATCAGTCTCTCTACAATTGATGCTTTTTTAGTAGAAAACGATGAGTAATGGTTAATGTTGTGCTTTTCCATAAGCGTTTGAAAAGTGATGTTATAAAATTCGGTTCCCATATCAGTCTGTAAATTAACAGGATCATTACAACTACTAAGCAGTATATGTTCGAATGCACGAGTAACATCAAATTTATTTTTCGATTTTAACGGTTCAGCCCAGGCATACTTTGAGAAACAGTCAATCACCACAAGGATGAAATTATAACCTTTGTTATATTTCCTCAGGTTTTGCATGTCCATCAAGTCTGCTTGCCAAAAGTCATGGATTCCTTTCAGAATAACAGAACGACGAGGGAAATTTCTTCGTGTTGCTTTGTGTATTTCATTTACAATTTGCTGTTTTACCATTATGGAGTTTTCTGAAGTAATTTATCTACCTCTGCTTTAGTATAAAACTTATCTTGCAAATGAGTTGAAACCTCAGGTATCTTTGCTTTTAAAGTAGCTTGAACTGTACCCTTTGCATCTTTTATGATTTGAGTACGCAATGTACCAATCAGATTATTAAATTCTTTAAACATATTAGCATTCAACCGATCTACATAATCCTTATTCACAGCCAGATTATTTAATTCTTTTAACGTGTTAGCATTCATTCGATCTACATAATCCTTGTTAACAGCATCGTTTGCTTCTATTGGAGATGTAATTCCTGTCAGTCTTGATGTTTTTAAATCAAAATCTCCGTTTTCTGATTTTAACAATGCATTTTCATTAAAATCAAATAACTCTGATAAACGCATTCTTTTGTGAATGTAGTGTCCGAATTTATCTACGTTCATGTTTAAGGTGTATTTTATCGAGAGGCTGATGACAAAATAAACATATTTTCAAACATTTATTTATTTATAATCTTACATTCACGCAATTCTTCAATTATAGATATAATTTCATTATCTAATCCTGTGTTGCCAGCATCTCTAGATGCAATTAATAATTTCAACCTTTCCACTAGTTCATTAGGATTATCCCAGTACACTAAATCTACGTCTTTTCTCCACTTTTTTAGTAACGGTAGACCCTTTCCCTGAACTGTATTCTTCAGTTTAAAAAGAGGTTTAATAACTTGTAAATATTTTTGTCCTTTATTACTTTTTATTGGCTTACTGGGCTCAAAGTCTCGACGATGTGCATTTGTATCAAGTAGCATCAACTTATAATTTTGCATATCACTATCTGTAACCAAGCTTAAGTCTACATCTTTCTTAAGCAACAACTGTTTTAATCCAGGTGTATTTCGGTATTTACGTCCAGCCACGGTGATGTATTGATCGTTGAGCGTTATGCAAGCAGAACCTAAAAGCAGTTTCCCGCGGTCTGCTCTAACTCCAAATGGAATATCTACCAATGCTTCTGAAGACACTGACCAGGATGACGTATCATAATCTTGGTTACTTTCAACTACTGATTCATAAGAAGAGTCACTGTTGATATCGGATTCATATTTGTCTTCACCGTCATTATTATCATTACTTCCTGCGCTATCAGTTCTTTGTTTCTGCAATTTTTCGTTAACAAACGGAACATCAGCAAAATCATCACTAACACGCAGGAGAGGACTTTGCTTACTAGCATTAGCAATTATGTTGAGAGTTTCTGTTACAGGTTTGAAAACAAATTCCAGTGCTTGTTTATTGTTAATCTCAGTATCTCTCATTTTTCGTACTTTTATCTTTACTGCTTCTGCTGCATCAACAATTTGACGTTTCAATGTTTTTTCCATATTGGTAAAACAGGTTGTAATTGATTAAGCGTCGTACAGAGAATAATAATGTCAGACAGGTTATAGCCTTATATAGGTATAAAGTCATGTTCTTAATCAAAGACTACAAACGTGTCAAATTTACTTCTATAACATCCTTTGTTTTTGGAACAATCTTTATTAATTACAACATAATTGAAAGGTATACTCCATATTTTGAACACATTTCCCGAAATTCAATCCATGTCATGTCAGTGTTGACGTGTTCTTCATACACATGTCTCATATTTCTTTCATCTTGTTTAAAAAGTACGATTAGATTTGCGTTGTCTCTTACTAACTGCTTAGGGATTTTACTATACGTCTGATTTAGATAAAAACAATCGATGAACTTGTGTCTCCCCATAGCAAAATAATCACGCATACTATTTTGATTTTCACAAGCAACATCATCAAATACGATTACAGAATTTGGTTTTGCGGTCTGAACACTCAGCACTTGTTCATTTTCGTGATATTTCTGAAATGAAATGCCTGGTACACGTTGCAAGACTTTTTCTAAAAACACGTACTTAGGTTGTTGCAAGGTTTTAAAATAAACATAAACATTTTGAAATCTTAAACCATTCTCATGTATAAGAAGACCAATTAATAAATTAGTTTTTCCGCAATTTGATGGCCCACAAATAATACATCGTACCGATTTAGGTAATAATTCTCCATGACGAAAACCAGTCTCCTGAGAATTAACATAAAGTTTGTTTACATGTAACGATTGTGGTTGTTTTACAAATTTCATGATGACTGCTTGAAACGGTTAAATTAATAATGAGTCAATTGTTGTTTTACATTAACCTTTATAACTCATAATCGCTAACTGGAATGAATGTACGAGCAACCTGACCATGGACGTCTTTCAATATAAAATAGTGAGTGTTATGGTAAAATAAGGAAAAGGTAATATTGAGTTTTAGAACTAAAATAGTGGAAAAGACGTTGAACCATAACATTTCATTTATATTATTGGGCATTCTACTTCACCGAGAGTGACGAGGCGAACGGAGTGAGCCGAAGGAACGAAGGTGGAGTAGGATGCCCAATAATATCCTACTCACGCATTTACACACACTCACACACACATTCAGACCCTCACACACTACAACTATCACGAGCACATACTGCCCGCTCACATAACACGTTCCGTAAATTATTTTGTTTTTTTTTTGTAATCGTTTAATTTTTTCTTTATTTTTTATGATGCATGTTACATTACTTTATTTTATTATTTCTTTTACCTTGTTTCGGCTCTTAATCTTTGTATGCCATAATTTACATGTTACTTAGTAATAAGGGGAAGACACTAGCTCCTGTAATACAGTGTACACTAGCGCAGGAGCTATGGAATTCACAAAAATATATGTACAAATTTATGCCAATAAAGATTATTATGTTATGTAACTTCGTACCTATGCGGAAATTGGTCGTTAATTGGTAAATTAAGTAACCATGCACTAAAATTGTTGATCGCAATCTCTTCAGTACAACAACAACCGCAATCGGTAGTTGTTGTATTGATAAGATTGCGCAATAATTAGAATAGGTGGTGTGATGGCAAAGTACGTCCTTCTTGGGTTTCGCAGTTTGACTAGAGGGAAGAACCAAATTGTCGGAGCGGGCTACATGCCACCTAAAACACCTGAAACCATTTATGTTCAATATTATGATCTCTTACAACCATGGTTGGTGATACTATTTTAGAACTGTTTTATCTCTTGGTTGAGTACAATATGCCTGATATTGACTGGATTCCCTGTATTAATAATGAATCAATATGGGGGCTTAATTGTATTGGTAATTCCTCAATTTGCAAACATCTTACTGTAGTTATGCCTTTCCTTAACGCTCATCAGTAAAACACTGTCAACAATCCGAGTGGGAAATTATTAGACCTAGCCGTCAGTAATAACTAATGTATGTCCCACCCCGTCCCACCCCCCCTATGGATGGTTTATTGCAACAAACAACATTCTGTTTATTTAAACCTTTTTACCCTATACAAACATGCTTTGAAAGTTTTTGAAAAACTTCAACTATTATAAAGCTAATTATGAGAATATAACTCAGGAAAAAAGTTAAATTAATTGTACTGAGCAGATTAGGTTGCAAAACTCTTTGCAGGTTGAAAAAATATTTGTACTCTTATACTTGTACTGTGCTTAATAGATCTAGTACAATCTAGAGACTAGCACAATAAAGAGTGCAAACATAATATTTAAATATAAACCGGGCTTTAAGCAGGATGTTGAGATCTTTTTTAGAGATAAATCAACGATAAAGTATATAATATTGTGCTTCATTACAATATAATTGAAAAACAACATGTATTGGTAAAGAAATAATCGACGACCACAAATTTGGTGGCCGTTATCGATTTTTTGTTCAAAAATATGGATTTTTGTGTTCAAGTAAATGTCATTTATATAGATTTTCGAAAGGCGTACGACAAGATTGATCATGAGCTGCTATTAAATAAAATTTAGATTATCGGTATACGTTGTGATTCATTCCGATAGTTCTCTTCATGTGTCACGATCTGAATTCAATGAGTCGTAGTTAATGGTTCCAGATCTGCTACAACTTTTAGTGTAACTTCTGGTGTACTTCAGGGTTCGAGTCTGGGCCCCTTTCATTTATCTTATTTATAAACATCAGTGACACTTTTTCGAAATTCTATACTTTAGCTGGATGCTAACAATCTCAAAATTGATAGGCCTATCAAAAATTTGTACGACAGTAGATTATTAAGATCAGAATCTCTTCTGTGAAAATTGTATCAGTATCGTTGCTTCCACATAGTTTTAGGTTATGATGATTTGCTTCGAAATATAATGAATTGGTTTAAAATCAAGACGCACTTTCTTAGAGACAGTATTCTTGTTTGATTTGTGCAGCACTATAAATAACTGTATGGATATCCGTAATAAAATAAGTTACTTCAGTTACTATCATCCTTAGAACGACACGAACGACTGTATGTCGTGGGATTCAGGCAATAGCGCACTAATGGGTCGAGTAACTAATAATTCCAACAATCAGTTCCATACGTCTGCTGTTTGAGCTGGGTAGTTTTAAAAATATTGTACACCAAACATTTAGTCACTAGTCATTTTAATGAAAAAAATCATACCTTGATGTGTACTTACCAAAAAAAGTTATTTCTTTGCTTGCTAAATTCACTTAGGTCTTACTATTTAACACAAAATGTTTTCTAATATTTTCTTTCTTTTTCTGTAACTTAAATTATTGTAGTTTTTATTTCTTAATTTAATAGCATAGTTATTAAATATTCTTTTTTCTGTGTAGTACGTGGAAAATGCTGTATGTTACACCTTCTCGTTTTGTATATCTTCCTACAATATGTAATGTATCATTAGGATGCCCGATTTGAATATATTCCGGAAGATCGATTCATGGCCATACGATCTACCGATTTTTTAAATCGATCAACAAGATAAGATCTTTGCGCATATCGAATCATATGTGACTATTAGATCGTATGAAAAAAAATTATCAACTAAAACCTAAACAACGTGCCACACGAACCACAACTTATCGGGTATATTAAAATTCCCTTCCGAACGTCTGTTTTCTCTAGCTGGAAATACTTTGATAGATAGCCGTAATAGGCTTGATCCAATGCGTCTATCCAAATCATTGTTTTTGAAAAGTTTAGTTAGTTGATACGGCTATCCGTCACGATGGCGCCCGTGGCACACTTTTTAATAGACCTATTACAAAGTGTGCCACGCTATGTAGATTAAGGTAAATATATAATTTTGAACGCACACTGAGCCTTTCATTATTATTATAAAATTACGATACGATTTTCCGAGATCGAGTCGATTCAATACAATACGACTAAGATCGTGAATCGATTCACGAAATAACGATCCAAAAAATCGATTTAAATCTTAAAATCGGGCATCCCTAATGTATCGCTGTATACGTAATAAATAAAACATATAAGTGATCGCGTTTTTAACGTTACCTCATATTTTCAATCGTTTATTTTCAACGTACTGCAATCAACTCAGAATATTGTAGTAAACTGTTGGACAGAGGTCTCTCTTGAAATCTACTTTTCCTTCCATTTCCCGTATCCAGTCTGCTTTAAATATATTTTTAAAGTTGTCGTCTACCTAGCTGGAAGGTGTCCCACACTGCACTTTCTGATACGTGGTCTCCATTCAATTCATCATTCGTCAAGTCTGCCCTACGCCCATCGATCCAGTTCTTATCCTGATAACTTAATTATGTTACAACTATACTCTTACCCTCATCCCAATTTATTTGGGGTCGGTGCAAAATGTATTTTTCTTAGTTGCCGTCTCAGTAGTCACCCTTTATCTGGTCGTATTATCTTTCACACAGTCCTTCCATCGTTTCTTAGGTCTTTTCCTATGCTTATACCCATTCTCAGTCATACCCTTTATTTTCCTCACGACGTATCCTATATCAAATTCATTCTGGAACATACATATCTAAAAATCTTCGCTCAATTTTGCCTCATTGTACGCTAAGTAATCCTCGAAGCAATCGAAATTAGAGTAAGATCTCTTCAACATTTCTATAGTCTGTGTATTAGTTATATTCAAACCCGTTTTAAAACTCTTTATAAAACTCATTACAAACCTGTTAATGTTTAAAATGTATTTTATAGCTCAATAAAACTGTGTTAAAATAAATAAACGGGAGGGTAACAAGAATAATCCTTCTTTTTAAGTAAAGTACGAACCATTTTCTGATACAAATTAAAGCCCTTTGAGATCTTATAGCCCTGAAAAGACAATTAGGTAACTCGTATAAGTGTTATAGGGCAGTTTGGATAACTTTGCAAAAAACAAGAAGCTTTTTATATGACTATTTTCTTCTCATGGAAGTTAAACATGTTGGCGGAATGTGGGTGTAAGAGATGCATTTCTTGAGTGAATGTCCACTTGTAAGATCACCGAACCTCAAGCCGATAAAATGGATCCCTTGTGAATGGATTACTTCATTGTTCATCTGTCTGTCAGTCTGTCAAGTCCCTTCTTCTCAGGAAATCGTTAATGTATCAAGTTGATATTCTTATAGAATACGTAAGTCTTTGGTCCCTTAGAGTTGTTAAAAACATCAAGCTTTTAAGTCAGCGGAATAAAAAGACAAGGTGTGTAGTCAGGGGACTCCCGTCAGAAACGAAATTCCAGCTTTTTACTCAACTCCATATGTATCGTCGTTTACTCTATCTTTTAAATACTGAAACTTTATATTAACTACACTATCGGTTACAGCACACCCGAAAACCACGAAAACTACACCCACGACGATTTTTTTTTAAATTTTTTGCAGTCACGATAAAACATAAAAATCTAGAGTAACGATTTGAGGAAGCCAACAATAGAAGAAATAGTTGAAATAAAATTTTAAACTCATAGGAAATTCTTAGAATACCTTTATTTAAGGCTACCAAATAGGTACTTAGTGAATATAAGAATATAAATATTAATGTCACAATATCTGGTTGACCGAGCTTTACTCGGTATTTTTTTGGTAAATTGTGTTTAAAATAATAAGTTTATGTTCAGGTTGATTATCGATAAAGTTGGTCATTGAAAACACGAATAAAACGACATTTTATTCAAATGAATCCTGGCTAGATCGATTTATCGCCCCCGAAACCCCTTGTATACTAAATTTCATGAAAATCGTTGGAGCCATTTCCGAGATTCAGATTATATATATATATATATATATATATTTATATATATATAAGGTGTATCTATTCATACACGAAATATTTTAAGGGGTACACCTGTAGGTGGTAAAAAAGCTTTAGAAGCAAAAAAGAAAATTTTTATCTAAGTGTTTTTGAATTTTCGTAATTATTATAATTTTAAAACTACTTGAGACGTTTTGCATAAAACCTTTACTCCAAATTCTATGAATGGCCCACCTGACGCTGCGAGGGCGACGACCGGACGGCACGAACATGGCCGCGGTGTCTTGGGCCGTAAAAAATATGAAGGAGCCAGTATTTCTAGTGTGCGTCAAATAATTTATGAATATTAAATTTAAAAAAAAAACCCTGAGAAAAAAATTTTTTTTCGTTGCTATAGCTTCTTTACCACCTACAGGTGTACCTCTTAAAATATTTCGTGTATGAATAGATACACCTTATATATACAAGAATTGATCGTTTAAAGGTATTAGATTCATCGCGAAAACGTTTGAGATGAGACTGTTTTGAGTTGTAAACTTAACTATGAGGCGATACTTAGTACAGAACGTTACAATATTATATTGCATCAAATCAAAGGCAACAGGCTGGACAACTTTGTCTACCTTATTGTTCAGTCATATTTCTCAATTTTTTTTTTTCAATATCACTACCAACGGTTATAATGACGATCACAATAACAATAATCATTTAATGAAATCTGAATTACAAAAACGCAAACTGCAGCAAGACAGTTCCATAGTTTATAATAAGACCTATCATATTTAATTGTAAGGCAGCATCCACGTAGAAAAAGCCTCCCCACACGCATATCTTGTTGAATGATGCTCGATGTAAGCGCAGAATGTTCTTGCATAGCTTTTTTTCATGATCTGCAATAGCAAAAGTTGCTCGAATTGTATTATATGCCACAAGCAAGGAATTTGCCCTGTGAACTTGAACTATATTGATAAAGACTTTGAAGTTAAACTGGCCTTAGAAACTCCATAATGTCTCAAATATAACTATACAAGTATACGTTCATAGAACTTAGAAATTAAATTTAAATCTAATGAAATAATTTATTTGCTTGAATAGATGAAACCACTGAACTGTCCACGGGTATTACAGTACCAAAATAAAATCTTATCTAAACCGTCCATGGGTACTACAGTCCTCTAGCGACATTCATCAGTTTAAACGTGTTTAACGCTACAGTCCTTTGATAGTCATACATTAGAAAAATACTAGGTCTTGCTATATGAGATTTGTCATCCTTGTGAGTGAATTTCATCTGTGGACCGGCAACATCAAATTTGGAAAAAAAAAGAAAATCACAGTTCATCCTTTTTGTATAGCGAACTATGCTTGTGTGTGGAACTCCAACAAAAATGTGGTAAGTTTTCTGTTTTTATACCATATTTATATTGTTATTGTACATCAAATTAAACGTGAAGATATTTCCTTTGCGAAATATGCATTACTACGTCAATTTCAAAACGTTTACATGGAATAATATAGCTGGAAAAGTTTTATGATCACCGCGCGGTCATTGTTCGATGATTGTACTTGATCGACCTTTCGAATTGGTTGTTTTTGTTAAATAAATGCTTATATATAAGAGAATACTTTACTATTACCACTATAACAGCTATTTACAAACGAAATATATTGAGATGGGGTCTACAAATTATTAAAACGCAACTCGTAATTCATGATTTTAGTGTTGGCTCGGGGACCTTTTGGGAAGTACTTGTTTTTTCTTGATAGAAAACTAAATACTTATATTTAGATATAGGTGTCATTTTGAAGGGTATATTATGTACTATTATAATAAAAATAATTTTGCTTAGTAACTATTATACTTTTCTTGTAAAACACGAAATAAAAATTAATACGATATTTTTTTTTAAATCTCCGACTTTAAAATTTTCTTTTCATTCTTTATATATATACACATAAGTTATTTATACGTTATACATAAGTTTGAGTAATTTAGTTTTTTCCAACTAGAATTCAATATCTTATTAGCTTTCCGTGAGTATTTCTTATTAGAATATAGCTATAGCAGTTTTTCAGTCGTAATCGTTTTTTGTGGAGAAAGTCTCGCATTGTCGAAAAAAGAAAGTGACATTTCATCCCCGGATAGGTGGGGCGATAATCGCCGTGTGGGTTGGACAGTTCAGTGGGTATAGATATAACAAATGTTCAAAAAACTGTTATATAGTTTTATTTATTTTTGTTACCTTATAACTTTTGACTGGGTGAACCGATTTTGATGGTTCTTTTTTATTTGAAAGCTGTTGCTTTTCTAATGGTCCCATTTTAATTTGGTTCTATTCAGACAATGGAATCCATGTGGAAATCATAGAAATCTTAAATTTGCCTTAAGTGTTTCCGCGACAAATGAACGAATAACGCGATAAGATTGGTGCGGGGTATCTACCATAACTAAACTGTTAAAAATAAGTCGGCTGTTAAAAGTTTTGCTGCGTATAATATTTATTTATTTTATTTCTAATTTAAAGTTCCTAGATCTACAGTGATGGGCATGTCAATATATTCAAATATATAAAACGTGGTTTGTAATAAAACACAAAAAATTTACCTGAACATGTTGACTTTAAAATTAGTGCGCAAGTATCTTGAATATTTTGAATAGCTGTATAGAATTTTTCGCATTGACGGATCAAGATTGTTCGACTGATGGAACTCTTCATGAGCCAAAAGAACAGCATCAGTGACCCAAGGCCTGATTGAGTCTGAAATAAAATAAAGGCACTGATCAAAAAAGTTGTGAATGATTTGATGCCAAATAAGTTAAATACAAAACGCTTGTAGTGTGTGATGGTTCAAACAAAATGTATAAGACTGAAATATTAGGATATTTGCAATACGGTATGGCCCACCCACTTGTGCGTCAAACTTAAGAGTGAAAACTATTTACTTACCAAGTTGTCATATAACATGCCTATTTTCATAATATCAATTATTACTTGAATACTAATTAGACTGTGGGTAAAGTCTTCTATAACGTAATAAAGTATCTGAAAGAGTCAAAACATAGTGAAAGTAGTCATTTTTAGATAAGTATAAAAACAACGGTTCTCTGCGTTCCGCCTTTTTGTCGTCGCTTTCACACAACGTTTGTTAATTTAAAATCTTTATTGACTCTTCTGCTCCTACGGCCATCGATACTTTGATGGATATAGCCAGCCCAGTACCGCTTTAGCTTTGCTAATAATTTTCTGGACAATTTCATTACATATTCAATTATCAACTCATCTCTAGGCTACCTTGATTTTGCCGTCCATTTCGTTTTGCGGATTTTCGTTTCGTGAATCATGAAAATTAGTTATCATACTACCATCCATTTAATTATCTTTCAAGTTAGAATATTTGAAAAAATCATAGTAAATTACTCACGATATGCTTAAAAGTATCTTTATAAATATTATAACATTCTATTATGTCAAAATATGCTTGAAACAGTCTTATGGTATAATTGTTTCCGTGCCAGCCTCCTATTTCTGCTTGAGTATTGAAATATTGATTATTCCAAAGGACAACTTTGTTTTCCAGCCCACAAATGACTCGTATGAAATAAAGAATGTTAAAATCGAACGCAATCAAAATGTAAACGTTAAATATGGAATAGAAAGGTAAATTATTTCCTATGTAAAAACAAGTAAAAACGATCAAATAAAAAGCCAAAACCAACGCTATGCAAATCCGATTCCAAGTAATGATATTGCTAAAATTGGTTTCATTGTTGATAAATCTGTGCACTTTTTGAAAAGTGAGAAGACTCCGGACGTTGTTTTTGGAATGAGTGATTCCAATTACGAAATTCATGAAAAATCCGAAACAGCAAGAGCTGCAGCGATAAAAAGACATAAAATACATAAAAGGTGTATATCCTAGACTTTCAATGTTCACAACCACTAAATAATTGTTGAGAATGAATAAAAATATGAATACTAGGTTTCCTATCATTGAAAAAAAATTTGAGAAGAGACTATTTGATGTAATAATATTATCTTTGATACAATACTTAGGACAGAACATGATATATTGCATCAGATTCAAAGGCAAGAACATCGACTGCACATCTTTGTCCACCTTAATGTCTAAGTCGAGTTTCTCAGGATAATATTTTCTGATGTTTCTAAATGTCTTCATTTTCTCAACTGGAATTGTAGCTTTCCGACACGAGTGATACCATAATCGATGTTGATTGTATTGACTATCCACATCAATTTCGTTAAGGTAGTTATTATGCGCAGTATTTATGAATACATTAATACTTGGTTTCATCATCGTATCAATAATTAACTAGCTTTTACTTGCGGCTTCACCTGCTTGATGGCTGGTAAAAATTCCAAAGGAACGTACAGCTTGGATTAAAAGTAGCCTTAGTTTTAATTAAAATTATAAATGATCTGTGTGCCAAATGTAATGTAATGAAACCTTGATCGCTATTCGAGTAAGCCTTACTAAACCAGGTTGACATTGCATTTTCAATCAATTATAATACTTAATTTCTGAAATATTTCACAAAAATAAAATTGTTGAAAAAAGTAAAACTGTTGACGATTAGTACTGACTTAAAACACAGTAGGTTAAATTTTGTCCTTGTGGTGTCGGGTAAAAGAATAGTTCCACCCTATTTATTTCTGTGGGTGTTTTTAAACCGTGACTAGGGGAATTAATAGAGAATGGGCGGCAGCGTACTCTAAACATTTTTAAAACCATATTGCGAATATCAATCTGCCTGCCAAGCGTGGCGATTATAGCAACGCCCAAATAATAAATATCAAAAGCAATTGCCTGGTAGCCCGGTTTCCCTTGGCTACGGAATGGTTGGGTAATCTGAAGGCCGACGAAAGAGTAGGACTCAATAATACCAATAATGAAATCCGGAAACTTGCTTTATTTCATGGAGGGTGACCAGCATTCCAAAAGTTTTGGCGGCCTTATCGTACATAAGTCCCTCGTAAGTCACGTGATCGATAGTGTGTCAACCAGGGTGGATTTTCTTTTACTGAAAAATCCAAAGCGATTTTTTGACGGTCCTATATGTTTACGCCCCAACCTCGTCTTATTCTGACGATAGAAAGTAGACCATGTATGAGGATATTTCCAGAGCTATGCATTGTTATAAAACTCACTTCACCATTATCATGAGGGAATTTGGGAGTTGGAAGTCGAAACAACCGGGGTACAACCAGTTATATGGATATGGGAGGGACTTTTTATGATGAAGTCCTTCCTGGCAAAGCCCAGATGGTGCAATAAAATATGATACTGACATCAATATATTTGTCGGCAAAAAAGCAGACATTAAATGGAGTCTCTGTGGTTTGTTAAAACTAACAATACGGTCGATTCTAAGATCTGCAAAACTCGTCGTACAAATAAAAAATTAAAGATCTCTGATCCCACTTTGCAGCTTATGAAGAAGAGGCACGGGATGATCTTATAATTATTTAGTTTTTTTTTTTGTATAAATTAATACCTATATAGAAATTATTATGTGAATAAAATGACACAAATCTATAGTTACGATTTCAGGCAGCCAATAATAGAAGAAACAGTTGAAGTAAAATGTTATACTCATAGGAAATTCTTAGACTACCTTTATTTAAGGCTACCAAATAGGTACTGCGTAAATATAAGAACATAAATATTAATGTCACAATTAAACGTGTATTCATGTGCGAAAAGGTGTGAGATGAGACTATTTTGAGTTATAAACTTACCGTTGATGCGATATTTAGTACAGAACGTGATAATATTTTAATGCCTCAAATCAAAGGCAACAGGCTGGACAATTTTGTCCCCCTTATTGTTCAGTCATCTATCTCATTTTTTTTCCAATATCATTACAAACGGTAATAATGACGATCACAATATTATAACAATAATCATTTAATGACATCTGAATTACAAAAACGCAAACTGCAGCAAGACAGCTCCATAGTTAGTAATAAGACCTAACATATTTAATTGTAACGCAGCGTCCACGTAGAAAAAGCCTCCCCACACACATATCTTGTTGAATGATGCTCGATGTAAGCGCAGAATGTTCTTGCATAGCTTTTTTTCATAATCTGCAATAAAAAAGTTGCTCGAATTGTATTATATGCCACAAGCAAGGAATTTGCCTCGTAAACTTGGACTATATAGATGAACATTTTGAAGTTAAACTGGCCTTAGAAAGTCCATAATGTCTCATAGAACGTAGATATTTAATTTAAATAAAATGAAATCATTATTTTCATAGATTGTAGATAAATCTTAGATAAATCCTAATCTCATTTTATACACACAAAAAATGTTCAAAAACCATATCCTCGCTTAAAAGATGTGCAAATATCTATTAAACTAAAATATACACATACCTACTTAATTTTATACGTTCCTCACATGGAGGTAGGCGAAAACTACAGAGCATATCCGATTGTACAGACGCCAACACATCAAGCTACTACAATCTGTCAGATTTCTTTGATAGATTTTCGACTTTATTTCTAGAGCATTAGGTTCAAGGTTCATTGGGAAAAATTGACAGTTTCGGGTAGCTTGACCTGGTGGCGTCTGTACATTATATGTATATACGGTTGTTGATTGTACAATCACACCAAGAAATATTTCTTATTGTTACGAGCTGGGGTTCGGGATAAATTAATTGAAACGAATTTTACCGAAACTCACAAAAAAAAACTGTTTAATTAAAAACGCAACAACAAGAACCGTCACAAGGAATAACTTGTCTTGCTTGTACTGTATCACTTGAATCGTATTCGATCGCATTCGTAACCGAACTGCTCGTCGGTTTTTGTTTTTGTAGGACATCTCGTAGTTTTTTATTTTTATTTTTCATTTTATTTATTAGGGACAAAAAACAGTTACATGCTAAGAGCAATACCAAAAATCCTTAACTTAGAATTACAAACATGTAACCTACACCATTGTCCACATATTAATATAAAGAATAAGAAGTGAAAGACAAAACGTATACAAAGAAAAATATGTGTGTGATAGCTATAACATAACATACATGAATTTAAACTAGCCTCCATTAATATTACATCATTTTAGGCAGTATATCTATAGCCTTTTTCTTGCAAAGTTGGTTTGAGAGACTAAATATGTCCAATTCCATAAAGTTAATGTTGTATGCCTCTACAAGGCGACGAAGGGGCGCCCGTTCCCCGGCGTTGGTTTTGCACATGTCTGTGTGGAACAGTCGAGGCACGCGCACCCCCCTTTGGATAACAGTTCTAGGCACTATGTAGCGTAATTTATTTACTAGGTGAGGACAATCGAACCTATTATTACATAAGCCATGCAGTGTCATTTTTACACAGTAAGCGTGAAGCCTATCGAGATCGTCTTGCAGAAGTTTGCAGTCCTGCGTTCCACCTAGTTAACCTGAAAGATTTTTACTACTTAAACGGATTGTAGTCCAGCGAGTTCTAAAAAGTTACCGTTTTAGGCCTCCAGCCGGGGCTTATTATACTTAAAACTAAAGCGAAAGCTCTAAGGGTTACCCCGAGGGGGGTACAAACCTCGGCTTAGGCAATCACTGGTGGGGGGACAGCAAGGGACTGGCTGGATCTGGACTGCTCGTCGGCCCGACAATCCACTATTTATATCCAGAGCAGAACATTCGCGAATATTCGACACTGTGCCACAGTTCACAAGTAGCTTCCAGGAACTTCCACAAACAACTGTTTACTGTTAAATCCCAATGTTCGACAATAGATGGCGGTAGCGTCTACGTACAATTTCGTGTAGTACTTACTACTTGATAAGAGATGGCGTTAGCGTGTCGTTTCTAGTAGTTTCGAAACTGCCCTCTCCGGAGATGGAGTTAGCGTGACGTTTCTAGACTTCACGATCTACGTAACATTATATTAATCCATTACGAACACAAATTTTATTTTTAACCAAATATTTGTTAATAGTTTATATTGACTGAGATCACTGATGATTTTATTTTTTATAACTTAATGTAAAGCTATAATGATCAAATAATACTTTAACGATTCGTTACTTCTTTCTATATTATTAGGTAACATATAAAATATTTAAGAACCCATACATAATGGACTTGTTAAACATAACCGTTTTATGGCATTTGCTCGAATTGTACTGGCACGCCTCCTGGTACATGTTTGCGTTTCATATTTATTTATTTTAATTCTGACATAAAGTTCATAAATCTACAGCGATGGGCATGGCTATATTATTTATATACATAAAATGTGGTTTGTAATAAAGCATAGAAAATTTACCTGAACATGCTGACTTTGAAATAAGTGCGCAAGTATCTTGAACACTTTGAACAGCTATATAGAATTTTTCGCATTGACGGATCAACAATGTTCTACTGATGGAATTCTTCATGATCCAAAAGAAACATATCAGTGACGCAAGGCCTGATTGAGTCTGAAATAAAATAAAGGCACTGATCAGAAAGGTGTGAATGATTTGTTGCCAAATAAATTCAATACAACACGCTTGTAGGGTGCGATGGTTCCAACAAAATGTATCAGAGTGATATATTAGGATATTTGCAATACGGTACGGCCAACCCAAATGTGCATCAAACTTATGGGTGAAAACTATTTACTTACCAAATTGTCATATAACATGCCAATTTTCATAATATCAATTATTATTTGAATACTAATTAGACTGTGGATAAAATCATCTACAACGTAATAGAGTATCTGAAAGAGTCAAACATAATGAGAGTAGTAATTTTTAGATAAGTGTAACAACAAAGGTTCTCTGCGTTCCGCCTATTGTTGTCGCTTCCACACTACGTCTTTTGATTTGTAATCTTTATTGACTCATCTGCTCTAACAGCCATCGATTCTTTGACGGATATATCCAGCCCAGTACTGATTCACCTTTACTAATAATTTTCTGGACAATTTCGTTACATATTCAATACTTCAACTTTTCTCAGCTACCTTGATTTCTTCATTTCGTTAATCATGAAATTTAGTTTTAATAATACCATCCTTTTAACTATCTTTCAAGTAAGAGCATTTCAAAAATCATACTAAAGTACTCACAATATGCTTAAAACTATCTTTATAAATATTATAGCATTCTATTATATCTATATATGTTTGAAACAGTATTCTGGTATAATTTTTTCCGTGCGAGCCTCCTATTTCTGCTTGAGTATTGAAATATTGATTATTCCACAGAGCAACTTTGTTTTCCAGACCACAAATGACTCGTATGCAATAAATAACATTAAAATCGAAAGCAATCATAATGTAGACGGTAAATATGGAATAGAATGGTATTTCACTTTCTGTGTGCAAAAAAGTTAAAAGTATCAAATAAAAAGCCAAAACTAATGCTACAAAAATCCAATTCCAAGTAATGATAACGTTAAAACTGTTTTCATTGTGGATTAATCTGTGGACTTTTTGAAAAGTGAGAACGCTCTGAACGTTTTTTTTGGAATGAATGATTCCGATTACGAAATGCATTGCAATTCCGAAACTGCAAGCGCTACAGCGATAAAAAGAAACGAAATACATAAAAGGAGTATATCCTAGACTTTGAAAGTTCATGACCACCCAATAATGGTTGAGAATGAATAAAAATATGAATACTAGGTTTCCTATCATCGAAACAAAATTTGAGAAGAGACTATTTGATGTAATAATATTATCTTTGATACAATATTTAGGACAGAACATGATATATTGCATCAGATTCAAAGGCAAGAACATCGACTGCACATCTTTGTCCACATTATTGTCTAAGTCGAGTTTCCCAGGATAATATTTTCTGATGTTTCTAAATATCTTCATTTTAACAACTTGAACTGTTACTTGCCGGCACACAAGTGATACCATAATCGATGTTGATTGTATTGACTATCCACATCAATTTCGTTAAGGTAGTTATTATGCGCAGTATTTATGAGTACATTGATACTTGGCTTCATCATCGCATCAATAATTAACTAGCTTTTACTTGCGGCTTCGCCTGCATGATGGCCGGTTAAATTTCCACAGGCACGTACAGCCTGGATTAAAATTACCCTTTACTTCAATATAGGTTATAAACGATCTGTTGCCAAATGTGATGTAAAGGAGCCTTGGTCGACTTCCAGGATTTTTCTGAAAGCCTTGGAATACCCCTCCACTCCTCTAGAAAATGTCGTTCCTTATAGTACGACACTATGTGCTATCTACTGTTTTCGGGGGGCTTTTATATAGGGTGCAAATCAGCTTTGCTATTCTGTGTATTTTATATAAAACATTGCTAAGGCACTCCTACCATAGCGATG
Source organism: Aporophyla lueneburgensis (assembly GCA_932294355.1). Lineage (NCBI taxonomy): Eukaryota > Metazoa > Arthropoda > Insecta > Lepidoptera > Noctuidae > Aporophyla > Aporophyla lueneburgensis. The sequence continues at coordinate 12,221,471 of OW028735.1, forward strand.
TTTTTTATAAAATACACACATAATCTTTCCAAATTCCTAGACAACCAGTTTACTTCAGCCACTCAAACCTATAATCCAATATCTGAGTTTCCATATCGTGCAATAGTTAGGACTATGGATTGTCCATGGGTGCACTTGTATTACTATGCAACAACAACACAAAAACAACTGCCAACGGCGGCGGTTGCTTGACAACGGTCTCTGTTCGCACTCGAACAGAGACCGTTGTCGGTTTGTGCCTCATTTAATTAAAAACATCTTTGCGAGTGATTTTCGGCTTCACATACGTCTTCCAAAGATTTCCCAGGGTTCCGAGAAAGTTGACCGTTATAAGTAAATAAAAGGTTTATTAACTTTACCAGAATTATTTTATTTTTCTGTAGTTGACTGACTCATAAAGCATAGTTGAAATCGACAATAAAGAAACAGTAACTAAGAAATTGCATGAAAAGAGACATCTAACTATAAATTATAATATGTGAACACGACAACATAAACACCATAACAATCGCATTTCTAACTATGGTTAAAAGTGGTTAAATTGTATCGTTGATGATTTTTGAACTTTATCAAAATTTTGGTCTTTGGTTTACATTTAAAGTTCAATCACGAAATTCATTTTGAATAAGAAAAAGTAAAAGTCTGTTTTTATTTAAAGCTACTAAAATAATGATTCTTTGAGAAAAAATAAGTCTAGTATCCCATCATCAAAAAAAGTTTGAGATAAGGCATATCGAGTCATAAAATTATCTCGTACGATATTTAAAACAAAACATGATATATCATGTCCTGCCCTGACCTATCACGCAGTATACTGCACTTCTACTCCCTGACTACTAAATACATTTTAAAGGACGTTTTGTACTCCGTATTATCCACGGACATAAGATTAGTTTAGAGCCCACACTAAGAAAAAATTACAAAACGATTTAACAATTGTTATGACGGATCACCTACTTTCAGACGGGCCTGTTTCTTCATTGGCGGATTTTGAGAGTAGTTCTTCAGATTCAAAGACAAAGAGACTTCACATCTTTTTCCACTTTATTGTTTATATCGACACTCACAGGATATGTTTTAAAAATATATTACAACAAATATAAATATTGACGATCACTACATCAATTTGAATTAATTCTGAATTACAAAAATGCAAATTGTAGCAAGACAGCAGCGTAGTTAGTCATAAGACCAATCAGATTTACTTGTAAAGCTGCGTCTGCATAGAATAAGCCTCCCCACATACATATTTTGCAGAATGATGCTCGATGCAAGCGCTGAACGTTCTTGCATAGCTTTTTTTCATGATCTGTAAAAATTTGCATTAATTTTATTATTTACCACAAATAAGGAACTTGCATCGTGAAATGGGGCTGCATAGATTAAAACTTTGAACTTAAACTAGCCTGACAAAGTCTGTTGTGTCTGACATGTAAATACAAAGTCGTTTCTAGAGTCAAAATATAAATTTAGTAAAGCATAGAAAAATAACCTGGGCATGGTGATTTTAAAATAAGTGCGCAAGTGTCTTGAACATTTTGAATTGCAATGTAGAATTTCTCACATTGTTGGAACAACATTCTTCTACTAATGAAACTTTTCATCATCCAAAAAAATATTATCAGCGACGCCAAAGTTGACCGAGCCTATAGTAAAATAAATAAATGATGTACGGATTAAAAAAGTAATGCATGACTTGGTGCACATTAAAACTAAGCGATCTGTATAGAATGAGTCCTCGTGAGTCCCTTATAAAAAATTCAAAGAAATTGAAATAAGAATATATAAACACATAGTTGTTTATTTATATTAAAGAAAATATTTTGAGTGCTTATAAAACTCTTAGGACTTTTCAAAATAAGAAGTGTTTTATTTTTAAATATAAATGCTATATTTAATGATGAAATTGTGATACCCAAAATTAGAAAAACATAAACTAGCAAGACAAAATATTATTTAATCAAATCAAACCAAATCAAAATCTTTTTATTTCACATAAACTTACACGGGCACTTATGAAACGTCAGAAGCTAGGTGCACGGTTCCAAATTGTAGATTCCTATGGAGAAGAGCCGGCAAGAAACTCCACGGTTACTCTTTTAAAAATAATTGGTTTTTACAATTGTTTCTAATTACAGTGTTAATAGGTATGAGAGGACGGTGCAGGCTCAGGGTGCAGGCCTGTCAACAAGTACCAAGTACTGAATAAGATTGAAAATTGTCTACAGTCTACAAGGCCTACAACGTCCTCACATTCACAAAGTAAAAGAGTATAACATAATCTACATAAATAATAGTATTTCATAAATAAGACATATTACACTATTTAAACTAAATGTCATTATTGCCATGACAATATTGGTTGTCATGGCAATAACGACATTTAGTTTAAAGAGTATAATTTAGAATTGTAAGTATATAAGGTGTATCTATACATACAGAAGAGGTGGTAAAGAAGCTATAGAAGCAAAAATATTTTTTTTTATCTAAGCGTTTTTGAATTTTCGTAATTATTATAATTTTAAAACTGCTTGAGACCTTTTGCATAAAACGTTTACTCCAAATTCTATGAATGGCCCGCCTGACGCTGCGAGGGCGACGACCGGATGGCACGAGCATGGCCGCGGTGTCTCGGGCCGTAAAAAATAAGGAGCCAGTATTTCTTATGTGCGTCAAATAATTTATAAAAATTTATTTAAAAACATATATATTTAGAAATTCTTTTTTTTTCATTGCTGTAGCTTCTTTACCACCTACAGGTGCACCTCTTAACATATTTCGTATATGAATAGATACACCTTATATAATGTCAAAAAAAAGTAAATGTCAATGAAGAATGTAAAAAAAACTTAAATACAAAATGTACATCGTCATTTGGGAGCAATTAATAGACACTGGTCAAACGTAGAGTATCTTGCTGGCTCTTCTTTATAGGAAACCACCAATTGGAACTGTGCACCTAACTTCTGGGCTTTCATATGTGTCCTACATGGACATGGGTTAATGTGTTAAAATATTTTGATTTCAATTTTGAAGCGGATATTACAGCCGCAGTTTTGCAGTGATCCGCAAAATAATGCGTTTCATTACGGCTGGCTTGTAATGTGCGATAGTACATATAAAATGTATGAAAGTGATGTTGGGTTTTTGCAATGCGGGCCGCATTCTCAAATGTGCGTCAGCCTTTAGAGTGTAAAACTATTTACTCACCAAGTGATCATACAACATGCCCATTTTCATCACATCAATCATTACTTGAATACTCACTAGAGTGTGAATAAATTCTTCTATAATGTAATAAAGTATCTGAAAGAGTCAAAACTAAATTAATTAATAAAATTTTTGGTAAGAATACCGCAACAACGGTTTCCGGTCTTCCGAATATTTTTGTCACTTCTAAACTTCGTGTGCTGATTTGTAATATCTTTACTGACTCATTTGCTCCAACGACAATCGACGATCCATCGACAGACATAGTCAGCCAGCTAAATTTCATTGGTTCTTTTCTTGTTTAAGTTGAACTAAATCAAGGTAGCCTAGAGGTAGAGGATACAATCCCGGGATCCCGAGATTCGGGATCCCGGGATCCCGACCGTTTTCTGGCCCCAAAAATCTCGGGACTGTACTTGGCTAATCTCGGGACTTTCGGGATTGCCACAAACAAGTCTAATTTGTATTCCGTAGTCCGTTGCGCCTTGACAATAACCTTGCCTAGATTATATGAATAGCATTTATTACTTATCGACAAAAAACAACCCTTAGATACGCCGTCGTACGATACCTACCTACTTTACACAGTAGACACTAAACAGGTACAGTCCTAATATACATATGTTTGTCGTAGAACTTAGAAGGGACTTAAAGGAAAAGTTACGGCTGGAAATTAACAAGAGTATGAAATCCCCAGATCCTCAAGTACAAGTATAAAATGAATTGGGGTTGGCAAATATTGTAGTTTTAGACGTGAAATGATCCTGTTAAAAAATGGAGGAGTTCGTGGATATTACTTCGAAACAGCATATAAGTATTCACACGTATTGTCTATTCCTCCAACCAGCGTAGAACCTGAGCGAGTGTTTTCAGCTGCTGCTTATATTGGCAATAAACTACGAAGCAGGCTTGGAAGTCAAAGATTGGATGCTTTGATATTTTTCTGCAATTATATTTTCGAATTTTTTTTTGTGTTCTCTTTTTCATTTCTTGCAGAGTATAGTTTTTTTTTTTGTTTTGTCTTATCTTTTCTTATTATATTGTGATTTTTGTTGTGCAAAGACATTAAAAAGATTTTTTAAAATTATTTTAGTTGTTTTTTAATTTTAGCCCAATTAGAAACCACATAGTCTAATCCCGGGATCCCGGGATTACGCTTCATAAATCCCGTAATCCCGGGATTGAAAAACTTGCTCGGGATTGTATCCTCTACCTAGAGGTTACATACTATATCGTACAATATTAGATTAAATAATACTAAAGTACTTACAACCTGCTTAATACTATCTTTATAAATATCATAACACTCTGTTATTTCAAAGTATGCCTGAATTACTCTTGTGCTATAATTTTCTCCATGCGAGCTTCGTATTTCATGAAAATTGAAATATTGCATATTCCACAGGACAACTTTGTGTTCCAAAAAACCAATGACTCGGATGACATAAAAAATATTGAAATCGAAAGCAATCAGGCAATATATACACAATATGGAATAGAAAGAAAAACCATTACGTATATACGAAAAAATAAAATCAATAAAATAAAAACCAAAAACCATTAGTACGGAAATCCAATTCCAAATAATGATGTCGTTAAAACTTATTTTATTGTTGATGAATCCGTGCACTTTTTGCAAAGTTAAGATAAACTGCATGTTGTTTTTGGAATGTATAATATCAACAACGAAATTGATTGCGAATCCAGAAGAATAATAAATGCAGCGATAAATATACACAATATTCATAAAAGGAGTTTTTCCTACATTTTCGGAGTTCATCACCAAATAAGTGTTGAGAATGAATAAGCATATAAAGACAAGGTTCGCAACCATCGAAACAAAATTTGAAAAGAAGCTATTTGCGGTTATAACATTATCTTTGATACGGTATTTAGGAGAGAACATGATATATTGCATCAGATTCAAAGGTAAGAGCATTGACTGCACATCTTTGTCGACATTATTTTCTATGTTGAGCTTCACAGCATAAGTTTTTATATTTTTTCTAAATATCTTCATTTTGGTACACTTAAACAGTAGCTGACGGACGCACAACTGATACAATAATTGATGTTAGACTAATGAAATATTCACGTTTTCATTAAAGGTTATTATAATGAGAAATATTTATGTATGTACTCGTATTAATCACTAGTTTCTGCCCACGACTTCACAACCGAGAAAAGCGACCCCTTGACGTAGATTAGACTCCACAAAACGTGTGAGTTGTGTACAACTCGCACGTCAGTCTTCGTCTTATCCGAATTCATGCCGAGCCTATCCCGCCGAGAGGGTCCATTTAGTTATTAATCCAACTGTTCCAGCATCTCTGTTATTATAGCGATGTCATCGGCAACGGGAAGGGTTAAGATGTACTCGCTGTTCACGTTAATGGACAGGGCTGGGTGTCCATTTCAGTCCAGCATCTCGAAAATATCATCCGATGCATTGGTAAACCATTTCGGGGATATCGGGTTCCCCTGTCTCTCCCGTCTAAGCAATTCGATGGGGTCGATTTTTCGACCGCGGATCTGGACAGTCATCGTGGCAGCGTTATACAAGCATCTCAACACTTCGATGTAACGCCAGTCAATTCAACATCGTTGCAGAGACAAAACTGTCCATATGTTGATGGACTCGAAGGCTTTATCGTAATCCACAAATGCTATGCACAGTGGCTGGTTGTACTCGTCAGTCTTCTATTCAGTTTACAAAACCGTATAGATGTGGTCTACGGTACTAAAGCCTTTTCGAAAACCGGCATGTTCTGGTGGCTCGAACTCGTCAAGTCCCCTGGCGAGACGGTTCGTGACGACTCTCGAGAATACTTTGTACACGTGGCTTTGAAGTGAGATGGGTTTATAGTTCTTCAGCCAGTTGCCAGCCTTCAGTTGCATATGGACAACTGAAGGAACACGAGAAGGTTTTAGTCAGTAATAGTCTGACACGCCTTTCCGCTCTACTCAGAGCCAAGACGTAATTTGACGAATGCTCACCTACAATAAAAAGGACTGTGCATCTTTGTCCACCTTATTGTTTAAGTCAACTTTTCCAGGACTAGCGTTTCTAATATTTCTAAACGTCCTCATTTTTCTCGACTAAAAAAGTAGTCTTTGGGAATACAAGTGATACAAAAATCGATGTTTCATGTATTAACTATTCAAATCGAATTCATTATTAGAAATTATCATTATGGAAACCATCAATACTTGGACAAATGATTTATATTCATCGGTTTCTTGTTGACCGTTAAGGGGCGGCAGAGCGAAATCATTCAAAACAGTCGTCACTGTTAAAGTAATACAATAAATACTTTTACCACAATTACCATAAAAAATATGTAATAAACACCGCAATGAATGTATTAACCGATTATAGTTGGCAAAAACTACAAATATTGTATAGTTTAATAAAAAAAAATTCGTAAAGTTGAACAAAAATCTTAAAAACGCATGCTCGGGTTTAGTTGAATTTTGTTAGTAAACTGTTAATTTTTTTCACTAACTTGGATTAATATTAATTTCTTATTATCATACTACAATTTATTGTTTTTAAATTTTCGAAATGTCACTTATTTATTTTATTATTTATTTTTGTTTTGATTCCCACCCTGTTTTGAGTCATACGCAACGTGCACGAGTCGAAAATTCAGTCGTCCACGAGAGCTCGGAGAGTGGTCACGTCGCATCGTGGAGCGAAGCGCCGGTAACGATAATTCGCGATCTATTGTGTACGTATACGTTGCCGCAAAGAGTGAAAAAGGGTTAGTCACATTTGTGTTTTTTTGAGTATGACTTGTATTTATTAGGCATAAGTAAATTTTACTTTTGTTGTATTTTTTTGTGCTTCCATATTACTATAACATTTTTCTTAAATATTTGTTTTAGTAAATATGGGAAAGCGTAAGGACAGCTATTGTAAGAAAAAAGTTGGCGCTCATTTCCGTAAAAACGCCGTTATCATAAAATGTACGTATTTATAATTTATGATATTAGTTCCAGCTATTTTTTTTTCTCTATTATTTGATATGAGTGTCGTGGCTTTTGGGGGTGGCGTTTGCAAATCTGGCATTCAATTTGAAACCCAAAATGGCGGATGTAGCTTTTTCTCAAATGTTCGATATGGGTGTCGTGTAATGGGCTTTGGGGTGGCGATTGCAGATCTGGCATTCATTTTAAAATTCGAGATAGCGGATCTAACTTCAACTCTTCCGTTATACTCTATATATTATATATACCTATAATTTTCGCATGTTTTTGTAAATTTAGCAAGGTTTCTATTACATTAGGTAATTATACATTTTTATCACATACTGGTTTTTATTATTACAATACCTACCATTTACCCATCTACCCTGCCTACCTACTTTACCGAATGAAATTCCCGGGCGTACAAGTAAAACTCATAATGCCAAAATTTCATAGCAATCGGATGAGTAGTAACTGATAATGTAGGTAATTTCCTATATTGTACTATATTTATACCTACATTATCCGCTCTATAAACTATAAACGTTAATTTTTATATAATACAGATTATTAGATTTAATTTCTGGATTTATGTAGGTACCTACCTAAAATCATCGAAATAATCAATATACGTATTTTCAAGTCACTCAACACAACGAATCAAATTTTAAAAATCCTAGGTTACCACCTTTTGTCGTGCAACTGCATGCGGGCTTCGAGCAAACTTGTCAATGTGTGCGTGACGACGCATACGACTAGCGCGCTGCAGTAAATACCTATTTGCCGCGCGCCTTGTACGGTCGGCGCAGTCTTAAACGGGCTTAGGGTTAACGGCCTGACACTTTGCAACCTACACGTTGTAGTCAGTGATATTTCAGAAGTCACTCTGGTTGCGTTTTTGGGCACAAAACATGAGATAAGGAGGTGGCACATTATTTGTGGCTCACCTCCAATTTCTCGAGATAGTTCCAATTAACCCGAATCAAGTGGCATTTTTTCACTTGGACTGGAGTTAATTTGTTACTTTTATGAGGTGAGCTACATAAATTATCAATACATGGTAATAAATAATTGTGTGCGGTGAGCAATTCCTGGTGATACTGGCGACCCTCCCTCCTCCCCCATTTTGGAAGAGACCTATATTCAGCAGAGGACGCTTTGAAAATAATAATACTAAATATGCAAAAAATCTATTTATTAAGGCCAACCTTATAAAAAAATGCAAACTGTTACAACACAACAGTATACTTAGTAAGAAACTTAACAATTTTAATTGTAACGCAGCGGCTACGTACCACAGACACGTATCTTCCTGAATGATGCTCAAAAAAATAAAAATACTTATTGATGATAAAATGACGATACTGACTACCCTCGACAAGAATTTATTGAGACTAAGATTACAAAAATGCAAACTGAAGCAAAACAACTGCATAATTAGTAAGAAAGCTCATTAGACTTATTTGTAATGCAGCGTCTACATTGAATAAGCCACACACACGTATTTTGCTGAATGATGCTCGATGTAAGCGCAGTACGTTCTTGCAAAGCCTCTTCTCATCATCTGTCAAAAATTGCAATGAGAACATTAATTTGTTGTATTATTTTACATGAAACCTCAGTAGGTACAGACTGCTCCAACAATTACCAACAAACCATGTTTTTTGACGAGACAATAACGAAATAATTGTTGTGATATAGACTACTGGTGGAACTTGAATAATGCACGGAACTAAAAGAAGATATTAAAAAAGAAGTAACGAACCCGAGCAATTAGACTTCAGTATAAGTGAACAAGTATCTTGAACACTTTGAATAGCTAAGTAGAATTTCTCGCATTGTTGTATTAATATTAATTGCCACATCGCATTCTTTATCAACCAGCTTAAAACGCACAACGACCGTATAACTGTTTCATCCTGAAACAAAATAGTTTCATTTTCTATCATTATAAACTGATTAAAGAGACGTTATCAAATAAGAGTAGAGAGTATGAAATTTTTACTCACCATGTCATTTATAATTTTTCCTTTTTTATACGTATCTATTGCCACTTGAATGTAACACAGAGAATTAAAGCATTCACAAATGTTGAATAGTATCTGAAACATTAAAAAAATGAAGTATAGTGCTCAGATTTGTACGGGCAGAAACTATTATGTATAGTAAAAGGGTATTTATTTTAGCTTCTGCCCGCAACTTCGTCCGCGTCAAATATTTGCTCCCCGGACCCTTCCCGTCGTATCGCAGCCTGCCAGATTTCTTCCATTTTTTTTGTTGCTGCTCCGCTGCTTTTGATTGTAGCGTGATGTTACATAGCCTTTGGACTTCCTCAATAAATAGGCTACCCGACTCAAAAATAATTTTTCAATTCGAACCAGTAGTTCCTGAGATTAGCGCGTTCCACCCCCCACTTTAGGGAAGTGGGGGGTTAGAAAGAGTCAAAAAGTAGCCTATGTCACTTTCCATTCCTTCAACTATCTCTGCTTAAAAAATCACGTCAATTCGTTGCTCCGTTTTGCCGTGAAAGACGGACAAACAGACACACACACTTACAATAATTATCTGCATGATTGCCCATAATTTTTTAATAACAGTTTTCTTGCTTTCTTCATGTAAATAAAGTTGGTTAACGAAGCAGTTTATTTAGAATTCAACGACACTTGTAAGAACGGGTTTTCTACCGGCCATCAGAAGCTCAGCCGTGATTCCCTCATCGCCTGGTGCATTGTTCAGTTCACTTGTGTTGTGTGTGATATTACATTGTTGTGTGTTTAGTTTACTTCATCTTGGTGCTACGTGACTTATTCCAAATAACAATAATGAACTGTTATACTTATTACACAATAAAATTTCCATGGATAGACATTAACAAAATAAATAATATGCACTTAGGTAGGAAAGTACTTACGAATGGCTGAGAACAAGTTTTATGAATGTTATAACACTCTAATATTTTAACGTAAGCCTGAAATACATATTTACGATTATTTTCTTCATTCGTGTTTCCCAATTCTTGCGAAGTTAATACTTGAATATTCCAAAGGATGACTTTATTTTTTAACATTTGAATGACTCGCAAGGCATTTACTATATTGATATCAAAAATAGCTATCATGTAGGAAACATATGCAGCATGAAAAGGAATACTTAATTGAACCACAAAATATGGGACAACAATGACATAAAACCCAAGCGCAATTATCCCAATAACCCAATTCCAGATTATAATGTTGTTAAAACTTTTTTTGTTGTTGACGAATCTGTGCACTTTTTGGAAAAATAGGACAAATTGAACATTGTTTTCGGTGTGGATGAGTCCGATTACGAAATTCATAGCATAACCGATACAATAGAAGAAACAGCTGAAATAAAAAGTAATATACTCAAAGGAAACTCTTAAACAACCTATATTTAAGGCTATCAAATAGATACTGAGTAAATATAAGAATATAAATATGAATGTCGCAATCAAAGATATAACGTTTGACAGGAGGTTATTTTGAGTTATAATATTATCTTTAATACGATATTTAGGACAGAACATTAAATGTTGCAACAGATTCAAAGGCAAGAGCATAGATTGGACATCTTTGTCCACCTTATTATCAAAGTAAAGGTTCACAGGATATGTTTTAATGATATTTCTAAATGTCTTCATTTTTCACAACTAAACAGTAGCTTTTCGTCACTCAAGTGAAACGATTATCGATTTAAAATAAATTGACAATTCACAACAAATTCATTATGTTAATTAAAATAAATAAATGAGTTTAGTAGTACATTTCATTAATCTTCTTTTTGTTATCGATGGTACAATCTGTTAGATTTTATGGTTCTGTAACTTTTACTGCTTCAGATACGGCGTGGTTTTACAGTGAAGATCTTGATCTTGCTTGAAGATCTTGCTGCAGTTTTGGCAGGTGTATTTTGACTTAAATATGAAGTGTAATTTGAGTTGTATTTTATTTAGTCTTATATTACTACCCCGTTGGTCTCCTGGTGGCAAGCGCGACTGCTGGGCGTGGCAGTTTTCCATTAAAAATTTCTTCAAAACAGCCCAAAGTTTGGAAGTTCGCAGTGTGAAACCCCGAGCCTTGGAAAGCACGTTAAGCTGCTAAGGTCGAACGCCTGATCTCTCTCCGGTTGTTTCGGATTGCCGGATCTGCGCACACGCTTGTGCACTATAATAGCTCTCGCGCCGATGACTAGTCTCCGTTGAGATAAGCTGCCATGGCAGACATAAGATCTGGAGGACTCTATATTATACACAGTCTTACAACAAAAAATAAACTTAAGTCTATACTATTACTATAAAGCTGAAGTGTTTGTTTGGTTGAATGCGCTAATCCTATGAATTACTACAGTAGTCTAGTCGACAAGTTGAAAATGGTACAAAATAGAGATACTGCTCTTAAAATTATGTGCAATAGCTCATTGGATCCGGAATGACGTCTAGAAAAATGTGCCAAAAGCGTGTAGTAGCACATAAAAAAATGCAAAAGTTATAACCAATTAAAGATGAGAAAAAAAATGCCATTTCGTTTTTTGCCAATATTTCATAAACTCTTAATATTTAAGAAATTTTAAAAAAAGATTCTGAAAGAAGAAAAAAATTCCAATAAAAAACTTTGAACACCCGGAACTCTATCTCCATTATTTATAATTTTAATTTAACGCTGAAAATAGGTCTGCACGCGACATTTTTAGGTTGAGCGCGCGGTGTCAAAAGCGAGTTCGGCACATTAATTAATTTATTTATGGCATTGATTTTTTTTTAAATTTGTAAAAATTGTGGTGTGTTCTGAATACTATAAATAATTTATTCCAAACTTTTTTTAACTTGTATAATAATTTATACAAGTTAAAAAACTAAAAAAAATTTTCGAACTTCCGTCTTAATTGTAAGTGAAAAAAAATGTTTAAACAACTGTCGTAAAACAATTTTGCTTCGAAGAGCCTTTCTTACATACATACTTAACAAGATCGTGCCATAAAAGTTAGAAAAAATATTTATACTTTATTAAGAAAAAAAAATTTTTTTTTTTACAAGATTACTTGGATTTTTCAGTTTTTGTTCAAGTAAAAAAATGATTATAAACAAAGTAAAAGTATTTTTTTCTTTCCCGACTTCTTGTCGACTAGACTACAGCCCACGTTTCGAAAAAGGCTATAGGCTATATGACATCACGCTATGACGAATAAGACCGGAACATTAATGAAAAATGTTGCAAAAACGGGGAAAATTATTCCAATTAAAGCTTCCGTTGCATACGCTGCGTAAACGGTTGAACTAACGCAATTACGGAACAATCATGTATGATGGAAACATTCTTCTTAAAAAATTCTAAATTAAAGTCAGCGATAGCATGTCTATAATATTATGTTAAGGTTGGTTCACTATTACTTTTTTTTTGTTGTAATGAAATCTAAATCTACACTTCTACACTATATAAATACTATAGTAAGTATGGATAATACTATAAAACTGAACAGTTTGTTTGGTTAAACGTACTAATCTCAAGAACTACGTTCAGTGTCGAATAGTCCATTTGGTGAGGAAGGCTATATAATATATGACATTACTTCTCACGGGCAGGCGATTTGATGCGACGGGGAAGCAAGAAATTTACGAACAAAGTTGTGAGCAAAACCTAGTCTTAAATAAAAATAACGAATGTTCACAAAATATATTTATTTATCCCAAGATCACAAAAACGCTAACTGCGGTCGCACAATAGCATGATTAGAAAGAAAACTCATCAGACTCAATTGTAATACAGCATTTAAGTCGAAAAACCCACACATACGGATCTTACTGAATGACGCTCGAGGTAAACTCAGTTCGTTCTTGCATAGTTTTTCCTCGACATCTGTAGAAAAATTACAATATTTTGACAATATCATTTTCTTTGTTTAAAAAAATAAACAGTATGGTTCACATCTGATTATGGATCCGTATCATTGATCATCAATATTTTCTATACATAGCTCATGTTTTGACGAAAGAAATCTTAAGTTGCAACTGATTTTAGGTCTTGCAGGAAATCATTCACACAGTAATTTTTTTTTCATGCTGTAGATACATACTCACCATACAGTTCATCATTATGCCACTTTTAAACGTTTTATTATTAATCATTTATTTTCAAGTAACACAGTCTCATTAAGTTAAATATTAATACATACTCAGTCACATTAAATAATCAAATAAAAATACAGATAAATATACAAATTATTATAACAAAATTATTAAAACAAAATTATTAGAATAGAATTATTAGAACAAAATGATTAAAAGAAGATTATTAAAACAAAACGAACAATTAGGTACACAACAGACTTACTGCAGTGTTGCCTCTTTACCTGCGCTCAATGTGTAACCCACAGCAGTGGTTAATGTAGGCGCAATCGAGCCTTTGCGCGAGCGCGGCCAACATGCTGTTAGAGCTCCCCCACACTCGCCGAACCAACGAGGTGCCTCTCGAAAACAGTCTACGCGCGCCTCCGCAAACATTGTCGAGGCGCTGCAGCAACGGGGAAGACCCAAAAACATCCTCAACGCATTGTTAAACTGGACTCGAAGGGCACTGTACGATCTTTGCGTGTATCTAGACCATAGGCTGCATGTGTAAAATGAAGTACAGTAGGCTCTAAAGAGAGTAATTTTAAATTTAATTTATTGCCACTTGTGTATAACTCGGACAGTTAACAGTTATTTCTATCATATGGTACGAGTATTTGAAAATGAATATCTAAATAATATTACCTTTTAACAATTATAATATTAGAAATAGCTTTTCAGGGTTCAGAAATAGTGCCCAACTGTATCAGCTAATCAAGCTTTAGAAAATATCGTCCCGCAACTATGAGTTAAGGTGAATGTCCATTGGTCCGCACCTGCCTCAAAGCACAGGCGGCACACCACGTATTGAATAGATTTGCCGATGGCATGCGTCCACTGTTTCTGTATAATATCTCTTCTTTGCAAACTTGAGTATTACCGATGTTTCAGTTTATATAACTATATTTCATACTAGTGATCGCCCATTGGTCGAAATTCGACCGTATTTCATTTGAATAGAAATACATTAGTAAATGAAAAACAAATATAATAATAAATAAAAAATAATTATATGGTTATATTTGACATTCTGTGACACTATAGACAAATTGTTGACGCTGTACTACTGTGGAGAGGGTTCGCTGGCGGGATGGTGATGGCCAGGACCAGGACGTAGGTGTAATGTAATGAGTAAAGAATTCTTCTTCAGGACTCTCTTCTTTATTTTCTTAATACTTCTTAACTGCTGGATATGGAATGAATTATCACAGAAAGCTCTGTTTTTATAGAATTTTCACTATTATTTTTAATTAATTATGACAGTTCTAAATGTCATAATTATAACCAGCCTGTACAATCTAAGACCAGCCTGTACAATCGTGAGGCATACAACCTCTACAGTTTGCACACGACACTAAGTTTTGTATGGGAAACTTACTAATACCATACTTGACACTCCCCATAAAACCAGAAAAAATATTTCTTCCTAAACTAAATTCCTCTCGTCGCTAATAAAAATAATATTAAAGACAAATATTCTCGATATGATCATAGCTTTATAAAATGAAATAGGTTATTTATCTATAAAATTAATTTATTACCTATGGTTATACTTGACATTCAGTAAGACTATAGACACAAAATCAGGCTTACCAAGTTAGGGGTTTTCCCAAATTAAGGGGGTAAATTGGGGTAATTAGGGGGGGGGGGGGGTGGGGGGGTTGAGATTTTTTTAGGGGCGTTCCATTTTTGGGGGTATTCTTAGGGATTTTTTGCCATCTTACATATCATATTAGCGACTTCTAGTACGGTTCCTCGATACTAAGAATGCAGAGTGAATGATTAACAAATGTCGCGTAATAAATATAGACAAATATTACTACTGTGTGCCGGTCTATGACTGAACATTCGTTGGTTATTTTTAATATAATTTTTTAGCGGATTTTTTTAATAATTGGCAATTTTAGGGATTTTTAACTTAAGCTTTAGGGGTAAATATTTCTGGGTGTTGGTAACACTGCACAAAATAATAAAGACAGATTTTGACCATAAACAAAAGAATATCTATGCATGTGTGTATTAGATACACGGTAATGAACAGTAGTGTGTGTAACGTGTTATTTATTGAAAATAATGTATTTTAAAGCATAATTTAAAAAAATATTAGTATTCGTCACTTCTTCTCTGTATAAACTATAAGTGTGCGAAATTGCATACTCCTCCGTCCGCCCAATTTTCGTAAAAAGGGATCCAAAGTTTTCGCTTCACGTATTAATTTAAAGATATTTCTACTAATAGAACTAAAATTAAGCCCCATTGGTATACATTATTTTTTGGCGATTCCCACCTTAATTATAAGAACTAAAAAAAACCTGCTTTAGCAAGGGTTCATGCAACTAAATAAAAACATAATAATAAAAAAGAAAAATACTTTATTAGATAGACCGCTGCCATGTATGCCACATTTAGTAGTACATCAACTTTTACTTTATATCCGTGTTTACTCGGTTGGTGTTCACGTAAATGTTCATTCATATCGAATTAGTTCCAAAATTTTGTAATAGATGGCGTTGTTAGTTGAGCGCCGAATCCTGAATGGTGGTGTTATGATACTCCGGCGTTTAACTAGGTTGTTCAATGTTACCTTTGGACATTAACTCAGCACTCGGCCTGGCTGACGCGCGGCCCAGTTAAAAGAATGATTTGGTTGCATCTTACACGCATAGGACACATAGACTTTGTATAATAGTGTGTGTTAAGAAATAAGTAGTATATAAGCAGAACATTTTGTAAATAAATCAGATTTGAATTTTATATTCTTGTCTCATTACCCCTCACTGTGGCCAAGACACCTTTAGCCATCTCTGATCAGTCTCGTGAGTCTGCGGGACTGGCAGTGAGTGTACCCTTCCCGAACCTGGTATTCCTGTCTACTATCCGTCTGTAACCTTAGGTCGCATGGTGCAGACATCCTGAACTTATTTATATATTTATTTATCACACACTAGGTATATGGTAGGTTAGGGCTGTAGGGCTTATAGGGCTTAGGGTCGTAGGGACTGTTAGGCTTGTAGGTCTTCGTAGGTTCCTTTAACTTATCATATATTTTCATGTACCGTCACACCCTTGACAGTATTGCGGCCTTACGTGACGTTTGTTAAGGGTGGACGTACATTTTGGTCCTTCGAGCATTTGAATCACGCGGTCCCCTTGCCCACTGTAGGGATATACGTTGACAGACTGACACTTCGGAGAACTGAGGGCTGGTGTACTCAACAAAGCATCAGTTTTCAGTAATCTGAAGTACATTGTACTAGGGTATTCTGTCGGAAAGCCTCTCGTTGCGGATCGGTCACTGGCCTCCCACAAGCGGGTCTCACCAGCTGATTGAGAAGTCGCACGGATATAACAAGAGCGCAGATACCACTAGTACTGACTTAACTATTAGAGTAGGGTAGGGCATCAGGGAAGAAGAAAGAAGAGCACTATGGAGATACAGGAAGTTAACGAATTAATCAGGAGCCAGGAAGCGGATTACAACGAGATCAAAAGGGTATTGACAAACATAAAAAAGGACTCGCCCACAAGAAAAACAGAAAAATACATCAACGAAAGAAAGAAAACCTTAGACCAAGTTTTTCAGCGAGTTCAAGGAAACCACTTAAGACTACAGGAACAGGAGGTGTTATCAACTCATAAATATATTACTACAAACTACTTTGGCAACATTAAAAAATGTTACGACGAAGGGATAAAGTACCTTCAAGAGTGCGAAGAAAGGCTACAACATGTGCAAAGTGTCTATGAACCACGATTATTAGACGAAGATGAAGATAAGGACGGAGTCAGTAGCCCAAAACTGTTTATACAGCTATTCCGAATGTCGCAGATAGCTAAGAAAATAACTCAGGCTAAGGAATCCGTTATACAAAACAAGCCTATATGGCATTTACAAACACTACTACAAACTTTACAAAAACAATGGCTAGAAATCGAAGAAACTCACATCGGACTACTAATGGCCGAAAGTACACTGGACAACAGCTACTTCAGAGACAATTGTTTCGAAAACACTCAGAAAGATTACGATATTACTACGGAGTTATTGGAAGAAAGAATCTTTCAAATCTCAGACGAAAAAGTGATTACGACTAAATCCTCAGGGAAACTTCCACGAATAAGTATTCCCATATTCACGGGGGACTATGACTCTTGGAATACATTCCAAGACTTATTCAAAAAAATAATTCACGAAGATAAATCAATTTCTTCAACAGAAAAAATGCAGTACCTAAAAACACACGTAAAAGGCGACGCAGCAAGATTAATACGTCATTTAACCATAAGCGAAATAAATTATGAAACTGCTTGGAAGTTGCTGACGCAGAGATATGAAGACGAGCGCATGATTGCTACTAAGTTTATTGACAAATTAATAGATTTACCTAAAATGCAACGACCAAATGCAGCACAATTACGAGATATGCATGACACTATAAATGAATGTCTTGAGGCACTAAAAAATCAACGCTTAGACACATCGTCTTGGGGCCCTCTATTGATAAGAATAGTCAGTAGAAAACGGGATGAAGAAACAAATACGGAGTATGAAGATCAACTGCAAAACCGAAATAAAATACAATCCTTTGACGAGATGATGAAATTCATGGAAAACCGTTTCAATTGCCTTAAATCTTTTGACGGATCTACATCATATACTAACAGACAAATGTCACGGGATAAACAAACAACAGAAAAATATAAACGTTGTTGGTTTTGTCAAAAGAATGATCATATTATTCATCACTGCCCTAGTTTCAAGGCGTTATGCGTCAACGATCGATACAAGGCCGTCGTGCAAAAAAGAATGTGCAAACGTTGCTTAAATCACGATGACCAGAAACAATGTGTCAGTGCAGTTTATAAACAATGTGAAATTTGTCAACATAAGGCACACAACGCATTATTGCATCAATCTAGGCCGTTTCAAAACAATGACAACGCTAAAAAATATATACCAAAAAATACAGGTACAGAGAAGACACAAAATATAGCGACATCGAACTTATCTGCTACTAACACTGACGCTAAAAATACAACTTTACTAGCTACTGCCATAGTAAGAACTACCTCGTTTGATGGGATGCCACAGTTGCTGAGAGTATTATGCGATCAGGGATCAGAAGCGTCATTTTGCACTGAAGAAGTAGCACAATTGTTGTCTTACCCACGACAAAAAATCCAAGTCGAAATAAAAGGTATCGGAGATGAAAAACCAAAAACGTCAAACTACACAATCAACATTACTCTACAACCAAGACACTCTAGCGATTACAAACTGCCAGTAACGCTAATAGTTCTACCAAAACTAACAAGTTCATTACCAAGGAATGATTTACAACAATTACAAGAAAAAATTTTGGATAACGCACTTATAGCAGACCCAACTTATTATAAAAAGGGCCCAATTGACATAATATTAGGTGCCCAAGAATATAGCAGAATATTACTACAGGGTTTCGAAAGACTAAGGGACGGAATTATCGCTCAGAACACAGAGTTAGGGTGGATTTTATCCGGATTTTATCCCAATGAAACGAAGAATGGAGTAAAAATACTGAGTATGGTGGCTTGCACCGAAGATGTACGACAACTTACCAAATTTTGGGAGCTAGAAGAAATTCCACAAAACTACAAACTTACACAAGACGACCAGACCTGTGAAAACTACTATAAAGAAACAACAATAAGAAACCCAGACGGAACCTATACGGTACGACTTCCTTTAAAGGATTCAAACTTGAACTTAAACGGTGAATCACGCAGAAAAGCCGCTGCACGACTACTACAACTAGAACGACAGTTCGCAAAAAATGAAAATTTACGACAACAATACATTGACTTCATGAATGAATACTTACATATGGATCATATGAGAAAAGTAGATACAACGAACTACAACTCGGGAAAATACTACATACCACATCAGGCAGTAATTAAGGAAGATTCGCTGACTACAAAATTACGCGTAGTTTTTGATGCGAGCAGTAAAAGCAGCACAAAAATGAGTCTTAATGACAATATGTATAAAGGACCACGATTACAACAAGACTTATCCACTATACTTCTACGGTGGCGAAAACATAAGTTTGCCTTTATGGCAGATATTATGAAAATGTACCGTTTTATAAAAATTAATGAATTAGACTTCGCACATCAAAGGATACTATGGAGATTTTCACCCAAACACGCAATTAGTGAATATGAACTTAAAACGGTAACTTACGGTACAACTAGTGCCCCCTATCTTGCGGTACGAACATTGCAACAACTTGCGATAGACGAACAAAACAATTACCCAATCGCGAGTAAAGCTACATTACAAGATTTCTACGTGGATGATATTCTATCCGGAGATTCCCAGAAAAGTGCAGCAAAAGAATTACAGCGCCAATTAATATCAATGTTAAACAAGGGCGGTTTTAAACTTCGAAAATGGTCGTCAAATAGTTCGGAGCTACTGGAAAATATACCAGTAGAAGACAAAGACGATCAACTGCTCAAACTACCGTTAGACGAGTCCAGGAAATCATTGGGCATAATATGGTCACCACGGGAAAACAGTTTTTATTTCCAAATAACTATATCGGAAAATAAAAATCCAACGAAAAGATTTATTATGTCGGAAGTTGCGAAAATATTCGATCCCCTGGGCTGGTTAGCACCAATTATAATTAAAATGAAGCTGCTCATACAAGAACTCTGGACGAACGACATTGGATGGGACCAACCTGTTGATGACATACTCCAGAAAAAATGGGTTGAATTACAAAAACATCTTAAAAGTATAGAAGAAATTAAAGTACCACGATGGTGTTACATAACAGACAGCACAGAGATTGAGCTATATGGTTTCAGCGACGCTTCCGAAAAAGCGTACGGAGCGGTGGTATATAGCCGTGTAAAAATAAATAACATCTACTACATTACATTATTACAAGCAAAATCGAAAGTGGCGCCAAAGAAACAGAAAACTACTCTACCTCGACTTGAGTTGT
Organism: Aporophyla lueneburgensis; assembly: GCA_932294355.1. Classification (NCBI taxonomy): domain Eukaryota; kingdom Metazoa; phylum Arthropoda; class Insecta; order Lepidoptera; family Noctuidae; genus Aporophyla; species Aporophyla lueneburgensis. The sequence continues at coordinate 12,241,772 of OW028735.1, forward strand.
GCGCTGCACTACTACTAGCTGGGTTAATGGAAAAAGTAAAGGAAGCGCTTAACTGCAAGAATATTACGATATCTTGTTGGACGGATTCTATGATCACCTTAGGCTGGATAAGAGGAGAGCCTGAACGGTGGCAAACGTTCGTAGCCAATAGGGTGTCACAAATTAAACAACTCCTACCAAACGCAGAATGGAACCATGTTATTTCTGCCGATAACCCGGCTGATATCATTTCAAGAGGTCTTGAGCCGGAAAAAATGGTTAACTATTCCTTATGGTGGAACGGTCCACATTGGTTAAAAACCAATCAGATCCCTATCACGAAACATATGCCGCAGCCGAACCAAGAAATCAAATTGTGTCACACAACTACAGCTGAGATTGAGAAGAGTGATCTCTGGAATAGATTTTCCAGTTTAGATAAAATGTTAAGGGTGTTGTCTTACTGCTACAGATTCGCAAACAAACAAACAACAAATAAACCAATCACTTGTAATGAACTAAACGTAACAACAAAACGAATACTTCTGAAAATACAACAGCAGGAATTCAAAGATGAATTAAAAACCATACAAAGTGGACAACCCTTGAAGAAAAATAAATCATTATCCACTTTAGATCCATTTATAGACAAGGATGGACTACTAAGAGTAGGAGGCAGATTACAAAACTCTGATTTGCCGTACAATCAAAAACATCCTATACTTATACCATATTACCATCATGTAACGTCATTAATTATACAAGACGCACATTTAAAAACGTTGCATGGTGGCAACAAATTGACTTTGGCTTATTTACGACAAACATACTGGATCATTAGCGGGAAAAGGAAAGTGAAGAGCTTAATTAACAAATGTGTGAGGTGCATGCGATACAAAGCAGACACAAACTCCCAGAAAATGGGAATACTACCAAAAGCACGAGTAACGCAATCCTACCCATTCAGTTATACTGGAGTGGATTATGCGGGACCAATACAAACAAGAACTATGAAAGGGAGAGGCCACAAGTCTTATAAATCATACATTGCTGTTTTTGTATGTTTAGCAACAAAAGCAATACACCTAGAATTGGTGGGAGATTTAACAACAGAAACATTTATCGCGGCGCTACGCAGATTCATGGCACGAAGAGGTCACGTATCACACATGTACAGTGACAATGCAACAAACTTCGTTGGAGCAGCCAATTTCTTACATCAAGAAATATTACAAATCACGCAATCGCCGCAATTTCAACATGCAGTAACAAATATAGGAACACAGTGGCATTTTATTCCTCCATCATCACCACATTTTGGGGGCATCTGGGAAGCTGGCGTAAAGTCAGTGAAACATCATTTACGTCGAGTAATCGGGGATTCCACACTGACATACGAGGAAATGACAACCTTTCTCCACCAAATTGAAGCATGCTTGAATTCAAGACCATTGTGTGCGCAAACCGAAAATATTAATGACAACACAATATTAACTCCAAGCCATTTTCTTATTGGACGAGAAGCAGTAGGAATACCAGATCCGATCGAAAACATTAATACTGACCTAGTAAACAGATGGAAACAGATTCAAAAGATGAAGAAAGATTTTTGGAACAGTTGGACAAAAGATTATCTACATCAACTTCAGCAAAGATACAAATGGAAACAAGCACATGAAAATGCTAAGATTGGAACTTTAGTACTAATAAAAGAAGACAATATAAATCCAAGCAAATGGCCATTAGCAAAAATCACGGAAGTTCACCCAGGAGAAGATGGTGTAGTTAGAGTAGTAACTCTTAAAAAATCAACAGGCGCTTGTCTTAAAAGGTCAATTTACACGTTGATCCCGCTACCTGTGAACGAAAACAAAGAAATTGGAACAACGAGTACAGATAGGCAAACGTCTACGCAATGTAACATATCAACAACCACAATAAACAAAAAAGGTATACGATCACCGAAAAGCTGGATTAAGGGTTTACTAGTACATACAATAATTATTCTATTAATTGGCACCGTGTCGACTACGCCCACATACACATTAAAAAGTTTAAAACCAGGACTATATGTAGAAGATATAGGAACCACAACCATTAATCGAGGAACGTTCAGAATAGAAACGGATTACGAGAGAGGAAGCTTGGAACTAGACCAGAAAAAGATCGAAAAAATAACAACACAATTTCAACAACTTTGCAAGGACACTCAATACATCATAGATGAAACGCATTGCAACGAATTTTATCACCATTTAAACGAAGAAAAAACGAAATTTGAGACAACAAAGGAATACCTAACAGAGATAAAGAAAAATAGGAAGAAACGAGGTTTTTTGGGACAACTTTTAACATCGGTGTTCGGAGTTAATGATGAAGTATACAGGGACATAGATACATTAAATAACAATCAGCAGAAGCTTATAGACGCTGCTAATCATCAAACAAGGATAATGATATCTACCATCGCAGGTGTAAACCAAACTGAAGAACAAATCCAGAAAAAGTTAGAGAAATTCCAAGCAAAACTAAATGAAGCAATCGAACCGAATCATGAATACCCACAATGTTTGGTATAAATCGATTGACAAAAATCACATCAAGATACAAGTAATGCAAACCTACGAGTTAGCAAACAATTTTATAAATGAAATTATGGACTACTATAAAGGATTACTGGAAATTTATTCACAAAAAGCAACTATAAACAGTATACTAACACCAAAACACATCAGCAACATAATAAAAACGGCTAATCAAAAACTACCATCAAATTTAAAAATTATTCAGAGTCAAATAATACATACTGAGATGAATGTAAATACTACGCACATAAGAGTGTACGCTTACTTCCCAATACACGATATAACAAAATACACTCTGATACACGTAACGCCAATTCCAGAGAGAAAAACAGATGGATCATACGAGTGCTTAACTATTCAGCAGTCATTCATGGGTTTCGATTACAACAACGAGCGTTACTTTGAACTAAATCAAGAAGAATTTAAAGACTGTCTTCATAGTAATACAGAGTTTGTCTGCTATCCTGTAGCTGTCAAGAACATGCAATTAAATAAAAATTGCATAGTTGAACAACTCTTTAGAACAGAGAACTACACCCATACTCAATGCACGTCAAAGACCTACAAAATATCGACTGATGTTGTATGGAAGCAATTATACATGCAAAATACTTGGCTCTTCATTACAACAAAACCGGTTGCCATATCAATTGTGTGTGACGGTCAAAGAAAAGAAATTACGATTCAAGATGTCGGAGTTCTACATATCTCCGAGAATTGTATCATTAAAACACTTAACAACATACTTGCTGCAAGAAGAACAACAACTATAACAGTACTAGCTTCTTATTTTAAAACAACGAACTTCTCCCTTAATACGCAGATCCTACCATCAAATATAAAAGATATATCCAAAGAAGAATTAGTTTTAGACAAGTCAAAAGGAGTTTTCGACCATTTAGCCACATCCGAAATAAATTTACAAACTCAGCTAGATAACACGATTTGGAAACAATTAGAGTCTCATACATACATCACTAGCATCAGTACTTCACTTGTTATTATAAGTTTAGCATGTGTTCTAATTTATTTCGGTCCACAGGTATTCAATAAACTTCGAGCCACCATTGCAGCAAGAAGGAAAACTGCGCCACCTGTGCAGCAACCAACGATCTGCACACCACACACGCAACCAACACAACAGCGGTACAGCATACCACACAGCGGGCCCACCCAGTCACAACAAATCGAAACTGAACAAGGCCAGGCCAGACCTTACGAGACCATCGAGCTGTACCAACTGGAGTCCCGTTCCTGAGAGTCGCCAGAATGTTCAATGTTACCTTTGGACATTGACTCAGCACTCGGCCTGGCTGACGCGCGGCCCAGTTAAAAGAATGATTTGGTTGCATCTTACACGCATAGGACACATAGACTTTGTATAATAGTGTGTGTTAAGAAATAAGTAGTATATAAGCAGAACATTTTGTAAATAAATCAGATTTGAATTTTATATTCTTGTCTCATTACCCCTCACTGTGGCCAAGACACCTTTAGCCATCTCTGATCAGTCTCGTGAGTCTGCGGGACTGGCAGTGAGTGTACCCTTCCCGAACCTGGTATTCCTGTCTACTATCCGTCTGTAACCTTAGGTCGCATGGTGCAGACATCCTGAACTTATTTATATATTTATTTATCACACACTAGGTATATGGTAGGTTAGGGCTGTAGGGCTTATAGGGCTTAGGGTCGTAGGGACTGTTAGGCTTGTAGGTCTTCGTAGGTTCCTTTAACTTATCATATATTTTCATGTACCGTCACACCCTTGACAGTATTGCGGCCTTACGTGACGTTTGTTAAGGGTGGACGTACAAGGTCAAAATATGTAAATATTGTTTTTGTGGATTGGCTCGCTGGCCAGCAAGTGCTATCTCACACGCACTTGCCCATCCTGCGCGGACCGCACCTAGTACTTTGAGTGCTACGATTTTAATTCCTTCCGTTTGTGTCGACACAGGGACCAGCCGGCACCTGTGGGGACACGAACGGGAGCTCGCTGCCCGATGGTACGCCACCGCAGCGGTCGCGGGAGGCCTACGCCCCCGTGATGCCGAAGCCCGGCAAGCGCGGCTCGTTGGGCCGCGATGCCGGGGCTGCTGACGAAGAGGAAGGGCGCCCGCCGTTGGACCGGGCGACGTCGCTACCGAACATCGGCATCGCGTCGTCCGGTGCGCCGCTGGCCGCACCAAGAAGAGGAGGGGGGGAAGACCCCCGAAGAGGAGGGGTAACGAGCGCCGCTGCGACTGCGGGCCCGTCGATGACGCTGGCGCCTGCGCGTGCTGCGCCTACACCGTCGTCGGGCCGGCACCACGCTGTGGCCGTCCGCCCGCGCGCGTGCCCGCTCCCGTGCGCTCCGCGGCGCCGAGTGGGCGCCCTGCCGCGCGGCCCGCGCCTATTGGGCGCTCCGCCCCGTCGCCCACGCACCCTGCGCCCACGGCGCACCATGCGCTTGCGGCGCACCCAGCCGCGCCTGCTGCGCGCACTAGCGCGACCCACGCGCAGTCCGCGCACGGTGTGCGCGCCACCGCACCACCCGTGCACCCCACCACGACCCCCGCGCCCCCGCGCGCCACCCGCGCGCCCCGCTGCGCCGCCGCCGCGATTTACTTCGCCGCCGGCGCGCAGCGGCGCCCCGCCAGCACCGACACCGACGCCGTCTCGTGCTGGCCCAGCTCCACGCACCTCCGCGTTGGACCCCCGCTTCTTGCCAGCGGGACCAAGCGCATTGAGGGAGCAGGAGCGCCCGGCCCGCACGGGGCCACATGGCCGCCTGGTGCGAGCGGTGCCACACGCACCTGACTCGCCCGCACCTCCTGTCGGCGTGCTCGTCTCATGCGGGATCTAGCATGTCGCTGGCGTCCGCGGGCTCGGCCGCCTCCGGTCGCGGCGACGTGTCATACGATACGACGCCGTGATCCGGCCAGCGGCCCTACGAGGGAGAAGCGGAGGCCGATGCGGCCACCCCGGCCTTCTCGCCTACGCCATCGCTGGGGTTCGGCTTCGAGTTCCAGCTTGACCCGAAGCCCCAGCGACACCGGAGAAGATGAAGCTTGGGTGACCAACCGGAGGAGGCGAAGCGATACTGCCTCGACCCGCCGCGGCCACAGCGCGACAGCGCGCCGCGGGGCCGGGACACGCCCGCGTCGCCCACCTTTGCCGACGCGGCGCGCCTCACGCCTTCTCCGACGGCGTCCACCCGAGGCAGAGCGATTGGGTCCAGCGCCACTGCGCGGCCCCCTGCCACCACTGCCACCACACCTGCTGACGCCACTGCTGCCCCTGGTGCCGCGACGACGACGGCTCCAGCAGGTAAGAAGAAAAAGTTACGCTACCCTCCGCTGGTAGTAGAGAAGTTGCCGAACTGGGCAACACATTTCCGGGCCATCGCTGCCAAGCTGGGCCGGCCTCCAAATGCTCGGCCTTACGGGGGGGGATTTACCCCCGACTCGGAGGAAGAGTACAGGCTGGTCCAACGGTACCTGACGGGCCTGGAAAAAGAAGAGGGCGTCACCTAGTTCGCCTACTCACTACCAGCGGAGCGAAACATGAAGGTGGCCATAAGGGGGCTGCCTGCGGATACCGACCCTCAGGAAATTGAGGAGGAACTGTGCGCGCTGGGATACCAGCTGGAGTACGTGCGCCATATTAAGGGCACACAAGGAAGACCCGGCTGTGTATTCCATGCCATATTAAAGAAAACCCCGGACGTCCGGGCCATATTCGACACCTCCGTGTTTATGTTTATGCGGGGGGTGAAGATCGAGGCCTGGCGCGGGAAGCGTGGGCCCGCTCAGTGCCACCGGTGCCAGCAGTTTAGACACAGCTCGCACCAGTGTCACCGTCCGCTCGCCTGTGTGCGATGCGGGGGCGAGCACACGGCCAAAGATTGCCCACGGAGCCGGCCACCTGTGTTAACTGTGGTGGCCCGCACCCCGCGTGCAACATAAAATGCCCCGCATACCAGGCCGAAATTCGGACCAGGCGGGCGGGGACCGCCGCCAGATCCGCCTTCGGCCCTTGGCGGCCACCGAGAGACAAGTGGAGCCAGAAGGGCCACCGGGCGCGTCGCTAATGGCGGCGGCCAACGGGCCCACACCTAGGAATGCGCAGCCATCCTCCTCAAGGCGGAGGAAGAAGAGGCGTGGGGGAAAAGGGAAAGGCAAGAAGCCCAAACCCCCCGCGGCGACCACGACCACGATTACGACGACCGACATCGTAAATGTCCCGAGGGTTGGCCCTGCCACCAGTGGGGCACAGGCAGTGGAGGTGGTGCCCACCACCAGCGCCGGCACAGCGCCGCGACCGGTCAAAGAGAAGAAGAGGAAGACGACCACTACAACCCAAAAATACCCCGAGCCCCATCCGAGTCGCGGCGCTGCCGGCGTCAACGCCCACGCTGCACCACCGCCATCACAAACTCGGACTCCTGGCACCACCAGGAGTGACTTCACAGCCTGTGCTATTCAGCTTCTGATGGACCTGATCAAGGCCATCAGGCAGGGCCAAAATGTAGAGACTGTCATCCTCGACGGTCTGGCCAAGTTACTCACCCTGTACCATGGCTAGACCGTTGAGGGTGATTCACTGGAACGCCCGCGGCCCTCGGGACAAGGTCACCCCCCTCCGCCACCTCCTGAGGGAACAGGGCGTCGACGTGGCGTTAATAAGCGAGACGCTGCTGGGCCCCGGGGACAGGATCAGATTCCCGGGGTATCTCGTTTATAGACAGGACGAGCGGTCGGCACACCAGAATTACCGTGGTCTGGCGGTACTGGTAAGGCGAAGAGTCGTCCACCAAGAGCTCCCCTCGCCGTCACTCGGCACGTTTTACGCGCTGGGTATACAGCTGCACGTAGCCGGCGAGGACATAGATATGTACGCTTGTTATAAGCCGCCCGCGACCCACTTGGATACATCTGAGTTGCGGGCCCTTATATCCGGCTCTACGCGTCCCACTCTCCTTGCCGGTGACTTGAATTGCAAGCACCCGGCGTGGAATTCGTGCCGCACGAATACCGGGGGAAGACGGCTTCTAGCTGATGCCGAAGCCTTCGGTTACACAGTGTCCGGCCCAGAGACGCCAACCCACTATCCGGACGCACAAACTTACATGCCGGACGTGCTGTCATCTCTCGCCGGGCCTCCCCCGGGTTACTGGGGGTCTCACCTGGCGGAAACAGACCGCTGACATGTCGTGAAGAAAGCGGCGTTGATAACATCAACGCCGCGGCGCGCCTACAGAGACACTTATAGCAACCACTCACATGGACGCGTTATTTTTAACGCGTTCAAATATATTGCTCGCCTACATGGCAATGTATTGCCATGTAGGCGAGCAATATATTTGAGGCCTGTCTTAGCAGGCCACCGCACATCCTCCACGGACAGAGAGCATAGCTCTGGCTCTGGAACAAACATGAAAATATAAAGAACAGTGTTACAATCATTGAAAATAAATTGGATATGTGGCTGTTAGGAGTTATAATATTATCTTTTATAAGATATTTAGGGCAGAACATGAAATATTACGTCAGATTTAACGGCAAGAACATTGACGGCACATCTTTATCCACGGTTTTGTTCAAAGTTAAATTCATTGGATTTTTTTTTTACAATATTATGGATGGTCATCAATTTGGAAAGTCACTTCCTTCTTAGCACTCAAGCTATACAGTAATCAATGGTTAATTGAATGGCATATATTAATGTCATTTATATAACGGTAACCTTGGTTTTCCGACGGATCTCATCATTTCAGATTCGATCACTCCAAGCATAGCCCTCTCCATTGCTCTTTGGGTGACTTTGAGCCTTCTTATGAGGCCTGTTGTGAGCAACCACGTCTCAGAGCCATATGTCATCACTGGCAACACACACTGGCCAAACACTTTTGTCTTGAGACACTGCGGTAAGTGGGACGAGAATATACCGCGTAGCTTCCTGAACGCTGCCCAGCTGAGTCGGATTCGACGATTGACTTCTTTATCGAAGTTGGACCTACCTAACTGGACAGTCTGTCTTAGGTACACATATTCGTGCACAACTTCGAGTGCAGCGCTTCCGATCTTTATTGGAGTGGGTATCACATGAACATTGGACATGACATGACATGGTGAAGGCCACAGGAATGCGTTGGATGCGAGAGGCACAGAACAGGTCGGGGTGGCGGTGCTTGGGGGAGGCCTATGTCCAGCAGTGGACGTCTTTCGGCTGAAATGATGATGATGATGATGATATAACGGTAAAAATACGCTGTCATCATCATCTGCCAGTCTAACTGGATGAAGCTGAATATCATACTGTACATGGAGTGACTGCTTATGCGACCTCCACAACCCATTTAATGGGTACTACGATACCCTTTCGTAAGACTGGTTGTCAGACTTTCAGACATCTAACGACTCGTAATGACAGTCAATCAATCAATCAATTTATTTATTTTCTCACCACAATATTAAAAAGTTTACAGTTCGATATTATTTTAGTCTTAAGCTAATTAATACACATTACAATATTGTGGGAGACTGGTGCCTAAGCTAGGCCAAAACCTGTGTTTCAGGACACCAGGTCTCCACCCCAAGTAACAATGTTTGGGCGTACTATAGTGTTACACCATATCCGTATTTATGCAAAATGGAACCACACAACAAATTTAGGTTTTTACTTTTTTTGAAGAATACTAAATTTAAAAGTGGTCTATCTATGTTTTTGTAAGCCCTTTGATATCTAAGAAATACGTGTTTGCTGGGTGGTTCCTTTTTATATAAATACGGACACTTTTAAATTAGTATTCTTCAAAAAAAGTAAAATCCTAAATTTGTCGTGTGGTTCCATTTTGCATAAATACGGAAAATTATCATGCGGCGAGTACAGCGTTATGAAGAGTTGTGCGGTTTTGTGTGTGATTATGTATGTGCGTGTTTGTGTGTGTGTGTGTGCTTTTATGAGTTACACGTGACAGTACACTTGTGGTCTCACAATTATACTAATGTATTGATGGGTACTCTGGTCAATTTGTCAACATGTTTATTGAACGTTAGATAATTAATGTACATTAATTTATAATACGACTTAATATTTTGATCTTCAGTTCATTATGTAACTGTTCACATTCTCAAAGAAAAAAAAACTTATGCGTCAAAGTGCTAAAAACACTTATTTGTTTTACTTGTCTTACAATAAGTAAAACATATTTAATTTTGGTGAGTGTTAAATCTGGGATCATGGGGATAACTCAAACTATGAGAAATGATTAGATGTGGAAGAAGTCAAAATAAATCCAACTTTCTATAATATTATTTCTCTATGTTATATTTTGTTATGTTTCTTGTTAATGAAAGGCACAAAGGAATAGTATTTGGTCATGACGCAAACTTCTGACCATGTCCATCAAAGTATTTATACCATAAAATTAAATTAATAGGGAATTGTAAGTAATTTAGTTCGACTAATCGAGTCGTATTCAAGGAAAAGAATACAAAGGTAAATTACCAAAAAATAACAATATACCTATAGAAATAAAGCGATTTAAGGTACGGAGTACCCCCGGGGAGTATAATGTATTCGTTATTGTTTGTTCTAGAATCAATTGAAAAAAAAAAAACAGACAATTACGGGTTCCATACGAAGAAGTTCCGTATCCCAAGGCAAAAAAACACCGAAAAAACACGAAACACTTGTATGAAACCCCTTTAAATTAAACTATATTTTTATTATGTGTTGTATTTCAAGTGTTTACTAAGGCAGATGGTTGGAATTTTACGGATCATGAGATACTTGTTGATGGACAGACTAATGGACGCATGGACGGATGAACAGACAAGCGGATGGAGGGGTGGACGGAAAGTGGAGGCTTAGTAATAAGGTCCCGTTAGCACATTTTGGGTACGGAACCCTGACAATAATTTTCAACTTCAATCCAACGAAAATCTGTCTTAAAATTTAACGGAATTGATGAATGGCAAACCCATGGCATTTCTCCAAAGGCGACTAAGGGACTTACTAGAGAATGGGCAGCAGCGTTTTCTATGCATTTTACCACCATACTGCAATCGCCAACCCGCCTGCCAAGCGTGGTGATTATGGCTAAGCCTCTCAAATTAGGGGAGGCCTAAGTCCAGCAGTGGACGTCTTACGGCTGAAATGATGATGATGAAACCCATCGCATGGTAAACACAATGCAGAAGAATTGAAAACTCCGTTTGAATAAAATTGTCCATATTTTTATAGTTCTATTAGCTTCTGCCCACGACTTTGTCCGCGTCAAATTTTTGCTCTCCTGACCCTTCCCGTCGCATAGAATTGCTTGCCAGTTTTAGTTCATTTTTCGTTGCTGCTCCGCTCTTTTTGATTGCTTGCAGATTGATGTTATATAGCCTATAACCTTCCTCAATAAACAGGCTACCCAACACAAAAATAGTTTTGCAATTCAGACCAGGAGTTCCTGAGATTACCACGTTCAACCAAAGAAACAAACAAACTCTTCAGCTTTATAATATTAAGTATAGATTTTGGGTACTATAAGAAAATGAAAATATCATACGCTGAACGTTTTGGACGTTTTAATATTTATACATGTTTAATAAATAAAAGAAAGTCTTTGTTTGCTGCCAAACCGTCTTAACAATTCTTTTGGACATACCACAACGATATATTTTCTTCCTACAGCCGGGCATGCACTTGACAGATGTCAATTTGTATGTAAATACGATGAGATAACGCCATATTTCCCCCTAGCTAGATGCATATTTATGATTCAAAAACCTTGTTTGGCTTAGCTGAAGTTACGGGGTTTACTTTGAAATTATCAAGCTGTTGTCTTCAATGTTGGAAGACAGAAATTTAAATTAAAATGCACTGCGGTGTACAAGTTTGTTTTAGGTAAGGTTGTACCACCATGTTAATATCGACGAGGGCATATGATTTTTCGTGATGTATTTCGATGCGCATATTTGATGCTAAACCTAATAAATTTATTAAAACTAGTGATCGCCCATTGGTCGAAATTCGACCGTACTTCATTTGAATAGAAATACATTATTAAATGAAAAAATATTAATATATATAAAAAAATAATATGATTATATTTGATATTCAGTAACATTATAGACAAATTGTTGACGCTGTACTACTGTGGAGAGGGTTCGCTGGCGGGATGGTGATGGCCAGGACCAGGACGTAGGTGTAATGAGTAAAGAATACTTCTTCAGGACTCTCTTTTTTATTTTCTTAATACTTCTTAACTGCTGGATATGGAACAATATGGAATGAATTATCACAGAACGCTCTGTTTTTATAGAATTTTCCCTATTATTTTTAATAGCTTCTGCCCGCGACTTCATCCGCGTCAAATTTTCGCTCCCCTTCCCGTCGCGTCGAATTGCCTGCCAGTTTTCGTCCATTTTTCGTTTGCTGCTCAACTCCTTTTGACCGTAGCGTGATGTTATATAGTCTATAGCCTTTCTCAATAAATGGGCTACCCAACACAAAAAGAATTTTTCAATTCCGATCAGCAGTACCTGAGATTAGCGCGTTCAATCAATCGAACATACAAACAAACAAACTCTTCAGCTTTATAATATTAGTATAGATTAATTATGACGGTTCCAAATGTCATAATTATAACCAGCCTGTACAATCTATGACCAGCCTGTACAATCGTGAGGCATACAACCTCTACAGTTTGCACACGACACTAAGTTTTGTATGGGAAACTTACTAATGCCATACTTGACACTCTCCATAAAACCACAAAAAATATTTCTTCTAAATCTAAACTAAATTCCTATCGTCGCTAATACAAATAATATTAAGACAAATATTCTCGATATGATCACAGATTTTAAAAATGAAATAGGATAAATATCCATAAAATTAATTTATTACCTATGGTTATACTTGACATTCTGTAAGACTATAGACACAAAATCAGGCTTACCAACTTAGGGGTTTTACCAAATTTAGGGGGTAAATAAGAGGATTGAGATTTTTTAGGGGCGTTTCATTTTTAGGGGTATTCTTAGGGATTTTTTGCCATCTTACATTTCTCATTGTGTTTTTGATTACAATAAAAGTATTAGCGACTTCTAGTACGGTCCCTTGATACTAAGAATGCAGAGTGAATGATTAACAAATGTCGCATAATAAATATAGACAAATATTACTACTGTGTGCCGGGTCTATGATTACTGAACATTCGTTGGTTATTTTCATTATAATTTTTTAGCGGATTTTTTTAGTAATTGTGGCTGTTTAGGGGTTTTTAACTTAAGCTTTAGGGGTAAATATTTCTGGGTGTTGATAACACTGCACAAAATAATAAAGACACATTTGGACCATAAACAAAAGAATTTCTATGCATGTGTGTATTAGATACACGTTAATGAACAGAAGTGTGTGTAACGTGTTATTTATTGAAAATAATGTATTTTAACTCATAATTTAAAAAAATATTAGCATTCGTCACTTCTTCTCTGTATAAACTATAAGTGTGCGAAATTTCATACTCCTCCGTCCGCCCAATTTTCGTAAAAAGGGATCCAAAGTTTTCGCTTCACGTATTAATATATAGATATGGTAAGTAACAGCTCTCGTGGAGAATAGTCCAAAACCACTCGGTACGTTATCTAGGAGTTATATACAACAAACAATAACTCAATAAATAAATCAATATCTTTTTCGGGCCGAAGGTTGGATTTTTCATCGTTAAAAATGTATTGGGTGTAGGACGTAGGTGTGTGTTGCGGGCAAGAAGAAAACCTCTGAAGATGATTACTAATTTGTAGGTTTTAATTTTGGGAGTCCATATCGACACAGTAAGACAATGGTCAGGGGCAGGGCTAACTAAACCTATTGTGTTTACTAGGTGTATTGGAACTAAAAAACCCAACAGGGTGTTAACTGTGGTATTAAAGCCATTATATTGTTGTGTATTTGATGAGGTCCTGTTGACCTATATAAACGTGTACCATTTACCATTTGAACTTTAAACAATTTGTAAAACGAAATTATGGACAGTTTCTAGACACTTGTTGCCAGTATGATTTCAGATGGTTAAAACAGCTGCACCACGCCGCTATGGCTCGTCGACTCGCACGAACATCAAGCTAGACTCACTCTTTCGTTTCGTTGCCAATTGATATCCCGTATTCACGACTCTTGATGTTGCAAACAACTGCTAAAAAACTACAGTCGTTATTTACATAGGTAGGTACCTAAAATTTTTGTTGGTAGTCAATTTGATCAACCATTGATTTCCATGACATACAAAATATATTTTATGTGTAAAATGAAATTCAATATGGATTAAAAATATTTTGATATAGCATCAAGTAAGTTACTGATAATTAGATAGATATACAAATACGTATTATATGTTCTTCAAGAAGATAAAATTTCACACAAAAGTTTCAATCAAAATCATCTTTGATTTTCAGTATGAATAGATGTCTTTATAATACACAAAATATTATTACCAGACAATGCACAATAGTTCACTTAGTTAATAATGCATGACTATCTAATTTCTCCTTAGTACCGAGTGTTCAAGATCTTAACTCTCCCTTTGCTATGCAAAACGTTCAGCGCAGCATAATGTAAGAAAATACGATATTCCTTTGTGGAATATTCTGATTATAATTTTAATTGGTTATTAAGGCGCAGGGCTTGCCTACTTTAAATATTTATGATCGACAATAGCTTAAGTTCTTAGAGGTGAGATGAGGTAACTTAATGGTTTATTTAGATTAGCTTAGCTGAAAATTCTTTTCATGAGCACGATGTTTAATTGCGATGAAACTAAGATATTTTGGACATATGTGAGGAAAATGGAACAGGAACAAACGAAATGGAATACGGTAATTAAATTTTCTGTGGTCAATTAGTATAAGAGAAAAGAAATTCCTTACACGATAATCGCATGCACGTACACACTTCTATATCTATACTAATATTATAAAGCTGAAGAGTTTTTTTGTTTGTTCGATTGATTGAACGCGCTAATCTCAGGAACTACTGATTCAAAATGATAAATTCTTATTGTGTTGAATAGCCCATTTATCGAGGAAGGCTATAGACTATATACTATCAGGCTACAAGCAAAAGGAGAGGAGCTTCAATGAAAAATGCTGCAAAAACGGGGAAAATGTATTCCTTTTGAGAGTTTCCGTTGCGTGCGCTGCGTAAATGGTTAAAGTAACGCAACAATCATGTATCACGGAATTCTTCCTCTTAAAAAGCTCTAAATAAAGTCCGCGAGAGCATTTATCTATCTTTTAAGGTTGACTCACTATAACTCTTTAAATTGTAATCAAATCTAAATACTATACTATCTTTAAACTAATATTATAAAACTGAAAAGGTTGTTTGGTTGAACGTACAAATCTTTTTTTTTAATTTCTTTATTCGTGGATATTATCCAAAAAGTAATATAATGTTTATAAATAAAAAATCACATTACTGTTATAGCAGAATTATTGTTTGTGGTAGTTGAAATATTGATAAAAAAGAGCTAAAATGGCTGTTAAATTGTACTAAAAACGGATAATTTTTAGATGAAAACAAACATTTTGAGGTCATTACTAGGCACACAAATCCTGATCATCTTACAATATTTTTGAAGCAAGTTCAAGACTGTATAAAAGTATTTATAAGAACAGGTTGCAGGAAACTATTATTAAAAAGTCCTAGAGGAGTACCTAATGGACTACATTGGAGTAGCCTCATAGTACAATATTACCGACATCTCAACAGCGGTAGAGAGGGGCTGAGGGCGGTCATTAAGCGGTAAAGCTTCTATAAAACTCAATAAAAAACCTCGTATTAGTTGAACCCCTCATTATAGTGAATTACTACTGGAAGTCGATTTGAAAAAGGTGGAAAATAATTTTGTGAAACACACCTTCGTTATTCATCATCATCATCATCATTTCAGCCGTAACACGTCCACTGCTGGACTTATGCCACCCCCAATTTGGGGGGCTTTGTCATAATCGCCACGCTTGGCAGGCGGGTTGGCGATCGCAGTAAGGTGGTAAAATGCATAGAGAACGCTGCTATCCATTCTCTAGTAAGTCCCTTAGTCGCCTTTTACTACACCCACGGGAAGAAATGGGGTGGTGTTATTCTTTACGTCCGGCACCACACGGTACACGTCCGGCACCACACCTTCGTTATTACGTCGATGTTAAAACTCCATGTGACTGGCTCTAACTCTCTGTCTCTTTCAATAATATTGGGTAAAATCTGAACGCAAAAGCTGAAATAGGCAAGTTGAGAAGAATTCAAAATATAAAGGGGATTAGTGTAGGACCCCGTCAGGAATGAAGTTCCTTTCGCTTTTTCTTTAGCTCCGAATGTAACGTAGTTTACTGTATCTTAAACAGCTTGAGCATCCTCCTAAACGACACTCAAGATAAAAACAGACGCAATGTTGGATTCTAATTTTGACCTCACTACCGAATTCAGCACCCTCGAAAACCATAAAAATGCATAGAGGGGATATTACACTTATTCGTTTCGTAACATTTTTTTCGTAACGTGGCAATTTCTACAGTTTTACTTCAACCATAAGCTGCGTTAAAGTATTTCATTCGTAAAAACATCAATATCTGAGTATATTACTAAAACCCATTAAAAACAGTTATAGCTCTTCCAGTGAATACTAGTATTTTACATCGATCAACTGCCTCTGTAACCTCCACAGCCATATTATACACACACAATCATACCATTGGTGAGAATGGTTGTCATACTTTTGGGATACTGACTACGCGTAATGACTCGGTTATATATTATCGATATCTGATCTATGTTTCGTACAGTCGGGCACGCACACACTCACACTTGTTATTATTGTCTCTTGATCTTTCGATGCCTGCTGAATTAGCTGTTTTCTGAACCAGCCTATTATTAATCAAATAATGAGCAAGTTTTATTATTCCTAGTTATTACAAGGAATAATGAAACTCGAGTCATTCCAATTGTTTGGTAAATTGGAGTCCACTCATGATGTAGTATTTTTTCAGATGATAGCATGTGGATAATTATGCCTTTTGTGAAACATTGTCTGGGCCTTACAAACTAAAACTGGCCACACAAAGTAATTGATAGTCTTGCAAGTTCGTGTAGTTCAATTGATAATTTATTTTATGATATTGTATTAATAGTATTTTCTACTACGTAACTCACTACTGACCGATGACTTAGTGTTGTCCGCAGGCTTGGGGCCTATATCACCTCCTTCTTTCGTAACAATAGTAGGAGCAGCATTTTACGACGCCCCACAACAAACAATGAATGTGCGAGGGCTCGTTTACTCGTTTTAGACCTATTTGCAAACATTTTAGCGTTCCTTCGCTCTTCAGACCGGTGTAATAGCTTCATTGACCTTCTCCGGTTATCTGTGCGTTCTTCTACCAGTGTGAAATTTGCTCTTGTATTTTTATCAAATTAATCCTACAGGTGAATGTTTTAAATAACATTTCGAAAAATTTTTGTAGTGTCTGTTTTTGGTGAGGTTTAGCTGTTTTCAATCGTAATTGTTCTTTATTATTGGTACATATTTTACAATGATAAATATAAGGTGATTTTTTCTTAATGCATTCTTTGGCTGATTTTCATCTCGATCTCGCCTGTTAGAAGGCGTTGGATAAAGTCTACGATGGAATGAGCAATACCAGAAGATACTCACTCTTGATTTGAAAGCCGACGAATTATACACAGACGCCGGTTAGTTACTTTGAGGAAATATTTGTACAAAAAGAGACTAACTATGAAGTTTCTTGCCGGCTCATATACCGGCCATAAAAATCAACAAATTGGAACTGTGCACATATCTCTGGACGTTTCATAAGTGCCCATGTAGGTTTATGAGAAATAAAAATATTTTCATTTGATTTGAAACGAACTATCATTAATTCTCATTTGTTTTGGCTTGACAGTTTTTTCGGCGGTTTAATTTTTTGTTAAAAAGTTTTTGTTTTATAATTTTTTTGTGGCTTGAATATAATAATAATACTTGGCAAGGTGTACCCCATCCAATGAAAAAAGAATTAGTAAAATCGGACTACTCTGTATAAAGTTATGCGTGGTTATACATTACAATCAGTGAGTGAACGATTAATCATCCCCTGTTTTCCAACCCTTAGGGTTCGATTTTGTTTTCTAATTCATATGGGACCACCTTCGGGGTAAATTCCTTTCAAATAAAAAAAGAATTATCAAAATCGGACAACTATGTAAAAAGTTATAGTCATACATAAAAAAAAAACGAAAAATAATACGCATCGTACTGCTAACCTCCTCCGTTTTTTTTCGCCGGTTAATAAATGAAAACAATCGTTCAGAAAGCTGACATAAAATTATTGACATGAGATGTAACTATAAAGAATAAGAATCCTGTCATAAAATGATAAAGTTTATCGAAAACGTCTTTCCATTTGTTTGAGAGCGGCGTGTCAGACTTTAACTGACTAAAACCTATCCACATACCTTCAGATGCCTGTACCAAGGCCACAGTAACTCTTTCGAACCAACTTGCGACCCTAGTAGGACAGTAATAGACTTAGATTCATCTTTTCTATGAACATCAGAAATAAAAACTGGCATACATATGCCTCACTATGATTACAGTCCTTTCATTATTATTTTACCTCTAACAGCTGTAAACCAACAGCAACATTATTGTTACAAAAATATAGATCACTGTGATTTTAACAGCGATACAAAATCCGAGGTAAAATATTTTAAATATTGTTGCAAATGCACTTCATACATCAATTCAAATGACCGCAAGTAATTCGAAAGCAAACTCTTTTTATGTTTTAACAGTAAATCAGCCTAGATTTACAATATAAACAGTACAATACGATACCATTCAAATTTAGAAATATTGTTTATAGAACACTACAGGCTGGAAATGTCTGCCAAGAAAATAGTTTGCATTCATTTTCTTAATACAAATAGGTTGAAATTGATATTACTCGGACGGGAGTCGGAACGTCCCGACGAAATTATAATTACGCTGAAATTACCTTCAATGAAGACTTGAAATTGCCCTTCCTTACTTAACACCTACCTTAATGCCCCGGGGACTGATATCTTCCTTTTCTACGTCTACATTTTCGAGAAAATTACAGAATATTTCCCCAAAAAAGAAAGGCTTTGCTTACTGACATTAAACTTACAAAAACCTTCAATATTTGCATAGTTATTACTAAATGGCTGAGTGGAATTCGATGAAAATGTTTAGGTTTTTTCAAGAAGACTAAAGTAGATATAAATGAGTACCATTTTTTGGTGGGAAGTCATATACAAGTACCTACAAAATGAGCCTGTTATTTACCCGTACTAGGACGCCTCCGTTTCCACTCTTTTGAGAGGGAGTGGGTCGTAATCCACCACAGCGCTGTGCGTGTTGGTAGTTGTTACTCTCTTCAATTTTTTTAGTTCTAGGAAATGCCGGGAGCCTCACGTTGCTTTTGTTCTTCGTGTTCAGAGCAGTGGTGAAATTAATCGACCAACGAAGTCCCCGTACGTCCAGTATTGATCTAAAGTAGAGTATACTCTGGAGTAACATAAAAGATGCC
Organism: Aporophyla lueneburgensis; assembly: GCA_932294355.1. Classification (NCBI taxonomy): domain Eukaryota; kingdom Metazoa; phylum Arthropoda; class Insecta; order Lepidoptera; family Noctuidae; genus Aporophyla; species Aporophyla lueneburgensis. The sequence continues at coordinate 12,260,922 of OW028735.1, forward strand.
TTTTCCGCAGAAAAGTTTTCCTAACATTCTTAAAGTCCATATGGAGAGAATTGCTGATAAAAGACAGTCTTATGTATTTCCCAAAAGTTTAGAGAAAAGTATTTTGGAGTACTCATAAATCAGCTGTAATTTCCCATATAGCTTCGGGCACAGTTCCAATACCTTGTGCCTGTCATATCAACTTGACTAGTTTTAATTTTCCTGAATGAAAAATATATTTAATATTTCCCTCGGGAACAAATAGAGCGTCTGAGACCGACATAAATAAATGGAAATACGTTTTCGATAAACTTAATCATTTTATGACAGAATTCTTATTCTTTATTGCTACTTCTCATTTTAATTTTCTAAATAGTTGTTTTCATTTTTAACCGAATTCAGAAAAAGGAGGAGGTTATCAATTCGACTGTTTTTTTTTTTTAAATTATGTTTGGTACCTCAGAACTTTTGACTGGGTGAACCGATTTTGATGATTCTTTTTTTATTTGAAAGTTGGTGCTTTCCAAATGCTGCCATTTTAAATTGGTTCCATTTGAACAGTCCATGTGAAAACCATATAAGTCTTAAATTTTCATTAAGTGTTTGCGCGACAAATGAACGAACAACGCGATTAGATTAATGCGGGGTATCAACCCTAACTAAAAAGTTAAAAAAAAACTTTTCACAAAAAAAAAAATAACCGACTTCCTTAAAAAAACACTACAAAGTCAAACTTAACTTTAATTTTAGAAGTCGGTGGCAAAAAAACCTTAAATACAGATCCTAAGACACCGACTTCCAAAATTAAAGTTATTTTTTAATTTGTAGTGTTTTTATGGAAGTCGGTTTTGAAAAAGATGCAAGGCTTGAAGGGACTTGGCTGTATTTAAGATCTGATATCCTTTAACAGCTAAAGCGTTACGTATTTACTCGCAACTTTCCATTAAATGTTTAGTTATGGTATGTACCCCGCACTAATCTAATCGCGTTATTCGTTCATTTTTGTCGCGCAAATACTTAATGCAAATTTAAGACTTATATGGTTTTCACATGGACCTCATTGTCCGAATGGAACCAAATTAAAATGGAACCACACGAGAAGCATCAGCTTTAAAATAAAATAAAAGAATCGTCAAAATCGGTTCACCCAGTCAAAAGTTATGAGGTACAAACATAAAAAAAATACAGTCGAATTGATAACCTCCTCCTTTTTTTGAAGTCGGTTAAAAATAGACAGTCTTGAATGTCTTGTTTAATTAAATTTTTTCTTCATGACCTATATCATTTCAGTCGAGAGACATCTACTGATGGGCTATCTAGGCGTCCTTAATAGCTTCCAGTAATATTTTTTTTTTTTTTTTTTTTTTTGTTATATGATGTATCCCAATAAGGTAACAACATAAAAAAAAATACAATCTAGCTTAATACTAAAGCTAATGAGTAATTTAATTCTAACTTAATTTGCTAGGAAGAGTAAACCTAAGAATGTGTCCATTAACACTTTTCTTATTGTCTCTATTAAGGGGAAGACACTTTGTTCTTGTGTACTTTATGGGTAGCACTCACTTCACTACATTAAACTAACACTTCACTAAACTAACTCGAAAGGTTTTGTCCTTTTTAGTCTTCTCACTATGTCCGTGTTGTCGAGGAGCTGGATAGCCTCGACGTTCATATGATGGTGAAGCCTTCGTTCATGAGCTTCGGCGTTCGTTTTAATTATGTTTGTGACGAGGTCTACCTTGAGGTCCCGATGAAGGTCGTCATTTCTAATGTACCAGGGCGCATTGACGATTCCTCTGAGTACTTTGTTTTGGAATCGTTGAATAATTTTGATATTACTTTGTTTGGTACAGCCCCAAAGCTGAATACCATAAGTCCATACAGGCATGAGGACTTGTTTGTACAAAAGTATTTTGTTTTGTACTGACAACGAGGAATGTTTTCCAATCAGCCAGTACATTGACTTGTAGCGAAGCTCTAGCTCATCGCGTTTCTTTTTAACATGAGCTTTCCAGCGAAGCTTTGTGTCTAGTGTCATGCCTAGGTACTTGGCTGTGTTTTCGTGCGGTATGACATGGTTGTTTATGTATACCGCATGATAATTTGGCTTTTTATTTGTGAAGTCTATGTGAATGGATTTCGTTTCATTGAGTTTCACTCGCCATTTTTTTGTCCAGTCAAAGATGGTATTGACGGCTGTTTGAACTTTTTCCACTGCTTCTTCTTGAGTGACACCTGTGGCCATTATAGCTGTGTCATCCGCAAATGTTGCAATGGTGTTGTTTTCTAACTCAGGAATATCGCAAGTGTACAATAAGTACAAGACGGGACCTAGGACACTTCCTTGCGGTACTCCAGCTGTTATCGACTTAAGTTCTGAATATGCATCATCTTGTCTTACTCTAAACTTACGCTGTGATAGGTAAGACTCTAAGATATCAGCAAACTGTTTTGGGAGCATGTTTCTTAGTTTTCTAATAAGCCCTTTGTGCCAAACTTTATCGAATGCTTGCGCTACGTCCAGGAAGACCGTTGAGCAAACTTTGTTTTCTTCTAAGGCCTTTTCTATAATGTTGGTAATCCTGTGTACTTGGTCTATTGTTGAATGTTTTTCCCTAAATCCAAATTGGTAGTCAGGGATTAAATTTCTTTCTTCGATGATGGGTTTTAGCCGTTTCAAGAGAAGCTTTTCGAATAATTTTGACATGATCGGCAGCAGAGAGATCGGTCTATATGATGTGGTTTCGTGAGGTGGTTTACCAGGCTTTGGTATCATTATAACTTCGGCAACTTTCCACAGATCAGGCACAGACTTAAGCCTGAACGTAGCATTGATAAGAGTTGTAAGTTTTACGATGGCTTTACGTGGGAGGTTTTTAAGAACTTCTCCAGTAATAAGATCGTAGCCAGGTGCTTTCTTTAGTCTAAGGCGCTTGATTTCGTTGAAAACTTCTCTTGGTGTTACGAATTTTATTTCTTGTTCATCATCATTTGGTGTTTCATCTAACAAAGCGCAGTCTTCATTTTCTTCATTCGGCTTAAAAATGAGTTCCAAGTGTTGTGCAAACCTTATAGCTTTTTGCTCGTTGCTTATTGCCCACCGCCCGTTAATATCTTTGATAGGTGGGATATGCATAATTGGCTTCTTAAAACTTTTTGTAGATTTCCATAGGGAGTAATCTGTCGTGCGATCGCTGGTTAATTGATTAAGATAACTGCTCATTGATTCATTTTTGAACTTCTGAATTGCATTCCTTAGTTGTTTTGTAAGGTTGTTCAGAAGCCTTTTATCTTGTGGAAATCTTGTTTGTTGCCATATTCGTCTCTGTCGCCTCTTTTCGGCTATGAGTTTTGTAATTTCTGCTGGGTAGTAGGTTAATCTATTTTTTAACTTGAATGTAGGTGTGTTTTTCCAGGCGCATTGTTGTATTTGAGTAATGAATTGACGGATATCCCGATCCAGGTCTTCTGGCTTCTTTAGTGGAACTTTTAAATCTATTATAGAGTCCAAGTCTATTTTAAAGCTTGCCCAATCAGTGTTCTTATTTACTAATGTGGGGTAGTTTTCTTTCAACATTAAAGACTCACTTACAGTAAGTATTATAGGTGAGTGATCTGAGCTCATATCATAACCTTCTTCAATGCGGAGAAGATTTGGTGATAGATTTTTATATATAAAAAAGTCAATGAGATCTGGAATCTTGTTTGGGTCAGTAGGCCAATAAGTAGGCTTACCTGTTGATAAAGCTTTGCATTGTGCTCCTTCAATTGCGCACAGTAGCTCTCTTCCTTTGGTTGTGGTCAGTCTAGATCCCCAAAATGTATTTTTAGCATTAAAATCGCCTCCCAATATAAATCTATTTCCAAGACCGTTTAGAAAGGTCATGTATTGATCTGTTCTTACCGAATACCTAGGTGGACAGTATATGGCTGATATGGAAACAGGGCAATATTTCGTTTTGACACAGACAGCCACTGCTTGGATTTCTTCTTTTTCATATTTGAGTTGTTCATAATGAAATATATTCTCCTTTATAATAACTGCACTACCACCTCTTGATGTGTTATTGGGATGCAATGCATGGTATACTTTATAACCTTTAATTTGAATATGAGATTCTTTAGTGAAATGTGTCTCTGATATAAGGCACACATCAATACTTTCCATATTTAGGACAGCCGTAAGTTCATTCTGATGTTTGAGCAGTCCATTCGCATTCCAAGCCATAATTCTTAGTATGTTAGCCATTTATGATGTTTTTTTGTTGTTTGGTAGCTGCTTTAGTGCCACCTTCAAGCTTCTTCAGCCTTTCATCAAAATTAGTTAAAAGATTTATGATTTTATTAATCTTTTCATCCATGTTAGGGCTCACTGGTTTCATATGTGATTGTGGCGGTGGTTGGGCTCCTTTCGCCATTTGTGCATACGATACACTTTTAGTAGCTGGCTTGATGACACTAGGTCTTTTGTCTCCGTTTGCACTTGGACGCTGAGAGTTTGTTGGTACCACTACATTCTTTCTAGTATTTTTATCTTTAATATTTTGAAGCTCTTTAGCTACTATGCATCCTCTATAGTTAGCAGGGTGAGGCTCACCACAGTGAACACATTTTGGCTTTGCTTCTGCTGGTTTATTGCAGTCTCTGGTTAGGTGCTTGCCTGTACACTTCACACACCGGGGTTCTTTAGAACAGTATTTCTGTGTGTGGCCATATGCTTGACACCTTTTGCATTGAGGGATTAGCTTTGATGTTTTTAACGGCTGTATATCTACTTTGCAGCCTAGTATGGATTTAATTCCGTAAATTTTCTTTATGTCTTCATCTTTTTGAAATGAGAGCATAAACATACTGAGGGGCTCTTTGCTCTTCCAGCTCAGTTTGTTGACCGCATCCTCTATTTTGTATCCTTGAGATGTTAGGTCCTCAACTATTCTATTTGGCAGGCAGGAAGAATGAAGGTTTTTTGCCATCACCCTTATCGGCCTGTCTTGTTTATTCTCATACGAGTACCAAAGGCAGTTATTTTGCAACAATAGCTTAGTAATGCATCTGTATGAGTCATCATTATGGGAGTTAATTTTAACTTTTTCTCCATTCATCATTTTTGTAATAAATGAGTCTTTCGTGAGGTTAGTCGAAAGAAGATCGTAGAACTGTTGGTAGTTCTTAACATTTTCCACTACTATAGGTGGCGGTGTAGGCTGTTTCCTTGTCTTAACATTTTCCTTAGGTTTTTCGCTGGATTCGGGTCCTTGTTGAGGTGGTGGGGACAGTGATGTGTTCAATTTCCTTTTTTTTCTGCTCTTCTGTCGTACCCACTCCGTTTCCTTTGCTAGTTCCTCTTCGTCTGTCTCATACTCGATTGGTATTGGCTTCTCGGTAGTGACATTTTTATTTTCTAGGTCAGCAGTTTTTTGCTCCTGGACTTTTTTCAGCTGCTCCTGAAGTTCTTCTAATTGACTTTTAAGGTCATTTACCAAACGTTGCAGTTTTTCTCTTTCTAATTAAGATTCAGTAATAAATGTAATAAAATCTTATTCCTCTATTCTTATGAAAAACTACTACGAAGGTAATCTCTTTCATAATTTTCAATAAGTTAATAAATCTAATGATGTTGCGTAAAAAAGTTCTTTCATTAACGTGATTTGATTTTTAAATGAATATTTTTACTATGAGATTCGTGATATGAAAAGTTTCGTTTTGTATGAAAAAAATTAAACGAATTTTTTTCATGTATTTTTTATTTGTATTAATCGAAATAATCACCCATGCAATCAAAGCATTTTTGCCAACGCAGTGGCAGTTTATTGATGCCCTTCTTAAAAAATCAGCTGGACGGGAGGCAACAAATTCTTCAAAGGCATTTTGTACTGCCTCTCGAGTATTGAATTTGTTTCCCGCCAAGAAGTTATCCAAATTCTGGAAAAAGTAGTAGTCTGCAGGCGCAAGGTCTGATGAGTAGGGCGGATGATGGAGAGCTTCCAACCCCAGTTCTTGCAACTTGGAGACCGTCTGCTGTGCAGTATGAGGTCGCACGTTGTCGTGAAGGAGCAGCAGAGACGAACGATTGTGCCAGCTTCTCCATCATTGAGTTCAGTTCTTCACAGTACACATCTGCAGTAATGCTCACCCCGTTTGGTAAGAAGCTGTGATGAATCACACCGGCGCTAGACCACCAAACAGTGACCATCACTTTTCTAGGGGTAAGTTTTCGTTTAGGGCATTGTTTAGGTGCTGAACCAGGATCCAACCAACTTGCTGAGCGCTTGCGGTTATCAAACAGAATCCATTTTTCATCGTAGGTAACAATGCAGTTCAAAATTCCTTCATTTGTGTGTCTGTTGAGCAGTGCAAGGCACGTCTCAACGCGTACTTCGCGCTGGCGATCATTGAATTCGTTGCGTTCCATTTGTCAAGCTTTTTTACCTTGCCAATTTGACACAAATGGACCAATATTGTTTTGACGCTAACGTCGAAAGCTGCTGCTAATTCAGCCGTAGATTGTGTATCATCAGCTTCCACAATCGCCTTTAATTCGTCATTGTCGACCAAAGTCTTCGGACGACCGCGAGGTTCATTTTTCAGGTCGAAATTTCCAGAACGGAAGCGAGCAAACCAATAACAGGTGGTGCGTTGGTTTGTAGTGTTAGCTGCGTAAACGTCGTTGATGTTGCGTGCCGCTTGTGCCACGTTGCTGCCACGACGGTACTCATATTCCATAATTACTCGAATTTTTAACGTATCCATGATGACGAAAAAGATTGAAATGCGATGAAAATGTAACACTAATCAAAATGACTACTTTTGGAAAACCAATTCCATGTTTTAAAATAAAATTAATTTGAAATTAGATTTCTTAGACAAACAAAAATTATTTTGATTTGAAATGGCCAGTACTACAGAACATCAATTTCATAGGTCATATAATATAACGGCAGTCTTTCTCGAAAGTGTAAGCGATAAAGGGAAAAATATGAATTCCAAACAATGGGATAGCATTTCAGCACCTGTAATTTAGTATTAGTAAACGATATATCTCTCAAATGTTGTATTAATATAATTTAAAATAGTGTCATAGAGTTTCTTGCCATTTTCTCTCCATAGGAACTACTACGCTTGGAAATGGGCAAATTTTCTTCATCTTTTTGAATTACCGACTCCTGTAACAATTCAAAAATGCCTGAAATTGGTTCTTGCTACTTAAATTATTATATACCTACTTGAAAGATTGTATGTTTACTTGCATATTATTTACTTCTTAACTCAATCACGCAAAAATGACCAGCCAATTATCACTTACATCATTTCACTTCATTTGATCATTTGCGATATTAAAGTCGGCAAAACCACTTGCAAAAGCTAGTTTGTACACATATTTAATGTCATTCTTTGACAGTTGTTTGTCATGACTGCTATACATACATACAATGACGCCTTTTTCCCATGGGGGTAGGCAGAAACCACGGAACGCCACCTGCTACGATCTCTACACACTCCTTTTGCCTCGTTTAGGTTGACTGCTATATGGCAAGTTAAAAATTATCAACCATCAACTGCTTAGCTTTTTTCGAACTATGCTGGTGACGGCTTCCAGTATAAATGGTTGCATCTGAAAGCCAGTTTTTACACGGAACGATTGCCTATTTTTCCACAACCCAGTAACTTAGTAACACGATACCCTTTAGTAAAACTGTTTGTCACACGGTGTTTGCTATCATAGTCAGCTTTCTCTGAAATTATTTGATGATCATAATATTGTCCCTATTTTACAGTTTTACTATCGCTTATTACATTTTAGCTTATTCTCGCATTTTAAATAAAATATTTTTTCATGGACATAATGAGTCGGATTTTCTTTAATCTCGGTTTCCTGTATTATATTTTATTCAGCAAGATTATTAAGCAATTTTCAGCACCTTTCGTAATGTTTAATCCGCCATTTTTTATTCCAACTGTGGTCTTAATGACCACTTTAGCCGTAATTGGTATTTAGCCAAATTGTTTAAGCGTTTAAATTACTGGATGACTATTTAATTATTCTTTCGTTTTTTTTTCTCAAACGATGTTTTTAAACGCAGCTTGCAGTAGACGTGACGGCGCGCGGCGGCTGCTGTGTTCTGTGTCATTACCGCGCGGGGTTCGTTTGTATGAGCATTTTGGGTTTAAAGTACGAAATACAGTAATTGGGTTTAAAGTTAGGGCTAGGACTAAAGTTAGAACTCGTTTGGTGTGCATGAATTCATAATTACTATCATTTCAGCCGAAAGACGTCCAATGTTGGAAATAGGCCTCTTTCACCCGCCGCCACTACGACCGGTTCTGCGCTTTCCGCATTCGTTTTATATTACTTACATGTGACACTATCAGAGATGCTAATGTCAAGAAACTAATATTGCGCAATAACTATCGTAATTTAAATTTGGTTTCATCAGACGGAAACCGTCGAGGTGTGAAACTACGATGATTTACTTAACCCATTGAATACCGTAAATACAGACACAATTAAAAACCATTGTATCTATACCAAATGTGGTATCTCAGGGACTTAGAGGTTAAAACGAGTGAATTTGCTTTCGAATGTTTGTGCGGTCATTTGTTTTGAAGTAATCTTTCAAGAGGCTAGAAAGCTAGTCAAAATTGTAAACTATTTGGATTTCTGAAGTTCTCCTCAGTGAGATCTGTTCTCAAATACATGTTATTGCACGCACTGCTGATGTTTATGTAGGTCAGTAGCAATCAAAATAGTTATCTACAAAAAATGAGGCGAATAATTTTCCGCCTTTATATTTAGTTCATTGCGTTGTAAGTACATAGTAACTATTAGTTAGTAAGCAAATTGGCGATCAATTCAAATGCCCAAAATTGTACTCGAAGCACAAGGTCGCGATGACGAGGACTTATCCTCTTCTCTCATGCTAGGTCTTGTAGATTAAAACCTGAGCATGTGACAATGTGAGTTTTCCAATTCACGTGTACATCTTCCTTTGTTCAAAAATATACACTAACTATTATAACTTTCTACAAATCAAAATATAGCGTCGAAAAATTCATTCACATTGCTGTTCCCTGGTTATGTTTCCAAGGGACTAGTGGTACCGCCACGTTGTTAGGCAATGCTTAGCTTCCGGCCAAGGTAAAAACCAGTCCTTGGATTACGGGAATTGTCAACTAGCCGTTTTGAGATTTTCTTAAATAGACCATGAGCACTCGGAACCCACGGTCCGAGGGTTTCAACTCGAACGGCTCGAAAATATAATTACCAATAAGGTATTTAAGAAATAAGGTACTTACGCCATTTGAGGTTTTCCGCAGCTACAGCAGCGCCAGCACAGCTCGCCAAGCCAGGCTGACGAGATGGCGCAAGAGCATCGACACACGTTGCATCCCAAATTATGATGGTAATATTCCAAGTCAGTTGGTTCTAATACAGCTGGAACGCCGGCGTAGATAAGAACTCGTGGCATGCTGTCATAATTCCGCATTTCGGCTGTAAGACAGGCCATGACTAGACTGTTGCCAACTTTACCATAATGACAGCAATGAGGAGAACAACACGGAGCTCCCAGTCATAGGCAAGCAGCGAAGCGGAAGGTAGTGTCGTCGAACAAGGTGCCTATGTTTGACCTTTTCTAAGTTAATCTTAGACCTTACGGATATCGGCGTAGGAAAACATCGTTATCATTTATGTAAGTGTAAAAGCAACAATCTACGTTCTGCAGGCGATAAATGCTTGTGTCTTTACTATATCTCGGTTCTTTCCTCAAAAGACCATTTCAGACACCCCCATGTACATGGTCCTCAAATGATCAAACAGCGACTATTTCCTGATTTTAAATACACATTGACATTGATGAATTTTACTTATACAATGACATGAATATTTACTTTTAAAGTATTATATTATTTTAGTAATTGTAAATGTGAAGACTAAGTGGGTGTTTTTGTTTTTTTGGTTTTCTTTTCTTCTCATTTAATTTTTATCATTGTCTGGCAGTTTGAGTAATTTTTGCGACATAAACAAGTGTCCTTTCTTTAGTGTTGTTCGTCAAATCATTGACCTCCTTAAGTTCTGAGTTAAGCTGCATAATTACTGACAAATGCGTGCACTAATTGGACAGGTCCACTTAATCTGTGTGGTTCTTTCCTTAAAAGACCACTTCAGACACAAATCCACATGGTCTTCATAATGATTTAACCAAGATTATGTCTGGATTTTAAAAAAGACTGAGACCTCTGAGTTTGTTTCGGCCTTACTTCTCAGAGTAGTCACATAGGAAACGCCGACCTCATCTATTTAAAAAAAATATCTATGACATGTAAAAGTGTTTGTACAAACCTACTTGCAAAAATAAAGTCATTTATCATTATAAGAAGAGACTTTAGCGCTGCAATGGGATACTTACAAGCTGGTAAGTTCTTACTACACACAGACATTAACTCACGCCCTCCCATGGAGTTAGGTAGAAACCACGGAACGCCACCTGCTACATGTATATTACAAAGTTATTATTGTCTCAAAAAAAATGAACCTATTAGCTGCTCTCCAGTCAACACTAATTATTTCTTAGGCCATACGATTTCATTATTATTAGGCGAATTACCCAACGCCGGAGTCAGGTTTACTCATAATCTCTAATGAGCACACCGACTAAGCCACTCATAAAAGCTTCTAAGTGATAGTTTACATAGTGGGAAAAGTCGAGAAATATGAACATTGCCTACGTTTTATCAGGCTTTAAAAAAGGGCAAAGCATGTATTCTTACTGATATCTCCGTAATTACTGGGCCGATTTTCGTGTTTTTTTTTTTTGATTTGTTTGAAGAACTCCTAACGGTGATCCAAAATATATAGGTAGCTAGTGGAAAAAAAAACAAAAATACGAAACCTGAGACGCCGGCTTCCGATATTAAGGTTTCAGTTTGTAGTGTTTCTTTTTTATGTTTAAAGAAATCATCCACTTTTGTGCGCAAGAAAACGATAAAGGAAAAAAGAAAGTCAGCTGAGTCAGCAAAGATGCTAATTAAGCTTAATTAAGGATCTACACCCTACACTATTCATTATACGGCCCGACAACCGCTTTTGCTTGTCACGACCTTATGTATAGTCAATAGCTTCTGCGTTATGCCCCGTATACACGTAATACCCCAGAAGCGGCGTATCAATGCCACAGTGTGAATCAGCCTCAAGTCGTCGTAAAACGCTTAAATTGTTTGTTTATTTTTGCTTTTACACATCTTTCACTCGCACAAAAACGTCTGAACACAAAAAGAATTCTCTCTTTTTGCCTAGCCTTATCCCATTTCATTGGAGTTTGGCTCTCCTCATTCTTCGCCAGATGTTTTGGTTCTGGGTCGTCGCGTCATTCACTTAGGCTTGCTTCAAGTCATTGTTGACTACAGACATCCAAGTGAGAAGGGGTCTACCTCGCTTTTTTGGACCTGTGTTCATCTCGAGAACTTGCTTAGTCATGTGTTCCTTAGGTCTTCTCATTATATGGCCATACCATCTCAGGCAAGAAATAAATCGATAGTGATCCGATCCAGAAATGAAGGATTTCGGCACAGGGCATCTTTTACTTGCCTACCGAATGATCAAAAATGTAGGTAATGAAAGGAGCAAAATCGGTGAACATTCATTCATTACTCGGTCTCTAGTGAATGCAAAAAAAATAACAACCGACGTCCTTAAAAAAAACACTACAAAGTCAAAAATAACTTTAATTTTGGAAGTCCGTGTCTTAGGATCTGTATTTAAGGTTTTTTTGCCACCGACTTCCGGAATTAAAGTTATTTTTGACTTTGTAGTTTTTTTTAAAGAAGTCGGTTGTTATTTTTTGTAAAAAGTTTTTATTTTTAACTTTTTAGTCATGGTAGATACCCCGCACTAATCTAAACGCGTTATTCGTTCGTTTGTCGCGCAAATACTTAATGCAAATTTAAGACTTATATGGTTTTCACATGGATCCCACTGTCTGAATGGAACGAAATTAAAATGGGACCATTCGGGAAGCACCAGCTTTCAAATAAAAAAATCATCAAAATCGGTTCAACCAAGGTAACAAACAAAAAATAAAATAAAATACTGTCGAATTGATAACCTGCTCCTTTTTTGAAGTCGGTTAAAAACTAAAATGAACCTACACTCTAGTGAAATGTGTGGTATCAGTTCAAATATTACGTTAGGGTCTAGAGTTTCTTGCCAGGGTCGCGAGATTTTTTTGAAAGAGTTACTGTGGCCCTGCATGTAGGCAACTGAAGGAACATGGGTGGGTTTTAGTCAGTAAAAGTCTGACACGCTCTCCCGCTCCGCTCAGAGTGGGAGACGTCATTTGATGATTTCCCATACAAAAAAAAAAAGATTTTGGGTTTGATCTTTAGATTGGACTAAGTGTTATTCGGTTATTGAACTTATTTTCCCAAATATTTCCATTAAGCCACTGAATATCTATTTCAATACTGCCAATACTTTAGTGGTAGTAGTAAAGTAGTAGTTAGTTGTATAAACAAATTAATTACAACAAACCCTGACTTATTAGGGACTTAGGGTTGACCCTCGGAAATAAGCGGGATACATAACTGAGCTTATTGTATCCCAATTATGTGAAACTTTGGACTCTGGAGTCGAAATTGAAATGTCGGAAGCGGTTGAGACTTGACCCATTTTGGGTTGATGTAAGAAGCGAGAATGTATTGTTCATGAAACCCAGGATAAAGTTTAAGGGGATGTAGTTTTTGTGTGGATGGTGATGGGGTCCACCAGTGTAGGGTTTTACAGTTTCTCATCCTCCATAAAAAAGGGAGGATCCTTTGACCAGATGGCTATTGTGTCTGGCACGCTACTAAACAACGGCTGATATCGGAATTGTATATACAACATGTCCCGAAATTAACGCATACCAACAAATACTCCGATTCGGATATGATGGTATAATCGTTATACATACACCGAATCTTTGCTTATAAAATTACTTATAAAATTTATTAACAGCCTTCCTAATAAAAACATTTAAAACAACTGTGTCCTTATACATTGGGTAATAGAAAAAAATTACACAGAAGTACATATTATAATAATTAAAATGATATTTCATGTTGTGTATTTAAAAATATAGAAATACAGTATTTTAATTGGAAAAATATGTTTGGAAAAAAACGCAGCGGTTTGAGTGATCTTTGTTCATTGATTGTTTGGTGCCAACTCAAAATGACTGAAAGGTTTATTATTTTTTGCTCGTAAAAAAGTTTTTATTAATAATTTTTTGTGGCTATTATCTACTAATTACTACATGCTTGCAAAATCGGACTATTCTGTAAGAAGTTATGCATTACAATCAATGAGTGAACAATCAATCATCCCCTGTTTTCCTACCCTTAGGGTTGGAATTTTTTTTCCAAATTTACATGGGACCATTTTTGATATGTACTCTTTCCAAAAAAAAAAAAAAAAGTCGGTTTCACTGTAAAAAGTTATGCGTGGTCATACATAAAAAAAAAAAACAAAAATATATACGCGTCGAATTGAGAAACTCCTTCGGTTTTTTTCGTCGGTTAAAAATCAAGTGAAGCAATGAAATCGACCAAATTTCACGCATTAAGAAAGTACGTTGCATGTTTACATTATCGTTGGTACTCAAATACCTGAGCACGAGATGCTTTAAGTGTTAAATAACTTTTAAAACAAGGTTTCATCTCAGCCATTGAAGAAATATATCCAGAAAACATTTCACTGTCGTTCCAATCCCAAAAACTGTTAGTAATGCCCGTCCAATCTGATACGTTATTCGACTGAAACCAAAAAGGTTATCAACACTTCAAATCTTTTATATTTTGGACCATACCCAAATACAGACCAAAACTGTGTGTAAAACCGGGCATAAACGTTTACCCTGGTGTTAGATCTATTACATTCAGCATTTGGCATAATTTCTATAACTTGATACTACTTAGTAGTCTTACCAAGGGGTATCGTATTGCCATCTATTACTGGGTTGTGGCATCCGGTTTACTTGAAAGCCAACCCCAACATAGCTGGGATAAGGCTAGGAAGATGATTCCGATGATGATATTAATACCATATATGTGTTTTTAGTACTAACTGTGTTCGTACTTAAAAAATCCTTATTATTCATGCCAATATTAGAAACCAGCTTCTGCCCGCGACTTCGTCCGCGTCAAATTTTTCTCCCCTGACCATTACCGTCGCATTGAAATGCCTGCCAGTTTTCGACCATTTTTCGTTGCTGCTCCGTTTTTTTTATTGCAGCGTGATGTTATAAAGATTATAGTATTTGTCAATAAATAGGCTACCCAAAACAAAAAGATTTTTTCAATTCGAACTAGTAGTTTCTGAGATTAGCGCGTTTAACCACACTAACAAACAAACTCTTCAGCTTTATCTTAATATATAAAATTCTCGTGTCACAGTTTTCGTTGCCATACTCCTCCGAAACGGCTTGACCGATTTTGATGAAATTTTTTGCGCTGTAAAAAAATACCGGATAGTATCTATGAGAATCGGCTAACATCTATTTTTCATCCCCCTAAAGGTTAGGGGTAGTCCACCCCTAAATTTTATTTTTTATTTTTTAGACAAAATTTTTAATTTCTATTTTTTTATGATACAACATACAAAAATACATACAATCCTCAATTTTCACCCTTCTACGATCAACTCTTATTTTTTAATAGCCATTTTAGTAATTTAATCATTTTTCCTCTCCGGTCGAAAACTGATCAATCGTCATTTAATTAGTTATCCCCGCCTAGGAAATTATTTATATGGCAAAACAACGTTTGCCGGGTCAGCTAGTAATATAAGTAAAGACTGAAATGTATTTATTTATCTTACAAACACAAGGGTTTTAAATATATACACATAGTGGTAATATACGATATGAAATCCTCAGTTACACAAGATTTATACAGATTAAATGAGCAAATAATCTTAATACATGGTACAAAATTTTCACTAACACAAAACTTAGAAAGATTTAGCATATGGCCCTAAACTAGGCACAGACTATTTTGGTGACCTAAAAACTGCACGTTTTAATTCCGCTACCGAAATATTTTTATTCATGTGTTTATTACGAAATCAAGAAAATTAACAAGAACGTCAGTATAAAGAAAATATTGTATGAAGATACTAGCTTCTGCCCACGGCTTCGCCCTCGTGGATGATGAAAAATTCACCATTTCAACCCCCCATTTCACCCTCTTAGGAATGGAATTTCAAAAAACCCTTTCTTAGTGAATACCTACTTCTCACAAAAAACACACTTTCCAAATTTCATGTCTCTAGGACCAGCGGTCTAGGCTGTGCGTTGATATATCAGTCAGTCAGTCACTCAGGACTTTGAAATTTATATATATTCATAAATATTGTATACTAATATTGAAAAACATTTTAAAAGAGTAACGGTGGAGTTCCTTGCCTATGCGAATCTACCTTTTCGAAGGGTCGGTAGAATCAATTCTGTAAATGTTGACTTTCAAAAGTGCCTTACTATGTGCCTATTTGAAATAAATGCTTTGACTTTGGGAAACGTTATTATATTTTTAAAGAATCTTTTAAAGTTTTTCCAAAACGGTTACCTATTCATATTACCCAACATCTGCAGACCTGCCTGAGAGAGAATTTTTGGCCAAAGGGTGTTGTATATCGACGTTTCCAAAGAAGGTTAGGCGACACCACGCAACGAAACACGACCCCGATAACATAACTTATGTAGATAGTTAGTTTAATAAGGTTTTTAATTATGTATTAGTGTAATTTTAATGTATAACATTATTTTATCTATCTTTATTCTATGGGCCTTAATAACCTGATAATAAAATTATTATTATTATTATAACTATATTTTGTTTTCTCTATTAAAATACAAGTTACTTTTTTCTACAGCTTGATAAAGGCACATAGCAACATTATTTTTTATCATTTCCATCACGCGAATCGATAAATCTAAACCTTGTTCTAGTTCCTAAAACTTCTTGCACAAGCTCCGAAGTTGATTGAGAATTGATCATGTTAGCTCTCACCAAGTTTAGCAATCAATCAATCATTTCCTTTTGATCTACGATGAAACTTGATACTACTTACTGATTGATAAGTATTCCTTTTGTGGAGTTATAATATTATGTTTGTTTTGGTGGGATAGTAAAGATGTTGGTTGGGCCTGTATTTAAGACGTGGCCCAATAAGATTTAGGAGGCTTTAGTTCAATTGTAGAAATAGTTGCAGGCTGATGTGATATAGGTTTTTCGTAAAAATGTATGAGCCGACGCTGCATAAAAAAGAACAATAAAATGTGACCAGTGTTGTCGCATAGGTTTTCTTTTTGTGGTTGTGTAATCATCAAATGACGTCTCCCGCTCTTGGGCAGAGCGGAAAGGCGTGTCAGACTTTTACTGACTAAAACCCACTCGTGTTCCTTCAGTTGCCCATATGCCAGGACCACGGTATCTCTTTCAATTAAATCTCGCGACCTTGACAGTTGTCACATGGGTATTTAATACTTGCTCCGTGTGGTGCCGGGCGTAAAGAACAATTTAACATTTCTTCCCGTGGGTGTCCTAAAAGGCCACTAAGGGACTTACTAGAAAATGGGCGGCAGCGATCTCTATACATTTTACCATGATACAGCGATCGCCAACCCGCTTCCCAAGCGTGGCAATTGTGGCAAAACCTTCTTAACTGGGGGAGGCGTCCAGTAAGTAACTAGCCACAATAAGTTAAAAAAATATATTAAAATTAATAGACTAATTAGAAAATATCAGAAAACATTGAAATGCCAAAAAGTTAATAAATTAAACACAAAACTTAGGCAAAAAAATTAAATTTAATACAAGAATTGAAGAAGTGTTATAGTGATTTGAAATTATGTAATTCTTTGTATGACACTGACACTCAGCACCTTCGGGATGAATTGTTTGTTAGGGAATTTGCACTAAAGGATATCTTAAATAAATATGAGGCTACTCAACAAGACCTGAGTAAGCGCATGCAGGAAGCCTGTGAGTTGGCAGACCTGGTCAAGTGCAATGCAGAGAGGTATGAGTCTCTGACAAATAACCTCTCTTTTAGCTGCACTTGCTCCACGGCACCTCAGCCTCAACCTGATACACCTACGCCCTCAGCAACTCAGCCTGTAAATAGCTGTATTACTGATGATAATAGCCATATTAACACTACTTATATTTTTTCTGACAAATTTGGTCAAGGTTATGGTAGCATATTTAATCAGTGTTCACAACAATATGTAATTAATAATTGTTCACCCGGTGCCAGTATTAGCCAGTTATTAAGTAAAATTAAATTATCAAAAATAAACCCTGGTTCAACTGTAATATTATTATACGGGGATAGTTTAAATGTTCGAAAAAAAGAAATAATTCAATGTGTCCATTTGATGTTACTTCTCAATGAGACCAACAATTGTAAATTCATTTTCTGTGCCTTGCCTTATTCACGATACTTGTCTGATGAGCAAAACAGGCACATTTATTATTTAAATATGCTAATTTATAATAGGACTAGTTGTCACAGTGACGCTATTTCATTTAGTCAGCTCAGCTCAGTCCATTCCCTATGTGTACAATAGCCCCGTGGCGTGTGCAGGAGCATCCTGATGGCCCACATCCGCAAGTGCCACACGGGCGACGCGCCCGAGCCGCCCGCCGCGCTCAGTCCATTCCCTATGTGTACAATAGCCCCATGGCGTGTGCAGGAGCAACCTGATGGCCCACATCCGCAAGTGCCACACGGGTGACGCTTTGACGCTATTTCATTTTTTGATTGTAATCAATTTATTACTGATTACAAACTAACAAATTATAGGTTCAAGATGAGTCTTCGACACAGCCGGACGTGTTTGCGCGCGCGCAACAGCGCAAGGGAACCCAAAATCGTCATCACACGAGCAAGCGTTGTGTGAAGGATTGCGTTCACACTAACTACTTAACAGACTTTTTCTCGCTATCATTCTAGAACAGAATACGATACCTACTAA
The DNA here is from genome assembly GCA_932294355.1 of Aporophyla lueneburgensis. NCBI lineage: Eukaryota > Metazoa > Arthropoda > Insecta > Lepidoptera > Noctuidae > Aporophyla > Aporophyla lueneburgensis. Next base: position 12,278,915 of record OW028735.1, read on the forward strand.
GACACCACAACTAAAGATGCTACAATTGTAACAAAGTAACGAATTTTTAAATTGCTAAAAGCTAGCTATACAACCACTCCAATTTGAATCGGTTACATGTAAAGCGAAAAGATAACTAAAATAATAAAAAAAGGGTACCCGAGCCAGACCCTCAATTTTTAAGTTGAATGCACATCTTGTTACTCAGATAAACAAAAGAAATAAAAAAAGGTCAATCCCATAAATTTACTCACTACAAGTGTAGCCAGCTTGAGCGTCCGACTTGCACGTGTCTTTGACTTGCCCCACAAACAAAAGCATTTACAATGGTCATAATTGTACCCATTTCAAAAGACGGGAATTGTCTGTTTGGAGCAATTGCTCACCAAATTACTTACCTAATGGCCTAACATTTGATCATAGGAATGTTCGTCAAGACCTCACCGCATACGTCTTGGAACATCGCCATGATGATAGAATTCACCTAGCACTTCTAAATAATATACAGGAATTTCTCCCCAACAGCATTCTTTCCCAGGAACAAAGGATTACAAAATACATAACTGCGCAATTTAACGAAACATTCTGGGGTGGCGAAGATATAATTTTCGTCGCGTCCGAATTCTACCTCGTGAACGTGCATGGGCACATAAACAATAGAAACACACAGGTATATTCACCGACCGGCGAACCAGCTCCCGCTAACATCCACACCCTCGTATTGAACCGGCACTATGATAGCTGGGTCCTGACAAACGACAAACAATGCAATAACAACCGGATAATCCTAACGCAAGATCTAACCAGCATCAAAGCACAACGACATACCAAACCGTTTAGTAACAGGTACAACATACGAGAAGAGCAAGAAAAACCCACGAAACCCCAGCTGCAAACGGAGCTGCTCGTAAAAAGCCAAGTAGATAACTCATTAACACCATGCGAACAACAAGAATCAACACCACTTACACCGCTATCAGATGTAATCGCGGACGACACGGGATACAGAATACTGAGAAACCCCACCTCTACTACAATTAAGTACACTTGCACAGACCTGCGCATAGCAACTTGGAACGTTCGCGGCCCCTCGAAACCAGGAAAAAGAAATCAAATTGACGCCGAACGGTCACGCAGGGGTACTCACATAGCTAACCTACAGGAAACAGGGATGAACGCAGGAACACTTAGCTCCGCACACTACGACTGGTACCTCTCAGGAACTGCGGGTAACGCACACCGGGGCCTTGCAATTTTATTGAGAAAAAATGCCCAAATAGAATTAGTCAACAGTAAAAAGGACACCGACGTGATGGCAGCTACTCTTGAGGTTGGCATGGGAAATGGCAAACCAACTCCTCTGTACATAATCAACTCACACATCAACAGCTGTTCCGCGAAAGGAACCAGATCATTCACAGGCTTATTAAACTTGATTAGACAAAAACCAAGGAAATGTACTCGGACAAGGAAGTGTACAAGGAAATGTTCTATTCATTCTATAGGAAAAACAAACAGCAAACGAAACGCCGAAATAGAACCGCGTTCAATACCGATGTCCAAATGGGAGAAAATACTAAAAAAAACTCTGAGGCCTTCGCATACCAACGGTAAACATAACAAAACCGATAACAGAAGCAAAAGGCGAAGAACCGACGGTGGCCGAAATAATAGGAATCATCAACAAAATGCGAAACGGGACGGCCCCCGGAACGGGTCAAGTAGTAATCGAGCTTTACAAAGCGATGCCCCAACCATTACAGAAAGCAGTAACTAAACACACAATTAAAGCCTGGTAAGAGAACACAGTACCGGACACGTGGCTCGAGACCGTACAGGTACCAATTCCAAAAAAAAAACAATCCTAAAGATGTGAACGACTATCGCCACATAATGATTTGCAACAAGGGCTATAGAATTTACGCTACATACTTACTTAAAAACTTGACGACACATAATAACGGAACTAGGCAGTTACCAAGCGGCTTTCTTAAACAATAGATCAACAGATGACCACATTTTTACGCTCAAAAGGGTTCTAGATGAGGAATGGCGTGCAGGTAAACGAAAGTACGTTCTCGCCCTCGACATAGAAAAAGCATTTGACAACATTGACCTGAAGGCATTAAGAGACATATTATTACAACGAACCAACAAATCGATGACCAACAGGATAATCACGGCATGCTTGAATGAAAGAACATGCATCAAATGGTGCGGCCAGCAAAGCAGCTGGATTATCAAAGGAAAGGGAGTTAAACAAGGTTGCCCCCTGTCTCCCCGCCTTTTTACATTGGTCATCGATGAAGTTCTGAGAACCCTCGAAGAGGAAACTCAGTTAATCAAACTAGATCAGGACCGCGAAATCTCCTTCCCCCTAGTCTTATTATTTGCGGACGACCTTATTCTCATTACAGATGAGTTAGAAGGACTAGAACGCATCTTATACCACATAAAACCCTAACTTAATAGTGTAGGCCTTCAAATAAACGAAACAAAAACAAAAATTATAATTAGGGACCCCATAAAAACACAGAAAACGACCCACGTGACTCTCAACGGAATAAAATATACCAACAGTAGATGAAATCAAATACCTAGGCACTTACATAACGTCCGCATTAAGCAGAAAAACTCAATTAGAAAACGATGCCAACAGGCCACGAGAAACGCTAAATCATTACTACCATTCATATTGAACTCAAAAATGGACTGGAAAATAGCTACATTTATGTATCGAATGATTATCGTACCTTGTATGATATATGGCTTAAAAGTATCAGCACTCACAAAGGTGAACCGTTCAAGACTGAGAAGATATGAAAGAGTTATCATGAGAGACTTGATCAACCATGCTAGGAACAAACCGAGACTTAAGAAAATACATCAAATCTTAGACGGTAAAACTATAACAAAACGCATCAAGAACCACAGGATGTGCTACCTGGCACATATTTTCAGACGCTCTGAACCACACCTGTTACATGCAGCAATGCAGTACAGGGCCAAATCTGAAAAGGTCGGACGACCTGTTTACACATGGAATGACAACCTAAAACAGGACACGAAATACTTCGACAAGGAAATCCAGTTTTGGAGGAACACGGCTGGAGACAGAAATAAGATCAAGAAAGCGGCTAGTGATATCTACAAAAAACTAGAAACTGATAGCAGTGAGAGCTCGGAAGACGACCAAGAAAACAACAACACGGAACATAGCGAAGCCTTGACATAGAAAAGAGCCAAGCAAACGGTAAACCCCACCAAAAGATGCATCGGTGAAGCTCGATCTGGATCAACATGCCGGCGACGACGTAAAAAGATGAAGATCCTATAGACAAATATCACCCTTCTCTCCACTAGTCCAATGCTTACTTAAGGCTGCATAGTCGGTAGGCATGTAATCCTTTCCTATCCTATGGGCACGTCTTCCCTACCATTACAGCGCCCCCCGGTCTACTTCTTGATATGCAATGGCCCATGTAGCACCATGAAATATGAGGCTTCAAAGGCTAGTGCAAATCTTGGGGTTCATTCGATTAATCGAGTCTGGTCAAACCACGCTGGGATCGGTGCAATTCATTTCATTTCATTTCATTTACAAACTAACAAATTATACTTTGTATTTGCCGCCTAGTTGTAGGAGACAAATTGCTAATCTTTTAGCATACAATTTACACCGTAACACTGGTACCTGTAGCGTACCATCGATTACTGTTAGTAGGTACTAACGCCACTTTTGATACACCTAGTAGTTTAAACTGTTAGATGCGACAACGGGTAAGCCGCATGTGTTTTGAATGTTGTACATCAAAGTCTGACCGGCAAAGAGCTAGAGTTAAGTTTATTTATTGAAAACTATGATGTTCAGGTATTATGTTTGACTGAACACTGGTTGAAAGAACATGAAATAGTGCTTATGAATGGTGATTTTTTCACTGTGCAAAGTGCATTTGTGAGAAAAAGTGCTATACGCGGTGGATCATTAGTTCTTGTTTCAAACAAGTTGAAATGTAAACAACGTTCAGATTTAGTTAATCTTTCCATCGAGCGCACTATTGAGTTGTCTTGTGTTGAACTAGAGCGTTACGTCATAATATGCGTCTATCGTCCACCCTCTGGGGATTTTATTAGTATCGAGTCGGTCATTAAATTAAATTAGACTCACTCAATAAATTAAAATCAATTAATAAATGTATAATTTTATGTGGAGATTTTAATATTTTAGATGTTACTCCAGTGTCGAAGCGCGTACGGTGTTGCTTAGACGTGTTTTTTGCGGTAATTAGCTAATTACATCGTTATCTATTGTACACTAAACGGGCGGCCGCTCGGCCGAACCGGTTATCGCTCGCGCGAATTTACACCTTATGCGTAATGAGTAGAAGTGAGAATCATAATGAAGAATTAATCAATACAATTACTATGGAGGACGAAGAAACTACACATTTAGAAGACATAACACAATTATTTGAGATTGAGGGTAACGAGACGTCGAAAGATGGAATGCGACCTACCAAAAGAGGAAGAGAAGATGATGAATGGACCGAGGTAAGGAATAATAAAACCAGGACGAGACTTATAAGAGGGATTACGGAATTACGTGTTACATGTAAAGATAAATTTCCAAAACAGTTTGCACTTGCTAAAATATTTAAGGAGCAAAAAATAATGAACATCACAAGAGTTAAACATATAAATCCGTATAAAGTTACCGTCGAACTCAATAATGCCGACAGCGCTGAGAAATTAGTGAACTCCGAATATTTTAAAGGATTAGGGTGGAGATTCCAGCGGCCATTTGAAGTTGGTTTATCATATGGCGTCATCAAAAATATCGACCTAGAAATTTCTGAGGATGACCTACTTTCATGTCTATCAAGTACATGCAAAGTCGTGAATGTGAGACGCCTACAACGAAGAGACAGAGAGGCAACCAGTTGGACCGAAAGCGAAACATGGAGAATAGGATTTGAGGGACCATCATTGCCCAATTATGTTCTCATTTACGAAATGAGAGTACTTGTAGAACCTTACGTTTTTCCTGTTACTCAGTGCTCCAGGTGCTGGAGGTACGGTCACTCCGCTAAAATGTGTCCATCAACGAAAATTGTATGCCCAAAATGCGGAGGTAGACACGATAACTGTGAAACCATATCTTTTAAATGTGTAAATTGCACAAAGAATCACATGGCGTTGGACAAAACTTGCCCAGTTTACATTAAAGAAAGGAAAATACGTAGTATTATGAGTGACCTTAATGTTTCATACAGAAAAGCGTTGGATATATATGTACCTCCTCCTCTTGTGCCCTCCTACGATGGAGAAGTCAATAGACAGATACTTACACCTTCCTATGAGACAGCCCCAGCTTCGCAAGAACCTACTTTAAGTTCACCTATGTCACCCGTGTTACAGTCGAAAGCGACAACACGAAAACCATCACGCCCTGTACCTAGTAAAGAAACAGTATCCACACAAAAATATACCACAAACGGACAACAAACCAAAAATGTACCACAAATGGACAAAACACAGTCAGATAAAGAAGAAGAAACAATAAAGAAAAGTAAGAAGAAAAAACATAAAAAGAAAGTGCCCCAATTTGAAACTTCTCATACCCAGGATTTTTATATGGATTCTCAGGAAGACACGTGCAGGGGAGACGTGACTGATGGAGAGGAAAATGGTAAAAATGAGGATTTCGTAGACGAAACTTCATTTGGATGGCTGATAGATAAAATCAAATATATCTTATTTGTGAGAAATGATACTTTCAAGGTCAAAATTATAACTGTTATTCAAATTAGCGTGGAGTGGGCAATAACTTGTTTCCTAAATAAGATAATACCTAAAGACTTTTCCTCTTTTAAAAAATATTTCCATAATGAACACTGTTAAAATAAACATCTTGCAATGGAACTCACAAAGCGTGTTACCTAAAAAACTAGATCTAGAACAAATTCTTTTATTGGAAAAAGTTCATATTGCTACTTTATGTGAAACTTGGTTGAATTCTGACTGTTCTTTTAGTGTAAAAGATTATAACGTGTTTCGCTGTGACAGACCTGACTCATATGGGGGAGTCGCAATTCTAACTCATAAATCCATTAAGGCTCAACAATGTCATTCTACTATTTCGAATTCCCGTATTGAGATGGTCCATGTCAAAATTGTTAATTGTCGTTACATTCAAAACATTATTTCAATTTATTGCCCACCTAACGTCCGTACCACACAAAATGATTGGGACTCGTTGTTTGCTATAGCTAACTCTAAAACCGTAATTTTAGGCGATTATAATGGTCATCACTCAAGTTGGTCCACGAAAACAGATCAAAGAGGTACTCAAATTTTTGATTCCTTAATTGATCATAATTTCATTACATTGAATGATGGGAAGCCGACTCGTATAAAGTTAGTTAACGGAATTTTACAAAAGTCAGCCCCTGATTTATCTATAGTTTCTTCAGATTTATCATTAATTTTGGATGGTACGTAACTAATGAGTCCTTAGGCAGTGATCACATGATAATCAAGCTGAACACGTTAGTTAACTGTGAACCACGTATCGTAAAAAAACGAAACTTTAAAAAAGCAGACTGGTTAAAGTACAGTAACTATATTCAAGAAACAATAGCTGAGTGTATATTGCCTGTTAATCCCCAAGAAGCGTATATTTTTTTTTTAGATATCATTAACAGAGCCGCTGATGCAAACATCCCTTATTTTAAATTTAACCAAAATCCAAATACTCAATTTAAACCGAAACCTTATTGGTCTCCAGTTTTATCTAAAGCGGTGGCGGAAAGAAGATTGGCTTTAACGAACTTTAGGAAAAACCCTTCACCCGATAATTTACAAAATTTACAAGACAAAACTCGAGACGCGCAAAGACTAACTAGAAATGCTCGTAATGAGGGATTTCGTAAGTTTTGTTCTTCAGTGGACGAGGTCACTTCGGTCAGTGATATGTGGCGACGCATGCGCTGGCTGAAGGGAAACCGTTTAGCTGGACCCCATGTGGACGAGACATTGGCAGAACAAGTTCTTTTTAATTTAGCTCCTGATTCCACATGCCCCCCATTACCTACTTTTTGTTCTCAAAATCATACATTAGAAGTAGCTATAACAAAGCAGGAGCTTGACAAGTCTATTAAATCTAATGATACCGCACCGGGTTGCGATAATATTTCCTTTTCTATGATTAAACATCTTCCGGACCTTGCTAAAAATATTTTGATACAACTTTATAATTTATTTTTTCTTTAAATTTCGTTCCTCAGCAGTGGCGCCAAGTCCGCATAGTACGAATTCCCAAACCAGGCCGAGATTTGACTTCTGCCACCGCAATAAGACCTATTTCATTAATGTCCTGTTTATGTAAAATCTTTCATTCCATTATCAATAATAGAATTGAGTGGTATTTAGAAAGTAGAGGCTTTTTTGCTGACGAAACTGTAGGTTTCAGGAAAGGGCGCTCATGTTTGGATAACTTAAATTTACTAACCTCACAAATACAAATTGGTTTTTCAAAGAAGCTTATCACGATTGGGTGTTTCCTTGATATTGATAACGCGTACAATAACGTTGACGTCACAACTCTTTTGTTAACCTTGGACCAACTTGGTGTGGGAGCAAAATACTGTAGATATCTATGGGAGTTCCTTAAAGAAAGATATTTAACTATTAATGGCATAGATAATATTGTCACTAGAATTACCAGAACAGGCTTGGCACAAGGTGAACCCCTGTCGCCATTGCTTTTTAATATTGCGACTATTCATATTTGCAAAGCAATACCTAGAACCGTATTTATCTCACAGTATGCCGATGACTTCGTACTTTATATAACTTCTCATAACTCGGATCAAGCAGCCGCTGAGTTACAAAAAGCGTTAGATATTTTATGTAATCAATTTGATACCCTAAATTTAAGTATATCTCCTAATAAGAGCAAAATTTGTATTTTTAACAGGGGCTATAAGAGACTTTCAATTAACTTGTCAATTAGATGTAATACATTGGAGGTTGTCGACACGGTTCGATACCTTGGTTTGTGGTTGGACTGTTCTCTCAGGTGGGGAAAGCATATCAATGAAGTTTGCCAAAAAGTTCTTAAATTCATTAAAATCATTAAAGTGTTAGCCGGTTCAACTTGGGGTGTGCATCCAAAATATTTAAGAAAACTTTATATATCTCTAATTAGAAGCCGTATTGATTATGGAAGCTTTTTTTATGACAACAGTGCAAAAACTCACTTGGAAAAATTGAATAAATTACAGAACCAAGCTATGAGAGTAGTGGGTAGTTTTATTAAAACTACTCCCATTCACGTGATGGAGAGCGAGTTATGTCTACAACCGTTATATCTACGTCGCCGATTCTTGGCTAGCAAATTCTGGCTTAAAACGAAAGCCTTGCAGTCAAACACTTTAGGTATCAACTTACTTTCTGAGCTATCCACATTATGTAAAAATTCTTCATATTGGCAAAACAAAAGAATCCCCCTGTTAACCTTGGTACATGACACACTATTCACTTTAAAAGTTCATTGCAGTAATAAACTGGATATGTTTTCCCAGAATACGTGGGTTAGTATGATAGACTGTAACAATTTTATAAAACACGACGTCACTTTTATGACCAAACCAAAAAGGCAATACAATCCTGTTAACTTAAGAAATTTATTTGTTGATTATATTACTTCCGAATACTCAACTTATTTTAAAATATTTACAGACGGATCTAAAGACGGTGACGGTATAGGGGCCGCCTTTTTCGAGTCGAATGAAAATTTTATGAAGTTTCAAATTAATGCCAGTGTATGTATAATGGAAGCGGAACTGATTGCGATCGCAGAAGCTCTGTCGTACGTAGAATCAATCCAACAAAACAATATTGTCATACTTACAGACTCCAGAAGTTCGCTCCAACACTTGGCTCGATGTACCTCGACATTTCGAGGAACACCGATAGCCTACACTATACAGAAACTTATTTTGAAACTACAAACTGATGGGAAAAACATAGTTCTCCAATGGATTCCATCACACATCGGAATAAGAGGCAACGATGTTGTTGATTCACTAGCCAAACAAGCCATAAGTGATGGAATTCCTCTTAGCTTTTCTCCTTACTTCAGTAACTTTATACCTAATACCAAACAGGATTGTTATTCGCTTTGGAAAGAGTACTTCAATAAAAGATCACTAGAAAAAGGAATCTGATACAAAACGATCCAACCACATCCCTTGAGCTCACCGTGGATAGATAATCAGCTGTTGAATAGATGTGATACTGTTGTCGCACTAAGACTTCGCTCTGGACACATTCCGTGTAATAAGTTCTTATATCTAATGGCAAAATCAACGACGACTAATTGTGACTTTTGTATTAATTCCGTGGATGATGTTTATCACATATTAATCGAGTGCGTCCGCAATGAAGAATTTAGAAATAGCTTAGATTGTAGTATTAGAGAGATAGGTTACTGTAATAGTGTTCTAGCTGTGCCACTTTCTGATGCAGCTAGAGTGCTTTACAAACTAGCTATGATAAGATTATGTTAAATAGATATAAGTATAAATATGTTAAACCAACCAGGGCGGCATAATCGCATGTGCGACAAAGCCCTTTCCTTTTGAAAAAAAAAAAAAAATGTTACTCCATTAAGTATTAGACTGCTCAATCTGTTTAAGTCATTTAACTTAATAAATTTGTTTTCCGAACCTACTAGGATCACAGCATCGTCTTCGACTTGTCTTGATAATATATTTAGTGATTGTGATGCCAATAATAAGTTAGTGTTAAGTGACTTAACGTCTGACCACTGTGGATTATTAGCCAGCTTTCCTTTGCCATTACTAAAAAAGCCGCAAAAAATAGAATGCAGGCCCTATACAGTTAGTCGTTGCAACATGTACGCTGCCAGACTAGACCCCGTACAATACGATTTCAAGTGCGCAGTGGAAGAGTTATAATCGTGGGGCTCTAGAGACAAGAGTGGTTAGCGTACTGTCCGCCGTACGCGGAGCAGACAATCAAATTCAAATAACTCACCTCATGTAGAAGAACACCGGCTTCTTGGGATTACCTGGATCTGTGTATGTAAGTGAGTGTATCTGTATTGTGTTGTGACGTTACGAGTATTCTTCGCTGCAACGTCGGCTGGAGGCAATCACAGCATGCGGTCTTCAAATCACTCGTTCCCCAATAGCGTCACTTGAATGACCTTCAAACTATTTCAGGTATTTCCAACAAACAGAACCCGTGATATGTCAAATTAGGGGTTAGCTACATTCACCTCAACTGGGTCATGACAGATTGTCCACAAAACGACCGGGGTAAGGATTAATTTCAACAAAAGATCGCGAGACTCAAAACGGCGACATGCTTCCTCGGTCCGCACCGGATGCCAAGAGAGACGTCAAGTGTCAACGTCAAATTGTCAAGTGAGATGTCACTCTGTTACTCGTTTAGAAACATAGGCGCATAGAGTAAACAAATCGTTCGGTACTAAACATCTACCCCCCCCCCGGACGGGCCTTCCCGTCCGCTAATCACTTGGCAATCCCGACAAGGTTGCGTTTTATCAGTCCACCTGACGCGCTGCTGGAGGATGTGCAAATACTCCAAGCTCAAACGTTTCCAAAACTCTGAGCGAGCTGCTGCACCAATTGAAACCGCGATAGCCAATTTTGGCTCACATCGACAAAAGGGTGCTCCGGCAGGGCGACAAGTGGCTGTCAAATCAAAAAATGGCCCGGGGTCAGGGCCTCCAAGACGTTCAGGTCCAAAGACAGCGGGCACAATGGACGCGAGTTCAATACAGCTTCAATGCGGCAAAATACCGTAGCTAACTCTTTAAAGGTGAGAACGGTGTCTCCCAACAATCTGCGCCAGAGTCCCTGTGCCGCTTTCACCGCGGCCTCAAAAATACCCCCCCAATGGGGGCAGGATGGCGGGTCAAAACAATAACAAACAACAAAAACAACCAAACAACAACAACAATTTAACCAAATGGCCCTCCTTAGGCAACAAAAGGGGGTGACGGCCTCATAAGGAAGGCTAGAGTGCCTCAACCGTCAACAACAAACAACAAAAGACCCGTATCGTCCAAAAAGGGGTTCAACTTAATAACGGCTCCCGACAATATCCAAAACTCTCGCTGCAGAATGGCCAACAGCGCATTGCAACCGGCATGCGAGTTCATAATGTGACGATCAGTCACCAACAATTCAACAACAATTCAACAATTTGTCGAGGGAGCTTTATCGACTCAACAAAAAATCAGGGTCCTTCGTTCCAACAGCGAGCACCTTGAGCCCGGGCAAAGGACCCGACATCAAGACTGGCGATCGAGGCCAATCATCCTCGGGGTGAGTCAGCCAGTCTGGACCCCACCATAGGGGGCAAGCAAACAAGCGGGGTGCCATGCACCTACGTGAGGCCACGGCGCCTGGGTTCAAATCTCCAGGCAAGGGCCTCCAAATCAAAGGCGTATCAAAATTTTGAATCTGGGACACTCGGTACGCAACAAAGACCTCCAAAGAGTGGACGGACGTCTTCAACCAACACAAAACAATTTGACTGTCCGTCCAGGCGTAAGAAGCCCGAATGCCCACAGTTCCACCCAAAGTGTGAGCAACGTGGTTCAATAGACGCACAAGACGCGCCGCCCCTGACAATTCAACTTAGGGGTGGTCAGTGCCGTCCGGAGGGGGGCCACCTTGCTCTTGGCCAAGACCAGTGACAAATTCACCTGGCCTGTGCGCAGACGGTGCGCAGACAAACAACAGCTGCATAACCGTGCGAAGACGCATCACAAAACAAGGGTAGCAGTGTAGCTCCCAGGGGGGAGGATAGCGCGGGGTAACACGACCTCGTTGACTGCAGGGAGTGCGGATACAAATTGGAGCCAATCTTCCAACCGGGTGTCCCGAATTGGCTCGTCCCAGCCAAGTCCCGCAGTCCAAAGGCGCTCAAGAAAACAATTTTGCCCAAACAATACAAACAAAACAACAAAACAATAGACAGAAGGCAACCCTGGGCTCCCATGTCCAAAATGACACGGACCACAACAGAGTCCCCCGTGGGCCCCCAGACCTGACCGATGCCTTGGCAACAAAACCATGTCGATCTGAGGGGTACCTTAGCGGGGCAGGCGCCAATGTCCTAACAATGTCTGGGCGGCGACCGATCGCCACACCCAGACCCAAGTCTTTCCCGACGAGGATGGAGTTCAAACTCCTCGTCCGCGCGGTGTCCCGAGCCACGCGCCATCGCTGGAAGGGCATATCCCACCGGAGGCCTGAATGGCGGGGGGCGTGACTCCAACCGGGGACGTTCCGCCAAAGGAGGGGAGGGAAGGCGGTGCTGGTCTGGCCAGCGGTGCCTAGCAACAATTGCGTAATCGCCTTTACGCGGGGAGACCAAATGGCGGTCGCGCGGCTCCCGATCAACTTGCGCGGGGGGTGGAGTGCGGCGCTCAAAATTGCGGGCCTCTCCCCGGTTCTGAACCGGCGAGGCAGAAGCCCGGTGACCAACTCCATGGTACCCCCCCGTACGCGAACCTTCATCAGAGGCTGGTCTGCCAGCGTGGTTCGCGTTAGCGCACAATATGTCCAAATGGGACCCCCCACAAATTCTACAAGGGCGGGGATTGGGACAGTCCCGATGGAAGTGAGCCCCCAAACAAGAGAAGCACAGGCGGCGTGCATTGGCAATTCGGCGGCGGGCACTCACGTGCAACTTCAAAAAGGCCGCGCAAGTTGCCATGCCATGCCCCGTGTCCCTACAAAACTCACAACCAGGACGACTCTGGGTGCCAGCAAAACGAGCGGCGGGGCGACCATCAACAGGCCCGCGAGCCCCAGTCCGTCCCTGGTCTCGTGGCCGGGAAGACGGCTGGCATGACTCAGTGGCAACGCCAGAGTTGTCCACAAACCGACACTCATCCTCCAAAAATTGGACGAGGTCATCAAATGGGGGGAGATGTGTGACACTATCCCCACCATACTTTTGCTCGAAACGAGCCCTCAAATCGGCAGGAAGCCGTTGCAGCACAACGTGCACCAAAAGGTAAGACCATTGGTCTACCGGCAAGTCCAATTGCTTTAAAGCGTTGGTCGCTGCCACCAACGGGTTCAACAGGTCAGTACGCAATGCTGACAATCCAGTAATGACCGGTAACCCCAAAATCAATTCAATGTGAACGTCAGCCAAACAACGTTTATTTTGGTACCGCCGGGTGAGTAGCTCCACAGCGGTAGGGTAGGCTGAGTCAGTCAAAGACAGATGCTGCACCAAAGCTCGGGCCTCACCTTCCAGGACAGACAACAAATAGGCCAACTTTTGGGCGGGTCTGAGGTCCGAGCGTGCATCAACCAAACTTTCAAACAGGTTTTGGAAACTTAACCACTGGTCCAAGCGACCGTTAAAGTGTGGCAGTTCCAAGGTAGGCAGTCTACTCAATAGTCCGGGACCTGAAACAACCGAGGTCTCCGGTTTGACCTGGACAGGTGTCCGGCTCTCCAATATTTCCCGAGCACGTTGACCAATGACATCCCCCAGGTCCAAGATCTGGTCGTAGTCAGCAAGGACCTTGTCACGTGCTGCCTGATCCAGCACTTCCAAATCCACTTCACAAATGTACTGGTTGTAGCGGGTGAGCAGAGCATCAACGTTACCGAGTCTCAAGTTCAACTGCTCGAACCGAGCAAGAGTGATCCCCTCAAGATCCTGGCGCTCAGCGGTCGCTGCAGCTGAAGCGAACCACCGCAGCTGTGTGGTCAATCCACTGATTGCCTCTCTCACCGCTTTGTATGCCATTGCACAAACAATACAATTCAATATACCAAACAAAATAATTAAGTAACAAAGTTCAAACAATAAATAACTGGTTCTAATTTAATTAACAAAAATAAAGTTTTATTTTAATTCAAACCAATGTCAACGTTCAAAACTGTCAATATGATATTCAATTCAAATATTCAAATTCTATCCAATTCCAAAAGTTAAGTTCACAAACCACTTTGTTAATGGTACAACAATAATGAACCTTTATTCCAACTCAAAACAATGGTAATACTCAAAAATGCCAATAATTTTTCAAATATTAATTTTCACAAATAACCATATCAATGGTACAAACTCAATATTTTAATGTCTTCCTGACATTCAATACAACACAGATCAGACACAAAAAGGGGCTACAACAAGGGGCTGCAACACAGCCCAATCCAATCCACTTTATTAGCCCGGCTGACCTTGGCAACATCAGGTTACCCGTCTCAATAAATTTAAACAAATTATTTCAAATACCAATTAATTACCATTAACAAACATTTACAGCTAATTACTACTTCCCTTATAGAGACTGCCAAGTAATTAGCGTACTGTAAATTACCAATTTGGTGGTTTTATAGGTTAGAACCACGCCTCTGATACCAAAATGTACGCTGCCAGACTAGACCCCGTACAATACGATTTCAAGTGCGCAGTGGAAGAGTTATAATCGTGGGGCTCTAGAGACAAGAGTGGTTAGCGTACTGTCCGCCGTACGCGGAGCAGACAATCAAATTCAAATAACTCACCTCATGTAGAAGAACACCGGCTTCTTGGGATTACCTGGATCTGTGTATGTAAGTGAGTGTATCTGTATTGTGTTGTGACGTTACGAGTATTCTTCGCTGCAACGTCGGCTGGAGGCAATCACAGCATGCGGTCTTCAAATCACTCGTTCCCCAATAGCGTCACTTGAATGACCTTCAAACTATTTCAGGTATTTCCAACAAACAGAACCCGTGATATGTCAAATTAGGGGTTAGCTACATTCACCTCAACTGGGTCATGACAGATTGTCCACAAAACGACCGGGGTAAGGATTAATTTCAACAAAAGATCGCGAGACTCAAAACGGCGACATGCTTCCTCGGTCCGCACCGGATGCCAAGAGAGACGTCAAGTGTCAACGTCAAATTGTCAAGTGAGATGTCACTCTGTTACTCGTTTAGAAACATAGGCGCATAGAGTAAACAAATCGTTCGGTACTAAACACAACAAATTTAAAAATAATATTGCTCATAGGATTACACCATCTATAGTAGAACGCGAGAATCCTAATGAAATCTATGGAGCCCTTTTTGATATGGTGCAAAAAGAATACCAATCTACTTTTAAGACCAAAACTATTGACATTAATAGCACCTCTGTTAGCGTCAACCAATGGGCTACTCCAGGTATTTATAAAAGTAGAGCGAGACTATACGAGATATATGGTTTAAAAAAATATATATTTGATACTCCTTTTCTAGAGTATGTCAGAAATTATTCAAAGTTATTTAAAAAAATCTGTGCTTTCGCTAAATCTAAATTTTTAAGCGATCAAATTAAAAATTCAAACAATAAAATAAAAACCACTTGGAAAATCATTAACAATGAAACGGGTAAATCGGTTAAACAGGAAAAACAACTAGAGATTATGAGTAACAACAAATTGGTTAATAAAGCTGCCGATGTAGCTGAGGCATTTAATGAGTTTTTTGCCAACATACCTATAACTACGACTTCCTCCTTAAATTCGTCCCCGTCTAAAGCTGAAAACCTTTTGCATAGTAGTGTGCCCAGATGTAGTCGCTTATTTAGTTTCGAACATGTAACGCCTCGTGACACTTAAGTCAAAAAACACTGGAGATTTCTGGGGCATCTCCATTAAACTGTTAAGTAATATAATAGACATCGTAGCCCCTTATCTAGCTGTAATTTTTAATAAATGTGTTGATTCAGGATCTTTTCCTGACCTCATGAAGAGTAGTATAGTCATACCATTATTTAAAACAGGGAATAAAAATAACGTTGGCAATTTTAGGCCCATTTCTATCTTACCTGCATTTAGTAAAATATTTAAAAAATTAATACTCAAGCAGTTACTAAGACATTTTAATTTAAATAGCCTCCTTCGTAATGAGCAATATGGCTTTAAAAAAGGTCGTTCGACAACAGATGCGGGTGTTGCTCTGCTGAAACACATTTTCAACGCATGGGAAAACTCGCAAAATGCTATTGGAGTTTTCTGTGATCTCTCCAAAGCTTTTGATTGCGTTCACCATGACACGCTTTTGCGTAAACTACGTCATTACGGTGTTCAACGAAGCTCTCAATGTCATAAGTTCTTATTTGCAAAATAGGCACCAATGTGTAGATATCAATGGTGTAAAATCTTCCGGGCTACTAGTTCAGTTAGGTGTACCTCAAGGCTCAATACTGGGTCCATTCTTATTCTTAGTGTATATAAATGACTAACCATTCTATTTAAAGAATATCTGTGACATTGTACTATTTGCTGATGATACCTCACTTATCTTTAAAGTAGACAGGAATAGAAATGATTTCGACGACGTGAATAATGCGCTCTCAATGGCTACGTATTGGTTTACCACAAATAACCTAGTTCTTAATGCTAAGAAAACGAAATGTATAAAGTTTGCCTTACCGAATGTTAGGAATCTGGGACCCAATGTCGTTTTAGATAATGAGGTGCTTGAAACTGTAAACTCGGCAGTTTTTCTGGGCATAACAGTAGACGCCAAACTTCAGTGGGGATCACATTATATCAAGCCTAGCGGGAAGGCTCAGTTCGGCCGCCTACGCCGTAAGGAAAGTTAGACAGTACACGGACGTTGATACAGCTCGATTAGTCTATTTTAGTTATTTTCATAGCATAATGTCCTACGGTTTTCTGCTGTGGGGCAAAGCCGCAGAAATTCAAAATATTTTTGTTCTTCAAAAACGAGCTATTCGAGCGATTTACCAACTAGGTGCTAGAGTTTCTCTGAGAGATTTGTTTAAAGATATTGGTATTCTTGCGGTGACATCACAATTCATCTTCGCCAACATCTTATATATTAGGCAAAATATACACTTGTACACTAAAAACAGTGATTTTCATAATATTAATACTAGAAATAAGGACAAACTGCGAGCTCCCTTTCACCGGCTTCATAAGGTTCATAATTCTTTTGTTGGTCTTGGTTTTACCTTTTATAACAAGCTTCCCTCTTCTTTGCTAGATTTGCAGTTTAATGAGTTTAAAGCTAAAGTAAAATCCAACCTTTGTTCAAAGGCATACTATTCTATCAACGACTACTTAAATGATAGGAATAGTTGGTCGCTGTGATTAACTCAAGAAAATGTTTATGTTCTTTCAATCCAGAATTAGCTTTCCTACCAACAGTTTATATGGGTAGTTCATATAATTTTATTTTTTATTTAACTGATTTTGTTAATTTATTTTTATTTTATTTTAATTTCATTTGCTGTGGACATAATCTACTCATTACAATGATTTTAAATGAGTTGTATTGCAACATGTAGTTAGCTAGCGACCTCGTCAGCTGTTCATAATATTCTTGCCTGACCAACCGGCAGCAAGTTCGTCATGCTCCCTTAGATGTCACTGCTTGCTGTAGCGTCGGGGGTCGGGTTACCACCTTCCCTCAAATATGGCGAGGGGGGTAATGGCTGACCTTTGCGTTATGCTCGTGAACGGGTGCTGCTTGTGGTGGCTGGTCGTCTTGCTGACCATGGTTTTTGTTATTATTACTTGTATTAACTGTTATTTTATTTTACTCCGGAGGTCCTAGTTTAACTGTTGTAACTTCCACTTAGTTGTATGTATCAATGTATGTATATGTATCATTTTGCTTCGTTGAATATGTAAGCGGGCACTTCATTTATGCCTGGAGGCTTTATTTACGTTTTAAGTTCTGTTTACAATTTTGTTTTATTATTTATTTCAGCTTGAGTTTAGTTTTCAATGTTTTTTAATACAGTTGCTCAAAAAGTGGTGTATTGCAGGGACGTATAGCGTTCGGGATGTGGGCTATTACATACTAGTGCTTTTTTTTTACCTTTCCCGAACTCGTGCGTTCTCTTTCCCAACTGTCAAAATAATGTCTATTAAAAAGAAAAACCAACCATGAAGTTTTTACTAAAGAGTTTTTGTGATTCATACAAATACGTATATTTCTAAAAAGAAGCTACTAATTTATTTCAATATCAGATTTAATGATTTAATTGAATGAGTTAGGTTAGGTTTCATTTCATTTCATCTCATTAAATTTCATTTTCATTTCATATCAATAAAAAAATCTACTGAAGACTAAGCTGTATGGATAGTTCCCTTTGCCTACCAAAATGGGTGAAAAAAAAAACTCTGCTTATATTATACGGTTGGCGCCATTTTCCAGAAATTTTCTTTGCGAGTTTAGTTGTTTGTTGCACAAAATGAGTAATTTCGACCCTATTTTTTTTGAATTAACACCACCGGAACTCAGTATAATTGCACAAAATGCTTCGGAGAACATTTTACCGGAAAAGTCAAAAAGTCGTTACATATCTACATACGACGAATTTATTGCGTGGAGAGAAGAGAAAAAAGCAAATAGTTTTTCAGAAAATGTTATGTTGGTATACTTCTCCGAACTCTCAGCAAAATTAAAACCGTCTACGTTATGGTCGAGATTTTTGATGATAAAAAGTATGCTGAAAATAAGGAACAACGTGGATATAAGTGAATACCCAAAATTAAATGCTTTCTTAAAACGACAATCAGACGGTTTTACAAGTAAAAAGTCGAAAATATTAACATCCAATGAAGTGGAAAGGTTTTTGAACGAAGCTCCCGATGATCGTTATTTAGCCACAAAGGTAATTTATTAATAAGTACTTATATTTTTCTTTAGTATTCAGTTTA
The DNA here is from genome assembly GCA_932294355.1 of Aporophyla lueneburgensis. Classification (NCBI taxonomy): domain Eukaryota; kingdom Metazoa; phylum Arthropoda; class Insecta; order Lepidoptera; family Noctuidae; genus Aporophyla; species Aporophyla lueneburgensis. Next base: position 12,297,651 of record OW028735.1, read on the forward strand.
CGAAATCGCAAAATACAGTCAAAACATTATTTAAAAAAATATTAATCAAATCCCTTTTTTTGTAGGTTGCTCTGATTTTTGGCGTTGTTGGAGCTTGCCGCAGAGAGGAGTTAGCCAATATTACTTTAAAAGATATTGAAGCCCATGGAAAAATGCTACTAATCAAGATTCCGAACACAAAAAATAAGATACCGAGAAGCTTTGTTGTTGAAGGAGATTTTCTTAGAATAGTGCAAAAATATATGAATCAGCGGTCCCAAAAAGGAAAAACCGACCGTTTTTTTCAAAATTACCAAAAAGGGAAGTGTACAGCTCAAGCAATCGGGATAAACAAATTTGGTAATATGCCAAAAGAAATAGCAACGTTTCTTGGTCTGCCGGATGCTGAGTATTATACTGGGCACAGCTTCAGGAGGACCTCTGCTACATTATTGGCAGATTCAGGAGCCAATTTGACGTCCTTAAAGCGACTAGGAGGTTGGAAATCAGACAAAGTTGCAGAAAGCTATATTGGTGATTCATTAAACAACAAACTAGAAACTGGGAAAAAAATCACACAATCCATTAATTTAAGGTCCAGTCCGTCTTCTTCACATGTTGAAGAGAACGTTCGTCCATCTACCTTCGTTGATAATGATAATTCATCAGATCCAATTCCATCAACTAGCAAACGCCATTGTATGACAAATATACATGAACAATCATACGAAATTAATAATAGTTTGTCTCAAACAGTAAATATGCAACCTAAAACTTCCCCAGTTACTTTAAAAAACTGTACCAATTTCAATGTACATGTGTACTATAACTTTTATAAGAAATAAATGATTAGTTAGTTGAGTTGATTGTGTTTTTATTATTTTATTAAATTGCTTAATTTTTTCGCAACTGTATTAAAAATAGTCGTTCAGTACACCTGCGGAACCGTCATTGCAACTTGTTCCGACTGTCAACCCTCGCCTTCGGCTGCGCCTCGGCTCGGGTAGACATTTGTCGGAACTCTTTGCAATGACAGCCTTTCCGCACTTGTAATGAAATATACTATTGTTGGTGGTATATTGGCGTGTGCTAGCTGACATATGGTGAATAATGTATTTTTTGTTTTATAATATTAATTACTTACACTATATTGTATAGAATCAAGTTCTTCTAACTTAACAGACAGCTGTCCTGCTGGGGAGTTTGTTCCGCCACTTCTTCTTCCCAGCTAAAGCACTAGGAAGTGTCGAAGGGCTGGCGTTTTGGGGGGACTGTCTTGTGTAACTTTGACGTTCAAAAAGTGCTGACTCTCAGCCTAGTTTGAATAAATAACTTTTGATTTTGATTTTGATTTTGAGTAGTGGACGTTATTCAGCTAAAATTATGAATTAATTCCTATTTGACGTGATTTATTTTGACGATTGCTATACAGAAAAAAAAATCTTTTTAAGTATTTTAGACCATGCTTATCAAGAGATCTCCTTATGATACTAAAGCTAGGCATTTCATAGCCATAAATATACGTATATGTAATTTTGCAAAACAACGATCACAAAATTGCTACGTCGTATGCTACGAGATAGCTACGACTCCGCTACGCCGTAGCAAGAACTCTACGACGCCGAAACCTAATCCTTTCTGTCAGCTGACTATTATCTATAAGCGCTACATAAACTCATTGAGCATAGATCTCGGCACTTCCAGACGTGACGTCACGTCACCTAAGAAGCACTTAGCTTCAGTGCGCCTTTAGCTTTAGTAGATAAGGTGCTGAGTCTGAAAAGTGCTTTGGTGAAAGGTAAGTACTTATAAGTGAAATTACGGAAGAAAACTTCTAGTACAGAATGTTGTGTGTAGTTTTTGGGTGAAACATTCATTGACTAAATTATAAATGAGAGATAACGAAAAAAGTCGAACCGCGCAAAAGTGTTTATTGTCATTATAAATTAATGATGATAAACTTTATTGCGTTTCCCTGTATGGTAGGATAGAAGTGAACCTATAGTACCCACATTTTGCCAGATATGTTAAAGTGCAATGTAAAAGGGGCGAGCCTATAACCATCAACCGGGCACAAATTCAGACTCCGGGTTGTAACTGAGTAATTCCAGATAGAAAAAACCCATAAATCCTTTATCCAACTTGGAAATAGAACCCAGAACGTCATGCTAAAAAAAACAACCTCGTGCTCATGAGTATCACTTGCGAGCACAAGACAAACAAGGAAATTGTAATTTTTACAAACAACAACTTTAAAATTGCTATTAAAAAAAAAACTCAATCTTAAAGTACCTAAGTATGTATTAATAATTTAAAAAAAAATACTTCGCATTGGGGGACCGCTCCAAACCTAACAATTTATTTACAAGTAGTCTATTACCTAACTAATTAAAGAAAAGAAAACTTTTATAAAATTACTTCATAATATTGCATTTAGGATACGACCGTCAACTTCGGCCCTCGCGGAGCGGTCCCCCAATGCAACGTATTTTTTTTAAATTATTAATACATACTTAGGTACTTTAAGATTGAGTTTTTTTTAATATTTTTTACTTTTTAAAGGGAATTTAGGTTTTTGTGTCGGGGGTTTTTTAAATTTTAAATTTAATTTTTTATTTTATACTTTTTATAGGTACATACTTATTATAATGTAGAATCAAGAACACTCTCGATTAATTCATCAATACTCTCTCTGAGTGCGCTTTCATTTGAGACCCCAGTCGAGTATATTTGTTGACATTCGGTTACTCTTCCCTACTTTCTCCCCCACAACTTTTAAACGGCTCAACCGATTTTCATCAAACATGTCTAAGAACACTTGCACATAAGTCACCTTTAATACATTTTTTTTTAAATTGAAATCGCTTCATCCGTTCGGGAGCTATGATGCCACAGACAGACAGACAGACACGTCAAACTTATAACACCCCTCTTTTTGCGTCGGGGGTTAAAAATAAAGTAGGCTTGAAGACGGCAAGGATAAAGCGCTAAGATAGCCCACGATATCCATGAATGAATATCATGAATACATACGTTTTACAGTCGTGAAGTGTGTTTTGTACCTGCAAATTGAAAACAACGTAATAAAATTTGAATTTTGTAAGCTAACTTGATACCTCTTTAAGTTAAAACATGTCTGACAGGTTTTCGTACAAAAAACGTAAAATTTTAAATTTTGACTTGACAGCTTTCCGTTTAGTAGACGTTTTTGAACGGTTATAAAAAATAAACTACGACTTTAGTTTATAACATTATTTTTTCTCCATAGCTACGTAACGCGAGCTTACTCATTAGAATCAGCTTGTACTAACCTTTAAATAAAGTTTAACCGCAAACCATTACGGTTAATGAAGCTTTAACATCTCTAGTTACCAGTTAATGAGAATATCATACCTGCTAGTTTAACTACTCTTTAATACCATAGAGTATTAAAGTTTATACGGACCTGATTTTTTTTAAGTGCAAAGGGGTTTATATATGCCAGAAAGTAAACTAGTATTTGGCAAAAAGTGAAATGACACGCAATCTTGAACCTTGTGCGTTAAATCGTGTTCTTTCAACTGAACTAGCCCTATGTTTGAAGTACCCTCTGGAATAATATAGATTAAAAAGGTATAAAACGTGCATTATTCGGAGCAATATCGTGAAAGTTTACAAGTTTGGATATATGTAACTAAATCACGCAAAAACGGCTAAACCAATTTAGATGGGAACACAGATAGTTTTTTTTTTTGGATGGGAATTCATCAAATGACTTCTCCCGCTCTGGGTGGAGCGGGAGGGCATGTCAGACTTTTACTGACTAAAACCCACCCGTGTTCCATCAGTTGCCCATGTGCCAGGGTCACGGTATCTCTTTCGAACAATCACGTGACCCCGGCAGAACACAGATAGTTTACCAATTATTATTTTTTAACCGACTTCAAAAAGGAGGAGGTTTTCAATTCAGATGTTTATATTTTTATATTATTTTATTTATATTTTTAAATTTCATATAGATCTGATGATGAGCCCCGGAGACTGACACCGGAACACTGACAGCAAATCAACCGCGATTTCTGCTATCGCACTTAATATGCATTGTTTGTTTGGAATTAGTGCAGGGTACATACCATAACTAAAAATTTGAAAAAAAAAAAACTTTATTACAAAAACAAAAACAACCGACTTCCTTAAATGTCTTAGGATGAATGTGTCTTAGGATTTGCATGTAAGGTTTTTGCCACCGACTGCCGAAATTAAAGTTATTTTTCACTTTGTAGTGTTTTTAAGGAAGTCGGTTGTTTTTTTTTTTGTAAAAAAGTTTTTTTCTGGGCAGGAAAACATCAAATGACGTCTCTCGCTCTGGGCGTAGCGGGAGGGCGTTCAGATTATTAATGACTAAAACCCACCCGTGTTTGTTCAGTTACCTGAGCCAGTGACACGGTATCTCTTTCGAACAAATTCGCGACCCTGGCAGGCATCGGTCCTAGCGGGCCCCTTAATTTTTTGCTGGCATCTTCTTGTGGAACACAACGCGCCGTCGACCCGGGCCTGGCCCTTACTGGGTGGCGAACTACCCATTGCTCACCGCCCACAAGAGCGTCTCCTGCGGCAGCTAGAGGCGTGAGGACGCAGGGATTAACTCTCCCTCACGTGTTCCGCCTCCTCCTACGCGATCATTACTGCTTCGCACCACGAGGTGATGGCTGCCCATGCCCTCTTGCTCCGTACTCGAGCCTGGACCAGGGCTGGATGGGAGAGATCACCGCCGCCAATCGCCTCGACGATGAGGTCATGGCGGTGCTCCGCCCAGGGAGAAAACCCCTCCACCATGTTCTACAGGTGATTCACGCAATTATAGCACCCGACCGTTTCCTCCCACCGTTTCCTGGACAGGAACCTCCCGAAGCCGTGCCGTGTAAAGCGAAAGGTGATACTGCCGTGGCGCCTCTCCAGACAGTTTTTAAAGAGGGGGCTTAACGCTGCAGTAGTGGCGTGCCCAGTAGTTAATAACCTGGATTAAAACATCGAATATTTTTTTGAAGTATTACGAACGTACTCCTCTGTGATAATTTCCGACATCCATTCTGGCGAAGCCGCTAGCAAAAGCTAGTCACTAAAAAATTAGTGATTCATAGTTTCATGTTACTTTGATAAATATTTAGTTTCCTTCAGAAATCAACCGTCTTAACCCTTATTAAATAACAAATATTTTGATTGATTCATATGAAATGTGTAGTTGTGTAAAGGTAAAATTATAAAGTTCACTTATAAAAGCCATAAAATTTTAAACACTTCATGTAAGTGACCTAATATTCCACAAATAAATTAGTCAAGGCGCATATTATTTACTTACTCCACTTTACACGATGCGCATTTTGGTTTTCGGCCTGGTTTATCCACCGAAAGTGCAATCGCATGCCTTAAGCACGCTGTGAAGTACTACGTTGACAGGAGAACACCTGTTTATGCAGCGTTCCTGGATCTCTCCAAGGCCTTCGACTTGGTCTCATACGACATTCTTTGGGATAAATTTAAGGCAACAGGGATACCCAATGAGCTGCTGAACGTTTTGAAGTACTGGTACGGCAACCAAACAAACGTTGTAAGGTGGGGGAATGGCTATTCTCTACTGTAAAAGTTGGAATGTAGCGTGAGGCAGGGGGGCTTAACCTTCCTTAACCTATACCTGCATGCATTGATCGAGGAACTCAGCAGTGCGCATGTAGACTGTTTTGTTGACGGGTTGTGTTTTATCAACATCAGCTACGCGGATGACATGATGCTGTTGGCTCCCTCGGTCAGAGCACTAAGAAAACTTGTAAACATCTGCGAGAACTATGCTGACTGCCATGGGTTGTTATATAATGTAAAAAAGTCCGAGGTGATGGTTTTTAAGGATGTTGGCAAGAAAAGTCCAGTAGATGGTGCAATAGATTCGTCGGGTACATCAGTTTAAATATTTGGGACATTTCATTGCTGACGACTTTAACGATGATGGTAATGTTGAACGGGAACGCTTGGCACTAGCGGTACGGGCAAACATGTTGGCCCGTAGGTTCGCTCGATATACAGAAGCAGTCAAACACACGCTTTTTAAAGTATACTGCACATCTCTGTACTCGAGCGCCTTATGGATCAGCTGTACCAAACGTGCCGTCAGTGCGCTGCACGTCCAATATAATAATGCCTTCAGGGCGCTGATGCAGCTGCCACGTTACTGCAGTATGTCAGAGATGTTTGCAAAAGCCCGAGTCGACAGATTCTCAGCTGTCGTACCGAAGAAAAATGCGTCTCTGCTCGCAAGATTGCGTGGCAGTGGCAACAGCCTCCTGAAGGTGATAGCTGACAGGCCTGATGAGAGCCCCCTAGTGGGACATCTCATCACAACAATATTGTCCGTAGTAGTGTATAACTACTAAAATAGATTATAAGATATATTGTTGCTAACATCTTTTAAGTATTTATAGTTTTGTTTTTGTTAGTGTGGACTATTTGATGTCTGATAAATGAATAAATAATAATAATTATTATTATTTCGTTTATTTCATTATACATACATATAAATTATATTTTTTAATATTAAAATAACAAAAATCATAAAAACATTTAAAAATATAAAAAATAGTAGCCCACTGGTATCGGGAATAGGGTCCAAGCTACCGGTGGTCAGGGCTGCTGAGAGAGGAACATCCTCACTATACGTGCCGTGTCCAGTAATACCGCCTTCTGGATCAAGCCCTTGATCCAGCTTCCTAACGAGAGCCTCTTTAGGTGTTGGTCGAGGCTCTTGGCTATTATGCCATTTGCCGTCACGACTGTCGGCACAATGATTGCTGTATCCACATCCCACATCTCGACAACCTCGCGAGCCAGATCAAGATATTTAATCTGCTTATCTTGTTCAGCTTTCACGAGGTTCTCCTCATGCTACATCAATAATCATTGAGCGACGCTCTGATCGATCTATCACCACTATGTCCGGCTTATTAGCAACAATAGTCCTATCAGTGATGATAGATCGATCCCAATACAATGTGATATTGCCATTTTGGAGAACTGGGTCGGGCACATACTTATAGTACGGTACTTTTGATTCCACAAGACTGTATTTCAGAGCAAGTTGCTGGTGGATAATCCTGGCTACAAGGTTGTGCCTATGCAAGTAGTCTCCGTTAGCCAGACGAGAACAGCCAGAAATAATGTATCGGATTGATTCCCCCGGATGGTGGCATGCCCGACAGATGTCAACCGTGCCATCCTTCACAATATATTTCCGGTAGTTGTTCGTCATCATAACTTCGTCCATAATTGCAAAGACAAAACCTTCGGTTTCTCCAAATAGATTTCCGAATCGTAACCAGGATACGGACGTTAAGAAGTCTACATCGCGTCCATGTAGGACCCGGTAAAAGCGTCCGTGAAGCTCCTTGCTTTGCCATACCTCTATCTAATACTTTAGGTTTGCGCCAGTTCTCGTTAGCCAAGGAGAGCGGGGTGAGACTCTTGTCCACTGAGACCACATTTCGGTGCATCCCCACGTCGGCTTCTAGGAAGTATTCCCTGAGACTGCATATCTCACGGTTGTGCAGGGTCTTAGCATTCAAGAAACCTCGACCTCCGCACTTCCGTGGGATATACAGTCTCATCACCGATGACCTTGGGTGATGCATTCGATTTGCGGTCAGCAGTGTGCGGACCCGTCTATCCAGGGCGTCAAGTTCTGTCTGAGTCCATTTGAGCATGCCGAAAGAGTACATCAAAACCGACATGACCCAACCGTTGAAGGCGCGCACCTTGTTTCCGCCTGATAAAAGACTTTTTAATACTTTATTCAGGCGGCCAAAGAAGCGCTCCCTCAACGATCTTTTCATGTCAGCAGTGTTGATGCCTAATGCTTCCGACATACCCAAATACTTGTATGTTTCGATTGAGGAGAGGGATCTTAGGTGTATGGAATCCGAGAGTTGGGTTCCCACGGATTCCACAATCTCCCCTCGCTTTACGTGCATGACCGCACATTTGTCCACACCAAATTCCATCCTGATGGCTCTACTGAAGGTTTCAGTTACTTTCAGTAGCACCATTATTATTATTATTTTATATATATGTTAACATAATCTCGGGATTCTGGAATCCCGGTCTTTTGGAAGGCTTACGAGGGGCCGAAGCCAATTCGCAGAGGCCCCTTAGATAATTTTAAATAATGAGGGGGCACCAACCGACGATTATCCCTGTATACACTATGCAAGTGCACCCAAGGACAATTCCCGGTTGGAACAGAACTATTACAGAATATGGATACAAAGCAAATTAGGCTATGGGTTTGGATGGCTATAGTGGATTGGTAACCGCAACTATGGAAGGACTATGGCCCCTGCCTGATCAATGTTTTGTATACACGGATAAAAAAGCAGGGGGTGACTTGCACACTCAATAATGGGCCCCCGGAAAACGTCGCTAGCACATAGTGACGTAGCGACAAGGGGGCAACATTTCCTGAGGTGCTTGAGAACTGGAGAGGTATTCCACGGCTTTCAGAACAATCCCAGTGCCCGGAAGATGGTCATGTCCCTACGAGCACTTACTGGAATACTTCCTTTCCCCAAGCACGTTTGCTCTTGCGAATCTCCACTCAAGCCAGCCAATAAAGGCAAGAATGAGGTGGGAGCTCTGAACCTCGTCAGTGTTCACTCCAGCCGGCCAATAAAGGCAAGCCAGAGATGAGGAACAAGAATTCTCCCGGGAGATAGGGTCCGTGGGGTCGCTACTGCCCAACAGCTCGCCACAAGCTGCCCTGCGGGTTTATTATTATTATTATTATTGTAACAAAAGTAAGTTTTATTGATCAAACACTTAAATACCTTCATATAATATACTGGCACTTCTCCATCGACTTCGTCCACGTGAAATTTTGTCACCTGACTCGCAGCGTCAAATTCTATGACTACTTCGTTTACACTTAACATTATTTCTGATTTATTTTTCGTTTTACTTGGGTCCTTAGGATCGTAGAAAAGTAGTAAAACAACCTATGACTTCCCGAAGATTTGAGGTAGCCGATGCAATCGCTGTTTTGCATAAATGAAACAAGTTTTCCACAAATTACACCCTACATTAAAACATGAAATCTCATACCATAATTCCTTTCTCGAGAATTGGGCTACCAAATACAGAAAAGAAAAAATAGCACTGGTAGTTCCAGAAAATTACCTCCTACATACAAACTTACTAACAACAAATTTGGTCTCTCTATAATAATAGTAAGTACAGATTAGAGTTGATAACAACATCCATAAGTTCGTACGAATATGTCTGTCTCAATTACGTTAATGTTCAAAGAAGCGTGGTTATGTGTAATCCTGCAACTCCCTTTAATTCAAGATTATCACTTCTTTAAGAATAACGTGCATGTTATTTGAATTTCTTTGGATATTTGAAATGAAGTATTTAAGAGAGCAAAACGTTGTAACATAAGTCACAGTTGTCCCTGGGAAATTGGAGCAGATAAGTTCAAAGTTAGTAGCAAACAAACAACACCTCTTCATAATATTATTATAGATTAGAGTTAATAATTCGATACTTAATTTTGTATAAACATTTGTGTCTCAATTAAGTTAATGTTCAAAGAAGCATAATTTATGAGTAATCCCGAAGCAATCTTTAATACAAGTTTACCACTTTTTGAAGAATAACGTTGCTGTAATTTGAAATGAAGTTTATAAAACGAAAAATGCGTTATAACATTAGCCCCATTTCTCATTTGGAGTCTGCAGCAGACAACTTCGTTGACAAAGATGTGCAGTCTATGCTTCTACCCTTGAACATTATGCAACAGTTTTACTTTTGTTCTAAGTATAGAATCAAGGACAATTTAATTTTACGAAATAGTGTTCGATCGTGCTTAATGTCTTTGTGTAGCACGATAATATTTACATCTTTTCTATTCTATCGCTTCTATTGCCGGGCATTCAGCGATCAACTTTTAGAATATTATAAATTTGACAATGTCGCAATGAATTACTTCGATTTGATCTTTCCTTCTATTGGATTATTCATTAATTTTCTTGCCGTTATTTTTCAAGCTAATGAAAATATGACATTTATTTTGAAATTAGTGTATATTCACAGATTTCTTAATAACAAGATCACATTCAAACATTTCATCGCTGGTAATTGGTTAAGTGTCATCTCGATTATGAGTTTTAATATTTATTTTATTTTCTACGTTTGTATCCTCCTTAAACTTCCATCGCACAATATATTTTGTGGTTTAATCATCACAAGTTTTGATATGAATATGGTGTATGCTATCAGACTTATTAGGTTGCTAAAGAATAAAGTTGATCTATGGAATATTCAAACTTTGAAATCTCAAAGGTTAGACGATAGAAACACAGAGGTTTATTGTCATAGATTATACCAAGCCTATCTGTATATATTAGATTGCTATGATATTTTTAAGTTTTCTTTTCAACAAATGGTAAGAAAGAAATAATTATTATTTGTCAAAAAAAAACACAACTTTGTAAATGAAATATTTCTCAGTTGGTTTACAAATTCTTATACCAAAGTTAAAATAATTACAGATTGTGTATCACTGTGCGAGCTCTTTCTGCAACAATATAATTCATCTTTATTCAGAACTTGAGAGCGATGTGAGTATTTGACTATATAATGTGTGTATTACATGATATTATTTATGTAAGTAAGTTTTTACAAACACTTTTACTCGTCAATGATTTTTTTTAAAACTAAATGAGGTCAGCGTTTCCTATCTGACTACTCTGAGAAGAAAGGCCGAAACAAACTAAGAGGTCACAGTCTCTTTTAAAGTCCCGACATAATCTTTGACTGACTGGTAGAAAATGCCTAAGGCATTAAGTCTGCCTTTGTACCTTTTTGTGTGAGAGAAATTTAAAAAAATAAAAAATCTTGATCACATCATGTGAAGACCATGTAGATAGCTGTCTGAAAAGGTCTTTAGAGGAATAAAACACACAGATTTGAGTGGACCTGTCCAGTCAGGGCACGTATTTGTCAGTTATCGTACAGCTCATCTTGGAACTTAAGGAGCTCAACGATTCGATGAACAATATCAAAGAAAGGACATTTGACACCAAAACAGAAAGTGAAACAATGATCCACATAGTCCTCAAATTCACAATAACAAAATTTATATAGTTATTCATACAGTAAATATTCATGTACTTGTAAAAAAATGTTCACCTTTAACAAGTGACATGACAAATTTATAACATTTTAAGGGACGTGACGCCTCACAGGCTACTTACTACATTCAAAGTTAAATTTTGTCGTAAAATCATATTTGGACAGTTTAATATTGTGTTAAAATGTAATTATTGGAATATAATTAAACAAATATCAATGAATTAAATCAGTTTGTATTATTTTTATTAAAAAAATACGACTAATAACAATTAGTGGTACTTTTCAGCGTTAATTGACATGAGATCCTTTTTATGGCATTTTAATAGAACTTACATGAATAATATGACAAATTTAACATTTTTTTTCGTAAAAAATAATCAATAAAAAAACATAAAAGCTACTTCTGAAAAACAAAAATAAATATTCTAACACCCACTCAACTTAGCCAAAATCACTTGCAATTTTTGCACAACGGGCCAGAACATTATAATAATAATATTCCACAACTATCACACAACGCCATCTAGTCCCAAGCTAAGCAGAGCTTGTGTTATGGGTACTAGACAACTGATAAACATACTTATATATTTCTAAATACATACATATTATAGATAAACATTGCAAACATACTGCTCCGCTCCACTCATTGCTGCTGTCCTCTTCTAGAATGTTCTCCTCTATAACTTCATCTTGATCACTTTAACGAAGATGTAAAAGTTCACGATTGGAAACCAAGAACTCGTCAATTTCACCTTCACTGTCAGATTGGTCAGATGCCAGCATGAGGGCATTGAATTCCTCTCCAAATGATGGACTGTCTTGTCGTAATATTTTTCTCTGTTGACGTTTCCTCGAGTTTTCTGACATTTTTAACTAAAAAAAAAGTAGTTTCAAAAAAATTTTTGTATGACTACTAGGGATATGTAGCCTCACAGGCTACCGCCGATTTTAAAATAATTATTACTCACCTGTGAAACAACCAATGACACGTCTGCCTACTTCCGCGGTCGTTTTAGCACTAAAACAGAAGCAACTAAGATGCAGGGTCGAGGCACGCGGGGGTAAGTGGTCAATTCTAGGAATTTGCAAAATGCGCGACGCTTGTGAGACTACACGTCACTAGTTAAAGGTTAAGAAATTAGCAAAATAATATAAAAATAAACATTCCGTGTACAATTACTGGAGTAGATCAATCCTAAGTATTATCCTCAATATAGTCTTTTAAAGTATACTAGGCTTTCTGACATACAGCTTCCACTTTATAAATGATTTGAATTTATTTAATCTTAGTTCTAGAATGAGGCTGGGAAGTTTATTATAAAAACGTACACATCGGCATCTAAATGAGCCACCTATTTTTTTGTGACGATTTGAAGGAATAGAAAATTTGTGTTTATTTCTAGTATTTACATATGGATATCACTGTACCTTTTAAAGAGATACAAAAAAATTTCATAAATGTACTGAAGAGCCACATGCGTTATATTAATCTCTTTAAATTTTTATCTGACGGAGTGTCAGATAAAAATTTAAAGAGACAATTTAAACTCAATTTATAAATTGAACGAATTGCCCTTTTTTAAACAAAAATTGTTTGAATGTCGGTGACATTCCCCCTCAGTAGAATACCGAACGATATCACACTATGCAAATAAAGAAAGTAAACTAAACGGGCTGTCTCTTAATCAGTTAAATCACGAATTTTTCTAACGGCGTATGCTGCAGAGTTGAGCTTTTTTGACAATGTATGTTGGCAATGTAGCTTGCATCCAGAGTTATGCTTAAGAATACTGTGGTATCTTCGGGTTTCAAAATTTCACCGTTTATGAGAACACTATGTAGTTTCTACTTGTCTAACATGAGGTATCGTAAATTTAATCAATTTTGTTTTTTGTTTTATTGTATAGAAGGTGATTATTAACATTAAACCAGTTAAGTACATTTAAAATGGCACTAGTTACATTATCAGAAAACAGCTGCTGACGTTTTCGTTTAAAATAAAAGTGAATTAAAAGAAAAACAAGAAAATACATTTATTTGCGGTAAATATGACGCAAAAAAACTGAATACAATAAAAATATTTTAAAAAAATCTAGGGAAAATATGCGTCAAATCCACCCAAAACGGCCATCGCTCAGCATAATACTGCGACTCTATGCGAGACACAACCTCAGCGCTGGTTTTCAGCGACAGCCGGCGCTGGTGTGTGAAGTGTCGTCTGCAAACAACACATTATCAATATATTGTTACGAGCTGGGGTTCGGGATAAATTAATTTAAACCAATTTACCAAAACACACAACACAGTTTAATTAAATAAACACAAATATCGCAACTACAAGAAACGTCACTTGTTTAGCTTGTACTGTATCACTCGAATCGTATTCGCTCGCTTCCGAAATCGAACTGCTTGTCGGCCCAACAATCCGCTATTTATATCCCGAGCAGAACATTCTCGAACATTCGACACTGCCACAGCGTAGAAGCTTCTAGTAACTTCCATCGAACTGTTTAATGCCACTATTCGACAATAGATGGCAGTAGCGTCTACGTACAATTTCGTGTAGTACTTGCTACTCAATAACAGATGGCGTTAGCGTGTCATTTCCAGAAGTTTCCAACACTGCCCCGTCCTTAGATGGAATTAGCGTGATGTTTCTAGACTTTTCGATTTACGTCACACTGCCCCTTTCCGAGACGGAGTTAGCGTGATGTTTCTAGACTTTACGATCTACGTAACACTGCCCCCTCCTTAGACATGCTCGTCCCGAGCATCATTATTCCCGTAGTATCGTGCCAATCGATCTACATGGACAATTTTAGGTGCAGTTCGCATACCCTTTTACCGCTGCACAACTGGTGCATTTGCGACACCAATCCTCAACATCCTGTCGACAGTGGATCCAGTAGAACCGTTCCCTGATCTTCAATAGAGTCCTTCTTACACCCCTATGTCCTCCTGAACAACCGCTGTGGTAGTACTGTAGAACATCTGGTACCTTTGCTTTCGGGACGACCATTTGCAAGTGACAGCTATCCCCTCGACCATTTTCCTTTTTGCGGCACAAGACACCATCCTGGAGCATCAAGCTCTCCCATTGTGCCCAATAATTTTTTGTGGTGGTACTCATGGCTGGAACATCACACCATTTCGGTTTGGAAGCTTCAGCTTTAATCCACTCGAGAATTGGCCTGATATCTGTATCACGCTGCTGGGCATGCCGTATGGTTTCCTTCCATTTGTCACGAAGGTCTGTTCTTAGCACCCTGACAGGAACTACTTCCTTAGCTTCATGTCTGACACAATGTTTGTACTGCTCAGGAGAAGTTCTTCCTGATAAAGCGTCCGCGTTGCCGTGGGATATGCCGTCATTGGCCTGTGACATCGAAATCCTTGGGACTCTATTAACAGCAGCCAATACTCGCCCCGCACTCTTATCGCTTACGAATTTTTCTTGCTGTTGCGCTGTAATGTCGGACACCCTTCTAACCAGGGTGTGATATTCGCTGGCAGTGTTTCGCTTCGGGCAATTCGACCGGAGGTGGCCCTTTTCTCCACAAGTGTAGCACTTAGGGCTCTACCTCAAACGGTCACGAACAGGTGATCCCACAACCTCTCTGAAGCGATGGGCTCGATGATCATGCCTCACTGCTTCCACCTCCAACGCGTGGGCCAAAGCGTCCTTCAACTTCTCATGGTGCCCAAGTCTCACAGCAGCCCTTACTTCCAGGTCCCGTATGCCATCTATGAAGGTTTGCATTAGTATACCCGCAATGAGCGCGGGCGCAGACTGGTACGCCTTTCGAACCAGCTTTTCGATTTCCAAGGCCCACTGCTGTAAGTTTTCACCACTGCGCTGCACACGATCCTTCAACTGGGCACGAAAAACGTGTTCCAGGTGCGCGTCACCGTATCTGGCCTCTAACGCCTCAACGAGCTGCTCGTAGGTTACGTTTTTGCCGAAAGCCTCTAACACAGTTAAGGCCTGGTCACGAAGGGCCAAAGTAAGCGCGGTCATAGCCTGGCCCGTTGTCCACCCATTTGCTTCCATGACAGCTTCAAATTGAATTTTGTATGCCGACCAGGAAGATGTTCCTTCGAAGGGTGGCACTTTAAACCCGCGCACGGAAGGTGCAGCAACTATCGAAGCCGTAGTCCGATCTCCAGCTTTCAGAACTCCAACCGCTTTTCTTATATCAGCGATCTGGACTTCGGCCTCGGAGATACGATTTTCATGTACCTGAACAGTCTCCTTCATGGCTTTGATGTCCTTGCCAAATGTCGCGTGTAGATCTTTCAAAAGGAGAACCTGCTCCTCTTTATCACGCTGAAGCTGCTCTTGCAGGCGGCGGGTCTGTTCTTCCTGTCGACGGGCCTGTTCTTCCTGTCGGCGAGCTTGCTCCTCTTTGTCCTGCTGCAGCTGTTCCTGTAGGCGGCGGGCCTGTTCTTCCTGTCGGCGGGCCTGTTCTTCCTGTCGGCGGGCCTGCTCCTGCAGCATCGCCATTAGCGCAGAAAGATCCATGGCTGGTAATGCTGTAGGAACACCAGACGCTTGGGAGACTGGCTCTGTCGTTGGCTGATTACCCGCAGGTGTCTGTCTAGAAGTTCCTTCAAACCGCCTCTGATCCACCTCCTGCTGGCGCTGACTCCTGGTACGGATACCTTCCGTATCCTCCTTCGGTAAAACTGGCATAATTTATCCCACTTCTGACACCAAATGTTACGAGCTGGGGTTCGGGATAAATTAATTTAAACCAATTTACCAAAACACACAACACAGTTTAATTAAATAAACAGAAATATCGCAACTACAAGAAACGTCACTTGGAATCACTTGTTTAGCTTGTACTGTATCACTCGAATCGTATTCGCTCGCTTCCGAAATCGAACTGCTTGTCGGCCCAACAATCCGCTATTTATATCCCGAGCAGAACATTCTCGAACATTCGACACTGCCACGGCGTAGAAGCTTCTAGTAACTTCCATCGAACTGTTTAATGCCACTATTCGACAATAGATGGCAGTAGCATCTACGTACAATTTCGTGTAGTACTTGCTACTCAATAACAGATGGCGTTAGCGTGTCATTTCCAGAAGTTTCCAACACTGCCCCGTCCTTAGATGGAATTAGCGTGATGTTTCTAGACTTTTCGATTTACGTCACACTGCCCCTTTCCGAGACGGAGTTAGCGTGATGTTTCTAGACTTTACGATCTACGTAACAATATTAAAAAGCTTTCAAACGAATTTAATTCAGTTCGGTTGGTTCCTTTGATCCCGGCACTAAACTTGAATTTCTCTAAAAGTAATACAGATTTCTCTTAATATATCCGCGATTTAATATCTGTATATTTTAAACTCGGGTTCTTAGAGGTCTTAAAAAATCATGATACCATAGCTAGTGCTATAATATATTGTTTATAATATTACATTGTCTCTGACAGTTTTTTTTTTCAGGGTGTACAATATAAACGCGCAATATGGTTAACTAGCACTTGGCTAAGTAAGGGTTTGTTGTTAGAAACCATATTGAGTTGGGAAATTGAAAACTTCTATATTGCTTTGGATAACGTTCAGGACACATGCGCAGCCTTGTTGAATTCCAACTGTACAGGTATTTACAACCTAGAACTGTATGTTTAATTATTAAAATATATTTATTTTTCTTATATATTGTCATTAATTTCTTTTTATTTTATAGTGTCGTTAATTTCTTCATGATTTTGTGTGATTCTGTGATGTATCCACCATAGATGGATTGAGTAGTAAATTGTCAAAAAAAATTTGCTGCGTTTTGTAAACCAGCTGAACGACATACAACGGTTTTTCATAATTACTGACCTTAGACATACACAGATTTTCATAATAGTTATGCAGTGCCGCGCATTGATAGATGCAAACTTTTATATATACATTTTACTATCTTTTGCCAGGAGCTTCCTTCGCATATTTTCCACATAAACCTTCCTCTTAAATCACTCTCTCTATTGATGAGCAACGCTTTAAAATCCGTTGCGTAGTTAAAGATCTAAAAGTTCAAACACGAAATGTAACTTTGTTTCATACCATGTAACGAAAGATTAATTCAAGCTAATCGTTATTGAGCTGTTTAACATAACAGAGCAGTTTTGTAAAACAAATAATAGTTTTATAAAACAGCCGATCCCTCTACCCATCTGCGACTTATCTAGTTCAGTTCTTCGTTGGTCTAGAGAATTACCGCCACCTTCCCTTTGTTTGTTACCGAGTAGCGTTGCTGTGCCCCGATTTAAGGGGTATGAGTCCCGGTCAACAAACAAACATCATCCATTTTTCTGATATGGAAATACACGTACGATATCTTGGGTATATAGGTGGTTATAATTACCACCAAATGTGCTGATAAAATATCAAACTAAAAAAAACTCTAATGTACCCGTAATCATTGCAGATGAAGAAAAAAGGTTGTACAAGAATATTAAACGCCTACATGCAACGACATTCGACAAGATGGATGCCTGCGGAATGTTTTATATTGATGCAACTCTACCGCTCAAAATAATCATGCTAATTTCCAACTATACTATTGTGTTGCTGCAGTTTGCTTTTTTGTAATCTCTATATCATTAAAAAATATTGAAACAGTATTTACAATCGTATTTCCGTTATTTATTTAAGATGTGTTTTACTACATTTTTTGTACTCACAGGACTTCAGGCCACTACGAGTTCTTGAAATAATACTGTGTAGTGGAATTCAGGTCCACATTAGCCCTAAAGGACTTCACTGGTAGATTTTGCTATCATATTATTCAACTTTGACTAATATGATAAATCAACAATTTTGAATAATTCTTCCGTAAGTCCGCAGTTAAAAGTCATCATCATCATCATCATTTCAGCCGAAAGACGTCCACTGCTGGACATAGGCCTCCCCCAAGCACTGCCACCTCGACCTGTTCTGTGCCTCTCGCATCCAACGCATTCCTGCGGCCTTCACCAGGTCATCGGTCCATCTTGTGGGAGGCCTTCCAACGCTACGTCTTCCAGTACGCGGTCGCCACTCCAGAACCTTCCGACCCCATCGGTCATCTGTTCTGCGAGCAATGTGCCCTGCCCACTGCCACTTCAGTTAAAAGTAGTTCAGTTAAATAAGATGAAACATGAAAATTTTCCTGCCAGGGTCGCGAGATTGTTCGAAAGAGATACAGAGACCCTGGCACATGGACAACTGAAGGAACACGGGTGAGTTTTAGTCAGTAAAAGTCTGACATTCCGCTTCGTCAAGAGCGGGAGAAGTTGATGATTTCCCATCCAAAAAAAAAAATGAAAATTTTAAGTTATGAGGTATAATAGGTGGTATAAATATTCTTATGCAGTCTGAGGCATTATAGGTCTTTCTTGTTAAATTTAAGAATATTCGTTTCAACTTCACATAAAAAAATTACGTTTGACGATTTTATTTTTCTTAATTTTAATAATTGAGTGTTCTGTGTGATGGCGGACGTAAAGAATAGCACCATCCGATTTCTTCCCGTGGGTATCCTAAGAGGCGACTAAGGGTGTTACTAGAGAATGGGCAGCAGCGTTTTCTATGCATTTTGGCACCATACTGTGACCCCTGCACCCGCCTGCCAAGCGTGGCGATTATGCAAACCCCCCCCCAAATTGGGGGAGGCCTATGTCCATTAGTGGACGTCTTACGGCTCAAATGATGATTAATTTAGTATGAATAATGGTTTCATGGTCCCTAGTTAATTTAAATGATTATGAAAACACCAGATGCTCGAAAAGCTAATGTATGCGTGGTTACTCTTCCGAATAAAACAATATCATTTAGGATAAGCAAAGAAAGAACAAACGATTATTTATAGCATCACTAGCTTCTGCCCCCGGCTTCGCCCGCGCGGATGTTGAAATTTATGCCACGGGAGGTGCTTCCGGGACAAAAGGTCTATGTCCTTTCTCAACGTCCAGTCTATCTCTGTACCAAATCTCTTAAAAACCGGTTTAGTGGTTTAGGCGTGAAAACGTAACAGACAAACGAGTTAAACCTCGAGCATACTATTATATACTTTTGCATATTTAATATCAAAAGTAGGGATTTATCCTAATGATTAGCATTAGTCATAAATTAATTTGAGAATTTATTAAGCTTGTGTTAATTGTATGGAGTAAATCACTGTAATCCTCGGGACAGACAGGTCACTGACATTCTGTCATTGAGTGTCAACCAAAAGATCAGTTGTCTTCATTGTCAAATTAATAATATCTCACATTATTTGTACCATTCAAAAGAAAGTTAAAAATAATTGGCACTATAAGGTTAAATGTAATTTGTGGCATATAAAGTACAGGTAAAAGATAAATAGCAAAAACTTCGTCTTATAATGTAAATACAAAAGCAATGATATCAATCTTTGTCACTGCAAGTTAGCTATTTAAAATACTCAGACTATTGAAACCAAATTTTCAGACGAGGTTTTTCTTATCTTAACCTCTGAAAAATTCTCATTAGTCCATGTCTGTGGTATTAAACCAGTGTTTAAGG
This sequence comes from Aporophyla lueneburgensis, assembly GCA_932294355.1. Taxonomy (NCBI): domain Eukaryota; kingdom Metazoa; phylum Arthropoda; class Insecta; order Lepidoptera; family Noctuidae; genus Aporophyla; species Aporophyla lueneburgensis. The sequence continues at coordinate 12,317,313 of OW028735.1, forward strand.
AGCGGAACTATAAATCACCGAGACACGAAGTCATTTTTAGGGTTCCGTTGCCAAAAGGCAAAAAACGGAACCCTTATAGATTCGTCATGTCTGTCTGTCTGTCTCTCTGTCTGTCTGTCCGTCCGTATGTCACAGCCACTTTTTTCCGAAACTATAAGAGCTATGCTGTTGAAACTTGGCAAGTAGATGTATTCTGTGAACCGCATTAAGATTTTCACACTAAAATAGAAAAAAAAAACCGGCCAAGTGCGAGTCGGACTCGCGCACCGAGGGTTCCGTACAAACCTGTAGGTATCCTCGGTTTATGCATAAGGTTTATGTTTATGAAATTAAATGTTTTTATTTTTTTATTTTTACATTTGAGTTGATTGAATTAAAGGTAAATTGCGGTTTACGATTTATGACGTATTAAAAAAATAACTACTTACTGGATCTCGTTCAAACCAATTTTCGGTGGAAGTTTACATAGTTATGTACATCATATATTTTTTTTAGATTTATCATTCTCTCATTTTAGAAGTTACGGGGGGGGGGACACATTTTAAGTCATAAGTCATTTATTCATTTGTATAACATGGGTACAATAATGATGATATTTAAATTAAAAATAAAAAGTGCGCTATGCCATGCCATTGGGCGTACAAATGTTTTTGATGATGTATCAAGCCATCCAAATCTCAATTATAAAATAAGTACAATAAGCTTGAACAATAAAACAATAATAAAGAATTACATTATACACAATACAAAATAATTAATAATAAATAGCGATTGAAATTATAGTCAATACATTGCATGTCAACACACAGAATAAGTCCAAATACAATACTAATGTCAATATAAAATACCTACGTCAATATGAAATACTAATGTCAATATACACAAAACATATCAAGGAAAACAGTAAATTTATTTTATTGATATATCAAAGTTCTATTAATAAATTTTTGTCCGTTAAAAATTCCGAAATACTGTAATATGCTTTATTTACCAGTAAGTATGTTAGCCGTTTCTTAAATAATCTCACATTTAACTCTTTGAGTGACCATGGTAAATGGTTAAATATGACTGGCGCCATGCAAAATACACTTTTATACATTAAAGCTGTGTGGGACCTTCTTACGCATAAGCTATTGATATCCCGTCGACTTCGGTTATTAATGTCAGTCATTCTTTTAAACAATTTCGGGTTGGTCTTGACAAATACAGCAACTTCAAAAATATATAAGGAGGGAAGAGTCAATATTCTGTATTTGATAAACAATGGTTTGCATGTATCTATGACCTGTAATCTAAACATTGTCCTGATACACTTTTTCTGTGATTTAAAGATTATTTCCCTGTTAGTTGAATTCCCCCAAAATATAACACCATATCTCAATAGTGAGCCTACTAAGCCATGATATGCAGTGACTAAAGCGTCTACACTCATCACTGTGGTAAGTTTATATAGGGCATAGGCAGACTTGCTAATTCGTTTGGCTAGCTCCTCCGTGTGTATTTTCCAATCTAATTTAGCGTCAATTGTTAATCCTAGAAATTTAGAAGTGTTTACTTGGCTTATGGGTTGGTTGTCATAATAGATATTCATACTTGTGTTCGAACGTTGGCTAAACATTGTCAATTTCGTCTTATCAATATTTATTTTTAGATTATTATTATCTAACCATTGTACTATGGAGGTTATAGTCTGAGTAATTTCGTCGTTATAGTTTTGCGCGTTATTGCTACTAATAGTCACAGTGCTGTCATCGGCAAATAATGACATAGGGTGATTAGCGACTTTCGGCATATCATTTATATAGATTATAAATAAGGGAGGTCCTAAAACACTACCCTGAGGTACGCCATATGTGATTGTACGCTGATCAGACTTGTAGATTCGTTGACATTTTGTTTTATGATCTATTTCAGATATTTCAACGTACTGTGTCCTGTTCTTTAAATAAGATTCTATTAAATTCAAGATATTTCCTCTAATGCCGTAGGCGTCCAGTTTACTTAGCAAAATATTATGATCCACATAGTCAAAGGCTTGAGTCATATCACAGTATATTGAGCACACTGGTATTCTTTTATCAACATTCGTATAAACATTATTTAAAAAGTCATAGATGGCCATATTGATAGTTTTACTTTTTCTGAATCCTTTTTGTTCTTCTGTCAAAATATTTTGTTTATCAAGATATTTATAGATTTGAGCATATTTGTATTTTTCAAATACCTTGGAGAGTATTGGAACAAGCGCAATGGGCCTATAACACTCCATACATTCTTTATTTTTTTTTTTAAATAATGGTTTAACCACAGTTGTTTTTAGATTAGTTGGATATGTACCTTGTGTTATGCACAGATTGAGAACATAACTCAAATGTCCACTAATGTAGTCTGAAACGTACCTAATTACTTTGGTGGAAATTCTATCATTGCCAACACTACCGGTATTTTTTAAAGATTTAATTATGGCTTTGATGTCATTCTCATTACTGGGTACCATAAACATCGAATTACTTGTTTTTGTGATATTTGATGTCACGTTTATGCCTTTACTACTAATTGGCTTTATCTTGTCGACAAAAAAGTTGTTAAAAGCTGTCGCTATCTCGTACGGGTGTGTTACCTTTTTATTTCCAATTTTAATGCTTCTTATTGAGTTTCTATTAGCCACTCAACTGTCCATGGTTACAAAAGTAACCAAATAAAATTTTGTCGAAACGTCCATGGTTACTTTTGTAACCAAGGACGTTTTATGCGTCATTCGTCACTTGAAACGTGTTCATCGCTACAGTGCTTTGATAGTCGTACATTAGAGAAATACTAGATGTCGCTATATGAGATTTGTCATCCAGGAGAGTGAATTTCATCTATGGACCGGCAACATAAAATTTAGAAAAAAAAAAGAAAATGACAGTTCATTCTTGTTGTCTAGCGAACTATGTTTGTGTGTGGATCTCCAACTAAAATATGGTAAGTTTTCTGTTTATAGACCACATTTATATTGTTATTGTACATCAAATTAAACGTGAAGATATTTCCTTTGCGAAATATGCATTAGTACGCCAATTTCGAAACGTTTACATGTAATAATATAGCTGGAAATGTTTTATGATGACGGCGCGGACATTGTTCGTTCATTGTAGTTGATCGATTTTTCGAATTGGTTGTTTTTGTTAAATAAATGCTTAAATATAAGAGAATACTTTACTATTAGCACTATAACAGCTATTTACAAACGAAATATATTGAGATGGAGTCTACAAATTATTCAAACGCAACTCGTAATTCACGATTTTAGTGTTGGCTCGGGGAACTTGTGAGAAGTATTTGTTTTTTCTTGATAGAAAAATAAATACTTATATTTAGATATTGGTGTCATTTTGAAGGGTATATTATGTACTATTATAATAAAAATAATTTTGCCTAGTAACTATTATACTTTTCTTGTAAAACATGAAATAAAAAATAAATCCGATATTTTTGTGAAATCCCCGACTTTATTTTCTAATTAGAATTCAATATCTTATTAGCTTTTTGTTTGATTAATTTAGTTTTTTTCCAATTAAAATTTAATATCTTATTAGCTTTCCGTGAGTATTTCTTATTAGAATATAGCTATCGTAGTTTTTCAGTCGTAATCGTTTTTGTGCAGAAAATTTCGCAATGTCGTAAAAAAGAAAGTGAAATTTGATGCCCGGACAGTTGGGGAGAGAATCGCCGCGCGGTTGGACAGTTGAATGGTTAGGTATATTCATCTTCGTTCGATATCCCATGTCGCTTTCGCTTATTAAATGATGATTTAATTTTATAGCTGTTTTGAGCACGTTGTGTCAATTTAATTATTTTTTTATATATTGTTGAATATTTTTTTAAATTCTGTTTGTTTTGTTCGTTGCGTTCCAATCTGTAACGCCATAGAAGTGTTCTTTTATTTCTACTGCATGTTTTGATTCCCCGCGATACCCATTGTGGTCTCCTGTGTATGCTTTACCACTTTGGAAGTGTCTTTCGCGCAAACTATTCAGTTTAGAGAAAAATGATATAAGAAACCTCAATACCATTTTTAAAGACCTATTCATAGATACCCCACACGTATGGGTTTGATGAAAAAAAAATTGAGTTTCAGTTCTAAGTATGGGGAACCCCAAAATTTATTGTTTTTTCTCTATTTTAGTATAAAAATCTTAATGCAATTTACAGAATATATCTACTTACCAAGTTTCAATAGCATAGCTCTTATAGTTTCGGAGAAAAGTGGCTGTGACATACGGACGTACGGACAGACAGATAGACAGACAGACATGACGAATCTATAAGGGTTCCGTTTTTTGCCATTTGGCAACGGAACCCTAAAAACAATAAATTTTGGGGTTCCCCATACATAGAACTGAAACTCAAAAACTTTTTTTTCATCAAACCCATACGTGTGGGGTATCTATGAATAGGTCTCCAAAAATGGTAATGAGGTTTCTAATATCATTTTTTTCTAAACTGAATAGTTTGCGCGAGAGACACTTCCAAAGTGGTAAAATGTGTCCCCCCCCCCGTAACTTCTAAAATAAGAGAATGATAAAACTAAAAAAATATATGATGTACTACCATGTAAACTACCACCGAAAATTGGTTTGAACGAGATGGAGTGAGTAGTTTTTTTTTTAAAACGTCATAAATCGTAAACTGCAATTTACCTTACATTCAATCAACTGAAATATAAAAAAAAACATTTATTTTTAAACCGAGAATACCTATAGGTTTGTACGGAACCCTCGGTGCGCGAGTCCGACTCGCACTTGGCCGGTTTTTAAAGAAAAGTGTTCAAAGTAATACTTTGTTTACAAAGTATGCACATTTCTAAACTTAGAATATCCATGGTATTAAATAATACATATCAAAAGACGTACGAATTTTAAATCATGTGTCGGAGCACATGATTTAAATTCTACAAATTTGAATCGAAATAGAAGTTTGCGGTTCAACTGTCAGATCGACTTCGAATTTGTACTCTTTGACGTAAAAAGGCATTTTATTTGAAAATGGAAGGTGAGGTATGGCAATTTTACGTAGCGTCGCACACTTGGCGACTCTGCGACTAGCACTAGCCATTTATTTAATTCAACCATTCGTAGCTCAAATGAAACTAGTGGAAGTGGTCGCCTTTATCTATTTCCCCGTGAAAGCTGGACCTCTGGTTGCAGCTACAGTTCTTCAAATCTAAAAAAATGCCTTGCATTTAAAAGAGTTTATTTATTTATTTTATTTATTACTTTAATTCATACGGTTTACAATCAATAGCAGAAATTAAAGACACAAGGGTAACAGTAGCACAAAAAAAAAATAAGACAATTTTTTTTTTTGAGTTAAAGTTTTTTTTTTTGTTACATGGACGTCCAACTACCTTAGCGAAATGCGAAAACACCACAGAAACACTGGGGCTGAGATTAGACGTTACTTTGCTTAAACTTTGGCTAAGCAAGTAGTCTTGTCGCCATCGTACGACTGTTAAAAATTAGTGCAAGATAGAAACGGGAACATATCTAAGCCAAAATCAGGCCAAGTAACTTTAATTAATTCCTGCCTGATTATAGTCATCCATTAAGGCCCCGCTTACGGCCTTGGTAAATGCAACTTGACACGAGACTCGTGTGAAACGAACGCTTGCGCGTCGCCTGTTTCCGTCCGTCGCTCCGCTAGTCGTGTCGCGATGAGTCGGCGGCATGTTTTTGTGTATTTCTCCTATGTATATTTTCCGTAGTTCCCGTCGCAAGGAGCATGTAGCCCGTATTCACAAACTTTGTCGCTAAGATCTGGCTGGTGAACGTCGCCTGGTGTGTTACGAAACTTATTACGACCTACTTTTAGTGTCATTCACATGGCATCAGACTGGTAACATATGTGTGAATTATAGCATTACTTTAAAGATGTTTACGGTTCGATGACGCGGCTGTTTTCAATGCGAAAATAATTATCATACTATGTATCTTGTATGACAGATTATTATGTTTTAAAAATACACTCAGTATTTTTAGACGGGATGTTGCTTAGTTTAGTCGTGTTTTGCAGCGATCGCAGTATGGTGGTAAAATGGATAGAAAACGCTACTGCCCATTCTCTAATAAGTCCCTTAGTCGCCTTACCCACGGAAAGTATATGGGTGCGATTAGTGGGTGCTAGAACAAAAATAAATTACCCAATAGAAAGGTCCTCCTTTTACGACCCAAGAACTTTTTTCATTTGAATATTTTTGCTGAACAAACATGAGTTTCTAACACTCTAGTCTTAATACCCATACAAAGAAGAAATCACTAGTCTAAGCTGAATCGAGTTTCTGAGCCTTAGAGGCCATTGAAAAGAGAGACTGTTAAAACATGGTGGTGTTACGTGGTACTAAGGTTTAAAATATACTCTTTGCGGATGGTTTAGTGACACATTTTGCAACTTAAATTATTTTTGGTCACAAAATAATATCAGAACTTTGAGGTAGCAAAGAAAATCAGAAATTTGAATATATTTTTTCCAGTAAAACTATAACTGGTCACATATTATTGGATTTTGTGTTGTTGTGGAATTTGTTGAAAATAACAATCTATCATCAAAATTAATAGATACCAAATACCAAGGACTTAATAGACATAACATCATCTTATTCATAAATGTCAAGATGATTAAGATCGGACAAAGTGACGCGTTCACTAATGTTTGGTCTTTAAAAATGTTCAATTATATTTCTATTGTGTGTAATATTCATATTTTTCTAAAAAACACATGTAAAAATATTATTCATAACATAGCATAATTAGCCTATACCGTTCCCACTGCTGGGACACAGGCCTCCTCTCGGTGAGAGGGAGTGGGCCGTAATCTATCACGCGGGTCCAATGCGGGCTGGTAGATATCACATGTCTTCGAATTTTTGGTTCTAGGACATGCCGGCTTCCTCACGATGTTTTCCTTCACCATTTTTAGAGCTGTGGTGATGTAATTATTTACACGAAGTAAAGCACCTGCCTGGGTTCGAATCCATGACCTAAAACTCCTAAATCGGGGCCAATACCACTGAATCACTACAGCTCTTAATAAATAATATTATAACTTAACTTAAATACCTACAGCGTCTAAAAATACATTTACATCGCTTTCGACTCATAATGTACCCGAGAGACTAGCGGCATCACCACGGTTATATAGAAATGCTTATGCCGAACTAAAAACCAGCCCTTGGGTCAAGGGAAGTGTCAATCAACCGTTTCGAGATAACCTTAAAGACACTATGAGTACTCGGACCCCACGGCCGGAGAATTTCAACCCAAAATAATCGGAAATATCACACGTCAATCTTGGAAATGCCTAATTTTTTGGCCTAATTTCTAAAAGACTGTCTTTTGAATAACGCTGAAAGTCGTTCTAGAAATGTAGTAAATCAAGTACTTCAAGGCTAATATAGACCATAGCTTTATGCTTTTTTTTTCTGGATCATCCCGTCAGGTTTAACATTGTCTACCGTGAACGCCACGTGTTTGTATTTTTCGAACAAAATGTACCTCATGGACGAGAGTTTGCACGAAGATCATTTATATTCGCGCTTGTATAAGAATTGAACAAGAACCGGCCAGTTGATAGGTTGGAGCTTCTCTAACCAAGCTTGCGCATTGTGCGTGAGTTTCCTAAAATATTATGTTCAATACAGTTTTTATTCAAAATTCTTACCAAGGGGTATCGTACTGGGTGCTGCGCGCCGACCTCCCTAGCGGTGTCAGCGTAGTTTGCTACGCTGACGACACGCTGGTCCTTGCGCAGGGGAGGTCGTACGAGGCGGCGGCCGAACTGATGACACGCGGGGTTGCGACAGTCGTCGATAGGATCCGGCAATTGGGCCTCGAGGTGGCATTGCACAAGTCCGAGGCCATGGGTTTTCATGGTCCTCGGAACGCGCCACCTGCGGGTTCCCAACTTACGGTAGGAGGGGTTCACATCGGCGTCGAGTCGACGATGAAGTACTTGGGACTTGTCCTCGACAGCCGGTGGAACTTCGTTGAGCATTTCCGACGTTTGGCTCCCAGACTGGAGCGGGCTGGGGCTGCATTAAAGCGGCTCCTGCCCAATATGGGGGGTCCAAACGCCTCCTGCCGGAGGCTCTACACGGGGATCGTGCGGTCCATGGCCCTCTACGGGGCACCGGTGTGGGCGCCCTCACTGAGGCTGCGCCCAGCGCGCCGGTTGTTTGCGGCCCAGAGGGTCATGGCCATCCGGTTAATCCGGGGATACCGCACGGTCTCGTGCGAGGCTGCGAGCCTCCTTGCCGGAGTGCCACCATGGGATCTGGAGGCAAAGGTCCTCGCGCACATGTGGGAGTGGTGCGAGGAGGCGAAACGCCGGGGTGAAACTCCGCTGCCGCGACAAATCGCGGCACGGCGGACAGAGCTCCGGTGTGATCTCATGGCGACATGGCGGGTACGATTGTCGCAACCCAGTGCTGGGCACGCCACAATTGCGGCGGTAAGTCCCCTCTTTGAGGAGTGGATAGAGAGGCGTCACGGCGTCCTCACCTTCCGCCTGACGCAGGTTCTCACCGGGCATGGGTGCTTCGGTGGGTTCCTGTTCAGGATAAAGCGGGAGGATACGTCCGGGTGTTTCCATTGCGAGGATCGTCTGGAGGACACGGTGGAGCATACGGTGGAGGTGTGCCCTGCCTGGGCGGAGCACCGCCGTGTCCTCGTGGAGGCGATCGGCGGCGGCGACCTCTCGCGTCCGGCCCTGGTGCGAGCCATGGTACGGAGCGAGAGGGAATGGGAAGCCGTCACCTCCTTCTGCGAAGCAGTAATGCTCGCGAAGGAGGAGGCGGGGCGCGTGAGGGAGTGGCAGTCTCTGCGCCCTCACGTCCCTAGCCGCCGCAAGAGGAGACGCCCCGGGCGTCGGGAGTCAATAGCGGACTCCCGGCCACCGTAGGCGCGAGCTTGCGGGTGGCGAGCAATGGGTAGCTCGCCGCCCGGTAAGGACCAGGCTCGGGTCGACGGCGCGCAGTGTTCCACGCGCGCCTCAAAGAGATGTCAGCAGCGGTGTAGGGGTCTACTAGGACCGATGCCTGCCGGGGTCGCGTGATTGTTCGAAAGAGATACCGTGACCCTGGCACATGGGCAACTGATGGAACACGGGTGGGTTTTAGTCAGTAAAAGTCTGACACGCCCTCCCGCTCCGCTCAGAGCGGGAGAAGTCATTTGATGATTTCCCATCCTGAAAAAAAAAAATAAAAAAAAAGGCGTATTGTACTACCCAGTAAATGGATTGTGAAGAACAGATAAGCGGTCGCTCTATATAAAATAGTGGTAATCAGATGCATTCAGTAAGTCTGGCAACCGAAACCAACGTAGTTGGGAAAAAGCTAGATAGGAAGATATAGCAGTGATAAAGCAGGAATTCTAAGTGGCCTAACCCTTTACTAGAATTTGAAGATGAATAGGTCAAAAAACATAATAAAACAAATTTAAACGAAAATTCGTTTAACATGTACGTTTGTAGTAAAAGAACTTTAATTCTAAAGAGATTACAATAAAACAAACTGCAGCAACACAATAGTATAGTTAGTAATCAACACCAACATTTTGAGCGGTAGAGTTGCATCAACGTAGAACATTCCGCAGGCATCCATCTTGTCGAATGTCTTTAAACATAGGCGTTTAACATTCTTGTATAACCTTTTTTCTTCAACTACAATGTAATGATAAAAGGAACATTACAATTGTTTACATTTGATTTCAAAATGGTACATTTGGTGGTGGTATACCACTTGCAATATTATATAAATATAGCAAGTGGTATAACTAATCTAATTAACGGAGTACTATACCACTTCACTGGTGACCCCGACGTGATCTTGGTGTTGCGTTGAGTCGAGCGAGTGAACTTGCCTACTCGCTCGCTACAGTTACCTATATACCCAAGACATCAAAGCTTTATTTCCATGACGGAAATATGAATAATTTGTCTGTCATAATACCGGGATTCTTTATACAGGACACTATTTATAACACTAGCATCTGCCCGCGACTTCGTCCGTGTTATATTTCTTGTTCCCTCGACCCTTCCCGTCGCGTCGAATCGCCTAGCCGTGCGATTTTCCCCGTTTTTGCAACATTTTACATTACTGCTCCGCTCCTTTTAGTTGTAGCGTAATCTTATATAACCTATAGCCTTTGCCGATAAATAGGCTACCCAACTCAAAAAGTTTTTTTCAATTCGGCTTAGTAGTACCTGAGATTAACGCGTTCAATCAAACAAACAAACTCTTCAGCTTTAAAATATTAGTAAAGACAATAAAAAGAGGGGAATGTGGTGATCATAGCTCGGAGCAATGAAGAACTCAACTATGTATTTCGCACATAGATATTAACATAACGGGGCTGTATTGTGAAATAGACAATAACGATGAACAACGCTCTGCTTGATTCCATTCACAATAGTTTTACAAAACTTCTGCCCAATTTAGACGTTATAGATAATGGTCGCACCGTGATCAATAAAGCTTGAGTGGAATTGGTCATAGTGACGTTGGTCAGACACCTTGACAATTAATATATCTTATCTTATCTTAGAACAATCAACACAACGTTATCTGATCCCAAAATAGGCAGCGTCTGTAGGTACTATGGCAACCAGACAACTGATAGATATACTTACATATTTCTAAATACATACATATCTATACTAATATTATAAAGCTGAAGAGTTTGTTTGTTTGTTTGTTTGTTTGATTGAACGCGCTAATCTCAGGAACTACTGGTCCCAATTGAAAAATTCTTTTTGTGTTGGGTAGCCTATTTATCGAGGGAGGCTATAGGCTATATAACATTACGCTACAACTAAGAGGAGCGGAGCAGTAAAGAAAAATGTTGCAAAAACGGGGAAAATTTATTCCTTTTGAGAGTTTCCGTTGCGTGCGCTGCGTAAACGGTTAAAGTAACGCAAAAATCATGTATGACGGAATTGTTTCTTTTAAAAAGTTCTAAAAAAAAGTCCGCAAGAGCATATGTCTATCTTTTAAGGTTGACTCACTATAACTCAAAAGGAGCGAGCAGCAACGAAAAATGGACGAAAACTAGCAGGCAAATCGATGCGACGGGAAGGGTCAGGGGAGCAAAAATTTGACGCGGACGAAGTCGCGGGCAGAAGCTAGTTACAGATAAATCGCACCCAGACACAGAACAGATTATTGTGTTCATCGCACAAAGATTTATCCTGGGTGGGAATCGAACCCACGACCTCAGCCTAAGCAGTCAGGGTCACTAACCACTAGACTAACAGGCCAGTCAAACGAGTCAGGTCATTGGTTTAAGTAAGGTAAGAACTGTGACAAACCGCACGCGAACCCAGTGGGAGAAACTCTCGGCGCCTCGGCAGCGGTAGCAGCAAAAGCAACTTCCAATTGGACTCAGCTATTTGGCTATTTAGTATATCTGGGACTGCCTTTCATAAAACTGGGTAATCTGCTTTAAACCCGAAGGAATCAATGAAATTTTATCTTATATCTTTAAACGAGCAATTCTTGAATATATCTTATACCTTTTTTTTTTTTTTTTTTTTTTCAGGACGGGAAATCATCAAATGACTTCTCCCGCTCTGGGCGGAGCGGGAGGGCGTGTCAGACTTCCCACCCGTGTTCCATCAGTTGCCCATGTGCCAGGGTCACGGTATCTCTTTCGAACAATCACGCGACCCCGGCAATATCTTATACCTTTAAACGAGCAATTCTTGTATATATATATATAATCTGAATCTCGGAAACGGCTCCAACGATTTTCATGAAATTTAGTATACAGGGGGTTTCGGGGGCGATAAATCGATCTAGCTAGGATTCATTTCTATAAAATGTCGTTTTATTCGTGTTTTCAATGACCAACTTTATCGATAATCAACATGAACATAAACTTATTATTTTAACAAAAAAATACCGAGCAAAGCTCGGTCATCCAGATATATATATATATAATCTGAATCTCAGAAACGGCTCCAACGATTTTCATTAAATTTAGTAAACAGGGGGTTTCGGGGATGATAAATCGATCTAGCTAGGATTCATTTTTATAAAATGTCGTTTTATTCGTGTTTTCAATGACCAACTTTATCGATAATCAACTTGAACATAAACTTATTAATTTAAACACAATTTACCAAAAAATACCGAGCAAAGCTCGGTCACCCAGTTATGATTAAATAATAAAACCTACATACAGTTGCTGGATCGTAAATTCTACTTAGCTTCTTACGTTTCATAAGTGCCCATGTATGTTAAAGTGAAATAAAAATTTTGATTTTTCAAATACCTGAACAGTTTGAATTCAACAAGACTGCGCATGTGTCCTGAACTTTATTCAAAGCAATATGGAAGTTTTCAATCGCCACACTCAATATGGTTTCTAAAATCAACATCTTAGCTAGCCAAGTGTTTATTGTCCACATTATGGATTTACTATGTTGACCCTGAAAATAAAACTATTTTTATTGCTGTTTCTGTTATTGTATATTTTTCTATGGAAACAAATATTAGGTATTAATAATAACAAACTAAACGAGATCAACGAATTTGGATGAAATCGGGTATAAGAGACCATGACCTGAATTAGGAAATAAGATAGGTTTTCATTGCAATAACCATGGGGTGCACTTAGTGTTTCAATATATTGTCGACTGTATCACGGTTTTCCAAGACCTCAAACGATCTGAATTTACGTTACGTGGACATTAAACCGTGGACATATTAAAATAAATCAATTTATTGTTCTAGTGAAATTCAATGAAACGCGTTTAGTTCCAGGTTAAAAAGAAACGACCAAAAAAAAATGTGATTAAATCTTTTTTTTCAATGGAATTCTGTAATGGAAAACTCACTTTGTGCGCAAGTGCTGCGTGAAGGTGAATCAAACCGTTGCAGAAGGAGCTCGTACAGAAAAACACGATCTGTAATTATTTCAACTTTGATATAAGAATTTGTAATCCAAATGGGAACAATTACTCCGTACATTGATTGTTTCTTACTTACCATTTGCTGAAATGTAACCTTATAGATGTCAAAGCAATCTAATATATCAACAAAGGCCTGATATAACCTTTTACAATAATACTCTTTGTCCCTATTACCTAAGCTTTGCAAATTTAAAGTTTGATTATTCCAAAGATCAACTTTATTTTTTAATACCTCAATAACTCTGATAGCATACACCATATTTGTATCAAAACTTGTTTCACTTAAACCACAAAAAATATTGTAGAATGGAAATTTAAGGATTGTGGAAACGTAGATACTCAAGAAAAAATTAACAGTCAGAATCGCGATGACACTTAACCAATTACCAATGATGAAATGTTTGAATGTGGTCTTATTATTAAGAAATCTGTGAATAAACAGTAATTTTAAGACAAATGTAACATTTTCATTGGTATGAAAAATAACGGCAAAAAAGTTGATAAAGAATCCAATAGAAATAAAGATCAAATCGAAGTAATTGATTCCACCGTCAAATTTATAAGATACATCATGGCATATCCGGCCGTAGAACCGAACGAAAAGAACAGATATGAACATTATCGTGGCACACAAAGACATTAGACACGATCGACAACTATTTGGATAAATTAAATTGTCCTTGATTCTATACTTCGGACAAAAGAAAACATGTTGCGTTAGGTTTATGGGTAGAAGCATTGACTGTACATCTTTGTCAACGAAATTATTTGCTGCAATCTCCAAATAATTACTGGGGCTAATATTACAACGCATTTTCCGTTTTATAAACTTCATTTCGAATTGCAGGCCCGTTATTCTTCAAGAAGTCATAAACTTGAATTAAAGGTTGCTTATGGGTTATTCATAATAATGTAAGCTTGAACGTTAACGTAATTGAGACACAAATGTTCATATAAAGTTAAGTATCTTATAATCGACTTTAGTCTATAAGTGAAATTCAAATTCGTAGGTGACTCAGTGGCTGACTAACTGATATATCAACATACAGCCTAAACCGGTCCTAGAGACATGAAATCCGGAGAATGTTTTCTTTGTGAAGAGTAGGTATCCACTTAGACAGGGTTTTTCTGAAATTCCATCCCTAAAAGGGTAAATGGAGGGGGTGAATTTTCTGTGAAAATTATAATATTATTCTCTGGGTCGATTGACACAAAAATTGTACACATACTCTTTTATTATAATTATGAGACACGCGTGGCACAGTTTTTCCACATTCATTCCCTTACAGAGTCAAATAGGGCTTCGAAAATCCTACGTGCGATGATAGACGTGCGCAAGACGCACAGGTGTGCGGGGCAGCCCGGGGAGCCCAGTTGGATTTCTTAACACATTTAAGCCGGTCTTCCAATCACTTATTAAAATTGAGATTTGGCGCCCCAGTCATGTTGCTGCGTTATTTAAATCTACCAAGATTATGCAATGGCACCAAGTTGCTTACCATAGCTTTATGTGTTTTTCTGGCTCATCCCGTCTGGTTCAACATTGTCTACCGTTAAAGCCATGTGTTCGTATCCTTCAAACAAACTGAACCCAATGGACGCATGTTTACGCGAAGATCACTTAAACCCGAGCTTGTATAAGAATCGAAATAGAACCGGACGGTTAATGGGTCGGAGCTTCTGCAACCAAAGTTGCGTGTTGTGCCTGAGTTTCCTAAACTAAGTTCAATACAGTATTCGTTCAAGAATCTTATTACCCAGTAACTGGGTTGTGCAGGTCAGATAGGCAGTCGCTCCATATAAAATATTTATATTCAGCTGCAATCAGAAAGATTGGCAGCCAACACCAATATATGAATAAGAAATTTTATTTGCTCAAACGGGTACGTATTTGAATATCGAAGATTAAAATACCTACGCTTAAAATACCAATGTTCAAAACGTCGAAAATTTAGATATCGATTATATCAAAATGTCGAAAATTGTTATACCTACGCTCAAAACGTCGATGATTGAAATGCCGAGTGATTAAAATTTCGAATGATTCAAAACATCGAATGACATTATGCCTAAGTTCAAAATATCAACATTTAATACATCTAAGTTTATAATATCTACGTTAAAAATATCTACTAGTTAAAATACCGAAAAAAAATATAGGCAGTATGAGTGTATTCATAAATGTAGGTAGATGTGAAATTGTCACACCCTGCAAACCTGTTGCTACTAAGTAGTCATTAGTCTGTTTACTGCATAAGTGAAACAAGCATGCAGAAATCATGCAACATGCAAGCAAGCATGGTTTCTGTCACGGCTCCGCCGGCGCTGCAGGGCTCCGGCAGTCCCACGCGAGCTTAACGTCGCAGATGGTCTAAACGTTCACAACCGCCGCTTCGGCGGCGGGTGTTAAAACCATCTGCTCCTTAGCTCGCAGGCTGCCTCGCCCGTCCGCGCCTACGCGATTTTAAATTACACTCTAGGGGTAGGGCAGATAAGACTACGTGGAGTTGGTTTTGCAGCGATACGTTTCTGTCACTAACTTTAGTAGCACAACATATTGACTTTCAAGAAAATATTTTAATTAAAAGACCTAAATAATACCTTCACGATTGATCTATGCTTATACACTGGACACTGATTTTCATGGATAAAATAGGTCGAAATTGTTCCAAAACCGAATTAGAGCACCCCGAAGGGAAGGGACGTAGTCTTTTGGCTGTTACCCCTAGAGTGTATATAAAAATCCGGAGGCGTGAAGGGAGGGCAACTCCCACCCGCTTTAGCCGAAGCTGTGGAGGTGAACATGGGTGCCTATCCTTTGTTACGCAAGGGCGAAGGGGTTGCACTTCCCGTAGCGCCGGAGACGTTGCAGAAGCAAACTTTTTCCACTCATACTACTTATATCAAAATTTGTTCGATATTTTAACTTGTACGTATTTTTAATGAATGTATTAAATGTTGAAAAATAACCCATTTGTACACGTAGGTATATTAATTTTCGATGTTCAAATAATATTTATGTACCCATTGTTCGATAGTTTGTACTTCGATATTTAGGACATTCGATAATCTATATTTCGATATTTGGATCTTTCGATGTAACTTTTGTAGATATTTAGATTTTAGATATATTGGACGTAGGATATTTAACCATTCGATAATATCAACTTTCGTTATTTTAATTTTAGGTTTTATGGTCGTTCGATATTTCCATTTTCGATGTTTTGAACATCGATATTTTAACAGTAGGTATTTTAATCTTCGATATTCAAATACGTACCCGCTCAAACATATGTATACATACAGAATTAAAAGAATACTTGCAAGATCTTATATAAGAGTGGTTCACGACATGTCTGCCATTTCTCATAGCATGCAAATATCTAAGATACCTATATACAATTATTATAATTGAATCAATGAATTTTAAATTTTACACCTATAGTTACATTAAGGGTACGTATTTGAATATTGAAGATTAAAATACCTACGCTTAAAATACCAATATTCAAAATTTCGAAAATTTAAATACCGATTATATCAAAATGTCGAAAATTGTTATACCTACGCTTAAAACGTCGAAGATTGAAATGCCGAGTGATTAAAATTTCGAATGATTCAAAATATCGAATGACATTATGCCTAAGTTCAAAATATCAACATTTAACACATATAAGTTCATAATATCTACGTTAAAAAATACCTACTATTTAAAATACCGAAAAAAAATTTATAGGCAGTATGATTGTATTCATAAATGTAGGTAGATGTAAAATTGTCACACCCTGCAAACCCGAAAACCCGCAAACAAGCATGCAGCAATCATGCAACATGCAAGCAAGCATGGTTTCTGTCACGGCTCCGGCGCTGCAGGGTTCCGGTAGCCCCACGCGAGCATAACGTCGCAGATGATCTAAACGCTCACCACCGCAGCTTCGGCTTGTTGACCAGCTTCGCCGGCCAGCCTCAGCTGCGGCGGCGGGTGTTAAAACCATCTGCTCCTCAGCTCACGGGCTGCCTCGCCCCTCCGCGCCTACGCGATTCTAAATTACTCTCTAGGGGTAGAGCAGACAAGACTACGTGGAGTCGGTTTTACAGCGATACGTTTCTGTCACTAACTTTAGTAGCACAACATATTGACTTTCAAGAAAATATTTTAATTTAAAGACCTAAATAACACCTTCACGATTGACCTATCTTTGTGCCATCCTATCTTTGTGCCATCATCAATTGTTCCAAAACCGAATTGGGGCACCCCGAATTAACGTAGTCTTTTGGCTGTTATCCCTAGAGTGTATATAAAAATCCGGAGGCGCGAAGGGAGGGCAACCCGCGCCCGCTCTAACAAACCATAGACACCCGTGGGACCCATAGCGGCTGAAGCTGGTCTCCGGAGGCGACTAGCAAGCCGAAGCTGCGGAGGTGAACATGGGTGCCTATCCTTTGTTACGCAAAGGTGAAGGGGTTGCACTTCTCGTAGCATCGGAGACGTTGCAGAAGCAACCTTTTTCCACTCATACTACTTATATCAAAATTTGTTCGATATTTTAACTTGTACGTATTTTTAGGGTGAATTAATGAATGTATTAAATGTTGAAAATTAACCCATTTTTACACGTAGGTATATTAATTTTCGATGTTGAAATAATATATGTACCCATCGATATTTAGGACGTTTGATAGGTTGTACTTTGATTTTTAGGACATTCGATAATCTGTATTTCGATATTTGGATCTTTCGATGTAACTTTTGTAGATATTTAGATTTTAGATATATTTGACGTAGGATATTTAACCATTAGATAACATAAACTTTCATTACTTTAATTTTCGGTTTAATGGTCGTTCGATATTTCCATTTTCGATGTTTTGAACATCGATATTTTAACAGTAGGTATTTTAATCTTCGATATTCAAATACGTACCCTACATTAAATATCAGTCACAGTTAAACACATTTCTTATATTCAATTTTTTATTTTCCATTTCTAATATTACAAGACAGAAACATAGTTGTATAAATGCCAGACAGTCAGATATAGCAGTGATAATACAAGAACTCTTAAGTGACCTGAACCCTTTAATAGAAGTTGAAGATAAATATGTGCAAAAACATTTAAATGTTACAAGTAAAAACTCAAATACGTTTAAAATGTACGTTTAAATAATTAAAAAGAACTATAAATATTACAATATAACAAACTGAAGTAACACAATAGTATAGTTAGAAATCAACACCAAAATACTGAGCGGTAGAGTTGCATCAATATAGAACATTCCGCAGGCATCCATCTTGTCGAAAGTCTTTAAACAAAGACGCTTAATATTCTTGTATAACCTTTTTTCTTCATCTGCAATGTTTAGGAGTGTAACAATTAAGGGAACATTACAATGGTTTGATATCGAGATTGCACATTTGGTGGAGTTACAACGGCCCATATACCAGAAACCCATCCCGTGCGGTGCCGGACGTAAAGAATAGCACCATCCCATTCTTCCCATGGGTGTCGTAAGAGGCGACTAAGGGCAGCAGCGTTCTCTATGCATTTTATCACCTTACTGCGATCGCCAACCCGCCTGCCAAGCCGATTGTGGCAAAGCCCCCCAAAGTGGGGGAGGTCTATGTCCTGCAGTGGACGTCTTTCGACTGATATGTATGTATGTATATATCAGAAATGTCTGTTGAGCTTGGCATAAGACCGGGAATATTTATACCTGGACACAGCAATGCTACTAGCCAATAAAAAAGTGTAGGTGCAATTGATCAGAGCAACGAAGAATTCAACATTTTTACAAAACAGCTCCATTATGTTAAACATCTGATTAATGCTCTGCTTGATTACAAATGCGCTACGATTCACAAAATAGCTGCCCAATTTAGACGCTATTCATAATGGTCATAACTGTGACCAAGTCAAGCCAGCCGCTGTGCTGTATGTTTGTTCCTGTGTGTGGAAGTTTGAGTGAAATTTGACTTGACCATTGGGTTAAGTTAGGTAAGAACTGTGACAAACCGTGCGACAGTCCAGTAAGAGAAGCAATCAGTACCGCGGCAGCGGCTAAAGCGACTTCAAAGTTGGTCGCGGTTATTTGGCTGTTTAGTATATCTAGGACTGCCTTTCATAAAACTAGGGTAACTTGTTTGAAACCCGAAGAAATTAATGACAATTTCTGTAAAACAATAATACACACAGTGGTTGGATCTTGAATACCTGTACAGTTTGAATTCAGCAATACTGCGCAAGTGTCTTGAACTTTATCTACAGCAATATAGAAGTTTTCAACCTCCACGCTCAATATGATTTCCAACAACAAAGGTTTAGATAGCCATGTGCCTATTAACGATATTACGAATTTATTTAGTCCACCCTGAAAATTAAAATATTTATGTTGCTGTTTCTGTTGTTGTATATTGTTCGATCGAAACTATTATTATGAATATTATCACACTAAACGAGATGAACGAAATTGAATTATATAAAGCATATGAGTATATAACCATGAACTGGGTTAGGAAATAAGTATGTTAAATATAATAGGTTTATTGTAATAGATTTTCATTGCAATACCCCCATGGGATTAAGGCTTACGAGGGTGAAACCATGGTATGGAGTTAGTGCAATGATATATTGTGGAAGGTATAACGGTTAATCAGACCTCTAAGAATCCCAATTTACAATATGTGGACATTAAACCAAGGAAAAATTAAAATAAATCAATTATTTTTCTAGTGAAAGTCAAAGGTAATTAGTTGAGTTCCAGGATAAAAGGAAACGACCAAATTTAAAAGAAGTGATTAAAGTCTTTTAAAGGTTTTCAATGACTTTGGAAACATTCTGTAGAGGAATACTCACTTCGTTCTCGAGTGCTGTATGAATGTGAATCAAACTGTTGCAGAAGGAGCTTATACAGAAAAACACGATCTGTAATTATTTTAACTTTGGTCTAACAATTTGTAATCCAAATGAGAACAATTACTTTGTAAAATTATTATTTCTTTCTTACCATTTGCTGAAAAGTAACTTTATAGAAGTCAAAGCAATCCAATATATCAACAAAGGCCTGATATAACCTATTACAATAATCCTCTCTGCCTCTATCACCTAAGCTTTGAATATTTAAAGTCTGAATATTCCAAAGAACAATTTTATTCTTTAACAACTTAATAAGTCTGATAGCATACACCATATTTGCATCAAAACCAGTTTCATTTAAACCGCAAAAAATGTTGTACGATGGAAGTTTAAGGATTCTACAAATGTAGATAGTAAGAACCAAATTACCACCCAGAATCGCCATGACGCTTAACCAATTACCAATGATAAAATGTTTGAATGTGATCTTATAATTGAGAACTCTGTGAAGGAACAGAAATTTTAAGACAAATGTAACATTTTTATTGGTATGAATAATAACGGCAACAAAATTGATAAGAAATCCAATAGAAGTAAAGATCAAATCGAAGTAATTAATTTCTACGTCGAATTTGTAATATTGCTCATTCTGTTCAATGAATATCCGGCAGTAGAAGCGATAGAAAAGAAAAGATATGAATATTATCGTGGCACACAAAGACATTAAACACGATCGATAACTATTTGGAAAAATGAAATTGTCCTTGATTCTATACTTCGGACAAAAGAAAATATTTTGCATTAGGTTCATGGGTAGAAGCATAGACTGTACATCTTTGTCAACAAAGTTGTCTACTGTAGTCTCCAAATGACAAATGGGGCTAAGATTACAACGCATTTTCCGTTTTATATCCTTCATTTCAAATTTTAGACACGTTATTCCTGAAGAATTGGTAAACTTGAATTAAAGGTTGCTGCGAGATGACTGATAAATAATGCTTACTTGAACATTAACGTAATTGAGAAACAAATGTTTATATAAAATAAAGTATCATCTAATCAACTCTAATCCATAATAATATTATTAAGAGTTATAATTTGTTTGCTTGTAACTCTGTATGTTGGAGGTCATCATCATCATCATCATCACTTCAGCTGAAGGACGATCACTGCTGGTCATAGGCCTCCCCCCAGCAGCGCCACTTCGCCCGTCTGAGTACTTCTTGTATCCAGCGGATTCGTAAGGTCATCGAAAGATCATCGGTCCCCAATGGGTCTATCGGTCATCATCATTTTAACCAGTAGTCATCCACTGCTGGACAAGGCACCCCCCTACCTCCACCATTTCAACCAGTTCTATGCTTTTTGCATGCAGTAGAAATATCTGCGGACATCACAAGATCGTCGGTTTTCCTTCTGGGAGACCTTCCATTTCGTCACGTCTTCCACTACCGCTACTATGGTTGCCACTCCAGAATCTGACGACCACATCGGCCATCTGTTCTGCAAGCAATGTGCCTTGCTCACTGCTTCTTAAGTTTGGCTACTCTTCGGGCTATTTCGATTACCTTGGTACTCCTACGGATTACTTAATTCTTGTTTCAACTACGTAGGAAAACTCCATTCACAGCCCTCTCCATTGCCCTTTGGTTGACTAGCTGTCTTATAAGGTCCAGTATGTGCGATCACGTTTCAGTGCCATATGTCATCAATGGCAACATGCACTTGCCAAAGACTTTCGCTTTAAGACACTGCGGTATTTGAGACGAGAAGATTTATTGCGTAGCTTCCCGAATGCTGCCTAGCGGAGTTGGATCCGACGCGACGGTTGACCTATTTCTCGAAGTCGGATCTACCTTTCTGGACAGTTCTTCTTAGGAAAACACTCTCGTCCACAAGTTCAAATGCCGCATCTCTGATCTTCATGAGAGTGAGTGTTTTATGGGCATTTGACATGACCTTTGTCTTGTACATATTAATTTTAAGACTCATTCTTTCGTAAGTTCTACTGAGGTCGTCAAGCATGATCTCTGGAAATAGCAGTATTAAAGAATTGCTAAAAATTATTTCTGTATTTAATTTCTTACTTCGTGAGAGTAGTAACAGGTTATTTAATATCACGCTACCGCCTTTAAGCGTCTTGAAAAAAGAAAACAAGTCCGAAAGAATGATAAGTAAAAGCGAAGTTAGGCGGGCAATGAGATGTAACGCGAGAGATGGCACGTCGAGCCATATAATGCCTCATGCAGACGAAGGTGTGGCTGAAATGTTATTCCAGAAACACTCCATAAATATATGAAGGTATTAAAGTGTTTAATCACAAAAACTTGCGGCTGTTACAATACTTTTTGATTTTATTTGTGAAATAAAAGATCATTTGTATGACTTTTTTAAAATTGTCTTGTATCTGCATAGGAAATAATAATAAAATAATAAAAAGCGTTTATTGCACATGTTACAATTATACGTAATGTGAAATTCTTGACCTCCAATCTAAGTAAAACTACTATGGAAGACAAGGCGCTCTCTTATATTTACAATGACTCGAAATTCAATAATACGGCAAAAGAAGCATGCAACGGTATGAAGTGTCTTGTGTGTAATTGGGTGAATTAGTGTGGAAGTGTGTGGGTGTGGGTGCGACTATGTGGGAGAGTGATGAGCGGTGTGTGTGAGAATGATACATATGTTAATTGTTGGGTTTATGTGGGTGTCAGTAGAAGCATAAGCATAAGCAGGCACATTAGGACATTAGCCACTCAGGCACATTAGCCACTCAGTTGTAGCTAGTTTTATTTTATGTCGGGGAATCTGGAATATATCTATTATTTTTATTCATTTTATTGAACAAATGTTTACCTATAGCGTCGTGGGCCAGTTTGGTGTTATGCTTTTTGAGCGGCAAATATTAGTTACTTTACGCCGTGATGGAATGAATTCTATCAGTTTGAATGTTTGTTTACGTTGAATAATGTGTATGATACATAGTTTTCGAACCGTTAGAAGCTTACATTTGGAGTGGAGTATATACTCGGATATCCGTAAGATATCGTCTCGGCTTTGATGTCATGGACCTTTAATACTCCCCTGTGGGCTTTTTCAAGCTTAATTAATAGAGTTTCATGGCATAGCTACCCCAAGCATAGATGCAGTACGCTTTTTGGGATTGGCATCGCAAAATACGCGCTCAGACGTGGACTTGTGGACACCAGCCCGTTCTACCTATTACTTAGGGATTGCCATAAAGAGAAGTATACCAGTTTGTCGGTTTTAATGTTAGCACACTTTCTTAACTTCTTAAAGATGAACATGAGTTTTCGGATACGGGTAGTTATGGAAGAAACGAATAACGTCAATAAGTATTATAATTGATATCTTGTATTGCAGATTATTTACAAAAAAAAAAAAACATGATGAAAATTGTAATAGATTGATACCTGCATACTGGCGTACCTGCTGTATGGTAGCTAATCTTGGGTATTCACGGCAAGAGCCAAACAAAAGATCTAAACATCACTAAGAGCCATTGAGAGAAGCATACTGAACATAAGTAAAATACACAAAACCAGAAGTGAAACCATTAGACAAAAAACAAAGTTAACGGATGCCCTCTCGCCAGCGCTCAAACTGAAATGGCAGTGGGCTGGCCACGTATCACGGCACAAAGACGGTAGATAGACAGCTAAAACTACAGAGTGAAAAGGGCCAGGGGGGAAAACGAAGAGAAGCCAGACCGAAGAGAAGGTGGGCTGACGACCTAACTGATACCGCAAGAAACGATTGGCAGAATATTGCAAGGAACAGGGATAAATGGAGGGAACTGTAGGAGGCCTTCAACCGAGGAGGGGTTGGGCACGCCACAATTGCGGCGGTAAGTCCCCTCTTTGAGGAGTGGATAGAGAGGCGCCACGGCGTCCTCACCTTCCGCCTGACGCAGGTTCTCACCGGGCATGGGTGCTTCGGTGGGTTCCTGTTCAGGATAAAGCGGGAGGATACGTCCGGGTGTTTCCATTGCGAGGATCGTCTGGAGGACACGGTGGAGCATACGGTGGAGGTGTGCCCTGCCTGGGCGGAGCACCGCTGTGTCCTCGTGGAGGCGATCGGCGGCGGCGACCTCTCGCGTCCGGCCCTGGTGCGAGCCATGGTACGGAGCGAGAGGGAATGGGAAGCCGTCACCTCCTTCTGCGAAGCAGTAATGCTCGCGAAGGAGGAGGCGGGGCGCGTGAGGGAGTGGCAGTCTCTGCGCCCTCACGTCCCTAGCCGCCGCAGGAGGAGACGCCCCGGGCGTCGGGAGTCGATTGCGGACTCCCGGCGACCGTAGGCGCGAGCTTGCGGGTGGCGAGCAATGGGTAGCTCGCCGCCCGGTAAGGACCAAGCTCGGGTCGACGACGCGCAGTGTTCCACGCGCGCCTCAAAGAGATGTCAGCAGCAGTGTAGGGATCTACTAGGACCGATGCCTCCCGGGGTCGCGTGATTGTTCGAAAGAGATACCGTGACCCTGGCACATGGGCAACTGATGGAACACGGGTGGGTTTAAGTCAGTAAAAGTCTGACACGCCCTCCCGCTCCGCTCAGAGCGGGAGAAGTCATTTGATGATTACCCATGCTGAAAGAAAAAAAAAAAAAAAAAAAAACCGAGGAGGGGTCCATATTTCAAAATAATAATAATTTAGATTCTAAGAAGAATTAAAACCACTAAATAATTAGAAAAAAAAAACATTTATAACGATATTTTATTGGTAATAGGAAAGAAAGGCTTTTTTATTATTTTATTTTATTTTTACAGATTATTACGTTTTCTCAGATTTAATTCTTTGGAAGCTATATTATTTACTAGCTTTTGCCAGCGGCTTCACCCGCGTGGAGGTCGGAAATTATCCGGCGGGAACTACCGGGATAAACAGTAGCCTATGTCCTTTCTCAGGCTCTAAACTACCTGTGTACCAAATTTCACTTAAATCAGTTCAGTAGTTTTAGCGAGACAGACAGACAGACAGACCGACAGACAGACAGAGTTACTTTTGCATTTATAATATTATTATATATTATATAGTGTGGATAGTGTGGATTTAATATATCTTCTAAGTTGATAAATAATTTTGTTTTTCTATACGTACCAAAACGTATCAGGTTTATTTTTCTAATTGAAGTATATTCACTATAATATACTCGCATAACGATACAATCAGTATGTCCGTTCTTAACGTTTTCCAGGTTAAGTGAACCAAATGGAGCTAAGAACGATTTTCTAATTATTCTGTTTACCTCGTGTACACAAGTACGGTGCGTGTCGGTGAGGATCTAATAGGCGTCGTGCTTATTGTAAGCCAAGATAAACGTCGTAAAGTGAGTAAACAGCATATTGTGTGCAGCCTTTTATAACACTATTTTCACGACATTTCAAATGCTAATTTAAATTAGCATTTGAAATGTGGCGTGCGATCCGACGAATGACGATTTTCGATTTTTGTCGAAGTGCTTCATTCCTTCAAGATTCGTTTTTTGAACAATTTCACTGATTCTTTTTATCACATAACATAACATCATGTGATCTATAGTACACCCACATTTTATCAGTTTTGTTTAAGTCACATGTAATAAGGGACGAGTCTATTACCATGAACCGCAGTTGCAGATTCAGACTCCGGACTCATCAGCATCATCATCATTTTCTTAAAATCGAAAATTATTAACAAAACTAACCTCTATCCTCCTACTTTCAAATTCTTAGACGTTCTTGTCATTTAAATTTTCTTCGTCAACAAAAATACGATTCTAATACCCTGGTCTTAAAGCCCACACAAAGAAAAAAGGTCTTTTGTCTCAACTGAATCTGTAAAGTTTCTGAGCCTCAGAGGCCATTGATTAGAGAGCCTGTTCAAGGATGGTGAGGACGAGTGGAACTGCGCTTTAAATAATATGCTCTTAAGAATTTTAGAAGACGATTGTTGTAGCAACGCATTTTGTTACGTTACTTTTTTGCCACTAAATAATATCCGAAGGTGAAAAAAATATAGGTGGCAAAATATTTTATATTGTTGTGGTTGTCGTCAATTTTTCATGAAAATAAATCCATACCAAAATCTCAATGACTTAATAGTGATATTATTATATTTATTACTAGCTGACCCAGCGAACTTCGTACCGCCTCAGAATCAATAAATCCCATGTTAGGTGAGCTCCTACCAAGTTATGCCAACCTGGTACTTCGAAGACATAAAGCGTTTTCTAGCTATCACACACCCATGTTAGGTGAGCTCCTACCAAGTTATGACAACCTGGTACTTCGAAGACATATTAATAAGGAACTTTTTTGGATGATTTTTTACACCTTGGGTCCGAAAAACCCAAATATCTTACGGACCCCATTAAAAAAAAATATATATAGCTTATGTTACTTGCAGATAATGTAGCTTTCTAATGGTGGAAGAATTTTTAAAATCGGTCCAGTGGTTATTGAGTTTATCCATTACAAACAAACAAACAAACAAACAAAAATACAAACTTTTCCTCTTTATAATATTAGTATAGACAAATCGCAAGAAAATAAAGATCTGGCCGATCTTATTGAGGCAATCACTGATGTTTGATCTTCAAAAATATTATAATTTTTAACAATATTTTTTAGGATACATTCACCACTTTTTTTACGTTGATGAAATACTGGTCTCTGCTAAACGTCATATTTCATCATTACCATTACATCATTTCAATCCGGTCACATCCAGTATGTGGCAGTTTCCATATCATATCCACAGAGTACCGACAAAAGCCTTTCACACTTCGGGACCGCCTTTGTTGACAATATTGACACCCGAGTTTGAAGAACGAACAAATTGCTGGTTTTTATGATGAAGTACTTGCAGCGCTCATCAGTCAGTTTTCAATGAAAGCTCTGGATTACTTTGACGAGTGATGGAGGGGAAATTGAGTTTATTGGAATTTTGAAAATATGTGTGTCTGTATAAGAAAATTATTATAATCGCTAACTAGGTAATACATTTACCAGTGCGGTAATTAATCCAGTGCTATACCATGATTGGTTCTTATTAGAAGTTTATGAGTCATAGTTATATTAATCTATTTATTATTAGTCCCTGTAGCGAGTTCAGAACGTATGTTCAAAAATTAACATAAATATAATGGCACAAGATAGCCTTTACCAGATGTGGTTATATGTGGCTGAGCAACTTTTCCGGTAAAATCTTGATAATATCGGTAAATAGTAATATCTTAAACGAATTTCGGCCCACATCTTCAAACAAGTGAAATTTCTTGTTCCCTTGACACAACGCGACCCGCATCGCCCACTCGCGTTGTGATTTCGTTTTTTTCTGAAATCTTTTCTTTTTTCTCGGCTTCTAAGTGTTGCTGCGTGATGTTATATGAATAACCTTCCTCAAAATTGAGAGGTCAAATCATTTTTCAAATCTGACTGGTAGTTAGTTTATAATTACTCAAATCATATCAATCTGGTGATATCTAGTTTGTAGCAGTTTCTGTGTTATATCCACAGAGTACTGATGTCTTTACAAACAGTAACTATTTTGTTAAGTCTAGTATATTTATTTATGTGAGGGCCTAGACCTAGTGAAATTTTGACAGCGAAAACGTTAAACAAATACGTAATAAATGTACGGGAATGACCTGAGCCTACGCTAAACTTTATACAAGCGATCGAACGAGGTCCTTCAGGGCTAATTTTGACCATTGCGTGCTGGTTTTTCCAGCTCGTCCTGTCAGCTTTTAACTGTCCACCACGCAGTCCACGTGTTCGCATTCTTCGAACAAAACTAATCCAATGGTCGCGTATTTACGCGACAATTACTCGTATTTAATACTCGTGCTTGTGTAAGAATCACATTAGAACTGGTGGGATGGTAGGTCGGAGCTTCTGCAACTAAAAGTTTGTGTAGTGCTTGAGGTTCCATTTTTAATTTTAATGCAGTTTTCATTCTAGTTTTAACCAAGGGGTATCGTACTAGCCAGTAACTGGGTTGTGGAGGTCAAATAGGCAGTCGCTCCATATAAAAGAGTAATAGTCAGCTGCTTCCGATAAGACCAGAACCCAGCCCCAACACAATAGGGAAAAAGGTAGGCAGGCAGATATTGCAGCTTTTATCCAAGAATTCCAAGTGGCCTGAACCCTTTAATAGAAATTGAGAATGAATAGGTACAAATCATAGTTAAACACACCTAACCAAAAAAAGTAAGAAAAAAAATACGTCAGTACACACTACAGGTTTAAAAGAATTTAATTATATAGAGATTACAAAAAAGCAAACTGCAGTAACACAATAGTATAGTTAGTAATCAACAACAACATTTTGATCGGTAGAGTTGCATCAACGTAGAACATTCCGCAGGCATCCATTTTGTAGAATGTCGTTGTGTGCAGGCGTTTAATGTTCTTGTACAACCTTTTTTCTTCATCTGCAATTTTTAGGGCAGTAATGATTACTAGTACATGACAATACACATATTTAAATTTTAAATCAAATGGGCACATTTGATGGTGTTAGCCACCACCTATATAATTGGTTTTGGTCTATTGCCCTATCAGAAAAATATCTGATGTGCCTGTCATAACACCGGAACTCATACACTTTAAATCGGGAAATAGCAACGCTGCTTGGCAACAGAGAGAGGAAGGTAGTGGTATTTCCCCAGACCAACGAAGAACTCCACTTATCTTGTTGAGTTCTGCGTTGGTCTGTCGTGGATGGTGGGCCAAATCGTCTGTTTTACGAGACCGTTAGTTCATCATCGTCATCATCATTTCAGCCGTAATACGTCCACTGCTGGACATGACCTCCCCCAATTTAGGGGGGCTTTGCCATAATCGCCACGCTTGGCAGGCGGATTGGCGATCGCAGTATGGTGGTAAAATGCATAGAGAACGCTGCTGCCCATTCTCTAGTAAATCCCGTAGTCGCCTCTTATGACACCACGGAACCACCACGACAAGACAAGACACCACGGGAAGAAATGGGGAAAAACCGTTAGTTATTTTACAAAATATTAATAAACAATTGAACATGTACAAACGTAACGCAAACACAACGTAACGTAAGCAGTGCTCTACTTGACTGTAATTGCACTACGTTTCACAAAACTGCAACTCAAGTTTTGACGTTAGGTTACCAATAACGCGCGAGCGGATTTGGTCTCAGAAACTAAGCTAAGACACCTTGACCATTGGTTTAAGTTTGGTAAGAATTACATATGACAATCCGCGCACGTGCCAAATGGGAAAAGCTATCGGTGCCGCGGCAGCAGCAGGCTACCACTACTTCCAAGTTTACTTTAAATTTCATCGCAGTATCTTGACTATTTAGTATTTCTAAAACTGCTTTTCATAATTCTCTGATAAACTCTTTAATGCCCGATGATATTAATGACAATTTTAAAGCTTTTATAAAACATACAATTGTAGGATCGTAAATACCTGTACAATTTGAATTCAACAAGACTGCGCATGTGTCCTGAACTTTATTCAAAGCAATATAGAAGTTTTCAATCTCCACGCTCAATATGGTTTCTAATAATATGGTCTTAGCCAGCCAAGTGTTTATAAACCATATTATGAATAAATTTTGTTCAAACTGAAAAATAAAACATTTTTTGCTATGCTTCGGTTTAATATTATCATCGTCCACTAATGAACATAGACATCCCCCGATTTGAGGGGTTTGAAATAATCGCCACGCTTGTCAGGTGGGTTGTCGATTGCAGTATTATGGTAAAATGCATAGAGAACGCTGCTGCCCATTCTATGATATCTCTTAGTCGTCTTTTACACCTTCACTTCTACCACAATTTCACCCATTTACGGGATAATTTCCTAAAATCCTTTCTTAACTGACGCCTTTTACTCATAATCTATCATCATCATCATCATCATCATTTCAGCGGAAAGACATCCACTACTGGACATAGGTTTCCCCGAAGCTCCGCCACTTCGACCTGTTGTGTGATTATCGCATCCAACGTATTCCTGCGGCCTTAATCTCATCGGTACATCTTGTGGGAGGCCTTCCATCGCTACGTCTTTCAGTACGCGATCGCCACTCCAGAACCTTCCGGCCCTATCGGCCATCTGTTCTACGAGCAATGTGCCACTGCCACTTAAGTTTGGCAATTCTTCGAGCTATGTATATCGTACCGTGTGGTGCCGGACGTAAAGAATAGCATCACCCCATTTCTTCCCGTGGGTGTCGTAAGAGGCGACTACGGGACTTACTAGATAATGGGCAGCAGCGTTCTCTATGCATTTTACCACCATACTGCGATCGCCAATCCGCCTGCCAAGCGTGGCGATTATGGCAAAGCCCCCCAAATTGGGGAGGCCTATGTCCAACAGTGGACGTATTACGGCTGCAATGATGATGCATGTCGGTAACCTTGGTTTTCTAAGGATTTCATCATTTCTGATTCGATCACGTAGGGAAACTCCAAGCATGGCCCTCTCCATTGCTCTTTGGGTGACTTTAAGCCTTCTTATGAGGTCCATTGTGACCGACCACGTCTCAGTACCATATGTTATCACTGGCAACACACACTGGTCAAAGACTTTTGTCTTAAGACACTGCGGTAAGTGGGACGAGAATATACTGCGTAGCTTCCCGAACGCTGCCCAGTCGAGTCGGATTCGAAAATTTACCTCTTTCTCGAAGTTGGACCTACCTAAAAAGATAGTCGTTCCTAGGTACATAATTATATTCGTCCACAAATTCGAGTATAGCGCTTCCGATCTTCATTGGAGTAGGTATCACATGAGCATTGAACATGACCTTTCTCCTGTCCACGTTCATCCTAAGACCCACTCTTTCGGAAGCTCTGCTGAGGTCATCGAGCATTGTACTGAGGTCCTCCATAGTCTGAGCTATGACTACTATATCGTCGAGAAATCGAAAATGAGTGATGTACTCGCCATTGATGTTGATGCCAGGCCCTTTTGCAGCCCAGAACCTTGAAGATATCCTCCAGTGCAGCGGTGAACAGTTTCGGAGAGATGACGTCTCCCTGTCTCACCCCTCGCTGCAGAAGGATAGGTTTCGAGGCTCTGTCCTGGAGCCGGACTGACATGGTGGCGTTTTCATACAAACACTTCAACACTTCGATGTACCGATAATCAATCTGGCACCGTTGCAGAGACTGCAGTACAGCCCAGGTTTCTATCGAATTGAAGGCTTTTTCGTAGTGCACAAACGCTAAACAGAGAGGCAGGATATACTCTTCGGTCTTCTGTATAACCTGCCGCAGAATATGTATGTGGTCTACGGTGCTTAAACCTTTACGGAATCCAGCTTGTTCAGGAGGCTGAAACTCGTCAAACCTGCGCGCGAGACGATTCGTGATGACTCTTGAAAACAGCTTGTAGACATGGCTCAAAAGTGAGATGGGCCTATAATTCTTAAGCAGGGTATTGTCAAACGTCTTAAAGAAAAGTACCACCACACCTCTGTTCCATTTCTGTGTCGTTTTGCCCTCGAGTATGACGGAATCAAACAACTTCTGAAGGGCCTTTAGAACGGGTTTTCCGCCGGTCTTCAGGAGCTTGGCCGTAATTTCGCCTTGTTATTTTTACGTTGCTTCAGAGCCATCCTAAGCTCGTACAAGCTGACGTCTGGGATATCTTCGGTGTAGTGTCGAGTTAATCTAGCTCTTGGGTCGTTAGCCAGATTCATAACAGGGTTTCTGGTGGACGTGTATAACTATCCATAGAACTTCTCGATCTCTCTCAGCTCACGTTTGGCGGACACGACTTTGCCATCGTCAGTCTTTAGTTTCACAAGGTGACTCTGCGCAATATATAGATCTCTTGCAAAGACTTTGGAGTCCTTGTTCCGCTCTATCGCTTCCTTAATACGTTCCGTATCAAAGCAGCAAAGGTCGCTTTTCAAGAATTTAGAGATCCATTTTCGTAGGTCTAGTAGTTTTTGATATTTTGTGATTAATCAGTGACTGAATGTACGAATGAGTGAACCTTTTGCTTTTATATATTATATATAGATAAGGGACATATAGAAGAACAATAAAACGTAATATAACATGATGTCATAAAGTGTCAAATTACCAAGATAAATAGAGTTAAAGAACGAAAAGTTCTCACCACTCAATGTTTAGTTACCTATCGTATTCATGCTTGTAAAATCTTATATCTTTAAACGAGCAATTCTTGTATATATATATATATAATCTGAATCTCGGAAACGGCTTCAACGATTTTCATGAAATTAAATATACAGGGGGTTTCGGAGGCGATAAATCGATCTAGCTAAGATTCATTTTTATAAAATGTCGTTTTATTGGTGTTTTCAATGACCAACTTTATCGATAATCAACTTGAACATAAACTTATTACTTATTTTAAACACAATTTACCAAAAAAATACCGAGCAAAGCTCGATCATCCAGATATTAAACATTTAAGACAACTTACGACACAGGATATACATTCAAACCACGTATTGAATTGCTTCAGTATAGCTTTCTACTTCAAGTTCACCCCAGCCACGTAAAAAAGAAAAAAAAAGCAGCCTATGTCACTCTCCATATATCTCTTCAACTATCACCACTTAAAAAAATCACGTCAATTCGTCGCTCCGATTTGCCATGAAAGACGGACAAACAGACACACACACACTTTCGCATTTATAATATTAGTATGGATTATCGTGCGACACGATTTTGAAACATAAAAATGGCGAACCTGAATTATGCCAGTTTCCATACAACCAAGTTCGTTCCCCTATAATACAAGTAATGCAAGTCATTTAGGCTTTTCAATGAATTTGCAAACATTCTATAGGAGAATACTCACATTGTTTTCAAGTGCTGTATGAATATGACTCAAATTTTTGCAGAAGGAGCTGATACAGTGAAACACGATCTGTAATTATTTCAACTAGAGTATACCAAACTTGTTATTTAATAAAAGGCAACAACGTTGTACATTCAACTGTTTCTTACTTACCATTTGCTGAAAAGTAACCTTAAAGTTATCAAAGCAATCTAATATATTAACAAAGACCTGATATGATCTGTTATAATAATCATCTTCATTCCTATCATCTAAGCTATGAAAATTCAGAGTTTGAATATTCCAAAGATCAACTTTATTCTTTAACAACGCAATAGTTCTGATAGCATATACCATATTCGTATCAAAACTTATATCAGCAAAACCACAAAAAAGATTGTAATATGAAAGTTTCAGGCTTTTAAAAATTTGGATGGCAAAAGTAATACCAGTAACCCAAATCACGATGACACTTATCCAATTACCAATAATAAATTTTTTGAATCTTATCTTATCATTAAGAATTCTATGAATGTACAATACTTTTAAAACAAATGTTACATTTTCATTGGTATAAAAAATAACGGCAATAAAATTAATAAGGAATCCAACAGAATTAAAGACAAAATCGAAGTAATTGATGCCATCGTC
Source organism: Aporophyla lueneburgensis (assembly GCA_932294355.1). Taxonomy (NCBI): domain Eukaryota; kingdom Metazoa; phylum Arthropoda; class Insecta; order Lepidoptera; family Noctuidae; genus Aporophyla; species Aporophyla lueneburgensis. Next base: position 12,350,574 of record OW028735.1, read on the forward strand.
GAATTTATAATATACATCAAAATTTTCACTGAATATCCGGTAGTAGAAGCGAATGAATAGAAAAGATATGAACATTATCGTGCCACACAAAGACAATAAACACGTTCGACCACTATTTGGGAAAATTAAATTGTCCTTGATTCTATACTTGGGACTAAAGAAAAAATTTTGCGGTAAATTCAAGGGTAGAAGCATATTCTGTACATCTTTGTCGACGAAGTTGTCTGCTACGAGGTCTAAACGACAACTGCTGCTAAGTTTATGACGGTTTTGCCCTTTTATGAAGTTCATTTTTAAAATACAAAAAAAAAAACAGAATATAGGCACGTTTTTCTTCAATAAGTGGTAAACTTGAATTAAATGGTGCTTCGGAATTATAACAATTCTAAATTGAATTTTAACGTAATTGAGATACAACTGTTGATACAAGATACACGCGACACTATGTTTCCTTGTAATCAACTCTAATCTATACTTAATGTTATAAACAGGTTAAATTTGTTTGTTTATAACATTTTATGTACAGGATTTTTTTTTTCAAATCCGACTAGTTGTTGCAGATATCAAACTGGAACTCGCGCAGGTATAATTTACCGCGCAACTGGCATATTTAAAACGTTTTGATTCTACCTCCCATCTCGTCTGGTTGGAGGATCGTCCCTTGAGTGAACTATACATCCTGTTTCTCATAACTGAAAAAAAGAATAGGAATCTCTTTGCGATTCTTTGAGTTTACAATTCCCCATTGAAGTTTGATTTTGAAATAGTTTCGACTTTCTAAAATTTACTTCTTAGTGCATTAAATTTTAACTTTCACTGGACCGTCATTTATTCGTTTCATCATAACATATTCTTACCTTTAGTAGTTAGCTGTGTTGTTTGTCAATCAGTCAGGAACAAAACTTTTTTTATATACTACATAGAAGCGACATCATCATTCTTCTGCCCTTATCCCAATATATTTGGGGTCGGTGGAACATATCTTTTTCTTCCATACTTTTCTACTAGTCGTCTCATCTTGACAGTCACTCCATTTCTATCTATATTATCCATATTATCATTCACACTGTCCATCCGTCGTTTCTTTGTTCTCACTCTACTCTTATACCCATCGTTATTCATTCTCAAAACTCAGTATAGAAACATATCTATATGCAATAAATGCATGTTTGTTATGGTTTTAATTTAATATTTAATTTTGGTATACTTATGTGGATTCGTATTACTTTTGGTTTCTTTTATTACTGTAGTTTCCGTACAGTTTACATGTATTAAAAATAAAATAACTTCGGTAAACATCCTCGTCAACTAAACTATGTCAGTAAACTAAATTACTCACTTTCTCATGTGACCGATTAAAAACAATTAAATAATTTCGATCATTTCGACTCCGAAGTCCGAAGTACTGACGAATAAGTAGATATACTTCCATTTAATTGAATAATTGATAAGATAGCTGTTATTAGACACGTTGACCTTAACTAGAACTACAAAGTCAGAAGTTATTTGGCTGGCGACTCTTTATAACCAAAAGACCACGCGACGTAAAAAACGATCGGATAAATTAAGTTTTTTCTCTAGTACGTATTTATATTATAGTTTTTATGAAAAAAGGTTTATCAAGTTCGATTAATTTTAGAGGAGATCTCCAGCAGGAAAAAAATCCTTCTCACCTCTGATTCCCATCCCCTACTCTTCCATATTGTGGTGTTAACATGACTGTATATGTATTCCAGCGTTACTTTAAATAGGTTTACGTTATAGAAGTTAAGTGGAAGCCCAATATGTGACTCGGCTGTAAAAATATTTAAAATAATATCTTAATTATATTTCGTATATTTAATAGAAAACGTATGTTTACTATTAAATATACGAAATATAAATGTCAATAAAGTATATTTTTTCTGCCCAAATTGAGACTTTACATCACGCCTTGTTTCCCCGAAGGGTTAGGCAGAGGTGTACCTATAGTGTACCCACGTTTCGCCTGTTATGTTTAAGTTCCATGTAATAGGGGGCGAGCCTGTTGATTGAGACTGAGACTTTCTCTGTTATTAATTATTTGAGAAACGGTTCCCGCTGGACATATCTATAAAAAAAACCTTTTTTCCTTAAAAACACTACAAAGTGAATTTCCGAAATCGGTGTCTTGAATTATTGAATTTTTTTGCCACCACTTTCCGAAATTAAAGTTATTTTTCACTTTGTAGGTAGTATTTTTAATGAAGACGGTTGTATATTTTTGAAAAAAGTTTTTATTTTTAACTTTTTAATTATGGTATCAACTCTATACTAATTCGGCAAAATGGGAATACTGTTTGGTTTTCTCATGGATGGCACTGTCAAAATCGGATCAAATTTAAATGGGACCACATGGCTTCCATAAAAACACCAGTTTTCAAATAAAAAAAAAGAATCGTCAAAATCGGTTCACCCAGTCAACAATTCTGAGATAGCAAACTTAAAAAAAAATACAGTCGAATTGAGAATATTTAATTCGGTTAAAAACTCAGCCAGTATATTTGTTGTACACACTTTCAACATTAAATAAATGAGTACTTTCTGTTCTTTGACACAAGTCTTGTTTTTGAAAATGTGTGCAGCTAGATACATATGTAATTGAATATCTAAATAGTTCATTGACAGATAGATAGATAGTCAATTTATTTAGAGCACACAAAAGTACAATTAAATGATAAAAAAACCTTAATTTGAAAAAAAATCAAGGTGCCATTACATTTCCAAATAGAAAAACGAACGTAAAATAAAGGCAGTTGACAAACTATGACATAATTCAAATGACGAGGTTTTTTTTTTTTTTTTTTCAGGATGGGAAATCATCAAATGACTTCTCCCGCTCTGGGCGGAGCGGGAGGGCGTGTCAGACTTTTACTGACTAAAACCCACCCGTGTTCCATCAGTTGCCCATGTGCCAGGGTCACGGTATCTCTTTCGAACAATCACGCGACCCCGGCAGGCATCGGTCCTAGTATTCCCCTACACTGCTGCTGACATCTCTTTGAGGCGCGCCGTCGACCCGAGCTTGGTCCTTACCGGGCGGCGAGCTACCCATTGCTCGCCACCCACAATCTCGCGCCTACGGTGGCCGGGAGTCCGCTATGGACTCCCGACGCCCGGGGCGTCTCCTCCTGCGGCGGCTAGGGACGTGAGGGCGCAGAGACTGCCACTCCCTCACGCACCCCACCTCCTCCTTCGCGAGCATTACTGCTTCGCAGAAGGAGGTGACGGCTTCCCATTCTCTCTCGCTCCGTACCATGGCTCGCACCAGGGCCGGACGCGAGAGGTCGCCGCCGCCAATCGCCTCCACGAGGACACGGCGGTGCTCCGCCCAGGCAGGGCACACCTCCACCGTATGCTCCACCGTGTCCTCCAGACGATCCTCGCAATGGAAACACCCGGACGTATCCTCCCGCTTTATCCTGAACAGGAACCCACCGAAGCACCCATGCCCGGTGAGAACCTGCGTAGGCGGAAGGTGAGGACGCCGTGACGCCTCTCTATCCACTCCTCAAAGAGGGGACTTACCGCCGCAATTGTGGCGTGCCCAAAATGACGAGGTGCGGTGTGCGTCTTAAAGTTGCACCAAATGGTAGTCCAACTCAGCATGTGTCAGGCAAATACACCTTTTTTTCTTTTTTTTTTTTCAGGATGGGAAATCATCAAATGACTTCTCCCGCTCTGGGCGGAGCGGGAGGGCGTGTCAGACTTTTACTGACTAAAACCCACCCGTGTTCCATCAGTTGCCCATGTGCCAGGGTCACGGTATCTCTTTCGAACAATCACGCGACCACATGGCTGCCCATAAAAACACCAGTTTTCAAATAAACAAAAGAATCGTCAAAATCGGTTCACCCAGTCAGTAATTTTGAGATAGCAAACTTAAAAAAAAATACAGTCGAATTGAGAATTTTTAATTCGGTTAAAAACTCGGCCAGTATAGGTATTCGTTGTACACACTTTCAACATTAAATAAATGAAAACTTTCCGTTCTTTGACACAAACCTGTTTTGTTTTTGAAAATGTGTGCAGCTAGATACATATGTAATTGAATATCTAAATAGTTCATTGACAGATAGATAGATAGTCAATTTATTTAGAGCACACAAAAGACACAACACAACAAAAGTACAATTAAATGATAAAAAAACCTTAATTTGAAAAAAAATCAAGGTGCCATTACATTTCCAAATAGAAAAACGAACGTAAAATAAAGGCAGTTGACACACTATGACATAATTCAAATGACAAGGTGCGGTGTGCGTCTCAAAGTTGCACCAAATGGGAGTCCAACTCAGCATGTGTCAGGCAAATACACCTGATACTGATATTCTGCTGGATCCCTGCAGTAACATAAGGACATTGAGTAGATCAGATAAATTGGTTTTTGACGATGTGTTATGCGCGAAGTTAAATTATGTAAGTTTACTTGCAACTTAAAATAGTAATTGTATAGTAAAGTGTTGTAATAAGAAACGTTCTTGTTCATTGTGTTAACTGCGTTTTGATTACTTGATTGTTTATAAAGTTTATATTGTATTAATGCAAATGGAAGAGACAGTTTTTTGCCTTGCAGTGGGTTATTACAGATTAATTAGATTATATATTATTTAAATGAATTATTTTTTTATATCTAAAGTGGCGAAGGTGTGTATGAAATAAACTATTTGGCTAGGCCTAAATATGTTTACAATGAGTAAATATGGGTAAATAACATATCGTACGTAAGCATTATAATTATTTTCCAACAAAATTGCATTAAACGAATGATCAATAGTTATTATCTTACGTTCAATAAACATTTTGACACATTAACGAGAGTGCCTAATAATCCATTAGCATTATATTGTTAACTTCCGTGTCTTTATTGTTATTTAAGACGTTAATGTATGCTGCCAATTAACCATCGATTACTGAATACCTCCAGTGCTAGCAAGGAATCGACTGCTCAAAATGAAGAACTTCCGTAATGCTGTAAAAAAATATCCTGTGAATTTTACTTTGAATAATACTGTGGATAAAGATGTGCAGTCAATGTTCTTGCCTTTAAATGTGATGCAATATGTCATGTTCTGTCCTAAATATCGTATAAAAGATAATATTATAACTCCTTATAGTCTCATATCCAATTTTTTTTCACTGATTGTAACACAGTTTTATATAATTTCATGTTTATTTTGTGCGTATTTACTGGCCTTGAATAAAAGTAATTTTACATTTCCTTCTTCCACGTATGTGCTTGCTATTTTTAATAGTTTCTTTTACTGTTTCGGTTTTGCTATGCATTTCGTGATCAGAATCATTCAAACCAAAAATAATGTCCGCTTTGTCCTGACTTTTCAAAGAGTCCACAGATTTCTCAAGTACGACACCAATTTTAAGCATTTCATTATTTGGAATTGGATTCTTGGCATAATAGCTCTGAGTTTTTATGTCTTTATTTTCACTTATTTCATCCTGACAGTATATGCACCTGTCTATACTGCATATAATGGCTATTTTTTGGTTATTTTTGATTTCAATATTGTTTATGCCATGCGAGTCATTAAATTGTTGAAAAATAAAGTCATTTTTTGGAATTATAAATTTTTTAATTCGTTAGAATTGCAAAAGAGAGACAATAAGAATTGCAAGAAGTTTTTTCAGACTTATGTTCAAATATTAGAGTGTTATAATATCTATAAAATTGGATTTCAGCTTTTTGTAAGTACTTTATTCCAAACAGCTTTTTAGCAGGCAATGAAAATGTGGCAATTCTAGTTTTAGAAAAACTTCAGCATTTTAGAGCGACGTCTCAGTGAAGGTGAACGTCCACTGGTCCCATCCGAAGCAATCCGCAGGTAAACCAAGGTTACCGATATAGCCGGAAGAATTGCCAAACTTAAGTGGCAGTGGGCACATTGCTCTCTGGGCTCGGTGTGCACTAACCTGCCGCCGGGCAGGCAAGAAGGAATGTACTCCTTCTGCCACCGTTAGTCTCGTAGCCCCGAAGATCGTCACGGTCATGTCTCTGACTTTTGACGGGGGTCGAGGGTCTTGGCTTAATCGCCCGGGCCGCGAGGTAGAAAACCTCTATAAAAAATCACCCCAAACCTCCAAGCGGCGGCGCACCGTGAGGGAGGTTGACAGCTTGACTAATGGGTAGCTGAATTAGTCACTAGTGCGAACCACTGGATTTCTTGTTTAAAATTGTTTTTTACTCGTGGGAACAACTATGGAAAAATTTATAAAAATACAAAAAACCAAAGAAGTGGAAGGGAGCGATGCGGGGTCGGAGTCCGACGCCGCGTCGAGCGCGAAGGGCTCGCTTGCGAGCTCGGAGCGAGGAGTGTCGGGCGCTGCTGGTGGGAACCGTAAGGTCTCCCAGAAGCGCCCTAAATCAGGGGCAGGACTGGAGTCCTCCTCCGACGGCGGGCTGAGCTCGGCCCGTCGGAAAATATCGAAGCGTGGTGGACTCCAGGATAGGGGCACCGGCCGAGGACTCCCGACCAAGGAGGCCGGTGCGCCGAGCCGAGCAGACCCAGCCGAGCTCACCCAAGGAGGGAAGAGGCTCGCCACGGAGGGGCACCCCTCTGGAGGGACCAGCAGTAGGGCCCCCTCAGAGTCCTCCGGTGGCGAGTCGGACGCTGCCGCCTACTCCGAGGAGATGGGCAGGTTCGCGGAGGTCGTGGCCACGTACATCAAGGCGGCGACCTTAAAGAGGCTGCAGAGGTCCAAGGACAAGGCCATATCTGCTGCCACGAAAGCCATCGTGGCGGCAGCGAAGGCCTTTCGCTCTGGGCCTCCAGTGGTGGATGGGGTGGCAGAACTGCGGGCGGAGGTCGCCCGCGTGACTGCCGCCATGGAGCTCCTCCGAAAGGAGAACGAGGAGCTCCGGGCGGACCTGGCTGGGCTCCGAGGAGCCGGCCCCCAGATGGCGTCGCAGGGGGAAGCGCGGCATGGGCAGGGCGTGCCCCCGCCTGCCGAGGCCCAGGTGCTGGCCCTGGTGCAGCGGGAGCTCGCTGCCTTCCAGAGTAGGTTTTCTGCTCTGGAGGCCGTTGTCCTGCGCCCCCCGCTGGCGGCAAGCCGGCCGGTTTCGGGCCAGCCTAGGGTGGCCTCGGGTCAGCCGAAGGCGAAGGCGGCCGCGGGCCAGCCTAAGGCAGCCCCGGCCCAGCCGAAGGCGGCGTCGTATGCTGCTTCCGCGTCTGCCCCAGCCAAAGGGCCGGGACAGACCAAAGGCCAGCCCAAACAGGCACCTGCGAGAGCCCCCCCAGCGCAGGTGGCGAGAGGGCCGCCAATGCCGCCCCCACCTTCTAAATCTCCCCCTGCCAACGCCGAATGGCAAGTGGTTGGGGAGAAGAAGAAGGCAAGCAAGGCTGCAAGGGCGGCCAGAAATAAAAAGAGGCAGCAGCGGCGCAAAAAGAGCAGCGTCGCGGCTAGGCTCCGCGCCCCAAGGTCCGCAGCTGTAGTGATTACACTACAGCCGGAAGCGGTAAAAAAGGGCGTGTCCTACCGCGACGTGCTCTCCAAGGCGAAGGCAGCGGTGGACCTCACGGAGCTCGGTATCTCCGACGGGCTCCGGGTTAAAGTCACTTTGACTGGGGTCCGGATGCTAGAGGTCCCCGGTGCGGCTAGTGGCCCGACCGCTGACGCTCTGGCCGAAAGGCTAAGGGCGTCGTTGGACGCGGAGGAGGCCCGGGTGTCCAGGCCCATCAAGTGCGCTGACATGCGCATCTTGGGCCTGGACGATTGCGTCACGGAGACGGAGGTGGTGGCCGCCATCGCTAGGGCGGGGGGTTGTCCTGCCGAACAAGTGAGGGCAGGCACCATCCGCCCTGACAATGCGGGGTTGCGAACTGTCACGGTGAGCTGCCCCGTGTCGGCGGCCCAAAAAATAACCGCGGAGGGCCGAAGGCTTCTGGTGGGCTGGGTCTCAGCGCAGGTGAAACTGCTGGAGCCCAGACCTCTGAGGTGCTTCCGATGCCAGATGGGCAACCACGTGTTCGTGGGTTGCACCTCGGAGGTGGACCGCAGCGGTCACTGCTTCCGCTGCGGTCAGCCCGGTCACAAGGCCGGCTCGTGCAACGCCACGCCGCACTGCTATGCATGTGCGGCGGCTGGCAAGCCGGCCGAACACCGGGCTGGGAGTAAGGCCTGCGCTGTAGCCGCCAAGGCCAGAGGCAAGGGTAAGCCCTCCGCCACCGCTGTCACCGCTGTCGCCGCTGCCGCCGCTGCCACCTCGACCACTGCTGTCGTGGCCGGCACCACCACGGCAGGGCCCTCACAGGGGGCTCAGGAGGGGGCTGAAATGGAGTGCCAATAATAGGTACTCCATTGCGCCTCCTCCAAGCGAACATCAACCACTGCGCCTCCGCTCAGGATCTGTTACTCCAGAGCATGGCGCAGTGGTCGATTAACATCGCTGTGGTCGCTGAGCCGTACTTTGTCCCGCCCAGGGATGACTGGGTGGAGGACCTGAGCGGCTCAGTGACCCTCATTTCGTCGGCCGCCGCCGAAACCCCGACCCTCGAGGCCGTCAAGAGGGGACGGGGTTGCGTAGCAGCACGGTTCGGGGAGATTGTAGTTGTGGGAGTATACTTCTCCCCGAGCCGAACTCTCGCCGAGTTCCACAACTCCCTTGCGGAGTTGAGAGTCGTCGTCGTCGGGTTCCGTCCCCTTCCCGTGCTCGTACTCGGGGACTTCAACGCCAAGAATTTGGCTTGGGGTTCCCGGTACACGGACACACGGGGCAGGATGGTGGAGGACTGGGCTCTGGAGACAGGCCTGGTCGTCCTAAATCGGGGTTCTGTACCTACGTGTGTACGGATGCGGGGCGACTCAGTGGTGGACATTTCGTTCGCCAGCCCCGCTCTGTCACCGCAGGTTATTGATTGGCGCGTCATGGAGGGGGTGGAGACGTATTCCGACCATCGGTACATCCGATTTGACGTCTCCGCCCAGACCTCGAGCGCGCCGATCCGGCAGACCCCGAGTGGTCCGCGGTGGGCGCTGAAGAAGCTGGACCGGGAGCTTCTCCTGGAAGCCTCGATCGTGCAGGCCTGGGTGTCACAACCGGACAGGCCTGCTGACACCAACGACGAGGCCGAGTGGTTCCGGGAGGCCATGTCCGAGATTTGTGACGTGGCTATGCCCCGAGTCCAGCCAGGACGGGCTTGGCGCCAGGTGTACTGGTGGTCGCCGCAGCTGACAGCGTTGCGCGAAGCGTGCGTTGCGGCACGACGCCGGTACACCAGGCACCGCAGGCTCCGTATCCGACCTCCGGATACGGAAGCCATTCAGGCGGAGCTATACGAGGGGTACAGAGCGGCGAAGACCGCCCTCCAAGAGGAGATCCTGCGGGCCAGAGGACTGGCCCGCAAGGAGTTGCTGGAGACTCTGAACAGGGACCCATGGGGACGGCCCTACAAGGCCGTCCGGGAGAAACTCCGCCCATGGGCTCCTCCGCTGACTCAGAGTCTCCGGCCCCAACTCGTGGAGGGCGTGGTGAGCGCTCTGTTCCCTTCTCGAGGGGAATATAGTCCCCCACCCATGGCTCCGCCTACTGCGGTGCCCGATGCGGACCACACCACTGACGACGACGACGGTGCTCCAGAAGTGACCGAGGTAGAGATGAGGGTGGCGGTACGAAGGCTTAATGCCAAGAATACCGCCCCAGGACCCGACGGCTTGCCTGGCAAAGCATGGGTCCTGGCCTCAGAGGCTCTCGGGCCTCGACTCAGGGGGCTCCTTAGCGCATGCTTGGAGAGGGGCCAGTTCCCACTTCGTTGGAAGACGGGGAAACTGGTCCTCATTAAGAAGCCTGGGCGCCCAGCGGACTCTCCGTTCGCTTACCGGCCCATCGTGCTGCTCGACGAGGTGGGCAAGCTCTTTGAAAGAGTGATTGCAGACCGCCTCGTCGGGTGGCTGGTGCGAGTGGGGCCGGACTTGTCGGACGGCCAGTACGGCTTCCGCAAGGGGCGCTCAACGGTGGACGCCATCATGCGCGTGCGAGCCCTCACGACGGGGGATGCAGTGGCCCGGGGTGGGGTCGTCTTGGCGGTGTCTCTTGACATCGCCAATGCGTTCAACACCCTACCCTGGAGTTGCATTAGGGAGGCACTCCGGTATCACCGGATGCCGACCTACCTCTGTCGCGTGGTCGAGGCCTATCTGACGGATAGGGCCGTTATCTACCCCGGTCACCAGGGAGAGTGGAACCGGCGAGAGATGTCGTGCGGTGTCCCACAGGGATCGGTCCTGGGGCCGCATCTGTGGGACATCGGTTACGACTGGGTGCTGCGCGCCGACCTCCCTAGCGGTGTCAGCGTAGTTTGCTACGCTGACGACACGCTGGTCCTTGCGCAGGGGAGGTCGTACGAGGCGGCAGCCGAATTAATGACACGCGGGGTTGCGACAATCGTCGATAGGATCCGGCAATTGGGACTCGAGGTGGCATTGCACAAGTCCGAGGCCATGGGTTTTCATGGTCCTCGGAACGCGCCACCCGCGGGTTCCCAACTTACGGTAGGAGGGGTTCACATCGGCGTCGAGTCGACGATGAAGTACCTGGGACTTATCCTCGACAGCCGGTGGAACTTCGTTGAGCATTTCCGACGTTTGGCTCCCAGACTGGAGCGGGCTGGGGCTGCAATAAAGCGGCTCCTGCCCAATCTGGGGGGACCAAACGCCTCCTGCCGGAGGCTCTACACGGGGATCGTGCGGTCCATGGCCCTCTACGGGGCACCGGTGTGGGCACCCTCATTGAGACTGCGCCCAGCGCGCCGGCTGTTTGCGGCCCAGAGGGTCATGGCCATCCGGTTAATCCGGGGATACCGCACGGTCTCGTGCGAGGCGGCGAGCCTCCTTGCCGGAGTGCCGCCATGGGATCTGGAGGCAAAGGTCCTCGCGCACATGTGGGAGTGGCGCGAGGAGGCGAAACGCCGGGGCGAAACTCCGCTGCCGCGACAAATCGCGGCACGGCGGACAGAGCTCCGGTGTGATCTCATGGCGACATGGCAGGTACGATTGTCGCAACCCAGTGCTGGGCACGCCACAATTGCGGCGGTAAGTCCCCTCTTTGAGGAGTGGATAGAGAGGCGCCACGGCGTCCTCACCTTCCGCCTGACGCAGGTTCTCACCGGGCATGGGTGCTTCGGTGGGTTCCTGTTCAGGATAAAGCGGGAGGATACGTCCGGGTGTTTCCATTGCGAGGATCGTCTGGAGGACACGGTGGAGCATACGGTGGAGGTGTGCCCTGCCTGGGCGGAGCACCGCCGTGTCCTCGTGGAGGCGATCGGCGGCGGCGACCTCTCGCGTCCGGCCCTGGTGCGAGCCATGGTACGGAGCGAGAGGGAATGGGAAGCCGTCACCTCCTTCTGCGAAGCAGTAATGCTCGCGAAGGAGGAGGCGGGGCGCGTGAGGGAGTGGCAGTCTCTGCGCCCTCACGTCCCTAGCCGCCGCAGGAGGAGACGCCCCGGGCGTCGGGAGTCAATAGCGGACTCCCGGCCACCGTAGGCGCGAGCTTGCGGGTGGCGAGCAATGGGTAGCTCGCCGCCCGGTAAGGACCAAGCTCGGGTGGACGGCGCGCAGTGTTCCACGCGCGCCTCAAAGAGATGTCAGCGGCAGTGTGGGGGTCTACTAGGACCGATGCCTGCCGGGGTCGCGTGATTGTTCGAAAGAGATACCGTGACCCTGGCACATGGGCAACTGATGGAACACGGGTGGGTTTTAGTCAGTAAAAGTCTGACACGCCCTCCCGCTCCGCCCAGAGCGGGAGAAGTCATTTGATGATTTCCCATCCTGAAAAAAAAAAAAAAAAAAAAAAAAAGGCGTGACCAATGGACGTTCACCTTAATTCATACCTGCGTGATGTATTTGTCTAAAGCTCGATTTGCTGATACAGCCGCGCTCTATTACTTCAGTAAAGCCTGAAAAGCTATTTCTTATTTATGGTTGTTGCTAAAAGGTAATATAATTATAATACATTTTCAGATACTGTACCACATGATAGAAATAGCTGTTAACTGTCTGAGTTACACACAAGTGGCAACAGAGACGTTTAAAATAGGCATAACGATAAACTATTTGGTGAGTATGTATCCACTATTTAACAACAATTACTTTTAGGGTTTCTTACTTTCTCATGAAAAAATTGAAGCTATACACATAAAATCACTCGTTTCTATCTATATACATAGTACGGAATCCGCGAGTTTAAGTCGCACGTTTCCGATTACTTTACCAAAATCTTATCTCGATTGTTCGGGCACTAAACATTGGGTCGCATCCCTGGTAACGACTGCGCCGACCAAGATGCGGATATTCATAGCAAAGACAATGAAATGAGGCCACAAATAGTCAGACGGCACGTTTCACCAGTTGGCCATCTCAGACAAGTGCATTATACGCTACATTCTATGTTGATAGTCGTAGGTGCGTAGTGCAGTCCGGTTTTAGTAAACAAAGACGATGTTTTAAATTTTCATTTTGTTACAGGATGATACAATCGCCAAGTCGACGTTAGTTGTGAGTTGGTTGGTAAAGGATTTCACGTGGCAAACAATGTTGATCCAGCAATGCGAAGAATTCTACTTAGCTATCCAAAGTGTTCAAGACAGTTGCACACTTATTCAGAAGACAACATGCTCTGGTTATTTTCTTACATTATTTTCATATTAGGAAGATTGAGTCTTAGTTGTAAGACCAAAAATTGGTTGAAACTTAAGGTTTATTTGGTCAAAACTTGAGTTATATGTAGGAAATATTAATGATCAGTGCTAAAAATTCTTTAGCAGATGTTAATGATGGGATATCCCTGTATCTACTGTTTTTTTTTTTTTCATTTACATATAATTATATTGTTAAAATAATGTAATATTTCAACAGATGACGAGAAAAGACTATGCAAGAACGTACTGCGCTTACATCGAGCATCATTCAGTAAGATACGTATTTATGGGTTTTTCTACTTAGACGCTGTGTCACAATTGAATCTGGTGAGTTTTCTCACTAACCACATCGTTGTGTTGCTGCAGTTTGTGTTTTTGTAATCTTGGGCTGAATAAATAATTTTTGTGAGCAGTCGATAATTTTATTTTTTAAATGTTTATATTTCGTTGTAAGACAATATATAAGGTGCAGTTTTAGATCTGCAAAACATTTCAGGAGGTAATTATGTTAGTGATTCTCGACCCGAATCAACAATAAAATGGGCAGGTATTTTTGTTTTTTCATTTTATTCTTATTTACGGAAATCAGTATGTGTGAACTCCCTTTCGCGGCCAGTCTGTACGTGTCTTTAAACTGCGCTTTCACACACACAAAAAAACGCAACCTACATTTGTTTCATAGATTTTTGAAGAGGGTTATTAAGAGAGTTATTCTGAAAAACAATAAAATTGAAAAATCTAAAATAAAAAGTATTATTGATTATTGAATTGGTACCGTATTGTTATATGATTATTTACGAGTCTCATAACAACCTCCTGAAATGTTTTGCAGGTTCGAAACTGCATTTTGTATAAAACACAACGCACAATATTTTAGCCTAAATAATATACCCGCCAGAAACCAAATACTACACCCTGATCAATCAATTATTCGTAAATGTAAGTCCTGCATCAGTGGTAGAAAATTTGAACACATATTGTAATTTATAAAGAATATTATGTAATTAATATCAAATTATATTATTTTTTGAATCCCCATGATCAGATATATATTTTATATAAATTAATATTCCAATATTGTAAATATATAACTTCGTAGCTTAATTAAAGGTTAAAAGCGTTCCCAAAAAAAATTAGTCAACAGACTGGAGATTCTCTCATTCAAAAGGTCTTGACATACTGATCAGTCTTTACTATGACAAAGATCGTTAGTAGTCCCCATACATCTGACAGTTTTCAGGGAAAAAATGAATTTGGATGATACCACTATAGTACAATATACATATATATAACTACTTTCTGCCCCCGGCTTCGCCGGCGTGGATGTCGAAATTTATTCCAAAAAACGTGCTACTGGGACAATAAGGTTGTCCATATCCTTTCCAACGGTCTAGTCTATCTCTGTTTCAAATCTTATCAAAATCGGTTCAGTGGTGTAGGAGTAAAAGCGTAACAGACAGACAGAGTTACTTTTGCATTTATAATATTTATAAGTAGAGATTGGTTAGCTATAATAAGTTCGAAAAATATTTGACCGAATTTCATTTCCCCTAAAACTTTTCAACTATTATCGTTTCGTTTTTTTTTTACTTCATCGAAGTCACGTCTGCCACTGTATCAGTTGACCTATTATCAATTCTACTTTTTTCGTTACTCCGACGTTTCATTTGGTCGATAAACTCTTTACCGAAAGTATACTTAGCCGAAATAACATTTGTTCGAAGTATTATGTTTCCAGACATTAATTATACCTATGTTAAGATTAACCTACTCTATGGTTTAATTAATTATTTATTTAAATGTAATGACACTTAATAAAACAGTTTATTATGAACAAAAGTGTTTTTAAAGGGTCCCAGTAAAAAGCATGCAAACAATGCTGCTTGCTACAAGCATGCAACATGCAACCATGCATGCAGCGTGCAAGCAGGCATGCAGGCATGCAGCAGGCAAGCAGGCAAGCAGCAAGCAAGCATGCAGCATGCAATCAATCATGCAGCGTGCAAACAAGCATGCAACATGCAAGCAGGCATGCAACATGCAGCAAGCATTGTTTCTGTCACGGCTCCGGCGCTGCGGGGTTTGGGCGGCCCCACGCGAGCTTATCGTCGCAGATGGTTTTAATGCTCACCACCGCAGCTTCGGCTTGCTGGCCGGCTTCGCCGGCCAGCCTCAGCTACGGCGGCGGGCCTTCAGACCACCTGCTCCTCAGCTCGCGGGCCGCCCTACCCCTCCGCGCCTGCGCGGGCTTAAATTACACTCTAGGGGTAGGGCAGACAAGACTACGTAAAGTCGGTTTTACAGCGATTCGTTTCTCACTAAATTTTGTAGCACAATATATTGACTTTTTATGACACTACATATATTTAATTTAATATTGTAAACGCTACCAAGTAACCGGCTATATATTTGTGACCAAATAACATTCCCTAAAATGTTGTTTCACTGTGGTGAAAATATGGCAAACAAATCATTTGGCAAATGAAAAAAGTTCAAAAGAGGCTTCGGCCTATTGGCCGAAGCCTCTTTTGAACTTTTTTCATTTGTTGTTTTTGTTTTGTTTTTCATTTGTGTTTTTTCAATTATGTTTCGCCGATTTACGAAATAACTTTTTGCTATTGCAAAAAGTTATTTCGTAAATCGACGAAACATAATTCGGTAAAATAATACGTATGACACTTGATACTTCGATGATTTAAAAATATGTCAAATGATGCATATTGCAAAAAAGACGTCGGCCAATAGTTTTCGGTAAAATGAAATTTGAACAAAAAAAAATCGTAAAACTAATCGGTTCCCGTAGAGATTATTAATAAATAACCGAAAATAAAATTCTTTTTTATTTAATGTGTTCAGGCTTGTATACCCCGAATGTGTAGGTAGAGATTTAGTACCTACAACTCAATATCAAAATTAAGTCAACAGATTTGAGGCATACCTATACTTGACGACGTTTCATTTAAAATGTCTTAACTTACTGATCATTGTTTACTATGACGACGACTGTCAAATGTATGGAGTTTTAATGAAAAAAGGGAAATGACATGATATTTCTTTATAGTGACTGACGATATAAGACAAAGAATGGAAGATACTAAAATAACAATCTTATTGTGAATTGATTTTGAAAAAAGGGAAATGACATGATATTTCTTTATAGTGACTGACGATATAAGACAAAGAATGGAAGATACTAAAATAACAATCTTATTGTGAATTGATTTTTCCAATGCTTTTGGTATCTTCAGTGACCATTCACGATGTCCTTTTATCCATACTTTCCTATCTTATGGTCTCACCTAAGGTACTGTATGATGTTTTCTTCTTATCTTCGGGAACATCAGCAATATGTTTATGGTTAAACTATTCGTCGAATTGGTGTGATGTTGCAGCTGCCGTCCCTCAAGGCGGTATATTATCTCCTCTTTTATTCTCCATTTTTACTAACCTCATTACCACCGAGTTTCGGATTGCGTATCATTTATATGCAGTCAATTTGCAGCTTTACTGCCAGGCAAGTATTTTTATAATATATTAGTATGCACATCAAATGCTATAAAGGAGCTAAACTGGGATTTAAATGACGTTAAAAACTGGTTGAATCAATTTGTATGGCGGTTAACCCCACTTTGTGTCAAGCTATCATAATAAGAAGTACTTACAGTATGAAGAAGCTGATATGCGTATTTCTGTCCGAAATATTGTGAAAGCTCTCAGGGTTGAAAAACCTTCTCCCATCACACAAAAGCAATGCTTGCATTAATATTTCCCATAATTGCCTATGGTGATGTGTTTTATTATGACCTTAATGCAGATCTTCTCAATAAACTTTACCGCCTTCTCAACAACTGCATTCGATTCGTTTTCAATCTTCGTAGGTACGACCATGTTTTTTTGGACCATCTGCTTTTAAAATGATAACCCATTCGTTAGCGCAGACAGTTAAGAGGTCTTTCCACGTTATTCTTTATTCTCGACAAACCCATACTCTTTCTTACCAGACTTCCCAAATTCAATATTTGCCAGCTCAACAGCTACCTGCCAGCTACTAGGGTTCATATTTAAGAACTAGTTCCCAGAAATTAATCGTTTTTGACGCTATTTTAAGAAACAGTGATTCCCAAAGTTTGTCAGTTGCCTCCGTTGCTACTCAGGTGCGCTGGTCAGCGTACCGTACCACAAACCTGCTGGAAGGCTGGCACCGGCGAATAAATGCTGAACGTATTACAACCGTAATACCTGTTTATACACAAACTGAAGAAAGAGTGCGTATTTTGGTTAGACTGGAAGCCACAGCTGGATATCAATTTAGTTGGGATAAAGCTAGTCAGGCCATTATTGCAGTATTCATTTAAGAATTCTAAGTAGCCTGAGCCCTTTAATAGAATTTGAGGAAAAGGGGTACGAAAACAGCAAAATATATCTAAACAAAACTAGAAACAAAAGAAAATAAGTTAGCACATATTTAACTTTTCAAATATTTTTAATTCTATAGAGATTACAACAAAGCGAACTGCAGCAATACAATAGTATAGTTAGTAGTCAACGCCAAAATATTGAGTGGTAGAGTTGCATCAACGTAGAACATTCCACATGCATCCATCTTGTCAAATGTTGTTGTATGTAGGCGTTTAATATTCTTGTACAACCTTTTTTCATCATCTGCAATAATAGGGAGTTTTTTTAAAAATATATATATTTCCTACATGAGTAGGTATGTGCTAGAATAGTTAGTTTTATGAAGTTTTGGGTGGTTTTGTGTAGTTGATATGATGAATGATAAAATTAGTAAAATATGAAGCACTAGCACAAGTTACTTGGCTATTTAGTATTTTAGTACTGACTTTTATAAACTCAAAATTTCATCAAAGACGTCTTCACCCGGCCCTTTAATACTTAAGTGGTAAGTACATACTTTAGATACTTTGCTCGAACTAACCCACACAGCTGAGCCTCTAGCATTCAATTCGACCCGAAATAACAATCAATCCTATCGAGCCCAACCATTGCTATCCTCGTCCAGCGATGCCCTAAGCAGAGGACCGCTCCCCACGGTAGGTGCCCTTAGCGTGTAGTTCCTTTGGTTTTAAGATTTTTAGTCCTGGCTGGAGGTAAAGTCCGGTAAAGCAGCCGATATCCACATAAGAAGGGCTGCGAAACGTCATAACAAATAATTATACATACATTTGTTAGATAGTAAATACCTGTACAGTTTGAATTCAATAAGACTGCGCATGTGTCCTGAACGTTATCCAAAGCAATATAGAAGTTTTCAATCTCCCTGCTTAATATGGTTTCTAACAACAAAGTCTTTGCTAGCCAAGGGTTTACTAATAATATTTCCAAAATATTATGCTCACTCTGAAAACAAAAGAAAACGAACTTTATCTAACTAAATTAATAAAAAAAACTGAAATTTATCTCAATAAATTAATATTATAAAGAAAATAGTTCAAAAACTAATTAACACGCTTCCATAGAAAACCAAACTAAAAAGTAGAAAATAATGGAAAAAAAGCGTGGGGTGCTTTTTAAGGTATTTTTTTTATTGATATCAGACACCCCCCACTTTTTTCCATTATTTTCTACTTTTTAGTTTGGTTTTCTATTATTTATTTTCTATTTTTTAGGGTGTTTCGAATTTTGAGACGTATGTCAGCGTAGTTTGTGACGTATGTCAGCGTAGTTTTAGAAGACAGTTTTTTTGCTGTCCTGGTAACCCTGGCAAGGATAATGGCACAAATTTATGAAATCATAGTATTGTCATCGGTCTTTGACAAGTGTGCAAAATTTGAATGAAATCTGGTCGTTTAAAGTGGGTCAAAATCACGCTATAAGGAGTCGGTTACAAACAAACATACAAGTGAAGCCAGTATAAAGCGTGTAAAAACTGAATATTTTTTGTGTGTTTTAGATTATGGCATTAATAAGAACATGGAATAAGACTTTTATCCCAATATTCCTATGGGATCAAGAATTATGCGGGTGAAACCGCGGGGTGCAGCTAGCGCATATTTAGACTATACCAGATGACATTTTTACCGTCTCAACCTTCATATGTGTAACTATAATAGAAGGCAGGAAGGCCTTCTGATTCATCGCAGGTGACTAAAGGAGCGTGGGACGTGGGCGGACGGGGATGCGTGTGTGGCTCGTGCGCCTGCGAAAGATCAATGAGGCCGCCTATCGGCCGGCTTCAAAGGGTAGGAACCGCGTTACGAAATCATTGATACATGCCGCGCATTGAGTAGGCTGCGTATGATTTGACTTTCGATAGATTTTAATTGTTTTTTTTTCAAATTACTGTTTTTGTTGTTCTAGTATGAAAATGTTACTTCAAATGTGTAGTATTTATTGCTAGATCAAGTTCATTACATGTTATTCAAAAATTCAAATAATAAAAATTTCTATACCAAAGGCTACTACTCCGTTGACCTATTACAGCCATTTTTTTTTCAAGACGTTAAAAAATGTCATCCTGTATATGTGTTATGGACCAAGTGAGAAATTGGGCATTATACATAATGCCCGGTCATTATGAAAAATGTCCAATATGAGAATGAAATTTGATAAGAATTATTCAAATAATCAAATTGACCGGGCGTTATACATATTGTCCATCACGTTTTGGGCAGAGTAATACAAATATATTTAATGGCATAGAATTAAAGCGGCAGTTCAATATTTGAGTTATGGTAGGTAAAAAAATAAAAACGCATGTTTGCAAACTAGTTTAGCAGTAAAAACTGAGCAGTAAACTAAATCAAAATGAGTCATAAAATAATTTAAACGGGCAGTTCAATAAAAACTGAGCCGTGGAATAATTGAACTGGGTGGTTACGCGCGTGCAGTTAACAAATCGTAATTGGTTAGTAATAAATTTTATTTTAAGCAGTTCTATAAACGATGAGGCATGCAAGCAAGCATGCAACATGCAGCAGGCATGGTTTCTGTCACGGCTCCGGCGCTACGGGGCTCCGGCGGTCCCACGTGAGCTAATCGTCACAGATGTGTTTTACGCTCACCACAGCAGCTTCGGCTCGCTTGCCGGCTTCGCCACCCAGCCTCAGCCGCGGTGGCGAGCGTCAAAACCACCTGCTCCTTAGCTCGCGGGCCGCCTCGCTCCTCCGCGCCTACGCGGTTTTAAATTACACTCTAGGGGTAGGGCAGACAAGATTACGTGCAGTCGGTTTTGCAGCGATTCGTTTCTGTCACTAAATGCAGCACAACGTATTGAATTTATAAGATAATACTTGTAAAAATTAATTCCCATATTTAATTACTATTTTTATTGTTTTTGTCATTTAACTTAAAATAAACTAAATATCAAACCATTTAAATAATCAGACTCATTATTTGGATTAATTATCAAGGAGTTCTACATAAAGAATTCACTAGTTTTTGCATTTAAAACTTAAGGAAAGTCATAATGGCGGTCTCTGATTGGTCAAAGCGTGCCACGCCATGCGTGCCTCCCTCCCCACCCTCACACCGCGTCATATTTAGCTTTATTATCAAATTGCCCAATTATCATGTAGCAATATAATAATGACCGTGCAATGTGATAAATAATGAAGTTAAGATAGTATTAGTCACTTTGCCCCATAGAGCTAGACATTATTCATAATGCTCGTACATTATGTATAATGCCCGCATTAATCACCTGGTCCATAACATATGTACTAGCTGCGGGTCGCGGTTTCAGAATACTCACATCGTTCTCAAGTTCTGTATGAATGTGAATCAAATTGTTGCAGAAGGAGCTCGTACAATAGAACACAATCTGTAATCAATTTCACTTTAGTATAATAATTGTTTTATGTTTTTAACCAATAAACAATAAACTTATCTGCTAAGTAGTAAACTATTTTGAAAATATTTTGTTGCTTACTTACCATTTGTTGAAAAGAAACTTTAAAGATGTTATAGCAATCTAATATATAAACAAAGGCTTGATAAAATCTATTACAATAATCATCTCCGTCCCTATCACCTAAGCTTTGAAAATTCAAAGTTTGAAAATTCCAAAGATCAACTTTATGTTTTAATATCTTAATAAGTCTGATAGCATACACTATATTTGCATCAAAACTTATTACAATTAAACCACAAAAAATATTGTAATGCGGAAGATTAAGACTTCTACAAATGTGGATAGTATGAGTAATACCAACTCCTAAAACCACGATGACACTTAACCAATTACTAAGGATGAAATATTTGTATGTCGTCTTATGATTAAGACATCTGTGAATAAACAACAATTTTAAAACAAATGTAACATTTTTATGTGTTTGAAAAATGACGGCAACAAAAATCATAAGAAACCCAATAGAAGTAAAGATAATATCGAAGCAAAGGATTCTAACGTCGAATTTATAATATTGATCAGGCTGATCGCTGATTGCCTGGGAGTAGAAGCGAAAAACTAGGAAAGATATGAACATTATTGTGCCACACAAAGAGATTAAACACGATCGACAATTATTTGGAAAAATTAAATCGTCCCTGATTCTATACTTGGGACAAAAGAATAAATGTTGCATTAGGTTCAAGGGAAGAAGCATAGACTGCACATCTTTGTCAACGAAGTTGTCTGCTACAATCTCCAAACGACAACTGCCGCGTATGTTACAACGTATTTTCCTTTTTATAATCTTCATTTTTGTAATACAAACAAATTCAGATAGCATGCACGTTATCCTTCAAGAAGTGGTGAAGTTGAATTAAAAGGTGCTTCAGAACTACTTAATGCTTGTTTGAACATTAATGTAATTGAGACACAAAACCATGTACTTATTAATCAACCGTTATCTATTCTTCTTCACGAATACTATAAAGAACTATAAATTTGTTTGTTTAAAACTTTGGACGTAAGGGGTGATCTTCGGAGCAAACAATCGGATTTGAAAAATCCTTTTTGCATTTGATATCCTAATGCTTGAGAGAAGATATAGGATATTTAACTTCACAATACCGGCCTTTAGGAGCCGAGCATAATAAGAAAGGAAATCGGAAATAATGATAAGTGAGAACGTATTAGTAATCCTGCGGGGATGTGATGCGCTGGGATGTGACGCGTCGAGTCACACAATTTTATTCGAATGCAGTCATCAGCGAAAGTATTGATCTGTTGAAGTATTTGATCAATAAAACTAGCGACTGTTACAATAATATGTGTTTTGACTAATTTATTAGTGGGATATAAGATCGATTTTCAAATGCCTTCATGTGGATAAATGTATTTATTTGTAAGCAATTTTGTTAAGTAAGTTATCATGGAGTAGTTAATTATACATGCTTGTATTAAACACATTTGTGCCTATTCACCTCCATACTTCAGGCTTGTATTTGCATAGGATTTTACTTACCATAAAGTATATTTTTTATTTCTTACCGGTTCGACGTCTGCCTATCTGAGCTTCATGCTCTAACTCAGGCACTAAAACACTGTGGCTGTGATTAGTAGACATCCGTCATTTAGATTGTGATTTCGCTAAGCCATAGGTTTGTCACCGTCATACAACTGATACGCAAAATAGATGCGGGAACCTATCAAAGCCTAATTAGGTCTCACAAGGGGACGTCATGACCTTGGGGAAACGGATTTGAATGAAATTTCGTGTAGTGGTAGTATACCATGTAGATACTACCACTGTAAAATATTTCCTTCCAATACCTAGTAGGAGCTGAGAAAAACGCATACAAAGTTCATCCTTCAATTTATGTATAAGTTACATAATTCAATTCCATTTGAGCATACCGTGGCGTAAGCGGTACTGGTCTAGACTCGTACTCCCACCTGTGCAGGTTCAAGTCTAGCTAGTTGCCTATTTTTCCTTTTTTTTCATGTTATTTTTTAAATTTTATAAATATATAAATATTTTTTTTAAATAAACTGTATAATTTTTTATCATATAAATATATATAAATTATTTATCATATAAATATGTAAATATTAAAAATTATAAGTCGGTACAAAATAAAATGCGTGTCCTGATAAATCTTTTAAATTTATTACAACAAAAATACAGTATTCTATAATTAAAAATCATTTTAACAGTCAGGTATAAAAGACCCTGAATGATAATTATGATAGAAACATTCACAACAAAAATTCTTTCTGCACTAAGAACAACAAATAAATGCTGTTTTTAGGGTTCCGTAGCCAAATGGCAAAAACGGAACCCTTATAGATACATCATGTCCGTCTGTCTGTCTGTCTCTCTGTCCGTCCATATATCACAGCCACTTTTTTCCGAAATATAAGAGCTATGCTGCTGAAACTTGGTAAGTAGATGTATTCTGTGAACCGCATTAATATTTTTATACAAAAATAGAAAAAAAAAACATTATATTTTGGGGTTCCCCTCACTTAAAACTGAAACTCAAAAGTTTTTTTTTTTCATCAAACCCATACGTGTGGGGTATCTATGGATCGGTCTTCAAAAATGGTATTGAGGTTTTAATATCATTTTTTTCTAAACTCAATAGTTTGCGCGAGAGACACTTCCTAAGTGATAAAATGTGTGCCCCCCCCCCCCCCGTAACTTCTAAAATAAGATAATAATAAAACTTATAAAAATATATAATGTACATTACCATATAAACTTCCACCGAAAATTGGCTTGAATGAGATCTAATACGTAGTTTTTTTTTAATACGTCATAAATCGTAAACCACAATTTACCTTTCATTCAATCAACTCAAATATAAAAAAAAAAACATTTAATTTCATAAACATAAACTTTATGCATAAACCGTGAATACCTACAAGTTTGTACGGAACCCTCAGTGCACGAGTGCGACTCGCACTTAGCCGGTTTTTTTACAATTACAATGTGTTTGCAAACGGTCTAAGGAAAAACAAGCTTCATTTACATTTGTGTTTTTTTTTTTATCCTTGAGTCCACTGGCATACCAGGCATATTGTATCATTTCATGAAATATTGGTGCTGATAATTGGTGACGAACAATTGAATGGATTTTTAAGCAATCTTCACGAGAATGAATTTTGCAATTTTTGCCTAATAGATCAGCAGTGCTCTGTAATTGTTTTATGAAATTTTTTACTTGTCTCTTGTTGTTTTTGTTCTTGTGATAAAGAGTAGAGGTCAGTTTTCCTGATTTCGATGGATGTTACAATAATATTCCTATATTTTTTACATATTGTTCGATATTTTGTTTGGTAGTACGAGTCTAGAGCATTACCGCTTACACCACGGTACGCTCGAACAGGATATGAACAATGTAACTTATACATAAAGTGCGGGTTGAATTTTGTATGCGTTTTTCTCAGCTCCTACTGAGCATTGGACGGAAATATTTTACAGTGATAGTACCCACATGGTACACTACCACTGGAGGAAATTTCATTCAAATCCGGTCATGCCGTCCCTTTGTCAGTAACCTTAATTATCTTCTGCCTGAGTCTGGTCGTCCATTAAGGACTCGCTCAAGGCATTTGGCTATGCGACCCGTCGTGAGACGTGCGTCAAGCGAACGTGCGCGGATCACCTCTTTCTATCCGCCGCTCCGCTAGTCGCGTCAAATGAGTCGTGGCATCTACATCTATACTAATATTATAAAGCTGAATAGTTTATTTGTTTGTTTGATTGAACGCGCTAATCTCAGGAACTACTGGATCAAATTTAGAAATTATCTTAGTAATGGGTAGCCCATTTATCGATGAAGGCTATATAATGCTAGGACCCAAATATATATCACGCTAGGACCCTTAGGAGCCAAGCAAAAAAACAAATGTCACGAATACGAAGACTTCTAACTGGCAGGCTATTCGATGCAACAGGCCACTCCGTCTCTCGTAGAGAAAAGGCTCGAAAGACTTCCTCGAGTGATCTGTAATCTACGACGCGGGCCTAGTGCGGTTGGTAAATGTCAGATATCTAAGAGGTTTTGGTCCTAGGACATGCCTGTTTCCTCCCGATGTTTGATTTTATATTTTATTTTTATATTATTATATATTTTATTTTATATTATTTTTTTTTTTTTTTTTTTTTTTTTTTTTTATGATTTTTTTTTTATTTTTTTTTTTTTGTTCACCATGTTAAAAGTAGTGGTGACGAAATTATTCACACATAGTAAAGCTTCAGTCTGGGTTTGAATCCATGACCAACTTAACAAACTCTTAAGTCTGGGCTGTTACGACTAGGGCTACCATTGCTCTTTCTGTTGCTCTGATCTCATATAAATTAAAATTAAATGATTTATTTTCTTAGACAACAGAGATCCATTTTATGTTAGTAAGTTAGGTACAAAAAAAGCAATAAAAACTTAAGAGCTAATTTGGTGTGTTATTTTAATTAAAGAAATACTGAGCTTACAGAAACTATTAATTACAAATATGCACCAAGACAATATAAAAACAAAGGACCAAAATTATAAACCAAATTGACCTCCTACAAAAGTCCTCCATTCAAAACCAAAGAAGTTCTTTTCTTTTAAATATTCTTCGTCAACGAACATAAGGTTCTACTGCCTTAGTCTTTATATCCACACAAAAAGACAGGTCTAATGTCTCAACTGAATTTGTATAGTTTCTAAGCCTCAGAGGCCATTAATAAGAGAACCTGTTCAAAGATGGCGAGATCACGTGGAAGGAAGGTGTGAAAAAAATAAACCGCTGAAAATTTTGAGTCGGCGTTGAAAAACCAATGAACAAAGATCACTCAAAGCACCGACTCATAATTTTAAGGTTTATTATTTTTTGCTTTTCACTTTTTTCGGCGGTTTATTTTTTTGTTAAAAAAAATTTATTTTATCATATTTTGTGGCTTAAATGTATTAATAATACTTGACAAAATATACCCTATCCAATAAAAAAAGAATGATTAAAATCGGACTACTCTGCATAAAGTTATGCGTGGTTATACATTATAATCAGTGAGTGAACAATCAATCATCCCCTGTTGTCCCACCCTTATGGTTCGATTTTGTTTTTAAAATTTATATGGGACCACTTTCGGAGTATACCTACCCTTTCCAATAGAAGAAAAATTATCATAATCGGACTACTAGAAAGAAAAAGAAAGAAAGAAAGAAAAAATGTTTGTTCTGCACAAACAAAACGCACATTACAAAATTAAAATTAAAAAAGATACGTAAAATGCAACGTAGCCAAAAGCACGCACGCTTTTTACTATGTAAAAAGTTATGCGTGGTCATACATAAAAAAAAATGAATCGAAAAAAGAACCGAACCCACAGACCGTTCGAATTGAAAACCTCCTCCGTTTTTTTCGTCGGTTGAAAAATATTCTCTTTATAGAAAACGCGATTGTTGAGTGACGCACAATGTAACTTTATTAATTTCTTAATATCATGGTGAAAAAAATACAGGTTGTTCAATACGTTGGATTATTGTATTGCAGTTTTCTACAAAACGAACAATCTTTCATCAAAATGAATAGGTACTAATTACGACGATAGTGATCGGACACAATAACGCAATAGCTAAATTTTAGCTTCTCTAATTAAAGGTTTAAAGGTTACGAATTAAACAATTTTTAAATATTTTTTTAATGCCAGGAGCCACGGTATCTCTTTCGAATAAATCTCGCGACCCTGGCAGGCCTCGGTTCGTGCGGACCCTTTCAGTTTTGCTGACATCTCTTTGAAGCGCGCGTGGAACAATACGCGCCGTCGACACGGGTCTGGTCATTACCGGGCGGCGAGCTACTAATTGCTCGCCGGACGCAAGCCAGCGCCTACGTTGGCTGGGAGGCCGCAATCGACTCCCGACGCCCGGGGCGTCTTCTTCTGCGGTGGCTAAGGCCATGAGGGCGCAGGGATTGCCTCACACTCACGCGTTCCCCCTCCTCCTTCACGAGCATTACTGCTTCGCAGAAGGAGGTGACGGCTTCCCATGACCTCTTGTTCCGTACCAATGCCGGATGCTAAAGGTCACCGCCGTTGATCGCTTCCATGAGGACACAGCGGTGCTTCGCCTAGGCAGGGCTCACCTCCACCGTATGCTACACCGTGTCTTCCAGACGATCCACTCAATGGAAACAAAAAAGACGGGAGGTAACGCCTGGGCCGTTACCTCCCGTCTTATCCTGAACAGGAACCTCCCGAAGCAGCCATGTCCGGTGAGGACCTGCGTATGGCAGAAGGTGGGGTCGCCGTGGCGCCTATCTATCCACGCCTCAAAGTTTGAACTTACCGCCGCTATAGTGGCGTGCCCTAAGGGGGCTATTTTTAGTTTAATTCAGACACTGGGATATGGAGGTCGGATAGGCAGTATCTACATATAAAATAGTTGTATTCAGCTACATCTGGTTAGTATGGAAGCCTACCCCCAACATAGTTCAGAAAGGGCAGGCAGATATTGCATTAATTCAAGAATTCCAAGTGAGCTGAACCCGTTAATATAATTTAAGAATAAATAGGTACATATAAAAAACAATGTAAAACACAGCATAACAAAAAATTAAACCACCATTTAATTTTTTGTTAAAGTTTTTATTTTATAATTTTTTGTGGCTTTAATGTACTAATAATATTATACTTGACAAGGTATACCTGGAAGAGCAAATAGGTTGCCTGGAAGAGATCGCAGAAAGCGATAAGGCCGCCCATTGTATGTTTTTGTTGTTAAATGTTTTTTTTTACTTGTATTTTCTGGTCTACAATAAAGCATATATGAATAAATAATAAATAAATATACTTTATCCAACAAAAAAAGATTTATCAAAATCGGAATATGCTGTATAAAGTTATGCGTGGTTATACATTATAATCAGTGTGTGAACAATCAATCATCCCCTATTTTCCAAACCCTAAGGGGGTTCGATTTTGGTTTCCAAATTTATATGAGACCATTTTTGGAGTATATTCTTTCCAATAAAAAAAGAATTATCACAATGGGACTACTATGTAAAAAGGTATGCGTGGTTATACATAAAAATAATATATACGCGTCGAATTGATAACCTCCTCCGTTTTATATCGTCGGTTAAAAAATAGAAAGAAAACACTTTACGTAAGAAAGCACATACGAGTACGTAAGGATTCAAAGATTTTTAATTCTATAGATATTACAAAAAAGCAAACTGCAGCAACACAATAGTATAGTTAGTAGTCAACATCAAAATTTTGAGTGGTAGAGTTGCATCAACGTAAAACATCCCACAGGCATCCATCTTGTCGAATGTCGTTGTATGTAGGCGTTTAATGTTCTTGTACAACCTTCTTTCATCATCTGCAATAATAAGGAGTGTAATGGTGACGAGTAGATTATTTTATTTAAAAAAATTATAAATCATATTGTAGCATTTGGTGGTGATAACCATAACAATGGAGCTGAGGAGGGTTTCTAAAAATTCGCAAAAATTGCTAATGTTGTACACTAAGTACACTGAGGGCGATCGGTAAATGCCAATATGTAAATTCTGTGCCAACACTAATAACTAAGCAGTTTACATTTTTAAGATGCCGCTCGAGTATGACGCTATTAAGTTCCGATTTATATAAAATTGCTGAACCATCCTTCTGATTTGGCTAAAATATAAAAAAATAGCATTCATAGCCATTTATTTGTGAATATAAGTTTCTGTCAGTTTAATGATATTTGGTAAGAAGTTTTGCAGGTACAGTAAAAGCGAGACATAATCGAAAATTTTCAATACACTCCTTATAATTTGGATAGGATAAGCTGGTTTTTAACGTCAGCAAAGTTTTTCACACATTGTTCAGGGATGTTATGCTTAGTACTAACACTAATTTCAGTACTGTAAATGTTATCAATTAGGATAATTTGATTAGCCATTCTAAGAATAAGGTAATTTTGGGTTCCGTTAAAACTGGATTTGTGCGGGTAGATATATATATTCATTTGCAAACTTAATGAGGTGCGAATCTTATTTACATTTCCAACATGAGTATGTGCTAGAATAGTTATTTTTTGAAGTTTTGGGTAGTTTTGTGATTTTGTACAGTCGTGTGATTTTGTGCGCTTCAGGGAGATGTTTTATGACAAAATTAGTAAAAACCGAAGCATAAAAGTTACTTGGCAGGTATTTAGAATTTCTAGAACTGACTGTCTGAATTTTGATCTTCATTCGGCCCCTTAATACTGAATACTCATTATCTTCATTACTTTACCATAACGTGTACTTACGTAGTAAGGATACAATTTAGATCCTTTGCGGGAGCTAGCCCGCGCCGCTAAGCCTGTAGAGAATTTCATTCAACCCTAAATAATACTCATTTCTATCCAGCTCAACCCTTACTTTTCTTCTAGCGACACCCTAAACCGCGGGCCACACCCCACGCTGGTTACCATTAGCATGTAGTCGTTAGTTTAAATATAAGGTTTTTAGTCCTGACTGGAGGTATTAATTAATTAAGGTAGCCACAGACAAGTCCGGTGAAGCAGCCGACATCCACCTAAGTTGGCCTGCAAAACGCGATACCAAATAATAAAAAAAACCTCTCATGTACTGTTTGAATCCCGAAGATAGGTATTAACTAAAATTTAAAACCAAAAATATATACATGCATTTTGTTGGATAGTAAATACCTGTACAGTTTGAATTCAATAATACTGCGCATGTGTCCTGAACGTTGTCCAAAGCGATATAGAAGTTTTCAATTTCCATGCTCAATATGGTTTCTAATAACATCATCTTAGCTAGCCAAGTGTTTATTAACAATATTTCCAATACATGATCTTCACTCTAAAAAAACAAATTTACTGTATATTTTCTATCAAAATTAATATTATTAAAGAAGATTTTTTGTGTGACTATAACCTTGATAATAATATGGAATAAGAAATTTTATCCCAATATTCATATGAGATCAAAAAAATGCGGTTGAAACCGCGGGGTGCAGCTATTGCATATGTAGACTATAAATGTACTAGCTGTGGCCTGCTGTTTCGTCGCGCCGCTGAGCCTGTAGTTTATAATTCACGTTTTAATAATAATTATTCCGATTCAGCCCATCCCTTGTTGCCCTCTACCAGCGAGGTCCTAAGCCGAGGTCCGTACCCCACAGGGGCTGTTATTAGCGAGTAGACTCTTGTTTTAACTTTAGAGGCTTTAATTTATAAAGGTTCACTCAAGGATATAAACAGGCAAGTCCAGTTTAGCAGCCAACAACCTCATAGGTTGACCTGGGAGATCTCTTAAAAAAACCGTGGTTTTAGAATACTCACATCGTTCTCAAGTGCTGTATGAATGTGAATCAAAGTTTTGAAGAAAGTGCTCGTACAATGAAACACGATCTGTAATCATTTAACCTTAGTATAATCATTTTGTTTTATGGTTTTAACCACCAGACAAACAATAAGTTTATCAACAATGTAGTTATCTATTCTAAAGATATTTTATTTCTTACTTACCATTTGTTGAAAAAAAATCTTAAAGATATCATAGCATTCTAATATATAAACAAAGGCTTGATAAAATCTATCACAAATATCCTCCCTGTCCCTATCACCTAAGCTTTGAAAATTCGAAGTTTGAATATTAAAAAGATCAACTTTATATTTCAGCAACTTAATAAGTCTGATAGCATATATGATATTTGCATCAAAACTTATTACAATAAAACCACAAAAAATATGGTAATATGGAAGTTTAAGGCTTGCATAGATGATATGATTTATACTCACTCCCAAAAACAAGATGACACTTAACCAATTACTAACGATGAAATGTTTTAATGACGTTTTATGATTTAGAAATCTGTGAATATACGACAAATTTAAAACAAATGTGACATTTTCATTGGTTTGAAAAATGACGGCAAAATAAATCGTAAGAAATCCAATACAAGTAAAGATAAAATCGAAATAAAGAATCCTAACGTCAAATGTATAATATTGCTCGGGCTGATCGCTGATTGCCTGGGAGTAGAAGCGAAAAAATAGAAAAGATATGAACATTATCGTTCCACACAAAGACATTAAACTCGATCGAAAATTGTTTGGAAAAATTAAATCGTCCCTGATTCTATACTTGGGACAAAAGAATAAATGTTGCATTAGGTTCAAGGGTAGAAGCATAGACTGCACATCTTTGTCAACGAAGTTGTCTGCTGCAATCTCCAAACGACAACTACCGCGTATGTTACAATGTAGTTTCTTTTTTATAAACTTCATTTTTGTAATCCAAAAAAAAAAAATCAGTTAAGAGGCACGTTCTTCACGAAATTGTGAACTTGAATGTGAAAGTGCTTCTGAATGACTCATTATAATGCTCGCTTTCAACATTAACCTAATTGACACACAGATGTTGATACAAAATAATGTTTCATGTAATCAACTCTAATCTATACTTGTCCTACTATCCTATTTCCTACTAATATTATAAATGCGAAAGTTTGTATGTATGGATGTGTGGATGTTTGTTCCTCTTTCACGTAAAAACTACTGAACGAACTTTGATGAAATTTGGAGCACCGTTAGTTTATAACCTGGATTAATACATAGGCTACTTGTTATCCCGGTAGTACGAAGCCGCTGGCAAAAGCTAGTAATATTATCAAGCGGTAAAATTTGGTTGTTTGTATGTAAGTGTTGATCTCTTGATTTTTAAAAAATCTTGTTGTCTCTTCTATCCTAATTCTTGAGAGAAGATAGTGGTTATTTAACGTCATAAAACGGTTCCTAGGAACAGAACAAAAAGAAGCAAAGTCGAAAATAATGATAAGTGAGAACTTTCCAGTAATAGTGGGGGCGGGCAATGGAATATGTCACGACATTGACACGTCAAGTCACACAATTTGATGCGGACGCAGTCGCCGGCGAAGTGCGAGTCTATAATATGAAGCTATTTAAGTATTTGATGAATACAACTTGGGGCTTTTACAATAATGTGTGACTTTACCAATTTATTTGTGGAATATAAGATCAATTTTATGTCTTGTTTATAAAATGCCTTGATGTGGATAAAGTTAAATGTGTAGTAGTGTCTAATATATAATTACGTGGAAGTCTGTTATAAAGCGTGTCACGTTTGGTTTATAGCTTCACAGATATGTTTCTATACACCTCCATACTACATGGCGACCCTGCCATAAGGGCGCCTCGGACTGTTTGGTGGAGTTTGCGAATCAGATTGCGGGCGCAAACGTTTGTGTTCTTTGGTGCACAGGGTTATGAGAGTTATAAAATTTTACTTTAATAATATAGACACGAGTGTGATTGACTGTAGCTGTATGATACAAGACGCTAAAATAAAGCAAAAACGAAAAACATACTCTAAAACGGAGGCAAATAAATTGACATACCCCAAACCGCTTAGGGAGGCAATACTAGTGTGAGTGGTTTTGAACGAAGGAGTACACATTCCTGGTGCTGCTAGCTATTGTGATATTTTCATTAATTTACCAGAGGCTGAAAAAGGGGCATAAGAAATGAATAGACCAGAAAGTGGAATCTGCATTTAAAACAAGGATGTGGCAGCGTTTATCAAGAAGAGTATTCCAAGCTTGTAGTGAAAAAGATGTTTGACTGCAGTTATTTCGAGAAGATACATCAGTGCATACTTAAGTGTTGAAAAAAAAGAAGAAAATGTGTGTTTCTGGGAAGTTTTTTGCACGTAAGATCATTGTAATTTTTTGTTCTTAAAGTATATAGCTTTAGTCTTTGTAAGTTCTAAAAATAGACAGTGAAAGAGATAAAATAAAAAAATAAAATTATGATGGAAATAAGATATTGGGCTAAAATTTGTGCTTTTAATTACTTATACATTGTTTTGTTACTATGATGACGAATTAATAAAATTAATTTAACATGTATTACAGTTTCGGAAATTTGTTGCAAAAAAGGCCAGAGTAGATAATGGTTCAGTTTCGTCAGATAAGTTACAATAGGCCAAGATATTGTTGTATAGGTAACATAACTCTCGCGCGCGCGCTTGCAGTAAGACGTGTTGCAAATCACTCCGTTAAAAATAAATATTTTCCGCTAATATAAGAGCAATATCGATACACTATTGAGCTTAAAATATAGTATATATGTTAATACAAGAGTTAGCATCTTAACATCTAAAAGTTCCTCATCAAAAGTGGAGAAATAAGCAGTTTTTATTGTTCTCAAAATCAACAACAAAAGCATCACAAGTTCAAGCAGCAGTGAGTCACAGCTACGCGAGCCGCATTAGAGACGCCCCTACTCGCTGATTGGCGGTGAGTCAGAACACACGACGCGGCTCGTTGCGTGACCTTATATGGTCACAATTGCCCCGTTTCTTGGACACAAGTAGGAGATATTGATTCGTAATTTCACGAACTTATGTCAAGACCATCTGCCTAAGTGGCGCTCGAAGTGGCATCTAAACGAACGAGTCGCAAGTTCGAATCTGAGTACCGGCATTTCTTTTTGCTGCTTTAAATTTTTGCTTGCCTTTTTGTCTCTCATTGGAAACAATTGCTTTTCACTATTTACCACTACACGCTTATTTTTCTTTTTTGCGTTTTTTTTTTTAACAAAAATTTTAATATGGCTGATGAGGAGTCGCCCACTAAGAAGAACCAGAACGCTCAACGTAATGTTACTACCAGAGCGAACAAAAGGCAAGCTCTTGGCTCTCCACCACAGACCACCGTAACTGCTGAAGGCATGTTGTCGCGAGATGACATTCGTGAAATTGTCCAGGAAGTGATGAAGTCTGAGTTAACTGTTATGTTGGCAAAATTCAAAGACACTATGAAAGATATGTTAAACAGCGAGTTACAGACAATAAACACGAAAATTGATGCCATGGATGACTCGATGAAATTTATGAATAGTCAGTATGAGGATCTACTTAAGGAGCATATTACATACAAGGAGACTATGGTGGTACTGCAGAAGGAAAATTATGAATTGAAAAATAGTATGCATTCCCTAACAGTGCGCTTGGATCAGCTTGAACAGCAAACACGATCGAATAATATTGAAATTCAATGTTTACCTGAGAAAAAACAGGAAAATCTGTTTCAAATTGTGTCCGATCTATCAAAGGTCATTGGATGTGAAGTAGAAGGTAGAGATTTTTTGCACTGCACCAGAGTTGCCAAGCTTAACCCTGAAAATACCCGACCACGATCCATTATAGTGCAACTGTCTTCCCCTCGACTTCGTGATCAGTTCCTTGCTTCTACCATCAACTTTAACAAGAAAAATAAGGACAATAAACTGAACAGCACGCATCTCGGTTACTCCGGACCAAAAACCACGATTTACGTAACTGAACTTCTGTCCCCGACGTACAAGGCTCTGCACGCTGCCGCGAGGATCAAAGCCAGGGAAATAGGCTTTAAATTTGTATGGATTCGGGGCGGCAGAATTTTTATGCGTAAGATGGAAGAATCTGAATACATCATGGTCAAAAACATGGACACTTTAAATAAGTTAACATAGTTTTATTCCTATTCATGTGTAATCGTAGCATTGGCACTACTGTTTATTAACAAATTCACGGACATTAATATCTATTACCAAAACACAAGAGGTCTACGAACAAAAACACATAACTTTTGTCGTCAGTTGTCAATGGAAAGCTATGATATTGTAATATTAACTGAGACATGGTTAAATAGTAGTGTTTTAAGTACGGAGCTTTTTGACGATATATATATAGTGTACCGAAGAGATAGAAATGGTGGGAAAAAGGATGGAGGGGGTTGTTTGATCGCTGTGTTAAAAAAAAAATCGAAACGTATGGCTGAATGGGAAAGCCAGTGTGAGGATCTTTGGGTAGTTATAGAAGTTCCGTTCATGAAATCTATTCGTCAAATAGCTCTGTGTGCTGTGTATTTGCCACCCCCTGTTGTACGTGGCACCTTGGACCACTTTTTGGATTGTTGCAATTTAATGCTGGAACGGACGGGCTTGCACGCCTGCATTGTTGGTGATTTTAATTTAGGTAACATAAAGTGGAACTTGTTAAATGACTCAGCAAATAACTATACTCCTCCTGGGTTCAGTAATATTCTAATCGATTTTACCGACATGCACAAATTAGCGCAACTTAACGATATAACGAATGTGTCTGGACGAATATTAGATCTTGTTTTAACAAACTTGTCTTCCAGTAGCGTTACTGCAGCTCTAAACCCCCTTAGTGTTGTGGATGTCCTACACCCCCCAATCGAAATCGTGATAAGAGCGAGTCAAGTTGCTTGGCTTCCATACAACTTACATACTAGAAGGCTCAACTTTTTCAAATTGGATTACAGGAAAATTTGCCATGATCTTGACAATGTAGACTGGGATATTGTGTTTCTCGAAACTACTGATGTCAATGAAATGCTACGTATGTTTTACGAAATAATTCAGAACATTATACAATTGCATGCACCAAGCAAGTCTACCTTTAAACTTAAAAAATATCCTCCTTGGTTTAGTAAAAACTTAATTAGAGCCTTAAAGGAGAAGGAGAAAATAAGATCTCGGTACAAAATTTATAAAAACCCTATGGACGAGCTTGAACTCAAATTATTGGGCAAAAGGTGTTCCAAATTAGCAATGGAATCGTATAATAATTACATGAAAGCTGTTGAGGATGATATCCCTAAGAACCCAAATCGCTTCTGGTCATATGTTAAGGACAAAAGAGGTGGCTCTAGTTCTTTCCCCGCCACAATGACTAACGGAACCGTAGTGACATCAGATGGTTTGCAAATATGCGAAATGTTTGCCTCACATTTTTCCTCTGCCTTTAGCAATGCAAAAGTGACCCAAAATGAACCAGTCTCTGATTTTCTAAATAATATGAAAAATAACAGCGTTTCACTAACAGCACCTGTAATTGATCGCGAGAGCCTGTTGAATAAGCTTAAAGGTTTAGATATTCACAAAGGCGCTGGCCCTGATAGTATTCCACCAATTTTTATTTCAAAATGCGCCCTCTCTCTACTTGACCCATTACTAACGATTTTTAATAAGTCTCTTTGCTCAGGTGTATTTCCTGACACCTGGAAAAAAGCAAAAGTTGTGCCTATTTATAAAAGCGATGAGAAAGACCACATTCATAATTATAGACCAATCTCTATATTATCAACTTTCGCGAAAGTTTTTGAGTCTCTAATTTGTCCCTATATTCAGTCACATTTTAAACTCTACTTGAGTGATTCTCAACATGGTTTTGTGGGTTCTAGGTCAACTAGCACTAACCTTGCGACTTTTACAGAAATGTTGTCAAATGCCATGGACTGTGGCAAGCAGGTGGACGTAATCTACACAGACTTCAGTAAAGCTTTTGACCGCAGATATAGATAGACCTAGATAACGCGAGAGCAACTACTTCGCGTGCCTAGCTTACGTACAAAAATCGTAAGTGGCCAATTTCGCGCTCAGTCTGCATCGGAGCATAGCGCTAGTCGGACGTCAGTTAAAAATATTAAAATGGTTAATTGTGCTGTTATAAATTGTAAAAACTGTACAAATGCGAGGAGGAAAAATAAAGTAAACGTTTCCTTCCATCGGTAAGTCATTTTATGATTAATATTATGCGTAATTAATTTAAAAAACAATTATTTTTAATCTAACACCCTCAGTAATACCTGGTAATACTAAATTTGAGAAAAACAAAACATTCCTATTACATTGTAGCTTTTACTTGGAGCGGTCGATGAGACGTTTTGTTTGAACAAGTAATGAATATCGAAACAAGCAATACTATCGTATATCGTTTCGGTTTTGTAGTACAGGGACTTTCATCATTTTTCTGTCAATTTTAGCGATTAGTGCTGTTCATCATATGCAACACAAATCGATTCTCAAGAATCGATTTCGGAAACAGAGGAATGATTTTGTATTATATAAGTACTTATTATGTAGACAATTTTAATAAATAATCGTTACGTTTCATGATTTTTTTAGTTTTCCACATGAACCCAATTTAAAACAAAAATGGATTGAGGCGACGGGAAACAAAGATTGGTTCGCAACAAAGCATAGCACTATTTGTTCAATACATTTTGAGGAAGCAAGCTTTGTTGAAGGGAAAAAGCAACGAATATTATATTACCAAATTATCACATACATTGCCGGATATGTAGTAAGAGCAATACGAAATAGTATCAAATGCGACGAATGTATCAGTGCGTTGTCTTTACATGAAAAAACGGACATTAATCATACTATGAATTTGTTCATTTCAAGGATAAAGGTGGTCTCGTTTATCTTACAAAAGATGTCATTCAAATATGCAAAGTTGCAGAGATAGAGATTCGGAATATAATTAACAAATCACAAAAATTCAACATGAGGCCGTCATTAAGTAAACTCCTTCTGATTAATAAGATTTTACGTTATTTTGTTAACAGTAACATCTTCAGTAGCATTGCCATTCATCAATTTGATCAATCGCCAACAGAGAACCATTTAGTGAATTTAATTAAGACAGTCGCGAGTACATATATGGATGTGCGTTTTCATTATTTAACAAAATTTTTGAGATCTGCTGTAACAAAAAGACAATTATATAATAAGCTAATTTTATTGCAGGGACAATAACTTTGTCGTTGCGCCCTTAATATTGTGAAGCAAAGTGAAACTACAAATTTAACTTGAATGAATCAAAGGTTTATTATCAAAATACTTTTAATAAAGAATATAATTCTTTGATTTTGTTGTTTTTCTTCTTATAAATGCGCTAAAATAGAAATAGGTTGACCCTTATGCCCGGTACAGATTGGTGAAACGTAACATTAAATTTTACATAAATGAGCCATCCAAATTTATGCAATGCAATGAGATCATTATCGTACCTTAATTTCAAGGCATAGCATTTTTACTTACTGGTATGCTTACTAACTTAACAAATAATCAACTTGAATTTTAACAAAAATAAACTTTTATAATAATTAGCAATTTAAACTTAAATAAACTTTTATAATAATTAGCAATTTAAACTTTGACGAAAATTAACTTATAAAAATAACATTATTTGGCATTTTGCAACTACTAATTTTAAATTATAATTATAGGAACCCCAGTTTCTTCTAAACAGGGCGTTTTAAAAAGATTCAGATTTTGATGAGATATTGAATGCTTTATACTGTATACCTATATAATATTGAAAAAAAAAAAAATATATTATTATCTTTTTGAAACACCCTATTTTTGATTTTTTTCTTCAGTGATATTTGCGCCATAAAAATCTTATTTATTTTTCAATTCTTCGAAACCTTTTCCGACGTCAGATGATGAGAATATTCCCAATTTGACGTAGTACGACCGGATCCAAACATTTTTTTTCAGATCAAAATTAACTTTGACATCTGAAAGTATAGTCACTTTGGGTTCTATTCTGTTTTTTATGCTGGTATTTGACTTCACAGTACATGACTGCTCTAAAGGATCGTGTCATTTTGTAAATTGTGGTCAGTAATCATGACGTCATGATCGTTTTCATTAACATTCACGTGGAGGGTTTTTTTATGCTTCTGCCTACGTCTGTAATATGCTCTCGAATTCTTACGCCATTGATCTCGCTGTTTTTGCTGTTCATCTATGCTCTTGTCCTTTATACCTATAACACTCTTGTTTTGCTTTTTCTTCAAGTAATTTTATTTATCTTTTTGTTTTCGTAGCTCATGTAATTTTATATCTATTTTACTTTTATTATAACGTATTTTACTTGCTTTTCGTTTTGCTCCTAAAATTTCTTCTCTGGATTTTTTCTTTGTTTCCGACATTTTGATAGTCTACCAACAATTACAAGAAATAATTAGGGAAATACTAACAATTTTGTAAAAAACATATATTCCTAACTGCCTTATAAGCAGGTCAGGAATTTTATTTTATGTCATTCATTTTTCTGTTTATCTCATTCCTCTGTATATCTCATTACTCTGTCTATCTCATTACTCTGTCAAAAAAATCGATTCATAAATCGATTTGAACGATTCTTAATAATGCTTTATGTACTGTACACAATTACTCAATAAATAGTATTCGTATAGTAATTGAAAAATGGTATATACAAAGGCGAACTTTATTCAAAATTGAGTTTTCACCCAGCAAATCTTTAAGTGATAGAAAGAAATGAAAAAGGGTAGAATCCCGTTGCTTCTTGTAAACACTAGAACTAAAAGAATTCGATCAAAACACCTTATATTTAAATATAAGGTGTTTTGATCGAATATTTACGTGTTTATAATGGTAAACTTACTTGAAATTATGGCAAAGGTATCCAAAACCTAGCACGTCGTCGAGAGACGACTTTCAGAGTACTGCTGGCCGGGTGGGCGCTGGCGCATGGCGGAGGGTAGGACGAGGGGGGCGCCGCACGCGGCGGCGTCTTTGAATCGATTTGATTTTCCCATCACTAAATAATGCTTGTGACGTCATAATAGGTAGTCAAAAAATGGCACGCTTGGTTTTCATACAGATCGTGATACTTGCGTTATCTAGTCTATCTATATCTGTGCTTTTGACCGTGTTCCTCACTATTTACTTATGTCAAAGCTTTCTGCTTACGGAATTACTGGCACACTTTACACCTGGCTAAAGTCATATCTAGAAAATCGATTCTACTTTGTCGCAGTCAATGGCTTTCAATCTGAAACTTTCAGGGTCACCTTGGGAGTACCTCAAGGCTCGCATGTCGGTCCGATTATGTTCAATGTTTTCGCTAACGATATTCCACACTGCCTCAAATTCTCAGAATGCTACATGTATGCACGTATGACGATCTGAAGTTCTCCAGGGTTATCGAATCTGCCGATGATACTGAGCTACTTCAGAATGATGTTGACTCATTAGCAAAATGGTGTAGCGATAATGGCATGGCATTAAACGTCAAAAACTGTTACCATGTGAAATTTACCCGAAAAAAGAAAGTGACAGCTAGTGTATACCATGTGGGCGCTAATGTTATACAAGAGGTGACTCAAGTGATAGACTTAGGCGTTATTTTTGACAATGCACTGACATTTGGACCTCACGTCGAGCACGTAATAAAAAAGGCCTCTAGAATGCTGGGTTTTGTTGTAAGGAATGTTGCTGGCTTCAAGCGCAGTAGTACCAAGATTTTAATGTACAACAGTATTGTTAGAAGTATCTTGGAATACTGCAGCACAATCTGGAGACCTCATTATGCTACGCACAGTTTAAGATTAGAGCGAATCCAAAAGAGATTTCTATGGCATCTCGCTTATTCCAGCGGAATCACTAAAAGAAAGCGGTCATATGAGGCCAGACTCTCGTATTTCAGGATGGTTACACTCGAGAAACGTAGGAAAATCTCTGATTCCATTTTTTTGTTCAAAATACTGCGGTCTAAAATAGATTGTCCCCAATTACTAGCAAAATTTTGGTTTCGGACTCCTGCTAGACTTCCTCGTGCTCCTATTACTCCCTTGTACCCACCTCCTCGTAGAACAGTACTGGGCTCTGGCTCTATCGTTCCTCGACTTTGTAAACCGTTAAACAGCTACAGCGACCTAGTTGATGTGCATTTTGAC
The DNA here is from genome assembly GCA_932294355.1 of Aporophyla lueneburgensis. Classification (NCBI taxonomy): domain Eukaryota; kingdom Metazoa; phylum Arthropoda; class Insecta; order Lepidoptera; family Noctuidae; genus Aporophyla; species Aporophyla lueneburgensis. The sequence goes on from OW028735.1 coordinate 12,390,667, forward strand.
TCATTTGGCCAGTTCCACAGAGCAACAGTCAGCAATGTGTAGATTTATTTGATATACTGTGAATATTATTTTTGTTGTATTTTGTTTTAATCTTAATAAAGTTTTTATTTTCTTTTGGTTTTTATGTCTCTTAAATGTAATTTAAATAGCTTATTATAAATTTGTATCATAGTTCTTACTTTTATGGGGCATGCGGTGCTAACCTATAATAAACTGTAATACTAACCTTAGTTAATAGAAAAATATTGTTATATTGTATGAGTATATACAGTTGTTGGTTGGCCAAAATAAATAAATAAAAATAAATAAAATAACAAGGGAATTGAGTTAGTTAATACCACGTACAAATATTTTCTGAAATTTCAAAATTGTGTACCTACTTTATCTGGCGTAGAATTAAAATCACTAACGATGGGATTTGATGTGAAAACTGCTTATATTTAATACTTATTTTTGACTAGCTTCTGCTCGCGACTTCGTACGCGTTAAATTTCTTGCTCCCCCGACCCTTCCCGTCGCGTCGAAGCGCCTACCCGTGCGATTTTTCCCGTTTTTGCAACATTTTTCATTACTGCTCCGCTCCTCTTAGTTATAGCGTGATGTTATATAGCTTATAACCTTTTTCGATAAATAGGCTACTCAACACAAAAAAAAAATCTATTCAGACCAGTAGTTCCTGAAATTAACGTGTTCAAGCAAACAAAGAAACAAACTCTTCAGCTTTATAATATTATATAGTATAGATGATAAGGAGAATACAACAAAACGATTGATTGACGCGGTAGAAAAATATACGGATATGCTTAATGATGTAAAAAAAAACAAAAAAAACTTAATTTGCCAAATAAAATAAAAACAACCTAGCACAATTCCAATAAGTATCACATAAGGAGTACAGGTAGGTAAAATTCTTATTTGAAGTATTTTCAATGTATGTAGCTCAACAGATATTAATTAAGTATAATTATGTTAAAGGGAATGCTATCAGAGCATGCCACGTTGCGAGTAGCAGACACTTACTAAAGGATAAAGGACTAATGAAGAATACGGATTGGGGATATTTCTCAGGCTGAGAGCGACACGAAAAATTCTGAATTTGAAGAACATTAATTATGCCTTTAAATCGCTTGCTAAATAAAGAAGCACTTCTTTTTGGAGCTCGGAGTGCCTGTTCATTTAGTTTTATAAAAAACTCAGTAGAATTTTTACTATTATGTTAGACCACAAACATTTATTTAATTATTTGGAATGTAAGATCCATCTAGTGGGCTAATTAAATTCTAGTTAATACTTGAAGAATATGATTTTAAGATTATGTATGTGAAAGAGAAGTTACTGCTGGAACTGCTCCAATTTTAATCGTGGATGCATTTTATAGACTGTGCAAAATACTAAGCGAACAAACTTAAGCCGTAAGAACTAGGGGACAAAAGAGGAGATTAGAAGAGAGTTGTAGGCAAAAAACAAACTGTGCCTAGTAAAACCACCGACAACTGGCCTGATCAACAAACAAGACAGCCGTGTGATTCTATTGAAAAGAAAGTTAGTGAAAGAAAAAAGTATGAGGATGTTTAAAATAGAAAATATGATAAAGGATGGATTGATTTGTTTATATACCAAGCAAGATATTACTGTGTATTTACCTTGGCTTTAGATTGCATTTCTCGTAAACCGAATTTGCGACTAAGTTTAAGAATTTTGTGAAAGAATAAAATTAAAGGAACTATGCACAGTGGAAGATGATAACAATAATGAATATATAGACGGAATATGTAATGAAATTAAATCTTTAAAAGAATATATTTTGAGAGAAATTGATATGTGACAGATGCGGTAGATGACATATTTGAACCCTACAATGCGAGTTGACAAAATAGGTATATCCGTTACCCAATAAGGAAACAGTTACTGTTACAAATGCATTCGTGAATAGTTTAATTTTACGAATCGATATCCCGAAATCTATAGCTACGGATAGGCGAGAGAATTTATTTCTCAAGTTATAGAACAGGTCCATATTTAGTATGGTCTCCACTGCATACAGCACCAGCAGCATCAATCTATAATAAATAATTAAATATATGTAGCAGCGTTTTTAAGAACTTATTCATGGTCAGATTGGTTACCTGTCTGGTGTTTTAGTTTTAATACTAGTTTAAATACAAAAACTAAATGCATACCACATGAACTTGTGTTTGGAAGACAATGTCCTTTGCCAAGCAGTACATTACATGAAGTAGAACCATTTCATAGTAATGATTATTGTTTAGATTTAAAATATAAGTCGTACAAACCTGTAGGTATCCTCGGTTTATGTATAAAGTTTATGCTTATGAAATTAAATGTTTTTTTTTAATTTTTATATTTGAGTTGATTAAATGAAAGGTAAATTGCGGTTTACGATTTATGACGTATAAAAAAAAAAAACTCCTTACTCGATCTCGTTCAAACCAATTTTCGGTGGAAGTTTACATGGTTATGCACATCATATATTTTTTTGAGTTTTATCATTCTCTTTGTTTCATCCTGTTTAAAGTAGTTACTCTATGCGCCTTCGGAACGTTCCCGAACGGAATGACATCTGACTTGACAGTTTGACTTTGACATTTTCTCTTGAATTTGGTGCTTGAAAGGGAATGGCGGGTCCTCTTGGCGTCCCGACCCCTTTTGTTAAATTAATCCCTTTAAATCGATCCGTTTGTGACAATTAGTCGTGATCCAATTGCTTTGATTGTTAATAACCCCAATTTGACGTAATAATACGGGTTAAGTTTGTTGAAACTGAAACTTTGAAGTGAAAGTGACCTTGAAGCCGCGTGCCATGAAAAAATCTGGCGGATTGCTGCGGATTGTTCCTGAGAATACTTACTCATAACGTCACAACACGATACATATACACTCACTTACATACATAACTCCAGGTAGGCACCAGAGCAGGTGTTCTTCTACCACAGGTAAGTTCTTTTGTTGTATTGTAAGTGTTTGATTTGATTGTTCTGCTCCGCGTACGGCGGACTAGTTTCGCTAGCCACTTCTTGTCTCCTGGACCCCACCATCATAACTTCCACTGCGCTATTGAAATGAGGTCTGGCCTGGCAGCGAACACTCTTATTTTAGAAGTTACGGGGGTGGGACACAAATTTTACCACTTTGGAAGCGTCTCTCGCGCAAACTATTCAGTTTAGAAAAAAATGATATTGGAAACCTCAATACCATTTTTGAAGACCTATTCATAGATAACCTACACGTATGGATTTGATGAAAAAAAAAAATGAGTTTCAGTTCTAAGTATGGGGAACCCCAAATTTTTTTTTTTTCTATCTTAGTGTACAAATCTTGATGTGGTTTACAGAATACATCTACTTACCAAGTTTCAACAGCATAGCTCTTATAGTTTCGGAGAAAAGTGGCTGTGACTTACGGACAGACGGACAGACAGACAGACAGACATGACGAATCTATAAGGGTTCCGTTTTTTGCCATTTGGCAACGGAACCCTAAAAATGACAGCAATTCAACCGCGATTTCTGCTATCGCACAAATATGCATTGTTTGTTTGGAATTAGTGCGGGGTACATACCATAACTAAAAATTTAAAAAAAAAAATTTCACCTCCATACTTCAGCCATATCTGTATAGAATTTAAAACTTCACAAGAATTATTTTTATTTCTTACCGGATTGACGTCTGCTTTCCCACTAATGGGAGACAGGCCTTTTCTCTTCGAGAGGGAGTGGATTGTCTTCTAGAACACGAACCCCGTTCGGGTTTGTAGATGTTAGATGTTTTCGTTATAGGACATGCCATTTTTGTCATGATGTTTTCCTTCACCGTTTTGAGAGCAGTGGTGATGAAATTATTTACACAAAGCCAAGCGCCTACCTAGGTTTGACCCCACGACCTTGTCGTCGGGGCTGTTATTACTGCAGCAACCACTGCTATTTCTATTGTTCTGGTGTCATTTAAAAACAAAGGACCAAAATTATAAACAAAATAGACCTACAAAAGTCATCCTTCCAAAGCCAAAGAAGTTTTTGTAATTTAAATATTCTTAGTTATCAAAACATTAGGTTCTAATATCGTAGTCTTAATATCGATAAAAAGAAGAAAGGTCTATTGTGACAAATGAATCTGTAAAGTTTCTCAGCCCCAGAGACCACTGATAAGAGCCTGTTCAAAGATGGCGAGGCCACGTGGAACGAAGGTTAACAAAAAAAATACTCTTTGCAGAATTTCACAACGCGATTGTTGAGAGACGTATTTTGTAACGAAACTAAATTTGGATTTTATTTAGTGCCAAAAGATATTTCGCACTAAATAATATCCGAATTTCGAGGTAAAATAGACAAGTGGTAGAATATTTTGTATTGTTGGGGTTTTCGTCAAAGATAACAAGCCTTCATCAAAATGAAAAAATACCAAATAAGTACTTCATAGCCACATTATCAGGTTAATCAAAAATGTCAAGACTAAAATCGAACCCAGCATAGTTCGGAAAAGGCTAGACAGGCAGATATTGCAGTATTCATTCAAGAATTCCAATTGTACTAAAGCTCTTAATAGAATGTGAAGATAAATAGGGACATAAAAATAGTAAAACACACACGTAAACATAAAAAAGAAAGAAAATACGTTACGAAATATGGTGGATAGATTTTGAAGATTTTTAATTCAATAGAGATTACAATAAAACAAACTGCAGCAACACTACAGTATAGTTAGTAATCAACATCAACATTTTGAGCGGTAGAGTTGCATCAACGTAGAACATTCCACAGGCATCCATCTTGTCGAATGTACTTGTATGTAAGCGTTTAATATTCTTGTAGAACCTTCTTTCTTCATCTGCAATGATCAGGAGTGTAGTTAATTAAAAATGAATTCATTATTTAAGACCAAAAAATATTGTGTCCTTATTCTTTAGTAAAAAAGATGTTAAAAGTATGTTAGTCAATACTAAAATCAAATCAAATTCTCACTCATAGTAAAATTCAAATGATAAAATCAATAACGTTCAAAAATTGTATTGAATAAAAAATTCTGTTAAAATAATACACATAAATAAATTAAAATAATCAAAGTTACAGTATTATCACATGAAGTTGGGATGAGAGTCCGCAGTACTGCAGTCTATGGCCTCTCACAGATCATGCTTGAGATTCAGATAGCGCTCCAGAGAATCCGGCGCATCAAAGAAGCTGTGATTGGCTCTGCATTCATCGATGACCATAACGCGCTAGTGTAAATGTTTTGGCAGTAGTCTCTGAACAGCGTTTATTGTTCCGTCTACTGTACACCTTAGGAATCTATACACCAACATGTTAGCGCGCACCGACAACGCTCTTTGTTTCTACTCGATATTTACATCATCCTTCAGGGTCCAATAGTTTTGCTAATAGGTAAGAGTGAAGTAAGCAGGATGTAAATAGCAAGGGCAGGATCCTAAATCAACTGTAATAAGGTTTGAAGGAACAGTGTAGTTAGTCAACTTTCATTTTTCTCTTTTGACAATATTGCCCGCTTGTCGCCGCATTAAATTTTGATTATTGATGTCTTTAGTTGCACTAGCAAGATTACAAACCAATTGACGTAAAAATCTTCGAAATTGGCCTTCGCGTTTGATCTCTGGAGAGCCACAAAAGACCAAACCTACATACACAGGCTGATATACACATTACACTCAGCAGTCGGGTAGAAACAAGTGAATATCGTTCAACTTGATTGCAACTGCGATGCTTTTCACAAAACAGCTACCCAAGTTTAGATGATTTGCGGAATTACTTTTCTGTAGCATGGTTAGAATTGAATCCAATTCAGCGGATTTGGTCGCAGTAACTAAGCCAAGGCACCTTGGTCATTGATTTCAGTTAGGTTAAAACTGTGACCAACCGCGCGCGAGCCGAGTGAGAGAAGCTATCAGTGCCAAGACAGCGGCTGGCGAGCGCTACTTCAAAGTCGGTCGCAGTTACTTGTCTATTTAGCACTTCTAAGACTGACTTTCATAAACCTCTGATTTCCGCCCGGAACTTTGCTGAGCCAGCCCGCGCTTCTGAGCCTGTAGCATTAAGTTTGTCTCGAAATAATAATAATTCCGATCCAGCCTGTCCCTTGCTCCCCTATTCCAGTGACGCTCTAAGCCGAGGTCTGTACCCCAATGTGGGTGCCATTAGCGTAAAGTCGCTTTAGTTTTAAGCCCTGGCTGGAGAACTACATTGATTTAGTTAGCAGGCCAGTTCAGTTACGCAGCCGACGACATCATACCTTGACCTGCGAGATGTCATCCTCAAAACAAACCTCTGAATTACTGTTTAAAACCCGAAAAAATTAATGACAGTTTAAAAGCAATAATAGTTCATTTTCAATTGTAAATACCTGTACAGATTGAATTCAACAAGACTGCGCATGTGTCCTGAACTTTTTTCAAAGCAATATAAAAGTTTTCAATCTCCACACTCAGTATGATTTGTAACAACAAAGTCTTGGCCAGCCAGGTGTTTACTAACCATATTACGAGTAAATATTTGTTACCCTGCAAAAAAAAGGAAGGATTATATTTTTTTAAACAGCTGAAAGTATTTGGTTTAAATATGAGTAGTCTATGACCTGAATTAGAAAATGGGCTTATCCCATTTTCTATCCCGATATTCTGAAGTGATTGATACTTATTAGGGTGAAACCGCGGGGCACAGTTACCGCAGATATTGTGTGTTGTGTTAACATTCAACTGGGAGATATTTCAATAAATCAGTTATACTTTTGCGAAATTCAAAAGAAGTGCGTTCAGTGCCAAAGGAACCGACCAATAATAAAAGTAATTATAGTCGTTTACAGGGTTTTTTAATTTGCAAACAATCTGTAGGAAAATACTCACATTGTTCTCAAGTGCCGTATGAATGTGAATCAAATAACTGCAGAATGAGCACGTACAGTAAAATACGATCTGAAATCATTTTCCGTTTAATGTAAGAAATTTTTGTTTTTAGGATTCTGTACCAGAGTGGCGGAGCTTGGGGGAGGCCTATATGTCCAGCAGTGGACGTCTTTCGGCTGAAATGATGATGATGATGACCAAAATGGTAGAAAGGAACCCTTATGGTGTGACCCAGTATGTCTGTCTGTCACAGCTGGATATCTCGAGAACTACTAATGCTATAAACTTGAAATCTGCAAAAAAGTTTAGACGATGTTCACCCACGTTTTCGAAATCGGAAAGAATTAAAAATATTGAGATATTTTTGCAACAGAGATTGAACGTATTAAAAATTCGAAGTGGGTCTACTAGAGTATGTGGGGTGTTATTTTTTTTATAAGACTATTTAGCCTCTTCTTGCCTGAAACGTTTATGTGTTATTTTAAAAAGAAATCATCAACAAAAATGAAATTAGTTCCACTATCGGTAAAGAGATGGCACTAATTATCTTAAACTTTAATGCGAATTGCAATACTATAATACTATCGAATATTTATGTATGAGGGTACAAAACCGTTGGTGTGAGAGTCTGATCCGCTTATGACCGGTATTTTTTTAAACCACAATAATGTGCACAATAATATACCTACAAAGTTATTGTCTATTTTGAAAATATTTTGTTTATTACTTACAATTTGTTGAAAAGAAACCTTAAAGACGTCATAGCAATCTAAAATATAAACAAAGGCCCGATAGAATTTCTTACAATAATCATCCCTGTCCCTATCACCAAAGCTACGAAAATTCAAAGTTTGAATATTCCAAAGGTCAACTTTATTTTTTAACAACTTAATAAGTCTGATAGCATACACGATATTTGCATCAAAACTTATTACGATTAAACCACAAATAATATTGTAATATGGAAGTTCAAGGATTCTACTGATGTGGATCGTATAAGTAATACCGACACCCAAAACCAAGATGACACTTAACCAATTACCAATGATAAAATGTTTGAATGTGGTCTTGTTATTAAGAAATCTGTGAATATACAATAATTTTAAAACAAATGTAACATTTTCATTAGTTCTAAAAATGACGGCAATAAGAATTATAAGGAATCCAATGGAATTAAATATAAATATGAAGTTATTGATTCCAGCGTCGAATTTATAATACCGATCATGCTGGTTGCTGAATATCCGCCAGTACAAGCGAAAAAAAAGAATAAAAATGAACATTATCGTGGCACACAAAGACATGAAATGCGATAGATAACTATTTGGATAAATAAAATTGTCCTTGATTCTATACTTAGGACAAAAGAAAATATGTTGTGTTAGGTTTAAGGGTAGAAGCATAGATTGCATATCTTTGTCAACGAAGTTGTCTGCTACAATCTCCATACGACAGCTGCGTTTTGTGATATAATGTGGTTTCCCTTTTGTAAACTTCATTTTTAAAATCCAAAGAAATGCCGATATCAGGTACGTTATTCTTCAGGAAGTGTTGTTGTTGAACTAAATGGAGTTTCGCTTGAACATTAACGTAATTGAAGTACAAATGTTTAGACAAAATAATAATATTATGAAGAGGTATAACTTGTAATATTACGTAGTTAATACATTATATTTAATAACTACCTGTGCCCGCGACATCGCTCGGGTGCATATCGGTAAACAATAATGTGTCGCTTAGATGGAATTGGTACCACACCTTCTATAGGAAGAATCTTCCGATCTTGCCTGGTGTGAAGTGGTACCTGGGGTACGGTACCTTTACCATAGCTTTCGAATACAGTCCTCGCGTCTTCAGGGTTTATAATGATTTGCGTCCGAGTGTCATTCAGATTTTTGAGAATAAATAAAAATCAAGGCACTTGCTCGCGACTCATTATTATATCCGTGCACCTGCCTTACTCAATAAATTGACTGCCCATCTGGCGGACTGTGCTCAAACGCTATGCCATGTTCTCAGCCCGCGCCAAGCCAGGCTGATTGGCTGGGGGAAAAGTCACATCCGACGAGGCCTCCAGTGACAAGTCGTCGCCCGTTTGATTCGTCGGGAGTCCAGTACAAAAAAATAATAATTAAAAACTCTTTTTTTAATGGTGTGTACTATAGTTGAGCTCCTTAGACTTGATTGAACGTGATTTATGAGAATCAATACGAGATGAAGATGAGGTGCTCGAAGAGGAAGAACTGCTCGAAGAAAATAATCTACTGCTGCTAACTACGTGGCTTTTAATTGTTTTCAACCAAGATCTGTAGTGGGTCTATTTGAGTAAAAAGGTAAAATACTGGTTGATCTGGGTAGTTTTTGATCTCTACAGTAATTTTCTTTATTTTCAAGTGCAAGTATCGGAAACTTTTAACGCCGCTGCATTGTTTTGCACAGTTCTTTAAAATATAGAAGCCATAAATCAAATAAATACCTAAAGTCCTCATCATTGGAAAATTATTTTGAATCCTCACACTTACTCCAATACCTACACTAATTTATAAATTGAATGTACAATTTTAGATGTTAACCGTCGAAAATGTCACGGTATGACCTTGTAAGGAACGGTAAAAAGACACTTTACGTTAATTGTTACCATAACGCTGACAGCACAATGAAACTGTATTAAATAAAACTTTTTACCATTGTGTATACAAGTTTTTATGAAAATAGTGACAGCAAAAATAACATTACAACAACATGTGACAAAAATTTCAAAATGGCGTCAAACTTATTAACCATATGTAAAGAAATAATAATTTCTTTAATTAGTTTATAGCGCTTCTCTGTCGGTAGCGAGTGAACTAAGTATTACAATAGATGGCGCTGCTCGCGAGACAACTCGGCGAGTAAAGCAGGATGGACGTTGACAAATGCTTTCATTGTGACATTTTTAATTTGATTGATTTTATTGTTACAAAATTATAAAAAAGGAATTGTTGTTATTTAATAGACTTTTAATGTCGTTTCTTAATTTTTTCAGGTAAGAGAATAATTTAAGTTTAGTTTGTGTTTAGTTTTTGTTGTTTTTAATTTGTGTATTCGAGTACTAAAATAAATCTTAATTTTTTCAGAGCAACACAATTGTTTATTTGAAACTTACAATTCCTGATAAGTTCAGACTTATTGTCTTATAAAACGACATTTCTGGTTAAAATAAAGAAATATGGACAAACTACGGTTTCAATTTGGAAAAACAAATGCCATATGTATAACGTCAATTGAGACGCCGGACGGATGTGTATTTGAGGTCCCGGAGGAGTTCAAACCCATAAATAAACATACTAATATACTGGCTTCAGACATATATGCGAAAATCAAAAATTCGTTAAAAAAAGACACCAAACACTTTCAGTCTGGATCCCGCTAGACCCAGAGCTGAAGGAAATATATTTAGACGAAGGTGCAAATGTACAGTTTGGTGGTCAGTATTTAGAGGAAAAAACAAAAAAACACAATGCCTCCTCAAGATAAAACTTATGGCACAGTACCAGAGAAAAGAAACATAGGGAAAATTGCAGAAAGAGTTTTGATGGAAAAATTTTCAAATAAAACATCCAATGCTGACCAATGGATTACTGAATTCGAGGAAGAATGTGAAAGATTCGATATTATACAGGATGAAGAAAATCGAGGTCTTAAAACATCTTCTCGAAAAACATGCATAGACTGGTATAGCAGCATGTTAATAAAATTAACGGTGAAATCCGCATGGTCAATATGCAAGAACAACTTTAATTAAACATACGGAAATAAAGGTTGGTCCCAAATCAAATATGCATTTACATTTAAATATCAAGCTGGATTGTTACTAGAATATGCTACAAAAAAGGAAAGGCTACTATTGAAAATTAACAAGCATATCGACAACCAAACAACGATTAATCTTATTGTAATGGGACTACCAGATTATGTAATGGAAGAAATAGATAAAGAAACAGTGAAAACAACTGCAAGTCTTTACAATGAAATAGGAAAACATGAGAATGTAGCGAGCAAAAGGAATTTTAGCATGAATAAAAGCAAGACTACTTATGATTATAAAGGCAAGCCAGATAAAATAAAACCATGTAAAACTTGTGAGAATTTAAATAAAGGTATTCGATTCCATCCGGAGGAAAAATGCTGGTTCAAACAGTTGGAAGAACATAATCAAAAGAAAACCAATAATAAAACTGTAAATAATTCAGTAATAGATGTAGAACTAAATAACAATGAACAAAAAACGAATAATAACACCATTAATTAAAGTCAAACTGCTATTAAATGAAGAATTAGAAACATTTGGATTGTATGATTCAGGCTCAAATTTTTCTATAATTAATTCCAAATTAATAAGACTAAAAAATAAAGAACAAAAAGATACAAAAAGTGATAATTTAATCACAATTAATGGTGTTAAAGAAACAGTAGGTTTGACAACAATGAAAATAAAAATATTAGACATTGAAGAAGAAGCAGAAGTTTACATAATTGATGGAGAAGAATTCAAATACGATTTTCTAATTGGACTAGACATCATAAAACAATTTGGTCTGGTTCAAGATGAGAATTTGAGGATAACGCAAAAAAAAGAAGAAATAAAAATAAAAGAAAAAAGAAACCAATGAATGAGGGTCATGATAAGACCAATACTTCTAAGGAAGATAAAAATGAAGCAAACCCGTGTTCCATTAATTTTAGTGAACACATAAATGAGGAAAATTTTAAGATAAGTATGAGTAATTGAAATACTCAAAAAAATCAGAAGTATACAAATTAATAGATACTTACAAATCAATATTTGCAAAGGACAAATATGACATAGGCAAAGTCAGAAATTATGAAGCACGTATTGATCTACTCATGGACAAATATTGTAGCAAAAGGCCTTATAAATGTTCAGTACAAGACAAAAAGGAGATAGAAGAATAAATAGCAAAGTTACTGGACAGAAACCTCATAGAAGAATCTTACAGTCCATTTGCGGCACCGGTAGCTTTGGCTTTCAAAAAAGAAGACAACAGGAAATCAAGACTATGTATTGATTTCCGAGATCTTAACAAAATAGTGGTACCTCAAGCTCAACCGTTTCCATTGATCGATGACCTGGTGATTAAGACAAGAAACTCTAAATATTTTACAACACTGGACATCAATTCTGCTTTTTGGTCGATACCGCTAAGAATTGAAGATAGAAATAAAACTGCCTTTGTGACGCAGGAAGGTCACTACCAATGAACATGCTTACCTTTTGGTTTGAAGACTTCGCCAGCCATTTTTCAAAGGATATTAAGTAACATTTTACGCAAGTATGAGCTCACTGATTTTGCAGTTAATTACAGCGATGACATCTTAATATTATCTAAAAATTTCACCGAGCACATTAACCATCTGACACAGTTGCTAGAAGCTATAAAAAAAGAAGGTTTCAGACTAAATTTTACAAAATGTACATTCGCATCAGAATCAGTAAAATATCTTTATCATATAATACATAATAATAAAGTACGGCCAGTAAGAGATAATTTAATTTCAATAAAAGAATTCCCAATACCAAAAACGCAGAAAAATGTTAGACAATTTTTGGGAAAAATTAATTTCTATCATGAGTATATCCAAAAAGTGCGATTCTTTTAGAACCTCTGCATAATTTACTTAGGAAAATCAGAAGTTTATATGGTCTGCTGGTTGTCAAAAATCATTTCAAGACATAAAAAAAATTATGTGCACTCAGCCAATCTTAGAAATATTTGATCAAAAATTACCAATAAATATTCACACTGATGCGTCCCTAGAAGGTATTGGGGCAGTGCTAAAACAAACCCAACCAGATGGTAAAGATAAGCCAGTAGCATACTTTTCAAAAAAAATTAATCAAGTGCAAAAGAAAAAAAAAGCAATCTATTTAGAATGTTTGGCTATAAAATAAGCAATAAGATACTGGCAGTATTGGCTAATAGGTAAGACGTTTACAGTGTATTCTGACCATAAACCTTTGGAAAATTTTAATATAAGATCTAGAACTGATGACGAATTAGGAGACTTAACATATACAGTCTTATTCATAAACGCCTCTTAAATTTTAATCAATTGCTAAGCAACTGATTAGTGAAATTCTTATTCATAAACGCTATTTAGCGCTAAGTAGTCGCTAACCATTTGATTAAAAGCTATCAAAGTTAAACACCACTGGTAGCTTGTTAAGAGGATGCTAAGAGGCAAGATGGCGGATTTTATTTGAATCAGCTGATCGGTTCAATAGGATTATTGTGTGCTTCAAGGTTATTTTGTCCCTAATATCTAATTATGCCTTAGTAAATATTGATTTCAACAATATTTACGGGATTTCGGAATAGTACAGGAGAATTAAATAATTTTGAAACGCTACGCGCCGATGGGAAATAGAAGGAGGAAGACCTACAAGGCTTGTTTACATCTGCGATTAGAATAAGTCCACATTAGGTACATATTCTTCATGCGAAGTAAACGTGATAAAGGATTTTTAGGGAAAGCTCAAACAGGAGGAGGCTCAGTAGGTTTTTGGCCCCTCACATTCTTTGACGCCAGTTCCAAGGCACAGAACTGAAAAAAGCCATGTTGTGGCAGTCTTGCTCAAATAACAAGAGACATTTCATAAGCAACAATTCTATCTATCTAATCTAAGTAGCGTATATTGTCCCACTGCAGGGCAAAGGCCTCCCTCTCCCTTTTCCAAACATTTCTATCTTTTGCTAGTGTTAGCCAGCGCATGAGATGGACAAGATCTATCAATGAGAATGTCATGCGCTCATACTATGGGGCTACAGAGGGGGGGAAACAATCTGACCGCGTACTGTGTTCGAATGCTCTCTGTTTTTCAGGTGCTTGAGCCAACCGTCAACGTTTCAACCCAACGACTATCGGATCAGGTGCGGGTCATCCAGCGTAATCATATGTTGGATGACACTGCACTTGATCGCCTACGAAATGAAATGCAGAGTAGCCATGTTAGTTAGCCAAGCAACAATTACGTTTATTTTAATAAAGCTACATTTTTGTTATAAATTCATATTTTTGATTTCCAATTATTCTTCCTCCGTAATATATGTATGGGTGCCATTCCATTCTCATGGCACTCTCATTTCTCATCTTATTCACGTAGCATGATCTGTGCCCTCGCCGTCTTTCCGAGGTTATATAGTATTGGTGCTTCGTCAAACTTTCAACTGTAAACAAGATTTTTTAATTTTATTAAAATACACAGAAACCCCAGTGCATAAGCAATAGGAAGTACTTAATATATAATAGACACAAGTACCTATGTTTTTAAAACAGCATATTCATGTAAACAAGCTTACGGGACATGCAAATACATAGCTATAATTGTATTATCGGCTACGGCTTTTTAACATTAATTTGGTCAGTTTAAGGTTAGCGCATATAAAATCAAAAATAAATACCTGTATCTTCCAGCCTTTCGAGCTAATTACATTGTAGTTTACCATCGGAAAAACAATGAAATAATTATGATATAAACGTATTAAATTATTTTATTCAAATTGAAATATCCGATGACATTGTTGACTTTGGTCTGTCAAAGGCACCACAGATACAAATACCGTGGTTCTGACAACTTTATACTTTTAATTCGGTTTTTTAGTCAACTATATTGAATATAATCTGTGCTGCACGCATAATTTCCCCTCTATTTCGTGTCGTAACTAATCATCTGCTAACTAGCGTTTATGAATAAAGAAAAGTTAATCATTACTTAAGAGCTAACCATTTGCTTAACTAAACAGTGGCTAATCAGTGATTAGCGAGATTTTTATGAATAAGGCTGTTAATCTATCACAATATGATTTTAAAATTAAATATGCTCCGGAAAAAGAAAGTACAGAAGCAGATTGTTTAAGTAGAAATCCGGTATTGGATGCGAGTAAGGATACAGATGAACGACTAAAAATTGTAAACATGATAAAACTGACTGATATAGTTACAGAACAGGAAAACAATGCAGAAATACAAAATAATAAAACAAAGTTAATATCGAGACAATGTATACTATAAAAAGGTTAGGAAGCATGAAAAAATAATTTTATCGGAAGATTACTGTAAAAAACTCATAAAAGATGTACATGAAAACATGTGTCATTTAGGTGTAAAACAGATGCAAAACAAAACAGGTAAGATTTATACAGCAAAAAATATGACACAAAATATTAAAAAAAAACATTGTAAGGGCTGTGAGATTTTTATAAAAAATAAAACGAGAGGGCAGGAGAAGTATGGTCTAATGTCACATTTGGGTCCTGCCACAAAACCTTTTGAGATAGTCTCAATAGACACGATTGGAGGTTTTGGAGGCTCCCGATCAACTAAAAGACATCTACACCTTCTAGTAGACCACTTTACTACATATATGCCTATATCGTTACCTCAAAAACACAAAATGCAAATGATTTTACTAAGCTAATCAACAACGTAACAGACACTGATACAATCGGAATGATTCTTACTGATCAATATCCGGGAATCAACTCAAAAAAAAACATTTTTAAATAGACAATCAATTCCAATAACTTTCATTGCAGTAATTGCTCCGTTTTCTAACGGGTTAAATGAAAGCTTAACCAAACGCTTGTAAACAAAATCAGATGTAAAATAAACGAAAAGACAAACAAAAGAGCATGGACAACAATTGCTCATAACTGTGTAGATAAATATAATAATACAGAACATACGGTTACTGGCTTTGCACCAAAGTACTTGTTAGATGGAACAGATGTATCGTATTTACCAAACGAACTAAAAATAAATAAAACAAAAGCTGAATGGATTTCAGATAGAAAAAAAGCATTACAAAATTCAATAAAATCACATAATTGTAATAAACAGATATTCGATAAAAATAGAACTCAAGTAAGTTACAATACAGGTGATATGGTATACGTAGAGAATGGAAACAAAATAAATAGAAATAAAGGAGAACGGGCGTTCTAGCCTAAGAACCAATAACAACATGCGATATATCATTGGAAAGGTTTTTTTATGTACTTCAACTATTGTTATGGCAAGAAATTCCAAATCGCTGTGTGGAAGAAGTTATTGCACAATAAAGCAACACTTAAGCAAAACAATTTTTTTTTTTTTCACCAATACATATAAGCGTAAGACCTAATATAAAGCGTTCATATGTCATTTTTGGTCGGAAAACCGGAAGGCGCCCTCTGTCGGCAAGACCACGCGTTCCGGTTTATCGAACAAAAAGCGACGATCGCGTATTCGCGTAACCATCGCTTTATATTAGAACGACGCCTTACTTGTCGGTACCACTGGTTTCTTGTGCTTTTCCCTAACGAGTAGCAAGAGGTGTTTGCGGATGAAAGGGGTAAGTGAGCCAGGCCGGCACATCAGACGCGCGCGCGCATGTTCGTTAGTCGTTATTTTGATTTGAGGGTAGCAAATACGTTTAACTATTACCATTTACATTCGTCATAACTATCATTCGACTACGACCTTTTTTTTTTATGGGAAACCATCAAATGGCTTCTCCCGCTCTGGGCAGAGCGGGAGGGCATGTCAGACTTTTACTGACTAAAACCCACCCGCGTTCCTTCAGTTGCCCATGTGCCAGGGTCACGGTATCTCTTTCGAACAATCTCGCGACCCTGGCAGGCATCAGTTCTAGCAAACCCCTTCAGTTTTGCTGACATCTCTTTGAGGCGCGCGTGGAACACTACGCGCCGTCGACCAGAGCTTGATCCTTACCGGGCGGCGAGCTACCTATTGCTCGCCGTCCGCAAGCTCGCGCCTACCGTGGCCGGGAGTCCGCTATTGACTCCCGACGCCCGGGGCGTCTCCTTCTGCGGCGGCTAGGGACATGAGGGCGCAGGGACTGCCACTCCCTCACGCACCCAGCCTCCTCCTTCGCGAACATTACTGCTTCGCAGAAGGAGGTGACGGATTCCCATGCCCTCTCGCTCCATACCATGGCTCGCACCAGGGCCGGACGCGAGAGGTCGCCGCCGCCGATCGCCTCCACGAGTAGACTACGACCTTTGGCTTTGTTTATCGGGATCAGAACTAAGCTTTTAAAAACGGCATGCTTTAGTCATGGATGAACACCACAACAATTATGTGCCAGCGTGGGCTACATAACAGAAGGTATCAGCGTCACATTTTGGCTGAAAATATTCCACAAGATCAACTTGAGCTTGCAGATTATTTACGGGAACATGTACTATTGGAGATTTGTTTATTACAGTGAATATATTATACTACGGTTATATTGTGTTCGCTTATCTTGTGGTACTACATAAATAGCAATAAAGACTTAGGTATACCGTTGGTGCTCTTATTTTGAAGCCATACCTACTAAGAGGAAATGTTAGTTAATACGAGTAGTTTGATTAGTTAATTATTTTTTCTATTTAAAATCCTGCAATAAACAACTTTTAAAAAGGCAGTTAAACCAATTCATTCACTCACTAAGAGGATTATATAAGATACTGATTGTTTTCATTCCAGGTTATATTCAACAATACGCGTTTTGTGTGTTGTTTTATTATGTAGAGCAAGAACTTAGGTCCCCCAGACCTATTGTTCTCAGAAATAAAATGTGTGGGATAATGATAGTATGTAGGTACTTTGAGTTTAAGCATACCAGCGCCTGTAGCATGAGATGAGTGAGAGCGAGATACAGCCTTGGCCAAAAGCATTAGGTACTTCTATAAAACACGTGTAACTAATAGAGTATAACAAACACTGAGCTATCTGTTAAACGCGGTGTATTTATATTATGTTAATTAAAGAATAGGTAAGATATTTTGAGGAGCCATAAAACACTTGGTCCACAATTAGCGAGAAATGGCATTTCTGTGAATAAAGTCTAGCTTTATTGCACCATAACCTCATTTACACAGCGATTTGGGACTTCCCGCCATAACAATAGTTGAAGTACATAAAACAACCTTTCCAATGATATATCGCATGTTGTTATTGGTTCCTAGGCTGGCTTCTATACATTTTTGCCCGTCCTCCTTAGATGAGATAAAGATTGGACCATTTAAAATTATAGAAAAGATATCAAATTCAATATACAAGATAAATACAGGTCCTAAGAAGTTAGAATCAAATCTCTTCCATATTACAAAACTAATACCAATACCAACGTAAAAACAGAGATATATTGGGAATAATATTTAGTTAATTGTACATAAGTATAGTTGTGAATATTTTCTTCTTTGGGGAGGGAGATGTAAAGAAATAATAATTTCTTTAATTAGTTTATAGCGCATCTCTGTCGGTAGCGAGTGAACTAAGTATTACATTAGATGGCGCTGCTCGCGAGACAACTCGGCGAGTAAAGCAGAACGTTGAAAAATTTTGCTTTCATTGTGACATTTTTAATTTGATTGATTTTATTGTTACAAAATTATAAAAAGGAATTGTTGTTATTTAATAGACTTTTAATGTCGTTTTCTTAATTTTTTCAGGTAAGAGAATAATTTAAGTTTTTTGTGTTTAGTTTTTGTTGTTTTTAGTTTGTGTATTCGAGTTCTAAAATAAATCTTAATTTTTTCAGAGCAACACAATTGTTTATTTAAAACTTACAATTCCTGATAAGTTCAGACTTATTGTCTTATACATATAAGAAAAACTTAGTGCAAACGTGAACCTAAGCGGCGATGCTCCGCCCGGGCAGGGCACACCTCCTACGTATGCTCCACCATGTCCTCCAGGTGATCCATAGAGTGGTAACACCCAGATGTTTTCTCCCGCCTTATTCGGAACAGGACCCTCTAGAAACACCCGTAAGGCGAAAAGGTGAGATCGGCGGCGGTGACCTGATCGGCGGCGGCGACCTCTCGCGTCCGGCCCTGGTGCGAGCCATGGTACGGAGCGAGAGGGAATGGGAAGCCGTCACCTCCTTCTGCGAAGCAATAATGCTCGCGAAGGAAGAGGCGGGGCGCGTGAGGGAGTGGCAGTCTCTGCGCCCTCACATCCCTAGCCGCCGCAGGAGGAGACGCCCCGGGCTTCGGGAGTCGATTGCGGACTCCCGGCCATCGTAGGCGTGAGCTTGCGGGTGGCGAGCAGTGGGTAGCTCGCCATCCGGTAAGGACCAAGCGGGTCGACGGCGCGCAGTGTTCCATGCGCGCCTCAAAGAGATGTCAGCAGCAGTGTAGGGGTGCAGGTGTGTAGCAGTGTAGGTGTAGCAGTGTACTAGGACCGATGCCTGCCGGGGTCGCGTGATTGTTCGAAACAGATACCGTGACCCTGGCACATGGGCAACTGATGGAACACGGGTGGGTTTTAGTCAGTAAAAGTCTGACACGCCCTTCCGCTCCGCCCAGAGCGGGAGAAGTCATTTGATGATTTCCCATCATGAAAAAAAAAGGCGAAAGGTGAGAACGCCATGGCGCCTCTCCAGCCAGTCTTTGCCACCCTGTATATTTAAATACGTTGAGTTCTTATTGCTATCAAAATGGTCCATAAACTTCTTCCTATACTTTTAACCCGGCGTCATTGTTGCCGGGTATCTAATACCCGACGGATTTTAAAACCGTAATATCTTAAAAACAAAAAGCGCGCGTTATTAGCCACTCACAGTAGCTGCGGACGATGACCTCTTCGTGCGTATTACGTAATCTTTTTAGTGTCGCTGCGGCTACGACGGAGTATACACGTCTGTGAAGAGCGCGTGGGTAAGTTTTACCCGGCCACAATGGCCACGTAATATTTATACATACAGTGTGCTTGTTGTTTTTTATGGTTTATTGATAAATTGCATATCGTTTTTCACAGTTTTACGAACCATGTCTTATGAAAATGAACAAAGGCGACTCCTAGCCTTGTTTGAACAAGCTAGCCCTAGTGACAATGAGCAGTACAGTTCAGACGACGAAGGTGAAATCGACCAAGTTTCAGAGCGAAGTCAAGGCAGTGATACGGAGCAAGACTGCAGCGATGATGAGTTAGAAGGAATTGTTTCAACCAGCAACCAGCAGTTTTATATTGGTAAAGACAATTCCACCCAATGGTCTTCGCAACCACCTCGGACCAACGTTCGCATAAGGTCAGAAAATATAATAGTACAAAAACCTGGGGTAAAGCCTATTGCGCAAAATGATAAGACTGAAATAGAGTGTTGGAGACGCTTTATAACTAATAATATGTTGGAACAAATACTTTGTCATACTAATACCAAAATAAAACAGAGACAGTTATCTAACAATAAACAATCACTTCAGTATTTATTGAAAGAGACAACTATGGATGAACTATTAGCTTTGTTCGGCTTGTTGTACTTAGCCGGACTAAATCGTTCTAATCGCCAAAATTTGAGTGACTTGTGGCGAACCGATGGCACTGGTGTGGAAATTTTTAGTACTACTATGTCTTTGCAGCGCTTTTATTTTTTACAAAGCTGTTTGCGTTTTGATGATGTGTCAACACGCCAACAGCGGAAGCAACTAGACAATCTGGCTCCGATTAGATCTATTTTTGAGGAGTTTGTCAAACTGTAAGAATACTTATACTCCCAATGAATATCTTACAATTGACGAAAAGCTGGAAGCATTTCGCGGCAGGTGTTCGTTTCGTCAATATATCCCGAATAAACCCGCGAAATATGGAATAAAAATTTATGCTTTGGTTGATGCTAAAAACTTTTATACTGTCAACCTTGAAATTTATCCCGGTAAACAGCCTGATGGGCCATTTTTGCAAAGCAATAAAGCTTTCGATGTTGTAGACAGATTAGTGCAGCCTATTTCTAAAAGTAATAGAAACATTACATTCGACAACTGGTTTACGAGCGTTCCACTGATAACACATTTACAACAAAATCATAAACTAACATCTACAGGAACGTTACGTAAAAACAAAAAGGAAATCCCACCAAACTTTATAAACACGCGAGGAAAAGAAGTTTACAGCACTCAGTTTGCATTCCAAAAAGATATGACGCTCATTTCCTACATGCCTAAACGGTCTAAGGTAGTGCTGCTACTGTCTTCTCTTCATCATGACCAAAACATTGATCCAGGTAGTGGTGATAAACGGAAACCAGAGATAATTACATTTTATAATTCTACGAAAGCTGGCGTCGATGTGGTTGATGAACTCTGTGCCACCTACAATGTATCACGAAACTCTAAACGTTGGCCAGTGACACTATTTTATGCGGTCATGAATGTAGCTGCAATAAATAGTGTAATTATCTTTCGTGAAAATAATAAATCGAAAACAAACCGACGTGATTTCCTTAGAAAACTCGGTCTATCAATGGTTGAAAGTCATCTTCGCGTGAGGAAAAATATGGAAAACTTACCGAGAGGTTTACGTAAACGTATTCACGAACAAGTTGGTGAAACTACGACCTACCCTCCGAATAGAAGTTCGAAAACATATACGAGGTGCAAAGACTGTCCTTCTGCCAAAGATAAAAAAAACTAGGCATAACTGCAATAAATGTAACAAGCCTATTTGTATCCAACACATTATCCCATTATGCCAAAGTTGCGTTGATCTCGATAGCGAATAACTTTGTATATAAGTTATACATAAGCTTTGTTTTATATAGTTCATAATTTTATGTAAACGTGTTAAACTTAATTTTATGTTTTCTACATATGGTTATTTTTTTGTATTTGATTTTTTTTAAAGTTATGTTCTAAAAATTGATCTCAAGATAAAAAAGTTTTGTTTTTTTAATGTTTGATGGTAATATGCTTTTTTATAATAAATAAATGTTTAATTTGTACAAGTAATGTGTATAATTACTTATTTCTCTAATTTAGAAAACTGGTATTGACATAACCTTGATTTAGTGTACAATAATGTACATGGGTAAAATATACCCGGCCACAACGGCTATGTTCTGTTTAGTAGCCACAATAACGCCGGGTTAACTGATTGATTTTTTGGAGAATTT
Source organism: Aporophyla lueneburgensis (assembly GCA_932294355.1). Lineage (NCBI taxonomy): Eukaryota > Metazoa > Arthropoda > Insecta > Lepidoptera > Noctuidae > Aporophyla > Aporophyla lueneburgensis. The sequence goes on from OW028735.1 coordinate 12,412,479, forward strand.
GGTGCCATCGAAAGAATTAAATAGCGATGAAAGCCATTCAATTTGAAAGTTTAGAGAAGAGTAATATACAATGACAAGTTTAAAAAATATATTAAAGTAGGGTTTTCTCGAATCCCATGAATTTTCTTTTGGCTTTATTGAGTGCTAAATTGTTGCAAATGAAGCACACCATCCTATCGTATCCTGTTTTGGCGACTTTGCAGCGATGCCAAGTCGACTGGTAATATATCCAAGTGCTGAGGTGCATTTATGAAAAAGCATCAATGACCGTCCAAACTCACGACCAGTGAACAACATCACAACAGCGAAACACATCTCCCTGCGTCGAGGAGTGAGACAAGGAGAAAAAATCGGGCGTAATCTCCCCAAAATTGTTTACTAAAGTATTGGAGGATGTGTTCAAGGCGCTGAACTGGAGTGGACGCGATATTAACATTAACAGCGAATACACTTGAGATTTGCAGACGACATTGTCATACTGGCAGGATCGCTGCAGGACTTGCAGTAGATACTGAACGGCCTAGTTGATTCTTCTGTACGCGTTGGTCTCCGGATGGACTTGTACAAAACCAAGGTTATGTGCAACGAATACGCAACTCTGGGACCAATTGTGGTCAATGGCGGTGCCCTCAAGGTTGTTCGAGAATATATTTACCTTGGAAAAAGTCTGCAGTTTGGTAAGAACAACCTTGAGAAGGAGGCTAACAGAAGAATTCAGCTGGGCTAGGCAGGATTGGGACGCTTCGTCGCGTATTCCGCAGAGCTTAAAGATCTTCAACCAGTGTGCCCTACCTGATATGACCTACGGAGCCGAAACGTGGACACTGACGGTACGGCTGATCCATAAATTCAAAGTCGCTCAGCGAGCTATGGAACGAGCTATGCTTGGAGTATCTCTGAGGGATAGAATCCGGAATGAGGTGATCGGGCAGAGAACCAAAGTTGTCGACATAGATCATAGAATTAGCAAGCTGAAGTGGCAATGGGCCAGCCACATTAATCGTAGAACCGATGACCACTGGGGTAGACGTGTTCTTGAGTGGAGACTGCGAATCGGCAAACGTAAGGTAGGACGCCGTCAGGCTAGGTGGAGAGACGATTTTCGCTGGGTGGCTGGTAGCAGCTGGATGAAAGTTGCCGAGAATCGATCTCAATGGCGGGCAATTGGAGAGGCCTATGTCCAGCAGTGGATTGCTATAGGCTGATGATGATGATGATGATCCTATCGTATATGGGAGCGTCCAAGCCAAGCGGGCCACTCGGCTCTGGCAGCGGCTTTTTTGCATAACACACGTTCTGTTCAACTTGCTCACAAGCTTTGAAACAGAACGTGTTTTATGCAAAAAAGCCGCTGCCGGCGCCGAGTAGCCCGCTTGGCTTGGACGCTCCTATATATGATATGGAATATGTCTAATTGCAAATCATCCTGTATATGCAATAACAAATCTAAATGACTATGCATGTTCGAGATTTTACTGCTCTCTATTGTAGGCATTGTGGGTGAATCGTACCAAGAGACTGATGAATATTATATGTCATAGCGTAGCTTGTAGAAAGGAGAGATGTGACAAAATATTAGATATATCTTATCAGATGTTGTATATTTTAGTTAAGAAAGTTACAAAGAAAAGAAAGAAAGAAAGTTTGTTCGGCTTAAGTCATAAGTACAAAAAATATTTTTAAAAGACACAGGAAAAAAAATTGTTTGCTGCGCCAGTAATAACCAGTTAGCAATATCAGACAATTGCCAGACGCTGTGGAACCACAGTTAAGCTATGGGTTTTAGAATTTAGGTTAACTGTTTCAATTTCAATACCAAAAATATTATATCTATAATATTTAAGAAACTTGAAGTCAACCACTCCATTTCTCAGTAAACATTTCCTTGAAAGTTTGAGAACAGAGGCTCCATTAGTTAACCAGAGTGAACAATAAACTAAGTGTAAAGGTTGCCTCATAATAAGGCACTACACTAAATTGGAGTGAACCTACAAACATTATCATATTATTAACGTTTTCAATAGTGTTGTAACGCACTGGGATCTATCACGGGATTTCTAGCAGCGTGTTTTCTGAGACTTCTGTTTTGCAGCAAAATGTTGCAGGGCAAACAAAATCTAGAGTAGTATACTTAGTAGGTTTCTACAATATTTTGTAATTTTATTTCTGTAAATTAAGAAAAACTTATTTACCTACAAAAAAAAACGGCAAACTAAAAACACAACAAATTGAAAAATAACTTTAACTTAGGAAGTTTTTAAGGATTGTCAGTTTGGTTTGTTAAAAGTTTTCTTTTTAGTTATGGTATCCACCCCGCACTAATTCCTATACCACTACTGACCTAGTAAAATATAAAGCTGATATGAGCAGGTTTCTACAATATTTTATAGTTTTGTTTCTGTAAAGTAGTTAAGAAAAAAAAAACATTTTTTTTTTTAATTTTTTTATAGTCGGAAAACACCAAAGTTCTCATAACTTTGGTGTTTTCTGACTACAATGAGAAGAAAGATCAAAGTCACAGTCCTTAAGGTCCGGTCATAATCTTAGTCAGGCTATATATGAGGACCACGTAGGTATGTCTGAGATGGTAATTTGAGTAAAGACCCATAAGGATTCCCGTAGTCCTGTCCAGTTAGTGCAATAAAAGTTGGTACATAACAAGTTTGATTTTACTTCATCTTTACGTGCTCCGTGCTGAGAATAGCAAATGCCAAAATAAACTAAACATAACTAAACTGAACTAAATAGGAACTTATAATGTTTCAGTGTTCCTCACCAGCGCTCCAACTTGAACGGTTAACATATCTATCCGATGCAAAGTCCCGGCGTGCCACAGTCCCGGTCACGGGAAAGTTCCGCCACTCCACCTCACTAGTGTTCACCACCCGTATTCAGTTTCTGCTCACATTAGAGATATTGCAGATTACTTCTTGCTTACAAAGCCACAAGTTCACTAATCAAGTACTTTGCATGTCTGTTTAGGTTCCCAAGAAATGAATAATTTATGGTTTGCTTGAAATTGGCTGGTGAAATAGGTAACTGGTAATTTAGCACTTTGCTAAACTTAGCCTTTTATAAGAACCTTTTCAATTATATACTTGAATAACTGAGCAAATTGTTCAGTATAAAAAAGTCCCAATTAACTGCTAATTACTCATTGAAGTACGAGCATAATAGTTGGTTCATTAGCTGTTGCAGCTGTAATTTCATATTATTTGAGCTTACCGGGTACTGCAAAGCCATTTTCCTTTAATTTAATATTTGCAGTATCAACATTCTTTCATAACTTTTTCCATAACGTTTTTTTTTTTTCATAATATTCAACTGTGTGATACCGGACGTTAAGAAAAGCACCATTCCATTTCTTCTTCTTCTCATTGGTATCGTAAGAGGTGACTTAGAGTCTTATAAGAGAATGGGCAGCAGCGTTCTCTATGCATTTAACCACCGTACTGCGGTCGCCAATCCGTCTGCCAAGCGTGGCGATTATGGCAAGCCCCCTCCAGATTTGGGGAGGACTATGTCCAGCAGTGGACGTTTTCCGGCTGAAATGATGATGATGATAACATTCTTTATAGTTTGCGATGGAACGCCAATATAACATGATGAAATTAAGCATGCAACACCCAAAAGAAATAAGATCCAAAGTTCTTATGATAAGGTAATCTTTTCTTGAATCGTTGAGCTTCTAAAGTAATGAGTTGAGCTGCCCTATTAGTGACAAATGCGTGCACTGACTGGACACGTCCACTCAATCTTTTCCTCAAGAGAACGAAGTTTGGGAAAAAAATGTTAAGTTTTGAAGGAGCACAATTATATAACAAAAATACCCTCACATATAAAAAAATTACACTCATTCCATGCATTCAAAACACAATTAGCTGCATATTTAATTAAAAATAGCACCTTTTCCAAAAGCTGAATGTATTGATGGGTGTAAAATTACTACAATAACGTGTCGTGATTCACTGTAAATTATTGCAATATTATGAATATTGTTCTAGTTCAGTAGCTGGTTTCAGTTTAAAAATTCAACGGGAGTGTGAAACGATTTATAAATTGTTCATTCCTCATAAAATAGGTGCCTAATTCATACTATTCATTGTAAGTATTTAAATGATTAGTAAACATTTGTAGTGTAGTTATTAAAAAAAGTCATGTTTAGTTCCTACGAACTAAACATACATACAAACTACTTGTATTGATCTATGTGAAGTTAGGAGACATCTCCTCCATGAATCACAATGGAGGTGATGTCTGGCCATTTTGCATTGGCAGAAAACACACTTCTTCGGCGACTGGGTAACCACAAGGTTCTCTTGAGCCAACACATGTACGGAAATAATGAAAAAAACCGGCCAAGTGCGAGTCGGACTCGCGCACCGAGGGTTCCGTACAAACCTGTAGATATCCTCGGTTTATGCATAAGGTTTATGTTTATGACATTAAATGTTTTTTTTTTTAATTTTTATATTTGAGTTGATTGAATTAAAGGTAAATTGTGGTTTACGATTTATTACGTATTAAAAAAAAACTACTTACTGGATTTCATTCAAACCAATTTTCGGTGGAAGTTTATATGGTTATGTACATCATATATTTTTTTTAGATTTATCATTCTCATATTTTAGAAGTTACGGGGGGGGGACACACATTTTACCACTTTGGAAGTGTCTCTCGCGCAAACTATTCAGTTTAGAAAAAAATGATATTAGAAACCTCAATATCATTTTTGAAGACCTATTCATAGATACCCCACACGTATGGGTTTGATGAAAAAAAAATTTTTGAGTTGCAGTTCTTAGTATGGGGAACCCCAAAATTTATTGTTTTTTTTTCTATTTTAGTGTGAAAATCTTAATGCGGTTAACAGAAAACGTCTACTTACCAAGTTTCAACAACATAGCTGTTATAGTTTCGGAGAAAAGTGGCTGTGACATACACGGACAGACAGACAGACAGACAGACAGACAGACAGACAGACAGACAGACAGACAGACAGACATGACGAATCTATAAGGGTTCCGTTTTTTGCCATTTGGCAACGGAACCCTAAAAACTGGTGCGTTAACAGTAGTTTCATTTTAAACGTCTGTGACGAAAGTTTTATATTAATAATTTACAGTAAGCATTGTTCTCATGTAAGTGACTTTTTTGTCTTTTTGAGAATAAATATCTTTAAACCTAAAGACGGTGGTGGACAGTATTTTGACGCCAGCTTTGAAAGGTTGTAATTTATATTCTCATTATTGTAGCTACGCGCAATTTTTATATGATTCCTCAAATTGGGCAAGATGAGATACGTTTTTTTTCTGTCGGTCTGTTTGTGGTTCGAAATATTTTGCAACGTTTCATCATATAAAAATACCGTGAAAATAAAATTAAGCCGTTAAATTTGATTGCCGGTCGTTAATGCATTTAAACGGAATATTATGCAATCTCTGTGCTTTTTGAAACGATGTGATGTGCTGAAAATATTATAAATTTATTGACGGAAAAGTGATCGCTGTACTGGATTGATTGGAACGGCTTTTCGGTTCTGTAATTTCAATTATGAATTATTTGCCCTTTTTTTTAAGTATAAAATATCGATGTGATATAAAAATATGTATGAACTTCGTGACGAACTAGAGTTTTGTAACAAACTAGGTTGTACCCACAATTTCATCCGCGTACATGAATTTTAACCGACGAAAAAGAAACGGAGGAGGTTCTCAATTCGACGCGTATATTTTTTTTTTTTTTTATGTATGACCACGCATAACTTTTTATATAGAAGTCCGATTATGATAATTCTTTTTTTATTAGAAAGGGCACACTCCGAAAATGGTCCCATATAAATTTGGAAAACATAATCGAACCCCAAGGGTCGGAAAACAGGGGGTGGGGATTTTGGCTGTATGTAACTTTGTATGTTAGGGGTGATCTCTAGAACTACCAGTCGGATTTAGAACGGATGCGTTTGATATCCTTATTCTTGCGAGAAGTATTAGGTTATTTAATAACACATTATAACCTTTAAGGGCCTGTGCACACCACGTTTTTTGAACGCGCCGTTGACGCGCGTTTGTAGCGATACAGACGCAATACGCAAGCGAGTAAGACGCAGCCTGTAGATTCTTGCACACATGTATTGTGCTCGTACTTCAATGAATAATTAGCAGTTAATTAGTACCTTTGAATACCGAACAAATTTCTCAGTTATTCAAGTATGTAATAGGAAAGGTTCTTAAAAAAGGCTTAGTTCAACGAAGTGCTATATTACCAGCAACCTATTTCTCCATCTAACATTATGCAGTTATCCGTACAGTACTTAAATATAATTTCGAGGCAAGCATAAATAAATTAATTACTTGGGAAACTAAACAGACATGCAAAGTACTTGATTAGTGAACTTGTGGCAATGTAAGCAAGAATTAATCTGCAATCTCTCTAATATGAGTATAAACTGAATACGGGCAACTAGTGAGGTGGAGTGGCAAAACTTTCCCGAAACCGGGACTGTGGCACGCCGGGACTTTGCATCAGATAGAAACCGTTCAATTTGGTGCGTTGGTGAGGAACACTGAAACATTATAAGTGCCTATTAAGTTCAGTTTAGTTATTTTTAGTTATTTTGGCATTTTGTATTCTCAAAATGAAGCATATAAAGATGAAGTAAAACCCAATAATAATAACTTGTTATGTACTTTTACTGCAATGACAGGACCACGTGAATCCTTATGGGTCTTTACTCAAATTACCATCTCAGAAATACCTGCATGGTCCCCATATACGGCCTGGCCAAGATTATGTCCAGACTTTATGGACTGTGACTTTGATCTTTTTACTCGTTGTAGTCAAAAAACAACAAACTTATCAGTTATAAAAATAATTTACTTTTTGACCGATTTCAAAGAAAAGGATGAGGTTCTCAATTCGACTGTATTTTTTTATTTTTGTTACCTAAGAACTTTTAACAAAAAAAAAAGTGCCATCCTTAAAAACTTCCGAAGTTAAAGTTATTTTTCAATTTGTTGTGTTTTAAGTTTGCCGGTTTTTTTTTTTGTAAATAAGTACATATTTTCTTAATTTACAGAAATAAAATTACAAAATATTGTAGAAATCTACTAAGTATACTACTCTGGATTTTGCTCGTCCTGCAAGATTTCGCACCAAAACATAAGTTTCACAAAACACACTGCTAGAAATCTCGTGATAAATCCCAGTGCGTTACAGCACTAATAACAACGTTAACAAATGATAATGTTTTTAGGTTCGCTCCAATTTAGTCTAGTGCCTTATTATGAGGAAACCTTTACACTTAGTTTATTGTTCACTTTGGTTAACAAATGGAGTCTCTGTTCTCTAAGTTTGAAGGAAATATTTACTGAGAAATGGAGAGTTAAAGACTTCAAGATTGTTATTTTTTTTTAGGTGTATAACTATTCTTGGCATGGGAAACGAAACGGTTAACCTAAATTCTTATAACAATAGCTTAGCTGTAGTAACATAGCGTCAGGCAAGCGTCTGATATTTTGCTAACTGGTTCTTTTTGGTGCAGCAAAAATGTTTTTTCTTTGTATTTATAAAATATTATTTTGTACTATGACTTAAGCCGAACTTATTTTTCTTTTTTTCTTTTCTTCTTTCTTTGTAACTTTGTTAAGTAAAATACACAATATCTGATAATAAAAATTTAATATTTTGTCGCATCCCTCCTTCTTTCTACAAACTACGCTATGACATATAATATTCATCAATATCTTGGTATGATTCATTCACAACTTAAACTGAACTTTTCGGATCCCAAAGCGGCTTGGAGCTGCGTAGGTCGGAGGGTAGGTCTCATCATGCGGATTCTCTCAGCACGAGAATTTATATTTAGAGTGCCTCGTACAAGTCTGTGGTCGCTTCCGGTATTAAACCTGCTGATCACGGAGACAAATCTAAATATATTTTTTTCTTTTTATCCATCATGATGAAGTCTATCTCGTTCCTCGTCACGTTATCAGGGCTCGCCAGGTCCACTTCCTCTGGGGTTTCTTTTCAAAGAACGAGTTCATCATGAAAAGCCCCTGCGACTCTAGGAAGTTGGCCAGCATTTGCCCCCTGTGATTTCTGCGCCCCAAGCCGAATGGTCCGACTTTCGATTCGCCGCGTTCTTGTACTCCCACCTTGGCATTGAAGTCCCCCATAACAAAGTTGTAGTGGGCCTTTGTTGTACTGTGTATTGCCTTGGCAATATCTTCGTACATGGCCTCGGCTGTCTCGTCAGAGTATGTGGAGGTCAGCGCATATACCTGTATCACTTTCAGGTAGTACCTGACAGTGAGTTTCAGTACAAGGTACGCTACCCGTGTCGACACAATACTGATTTCTACAACACTGCTAGTGAGTTCCTTGTTGACCAGAAAGCCGACACCGCCTTGGGAGAGCTGATCACCTTCACGGAAGTAGAATAGTTGGCCTGACTCCAAAATTAAACCTCGAAAGGTATATGACATAAAAAATGCTACATGTTGATAAATATAAGTAGAAAGTAAACTAATTGGATCTTATCTACTGGTGGATCTCAGTAGCTGGATTGCTTGCTTTTCACGTGCACAAACATCAATGATAACATCGTGAAAGGTGTCACTAACAAAACACGCCCCGGGCGTCAGGAGTTCTTAGCAGACGCCCGTAGGCGCGAGCTTGCGGACCACGAACAAATTGTAGCTCGTCCCCCAGTAACGACCAGGCCAGAGTTGTCGGTTCGTCGAGTTCCACGCGCGCCTTACAGAGCTGACAGCAGTAATTGAAGGGGTCCGCTAGGGAAGATGCTTGCCAGGGTTGCGGATTTGGTCAAAAGATTTACCGTCACCCTGGCACGTGTAACTGAAGGAACACGGCTTGGTTTTAGTCAGTAAAAGTCAGAGACGCCCTCCCGCTAAGCCCAGAGTCGCAAAAGACATTACGTGACTTCGCCCAAAAAAAATGGCGTTACTACTACACCCTTCGAGACCTGTCGTGGACCGTGCCGAGCATTCCCATCGCTGTGGTTTTTCTTCAGTGGTCAAAATTCAATAAACAGGGCTAAAAAATACGGTCTTATAAGAGCCAACACAGGCGCCCCGTACTGAACCACACCAAGCCTTTGTACTTACCGACTTTTGACGAATCAAACGGGCGACGACTTGACACTGGAGGCCTCATCAGATGTGACCCACAACATACTGGCCTGGCTTAACGCGGTCTAGCCTATGAGAAGGCGGGTCGTAAGAACTCGGCATAATTTTTGAGCATAGTCCGCCACACGGGCAGTCGATTTATTGAGTAAGGCAGGTGCACAGATACTAGATAATCAGCCTCGATCAAGTGTCTTGATTTTAAATTATTCTTAATAATCTGAGTGACATTACGACGCATTATCATTATAAACCCTAAATACGCAGTGACTGTATTCGAAAACTATGGTACAGGATACTCCAGTTACCGCTTCACACCAGGAAAGATCGGAAGACTCTTCCTTTTAAATGAAGGAGTGGTACCAATACCATCTAAGCGACACATTATTGTTTTCCGACATGCACCCGAACGAATTCGCGGGCACAGGTAGTTATTAAATATTAGGTCTTTACCTATGAAATTGCCGTTCTGCAGTACTGGCCATTTGAAATCAAAATAATTTTTGTTTGTCTAAGAATTCTAATTTCAAATTAATTTTATTTTAAAAACATGTAATTCTTTTTCCAAAAGTAGTCATTTGTTTATTGATTAGTGTTACATTTTCATCGCATTTCAATCTTTTTCGTCATAATGGATACGTTAAAAATTCGAGTAATTATGGAATATGACTACCGTCGTGGCAGCAACGCGGCACAAGCGGCACGCAACATCAACGACGTTTACGGAGCTAACACTACAAACCAACGCACCACCTGTTATTGGTTTGCTCGCTTCCGTTCTGGAAATTTCGACCTGAAAAATGAACCTCGCGGTCGTCCGAAGACTTTGGTCGACAATGACGAATTAAAGGCGATTGTGGAAGCTGATGATACACAATCTACGGCTGAATTAGCAACAGCTTTCGACGTTAGCGTCAAAACAATATTGGTCCATTTGCGTCAAATTGGCAAGGTAAAAAAGCTTGACAAATGGGTGCCCCACGAATTCAATGATCGCCAGCGCGAAGTACGCGTCGAGACGTGCCTTGCACTGCTCAACAGACACACAAATGAAGGAATTTTGAACCGCATTATTAACTGCAATGAAAAATAGATTTTGTTTGATAACCGCAAGTGCTCAGCAAGTTGGTTGGATACTGGTTCAGCACCTAAACAATGCCCTAAACGAAAACTTACCCCTAGAAAAGTGATGGTCACTGTTTGGTGGTCTAGCGCCGGTGTGATTCATCACAGCTTCTTACCAAACGGGGTGAGCATTACTGCAGATGTGTACTGTGAAGAACTGAATTCAATGATGGAGAAGCTGGAACATCTCCAACCAGCATTGGTCAATCGCTCGTCTCCGCTGCTCCTGCATGACAACGTGCGACCTCATACTGCACAGCAGACGGTCTCCAAGTTGCAAGAACTGGGGTTGGAAGCTCTCCGTCATCCGCCCTACTCACCAGACCTTGCGCCTACAGACTACTACTTTTTCCAGAATTTGGATAACTTCTTGGCGGGAAAAAAATTCAATACCCGAGAGGCAATACAAAATGCCTTTGAAGAAATTGTTGCCTCCCGTCCAGCTGATTTTTTTAAGAAGTGCATCAATATACTGCCACTGCGTTGGCAAAGATACATTGATTGCATGGGTGATTATTTCGATTAATACAAATAAAAAATACATGAAAAAAATCGTTTAATTTTTTTCATACGAAACGGCATTTTCGTAGGTAAAGACCTATTATAATGTATTAACTCATAAATATTACAAATTATACCTCTTCATAATATTATTACTATTATAGCAAAGAGTAGATTACAAGATACTTAATGTTGTCTCAACATTTGTGTTTTAATTACGTTAATGTTCAAGCGAAGCTCCATTTAGTTCAAGTTTACCACTTCTTGAAGAATAACGTGCCTGATATCGGCACTTCTTTGGATTTTAAAAATGGAGTTTATAAAAGGGAAACTACATTATAACATAAAAAGCAGTTGTCGTTTGGAGATTGTAGCAGACAACTTCGTTGACAAAGATATGCAATCTATGCTTCTACCCTTAAACCTAACGCAACATATTTTCTTTTGTCCCAAGTATAGAATCAAGGACAATTTAATTTATCCAAATAGTTATCGATCGCGTTTCATAACTTTGTGTGGCACGATAATGTTCATATTTATTCTTTTTTTTCGCTTCTACTGCCGAATATTCAGGGACCAGCATGATCAGTATTATAAATTCGACGCTGGAATCAATTACTTCAAATTTATATTTACTTCCATTGGATTCCTTTTCATTTCTATTCCCGTCATTTTTAGAACTAATGAAAATGTTACATTTCTTTTAAAATTATTGTACATTCATAGATTTCTTAATAACAAGACCACATTCAAACACTTCATCATTGGTAATTGGTTAAGTGTCATCTTGGTTTTGGGTGTCGGTATTACTTAACCGATCCACATTAGTAGAAGCCTTGAACTTCCATATTACAATATTATTTGTGGTTTAATTGTAATAAGTTTTGATGCAAATATCGTGTATGCTATCAGACTTATTAAGTTGTTAAAAAAATAAAGTTGATCTTTGGAATATTCAAACGTTGAATTTTCGAAGCTTAGGTGATAGGGTCAGAGATGAGAATTGTAATAGATTCTATCAGGCCTTTGTTTATATTATAGATTGCTTTGACATCTTTAAGGTTTCTTTTCAACAAATTGTAAGTAAGAAACAAAATATTTTCAAAATAGACAATAAATTTGTACATTATTTTTCAGGTGGTTTAAAAAAATACCGGTCATGAGCGGGTCAGACTCGCACACCGACGGTTTTGTACCGTCATACATAATTATTTGATATTAATATAGTATTGCATATTGTATTAACGTTTAAGATCAGCGCCATCTCTTTACCGATATTGGTACATTTTTTTATTCACGATTTCGTTTTTAAATGATGTCCCACATACTATAGTACTCCCAACTCTAATTTTTAAGACCCGCATTCAATCCCTGCTGCTAAAAAAACATTTTTTTTTTTATTTCAAGTACAAAATAATGGGGCAAACGTCATCAAAAAAAAGTCATCTAAACCTATTTCGGATTACAAATTGATAGCATTAGTAATTCTCGAGATATGCAGCTGTGACAGACTGTGTCTCACCATAAGGGTTCTATGTAATCCTAAAAAAAAACAAATTCTTGTACTAAAGGGAAAATGATTTCAGATTGTGTTTTACTGTACGACCTCATTCTGCAATAATTTGATTCACATTTATACGGCACTTGAGAACGGTGTGAGTATTTTCCTACAGAACGTTTCCAAAATCATAAAAACCCTGTAAAAAACTTTAAGTATCGGTTCTTTTGACACTGAACGCAATTCTTTAGAATTTCGCAAAAGTATACCTGATTAATTTTAATATCTCCCTGTTGAATGTTAACATTACGCACAAGATCACAGCGATAAGGCCGCCCATTGTATGTTTTTTGTGTTATATGTTCTTGTTGTTATGTATTTTCTGGTGTACAATAAAGCATATTATATAAATAAACAAATAAGATCTACCCCACGGTTCTACCCTACTAAGTATGATCCCAAGTTCGATGTACGATGTATTGATCCAAGTACGATGTTCCCAAGTAACTGCACTTGGGAACATCGGGATAAAAAGTCTTATTCCATGTTCTAATCCAGGTTATAGTCTACTCGTATTTAAAAAACCAAATACATTCAGCTGTTTTCCAAAAATCAAATGTTTTCCCTTTTTCAGGGTGATAAATATACACTCGTAATATGGTTGGTAAACACCTGGCTGGCCAAGACTTTGCTGTTAGAAACCATATTGAGAAAACTTCTATATTGCTTTGAATAAAGTTCAGGACACATGCGCAGTCTTGTTGAATTCAGTCTGTACAGGTATGTACGATCGAGAAATGTAGTATTATTGCTTTTAAATTGTCATAAATTTCTTCGGGAAACAGTTCATCAGAGGTTTGTTTTAGGAATGGCATCTCACAGGTCAACGTATGTTGTCGTCAGCTGCTTAACTGAACTGGCCTGCTAACTTAACCAATTAAGTTCTCCAGCTAGGGCTTAAAACTAAAGCGACTTTACGCTAAGATAAGATAAGATAAGATAAGATTTATTTGCTAAAGACATGTGTACACATACAAGAATAAAAACATGCATGCAGGATATTATAGATAGTAAAAATATAGCTTCTGACATGTTTGCCACATAATATGGCGTGCAAATATGAATAGTTGATTGGATTTAATTAGTTTCAAGTCAATATAATTCAATTATGTCATCAAGCAATAATAAATCTTAAAATGTCAACAGTATATGAAAAAACATTAATATTATGGTACAATTATGTCATGAAGTCAAAATATAATTATTTGTTACAAGTTATTTAAATACAATTTAATTTCAAGAAGTCAAATTAGAATTATTTATTACAAATTATCAAAATTCAATTTAATTTCAAGAACTTAAAATATAATTATTTATTACAAATTATTTAGATACCATTTAAAATCAAGTATTTAATACATATTGTCAAAATTTGTCTGCTAAAAAATCTGGGACACTATAATAACATTTTTGACATAACATAGTTTTTAATTTTTTCTTAAAAAAATTGACATGATTTTTTTTTAGATCTTTTGGCAATTTATTATAAGCCACTGTTGCAATATGAAAAATACTCTTGTAGATTAAAGCAGTATTAATTTTACGAACATATAGACGAGTTTCATCTCTTTGAGTACGATTAAAAGTTTCAGATGCTAACACAAATAGTTCAGGATTTTGTTTCACGAAGACAGCTACTTCAAATATATATAGTGAAGGCAATGGTAAGATACCGTACTTTTTAAAGAAAGGTACACAACTCTCAGAAGGTTTTAATCCGAACATAGCCCTAATGCACCGTTTTTGTGACTTAAATACAAGATCTTTGTTGGTAGAGTTCCCCCAAAAAATTATGCCATATCTGAGGATAGACGCGACAAGACCATGATATGCAGTTATAAGCGTGCCACAATTAATTTTACTTGCAAGTTCGTGTAGGGCATAAGCTGATCGGCTCACTCTTTTGCATAACTGTTCAGTATGTGGTTTCCAAGTCATTTTACTATCAATGTGCAAGCCAAGAAATTTTAAAGTGTCAGTTTCTTCTATAGTTTGATTGTCAAAAATTAGGTTAAGTTTGTGCGCTGGTATACGTTGTCTAAAGTTCATTATTTTCGTTTTTCCTAGGTTGGCTTTCAGATTGTTTGCATTCAACCAATTCATAACGGATCTCAATGTGCTATTTAAGTCATCTTCATAAGTATCTTTGTCTTTACATTTGACGGTAACAGTGCTATCGTCTGCAAAGAGAGCTATAGGATTATCAGTAGCGTTGGGTAGATCATTAATGTAAAGTATAAATAGCGGCGGACCCAGAACACTGCCTTGTGGTACAGCGTAGTTTACATTTCGTTTATGTGACACAAAGGTTTCTTCCTTTTTAGAAAGAACATTGACTTTAGTTACTACTGTATATTGGTTTAGACCTTTGAGATATGAATCAATTAGTGCAAGTACGTTACCTCGTATTCCATAAGCATTCAGTTTATCAATTAGAGTATCATGGTCAACGTAATCGAAAGCCTGTGTCATATCCATAAAGATTGAACAGACGGGTATTCTTTTGTCAATATTAGTCATAACTATATCTAAAAAGTCATATATGGCCATGTTTATGGTTTTATTAGGTCTAAAGCCTTTTTGTTTCTTTACTAAAATATAGTTCTTCTCTAAATAATTATAAAGTTCTTTGCAGATATATTTCTCAAATATTTTAGATATAATTGAAACTAAGGCAATGGGTCGATAGTTTTCTAGATATTCTCTATCATCTTTCTTAAAGATTGGTTTTATGATCGAAGTTTTTAATCTGTCAGGGTAAAAACCTGCGGTAATGCATAAATTTAAGATATAGCTAAGGTGAGTAGATATATTGATAGCTATATATTTAATAACTTTAGTTGATATTCCATCATAACCCACACTATTTGTGTTTTTTAGACTTCTAATAATGTGTAATATATCATATGGCAAGCATGGTTGCAAAAACATAGACTTTTGTTTAGTAGACATATATGGCTTATACTGCATTTTGATTGAGTCATCCTTAGGTATAATTTTATCGACAAAATAATTATTAAAAGCATTGGAAATTTCAAGAGGGTCAGTTATAGTTATATCGTTAATTTTAATGCTAGTTACAGTTTCTTTTGGTACATTTTGATTTGACTGATTTACAATTTTCCAAGCCGTTCTACTTTTATTTTCTGACGTATTAATTGAATGATTATTTTGTGCGCGCTGAGTTAACCTTATTTTTTTTTTAAATCTTATTGAATATTGGGTCAGTTTCGTTTTATTTTCCTCGCTTGGTTTTTTCCTGTACTGCCATAAAAGTCTACGTTTCTTCATACTGCATGCCCTGAGACCTCGTGTTACCCAACGAGTTTTTCGATAAGTATTTATAGTGATGTATTTTAAAGGAAAGCAAAGATCGTAAAATAATTTGAACAAATCCATGAAAATATTATAGGCTAAATTTGGATCACAAGTAGAGTACATTTCCGAAAAAGACAATTTCTCAATATAAGTTTTAAACTTCTTAAGATTTTTCTCACTATAGTCTCTACGTTGAATTCTCCAGCTCTTAATCAGGCATACTTTTTTAACATGATACCATAATACCTTCTGGTAGGCTACTTTCTGGTAGGCTCTGTTATCTTGAGTCTTAGATTGTAGCTGAGTAGTAAACATTCAAATTCAGATGTGGTATTATTTTCTTTCAAAATATCAATGTTAAAATCACCAGCTATTACAATATTATGCTTATTATAGGTTTTTTTGACATATTTAAGAACTTTATCTAATCTTGCAAAGAAATCTTTTAAGTTACTCGTTAAAGGAACTCTATATAAACAAATAATAATAATTTTATAGGCTACTAGTTCTATTGCAGAGCATTCAAAAGTGGAGCATTCAGTGAATAACACTGATTTTGGAATCGCTTTCCATTGATGTCCTTTTCTTACGTAAATACACGATCCTCCTCTGTTCGAATTACTTCTGCTGAAATGGGCAGCTAGGTAGAAGTTGGGTATCATACAAATATTTTCATGGCCCGACATCATGAAATGCTCTGTCAGACAAATAACATCAATTTCAGTGTTATTTTCCGATAATTCTTGTAAGCAGATTGTTAGTGCATCGGACTTGCTCCTCAGACCCGCAATATTTTGGTGTAGTATGGTTATATATTTATTTCCAAAAAAGCTTCTGTGCAGTAGGTTTTTGCTCAGTGATGTTGTTTTGATTTGCAGGTATGTTCTCGTTTCTGTCAACTTGATTTTGATAGTCAGTGTTGGTAGACTGTACATAAACAATCGTGTTAAAAATGTCCTTAAAAATAGATTGCATTCCGAAGTTATTGATCGCGCCAGTGCGTTTGTCAAACATAGTGTCGTTATATCTTAAGTTCTGGTTACTATCCAAAAAGTAGGCATATTCGTGAGTATTTGTATCTAGATATAATATATTAATTATTAAAAGTTTCCACTCTTGAGTTATATAAGTAGTTATTGGTAAAGAATTTGTGCGTAGGAGAGCAGATAATTATGTTTGTGTTTGTGATTTTTTGCAGATCTTTTCTAATTTGTAAGATATTATCAAAATATCGATTCGTGACTTTAAAATCTTCTTCACCTAGCAATATAATGCAAAAATCGAGTAAAGTAAAATCGGCCAGCTTTTCTGTGATGCCTTTTAACATAACTTGCATACTTCCACGGGGTGTGATATAGTGGCAAAGTTCACAAGTCTCGAAGGTGTTTTCTGCTTTATGAAGCAGTTTATTCTTATTGTCTGAACTTAATATGCATATTTTGTTACGTTTCGAGTATTTTCTCTCCAAATTGTCTACGTTTTGTTTAATTGTTGTAGTACTATTATTTTCTTCCGGCTTCGGCATTTCTGTTTGTGTTTGTTTGGTTTTATTCTTATTATTCTTTTTGGTAGATGGCTTCAGTTTGACTGGACTGCTAGTCACTTTCTTATATAGGTCATTATTCTTATTCAATTTTTCATTTAATATCTTGAGACTGCCGTTTTCCAAAGATAATGCTTCAATTTCTAAATGAGCGCTCTGTAGTTCCATTTTAAGTGTCGAAATTTGATCTCGTAGTTTCTTAGTTTCGTCGTTTTCGTCGTCAGATATTTCCGGTACACTCGTGACAGTCTCGTTTAACGTTTGGCTAGTTAGACTTACCTTACTGTCGTTAAGAATTGAATCAGACTTTGTCCTGGTACGGCGGAATGTAATATTATCTAAGAAATTCATGATAAATACAACTCACGTTCGTCTTATTTTGAAATAAGTCCAAGTCACTATGTTTCTTCGAGGTTCTCCAAATATTAATAATTTTCTACCAAAACTGAAATATTTTTTGCTCTGGTATCCCCAATCGTTAGTTTTGCGCCGCTGGTGGCAAGCAGCAGTACTAATTTGGTTAAACTTTTCACCGCTTAGTGACGTGCTGGCGCTAGTTGTCGAAGATTGTTCATAAATTTGCGCCGCTGGTGGTAAGCAGCAGTACTATTTTGGTTAATCTATTCACCGCTTAGTGACGTGCTGGCGCTAGTTGTCGAACATTGATCATACTCCAAAGGTCAATTTTAAAGATGTTTATCGTAACGGTGTCTGTATTTTCAACCGACGAAAAAAAACGGAGGAGGTTCTCAATTTGACGCGTATATTTTTTTTTTATGTATGATCACGCATAACTTTTTACATAGTGGTCCGATTGTGACAATTCTTCTTCTATTAGAAAGGGTATACTCCCAAGGTGGTCCCATATAAATTTGGAAAACAAAATCGAACCCTAAGGGTTGGAAAACAGGGGATGATTGATTGTTCACTCACTGATTATAACGTATAAACACGCATAACTTGTTACATAGTGGTCCGATTGTAACAATTCTTCTTCTATTGGAAAGGGTATACGCCCAAGGTGGTCTCATATAAATTTGAAAAACAAAATCGAACCCTAAGGGTTGGAAAACAGGGGATGATTGATTGTTCACTCACTGACACTCACAACTTTTTACATAGTGGTCCGATTGTGACAATTCTTCTTCTATTGGAAAGGGTATACTCCCAAGGTGGTCCCATATAAATTTGGAAAACAAAATCGAACCCTAAGGGTTGGAAAACAGGGGATGATTGATTGTTCACTCACTGATTGTAACGTATAAACACGCATAACTTTGTACAGAGTAGTCCGATTTTGATAATTCTTTTATTGTTGGATAGGGTATACCTTGCTAGTATTATTAGTACATTAAAGCCACAAAAAACTTTGCAGTGCTTTTCAGTTTTTCGGCGGTTTAATTTTTTGTTAAAAAGTTTTTTATATTCTGTAATTATTTCACTATTTTTATGATATTAACTGCACTTATGTTCACTATTTGATATTTATTACAGAAAGGCTGTGGTGAATTGTTATTGTTATCACTGATTGACTGTTTTACTGTTTGTGAGGTCGGTTTTAAAGTGGTACATAATATGGACTGGAGTGCCGTTGTTTATACACTTGTCGTTAATAGTCACAAATATTATCACTTGTAAATTGTAGTTATTGCACTGAATTTGGTCAATTTAGAAGGTTTTCTCTTTAATTATTAAATTTTTAAAATACGCGGAATATTTGTATGTAAACTGTTGCCGGTGTTGCCAGCCATCCAAGGGCACCCACTGTGGGGCACAGATCTCAGCTTAGAGCGTCGCTAGAAGAGGGTAGCAAGGGACAGGCTGGATCGGAATTATTATTATTTCGGGTCAAATTTAATGCTACAAGCTCAAGGGCTGTCACCAGCAAAGTTCCGGGCGGAAAGCACAGGTTTATAAAAGTCAGTCTTAGAAATGCTAAATAGTCAAGTACAGTTACTTGGCTATTTTAGCATTTCTAAGCCTGAATTCGAAGTAGCGCTCGCCAGCTGCTGTCTCGTGGCACCGATAACTTCTCTAACTCAGTTCACGCGCGGTTGGTCACAGTTTTTACCTAACATAAACCAATGGTCTGGGTGCGTTAGCTTAGTGACTGCGACCAAATCCGCTGTTTGTTGCTTTGTGAAACGTATCGCAGTTGCAATCAAGTTGAACGTTATTCACCTGTTTATACCCGACCGCTGAGTTAATGTGTTTATCAGCTTACCTATGTATGTATGTTCGTTCTTTTGTGGCACTGTAAAGAATAAACTCAAAGGCCGATTTCGATGATTTTTACGTCAATGGGTTGCAGTGGCGAGGCGTAAATTTTTCTAAAAGAGAAGCCGAAGCGAAGTCGGCCTTAACTTACTGACTCATCAATAAAGAATACTTACTATCATTCTAAAATTAATATAAGAATGTAATGAATTAAATACAATTAAATTGAACAAATGAAAACTAATAAAATATGCAATATTCCTCTATCTCGTTCTCGCTGACGCATTTTTCTATACCTATCTCTGTCATAACCCGTTGTATAGCGGCTTGCTCTCGTATATATCAAGCGGTGCCACGTGACCTAAAGTGACATCATTACGGGATCGCTGTTGTATGAATTTTTAGTTCCCGATTATGACGTTTTGGCGCCGGGTTAATTTAGAACATTTCTCTTTTGTTGTAATACAAAGGTATAAATAACCTTTTTTGTTGTTTGAATGTTATGGTGAATTAAATACCCGTAGTGTAACTATATTTATTGACAATAGTAACCACTATTTACATACTATTGTATTTTTAATAGTGATAGAGTTACCAATGCGAATCCCCGAAGGCAAGCCGGTAGGAATCGTGTTATATGGTGCCTTCGCCACTGATGGGTTGGTAATCTTGCGAGTGCAACTAAAGACATCAGTAATCAAAATTAAATATGGCGAAAACCGAGCAACATTGTGAATAGAGAAAAATGAGAGTTAACGATCTACACTGGCCCTACACAGGATCTACCTGGTACAGGATCCTAAATCAATAGTTATAAGATTTGAAATCCTATAACTATTGCTTTAGGATCCTGGTCTTGCTATTTACATTCTGCTAACGTCACTCTGACCTACCAGTAAAACTGTTGCACTCTGAAGGACGATGTGGATATCAAGCAGAAATGAAGAGTGTTTTAGTTGCGTGCTAACATATTGATATATATTTTTGCATGGTGTACAGTAGGCGTAACAATAAACGCTGTTCAGAGCCTACTGCCAAAACTTTAACACCAGCGCTTTATGGTCGGCGATGATTGAATAGCCGATGATTTTAATGCCGTTATGTGCAAGAAAACAGCTTCTGTGATAAGCCGGATTCACTGGAGTGCAAACGGAATCTATAGGATGATTTCTGAGAAGCCAGTGACTTATCCCAGCTTCATGTGATGGGACAATCTTTCTTCAATTATTTTAATCTGTTGACTTGTATTATTTTAATTGAATTTTGTATTCGATTAGATTTTTGAACGTTATTGATTTTACGTAGGTATATTATTTGAATTTTTCTATGAAAGAGAATTTGATTTCATTTTAATATTTACTAACATACTTTTAACATCTTTTTTGCGAAGGAATTAGGACATTTTTGGTCGTATATAAATGAATTCAGTTTTAATTAGCTGCACTCCTAATCATTGCAGATGACGAAAGAAGGTTGTACAAGAATATTAAACGCCTACATACAACGACATTCTACAAGATGGATGCCTGCGGAATGTTCTACGTTGATGCAACTCTACCGCTCAAAATGTTGGTGTTGATTACTAACTATACAATTGTGTTGCTGCAGTTTGCTTTATTGTAATCTATATTGAATTAAAAATCTTTGAAATGTAGCTACCCTATTTCTTAACGTATTTTCTTTTTTATTTTACTTAGATGTGTTTATGTTTTTGTACTTATTTATTTTCAGTCTGTTAAGGGTTTTAGTACAATTAGAATTAATACTGCATATAAGCCTGGCCTTATCCGAACTATGTTGGAATCTGCCTTTAGTCTAACCAACACTGTCAGTTTGTCCGATTTTTAACCGACTTCAAAAAGGAGGAGGTTCTCAACTCGGATGTTTTTTTAAAATGTATTTTCGGCCATAACTCCGTCATATATAGACGGATTTGCAACAAATACCATAACTAAAAATTTAAAAATAAAAAACCTTTTGACAAAAAAAAACAACCGACTTCCTTAAAAATACTACAAAGTGCAAAATAACTTTAATTTCGGAAGTGGGTGGCAAAAACCTTAAATATAAATCTTAACCTCTAAGTCCCTGAGATACCACATTTGGTATCAGACACAATGGTTTTTAATTGTGTCTGTAATTACGGTAATTGACTGGTTAAGACACCGACTGCCGAAATTAGTTATTTTTCACTTTGTAGTGTTTTTACGGAAGTCGGTTGTTTTTTTTTGTAATTTTTTTTTATCTTCTTGACATTTTTGATCAACTGGTGATCAATTGGTATTTATTAATTTTGATGAGGGATTCTTATCCTTGACAAAAACCACAACAATACAAATTACTTTACCATTTATCTTTATTTCACCTCTAAATTTGGGTATTATTTAGTGCGAATATATATTGGCCGGTACGCGGTCACCACTCCAGAACATTTCGGTACAAAACAAGTCGAAGTGGCAGAGCTTGGGGGAGGCCTATGTCCAGCAGTGGACGTCTTTTGGCTGAAATGATGATGATGATGATATTTTGGCACTTAATAATATCCGAACTTTTCTTACGTTACAAAATACGTCTCCCAGCAATGACGTTGTGAAATTCTGCAAAGAGTATTTTTTTGTTAACCTTTGTTCCTTGTGGTCTCACCATCTTTGAACAGGCTCTTTAATCATTGGCCTCTGAGGCTCAGAAACTTTACAGATTCAGTTGCGACAATAGAACTTTCTTTTGAGATATTTGTCTTTTTTTGTTAAAGCTTCCTGATTATTTCTTGCTTCTATTAAAGCTACGTGCAACTTATATTTTAATTCTTAACAATAATCATCAGTATTATGAAGCGGTTCAACTTTAACGTCTGTGTTTATATTATAGTTTTAGTAGTTTTGTTTCTCATGTTTTAAAAGTTTTTCTTTTCAGTGAAATGTTCTATAATAAAATAAACCGAAATGATATTCTCAATTCAACGATTGTGTAAAAAATTGTCCATATCACTACGTATTCTTCATTTAAAAAATACTCTTTTGTAGCTTGCCAAGCCCGAGCTAAAAAGTAAAAAATATGAATTGAAAAAAAAAAGCGTTGGGTTATTTTAATTGGTATCAAGTACTCCACATTTTTTTTCAATTATTTTCTACTCTTTATTTTGGTTTTCTATGGAAGCGTGTTTTTTAGTATTTTTTTAACTATTATTTGTTTTCTATTTTTTGTTACTTCGGCTAGCTTCAAAAGAGTGTTTTTTTTTTAAACATTTTTTTTATTATCTTATGTTCATGCCGATGGTGGGACCGAGAACATTTTACAACACCGTGTATTTGCTAGCATTCAACCCGAATGAACAACCCGGTCTCGTAAAATAAATCGATAGTAATAAAATGTGATAGTCATTTCGCTTACAATTAGTCTGACGCCCGAAAATATTATCTAAGAAGCCTCTATTGTCAAAAATTATAAAAGAAACTGACAACGTTTAAAATATCTTATCGTTGTATCCTTACAAAAACATTCTTCAAGATTTTGAATGTTGATCCTAAAATGTTATATAACGTCCATAAAATTAAATTTTATCGTCCAACAAGCGCGAAGCGTCCGGAAAAATATGGTGCCGTTAAAATGGCAGAATACATTTTTATTTAAATTCTTTAAAACGATATTAAGCTCTTGTAAGTGAATGAGGATGGCCTTACAGGGATTTCATTTAAAATAAACTAGCTTCTGTCCGCGACTTCGTTCGCGTCAAATATTTGTTTCCCTGACCCTTCCCGTCGCATCAAATTGCCTGTCAGTTTTCGACCATTTTTCATTGCTGCTCCGCTCCTTTTTATTGTAGCATGGTCATGAATTCGGACCAGTAGGTAGTTCCTGAAATTAGCGCGTTCAATCAAACAAACTCTTCAGCTTTGTAATATTAAGTATAGATATTTTGGTAGCTTCTAACCCTGCGTTTAAGGTAAAAACCGTAATATTCGATGGACAATTATTAAGAAAAACAATGGCTTTCTATACATCTTAATCGCGTCGGAACTACAAGAGTACTTTTGTAAGAAATAGCAGATGATTTATTTCTATAACCGATAACCGATGAAAAATGTCTGCCCCCTAGTGCAGACATTTTTTGTCGTTTGTCTAGAATCATAATTGTTATTAAATGCATGGTAATAGTTTATTCGTCGATGTCCATTGTTATCTATATATTAATACGTGAAGCGAAAACTTTGGATCCCTTTTTACGAAAATTGGGCGAACGGAGGAGTATGAAATTTCGCACACGTAGAGTTTATACAGAGAAGAAGTGACGAATAATGCTAATATTTTTTTTTTAAATTATGCGTAAAAATACATTATTTTCAATAAATAACACGTTACACACACTACTATTCATTACTGTGTATTTGATACACACGTACATAGGTATTCTTTTGTTTATGGTTCAAATCTGTAGACCAGTCGAGAATATTTGTTTTTAATATTTTGTGTCTATAGTCTTACTGAATGTCAAGTATAACCATAGGTAATAAATTAATTTTATAGATATACTAGCTTTTGCCAGCGGCTTCGCCCGCGTGGAGGTCGGAAAACATCCCGCGGGAACGTACTACCGGGATAAAAAGTAGCCTATAGTAATTGTTATGTTAATTGTTATAAACTAACTGTGTTCCAAATCCGTTCAGTAGTTTTTGCGTGAAAGAGTAACAAACATCCACACATCCATACATACAAACTTTTGCATTTATAATATTAGTAGGATAACCTATTTCATTTTTAAAATCTATGATCATATCTAGAATATTTGTCTTTAATATTATTTGTCTATAGTGTTACTGAATGTCAAATATAACCATATTATGTTTTATATTTATTATTTTTTATATATTTTTTCATTTAATAATGTATTTCTATTCAAATGAAGTACGGTCGAATTTCGACCAATAGGCGATCACTAGTAAATGTAAATGTGCCACATGCCACCTTGTATAAAACATGTATAAACGTGGACACTACCGTCGGTGTCTGCGGTACCTACAAGCATGTGGGTATTCTTTGTTTTCCTTTCAAAAGTTCAACTATGTTTCTTTTTAACTGACGAAAAAAACGGAGGAGGTTCGTAAGTCGACGCGTATACATATACAGACTGTAAGGGTAAACACCATTGTCACTTAACCCATGGGTAATTTGACTTAAATATAAAATAACAGAGCGAGTTATAATATATAAATATTTTCCTAAAAAGGCTTAGAACGGATTTTATCCCAGACCGCCCGCAAATTCATGGATATGCGCATCAGTGACGTAATCACTACAACGATCGCCAGCCGTCCCGTCCACACAACACATAAATACACATTACCTGTGATGTAACTTTCCCATCATACTTATCTTGGCTTAGGACAGCCACAAATTGGTATTGCGTGACGAGTCTAAATGTAAATTTGATTCGAAATGACTTTGGATTCTAAATGATTTAAAAACATTTTGTTTTTAATAAAACAAACCATTGGGTAGGTACTTTTGGCGTATTTAAAAAGTGAATCACAATTTTATGTACAGTTTAATTAAAAATTAAATTAAATTTACACTGACTGAATAAAATATCAACACTTACCGACCTACATTAACCTCAACACGTGTTCAAAATGGGTTCCCCGTCCAACATTCGGTTGTTATCGAGGTTATTGATAAGCCACTGCGAAAATACCATCCGTGGTATGCGATCGTTATCATTTAGTTCTTGGACCGGCTGAAATGATATGGATGTTGACGATCGATGAGGAGAGTATTATTGTCCATAGTGTCCAGTGGGAAACATTGAAAATTGAACCGCCGGCACAGTGAACTGGCCGTAGGTACGTTGCGCGCCGCCAACATCGTTTCACGGTTTGGCACAGGTTGTCCAGGGAACAATTCTGCGTACATCCTACGCGCCCCGTTCAGATTATTACCCGCAATGGCGTAAAGCCGAACCATTTCGGTGCACTGTTCATTTGTGTAAGACATTGTAACACACTCAATTCACGCGCGAGAAATGAGCGACGGACGCTAAGACGCGGCGTTACGTGCGATCGCTAGCGAGACTGCCAGCTGACTGACTGCGGGGTCGCGACCCGTGTCGGCGTCGCGTCTTGCAACGCGGTGTGGTTCCCGAAGTTTGTTGCCCTCGCGCATAGGGTGAAATATTCTTGTGGAAAAATGCAGATTTTCTTTAAAAAAAAAAATTGTTTTTTTTTAAATTGATTTTACGTTCTATTAACGAAACCAAATCACTGGTTTCAAGGATAACGGTGTTTACACTAACACCCAGTATATATTTATTTATGTATGATCACGCATAACTTTTTACACAGTAGTTCGATTTTGATAATTCTTTTTTTATTGAAAAGGGAAACCCCGAAGTTAGTGCCATATAAATTTGAAAATAACTAACTAATAAAAAATTAACCATATAGTAATTTGTAGACTACAGCCCATAAAATAGCCGACTCAAAATTACTAAGGTATACTTACATTAGTTTAAGAACTTAGTTATTAAGGTTAATTAAAGAAGGTTTATAATATTTTAACTTTCAGTTTTTTCGGCGGCTTAATTGTTTTTGTTATTATTAACAAAAACAATTAGCTAGCAATTAGCTTATGCTTTACTGGATCTATTATGTAAATGAGAACTTCGCCCGCGACTTCGTCCGCGTTACTCACAGGAATCGTGCATTTTTTTGGGATAAAAAGAGCCTATGTTACTTGGTAATAATTTAACATTCTATAAGTGTTTTTTTTTAATCGGTTCAGTAGTTTTCGAGTTTATTCATTACAAACATACATACAAAAAATCAAATATTTCCTCTTTATAATATTAGTTTAGATTACTTGTTTTGTACCTTGGTGATGACATAGAGTTAGAAGTGTCAAACCATTTGGGTTTGACACTACTAATAACAAAATTTTCTTCTTCAACTAGCCGCGGTGTACGTGTCGAGAGTAAAAAAAAATACTCAACAAAAATACACCACTTTCAAAAAAACACGTATTCGTAACGTGGATAAAAAACGTATTATCCAAGCTAACGCAAAATTAACCCACCAAAGTAAATAAAACAAATATGGGATCACCACTCTATACATAAACATTATTTTTTAAATCTATCTTCTATAATTATTACTACATACAAAAAAAGACCAATTGAAAAAGGCTTATATTTGAAGTAGGTTTAAAAAAAATGCTGATAATAAAAGAATAAGGAAAGGACTACCGAAATGGTATTTAATACCAAAACTGGAGTTTCGGTTGCTTTTATACGAATTCGGATTGTATAAAGTTTTGTGTAAGTAAGCGGGAGTTTAATAGGAAATTAAAACTAATAACATTGATTTCTGGTTGCCGACTGGTGAGAGATTGTAGGATAAAACTTTTAATTGTATGTTTTATTGTATTAATAATAAGTAAAGGCATAACGGTTCGGTATAAAAGAATATATAGTGACAAAGATTGAAATGAGATGTAGTGTAGATGTAGCACAGACCAGGGTATACTCAAGAGAGATGTATGTAGTGAAAAAGATTATGATTAACTGGTTTGGTCATGTTGAGAGGATGAATGAGGGGTAACAAAAGGTCTGCCAGGGTTGCGAGATTGTTCGAAAGAGACACCGTGACCTTGGCACATGGGCAACTGAAGGAACACGGGTGGGTTTTAGTCAGTAAAAGTCTGACACGCCCTCCCGCTCCGCCTGAGAACGGGAGACGTCATTTGATGATTTTCAATCCAAAAAAAAGGGTAACAAAAGGTATTTACAAGGCAGATGTCACTGGACAAGCTATAAAGAGAAGATCCAGAAGAACATTAGTGACCTTAATGGTGATATTTTTCAGTAAGATCAGGTGCTTTGTACTGGCTACCAGCGTGAGTGTGTGTGTGTTGTGTGTCACTATATGTATGAACATAAACAAAGCAAAAATATTATGTAAGGATCGCAGCAGATGGCATTCTATAGTTTCTGCCTTCCCCCATGGGGAAAAAACGTAGTTTATGAATGTATGTATGTAATAATTATTATATCTAAGGCATTCGGAATTCTTATTTACCAGAATAGGTAACCAAAATTATAAGTGGCAAAAGACTTAGTACATACGCCTATTAATGCACGAAGATCATCAATGACTAAAATATCACTTTATTTTCAACTTTTCCACCTTTTCACTATTTTTCTATTTTCCCATATGCATACAAACAACACACTTCCATCACATGCACATTTACACAGATACACTCCACTAACACAACTTCCCATACGGACTTACAAACACACAAAACTCTTTAGCATTATACTTTGTGTCCGTAATTTTAATTCCTACATAATATGCGTGTTATACCTTATATTTGTAATTTATAAACATTTTTTAACTATACGTGTTACAAAAATGGCAACAACCAAGGCTGTCAACTTTATAAATTGAATCTTGAACCCATGGCTGAACGCTGACCCCTAAAATACAGGTCCAGGCCTAGTTTGGGGGTTAGGATCTATTTTGTTTTTTTTTTTTATTCTTGTGTTATTTCCTTATGACTGGCTTGTAGCATGTATTTTTAAGAGTCAAATAAAAGATTTTTTTAAATTTAGTAATTCACTAATCACAGTTTAGTAGCTACCTACAGAAACTTTTCTGACCTAAATATAACATTATAGATTTTCTTGTCGAAAATGGACTCACCTTCCTCGGGAATTGAGCTAATAAATGCAATAATATTTTTCAAAACTGACTAGTAGTTTCAGAGATCAGCGCGAACAAAAGGACATCAAAGTAAAGATTTCAAATATCGTAGGTACGTTGTTTCATGTGATTTATAAAATAATATTTATATCAAAACAAACATTTATTTGTTGTAAAAACATATCTGGCACACAAAGGACATGCGAACCCGCGCTTAATATTCACATTTACCTTTCTCCATCAACATGATGGTCGTAATAACAAAATATGCTTTTACTTATTGTCAAATTTCATTAAACTTGTGATTCCTAATGTGAACATGTAGATTATATCATTAAAGTTTATGATTCGTATTGTGAAAATGTAAATTGTATAGACACTGTTAGTTGAATATCCAAATTACGACTAAAATGAATGTATAATATTGCGCCTATATAACCCAAAGCCATACTTACTAGAGAATGGGCAGCAGCGTTCTCTATGCATTTTACCACCTAACTGCGATCGCCAACCCGCCTGCCAAGCGTGGCGATTATGGCAAAGCCCCCCAAATTGGGGGAGGCCTAAGTCCAGCAGTGGACGTCTTACGGCTGAAATGATGATGATGATGATGATAACTCAAAGAATAGGTAGATGTATAAAGTTTACCCATAGATTTTAAATGTTGTTTTAAGACCCATGTATGGTGGATGCCTTTCTAGGATCATCAACTTCATTTATCATTTTATCCAAAAGACATCTACCGGGCATAAGCTTCTTCAAGCGCCGCCACTTCGACCGGTCATATGCCTCGCGTATCCAGCGGAATGCCACAAATTCAGCAGGTCAGTGATCCACCGTGTGCAGGTTTTGGTATGCCAATGGGAATTTCAGGCACCTGTCCTACAGCTGACAAGGAAACAACTGGCTATCAAAGTATTTTAGGTTCTGTGAGTAAACGAGATACATATCAAGCATAATCTGACTAGGCTGTTAGTCTAGTGGTTAGTGACCCTGACTGCTAAGACTAAGGTCGTGGGTTCGATTCCCACCCAGGACCAATCTTGGTGTGATGAGCACAATCATTTGTTCTGCGTTTGGGTGTAATTTATCTATAATTTATACTTATTTCTTATATATTAGGTTGGGGAAAAAGTCTTTTCGCATTATAGTATGTATGAACTTGTAATAAAATCTCTTTGGCTATACTATTTGTATCTGGCTGGTTTTGGTATCATTGAAAGTTTAAATTTTAAAGAACATAATTCCAAATTCAAATTAGGAAAATGTGTGATTTTCATTTGTTTTTCGTACCGTCAAGATGAGTGAATCTAATGAAGAAATTCGATACATTTTAAAATTTTACTACAAAAAAGGTAAAAATGCAACGCAAGCCGCGAAAAAAATTTGCGATGTTTATGGACCTAGTGTAGTGTGTGAGAGTAGCACAAATTTGGTTTAAGCGTTTTCAATTCGGAAATTTTGATGTCAAAGATGCATGTCGCTCTGGTCGCCCTATTACGGATAAAATGGATGCCATTTTTGAAAAAGTGGAGCAAGATCAGCATACCAGTAGTTACGACGTAGCTGAAGAACTGGAAATTGACCACAAAACAGTTTTGGCGCATTTGAAAAAACTGGGTACACAAAAAAGCTGGTAGCTGGTGATGAAAAGTGGATCACGTATGACAAGAACGTGCGAAAAAGGTCGTGGTCAAAGGCCGGTCAGGCTTCACAGACTGTGGCGAAACCCGGGTTAACTTGCAACAAGGTGATGCTGTGTGTGTGGTGGGATTGGAAGGGCATAATTCATTATGAGCTGTTACCACCAGGCAGGACCATCGATTCTGAACTCTACTGCGACCAACTGATGAGATTAAAGCAAGAAGTTGAAAGAAAACGGCCGGAATTAATCAACAGAAGGGGTGTGGTTTTTCATCATGATAACGCTAGACCTCACACATCTTTAGCCACCCAACAAAAATTAAGAGAGTTTGACTGGGAGGTGTTAATGCATCCGCCGTATAGTCCTGACCTTGCACCTTCAGATTTCCACTTGTTTCGGTCTCTTCAGAATTCTTTAGGCAGTGTCAGGTTAACATCACGAGAGGACTGCCAAAACCACTTGTCGCGGTATTTTGACCAGAAGTCCCAAAATTTCTATAGCAATGGGATCATGTCCCTACATACAAGATGGCAAAAAGTTATCGAACAAAATGGTACCTACATACTTTAGTTAAATGAAAATAAACTTTATTAAAAAATGTTTTGAATTTTCTTAAAAAATGCGAAAAAACTTTTTCCCCAACCTATTATTATGTTATTATGTATATTATAAAGCTGAAGAGTTTGTTTGTTTGATTGAACGCGCTAATCTCAGAAACTACTGGTCCGAATTGAAAAAATATTTTTGTGTTGGGTAGTCTCTTTATCGAGAAAGGCTATAGGCTATATAACATCACGCTACAACCAAGAGAAGCAGAGCAGTAATGAAAAATGTTGTGAAAACGGGGGAAATCGCACGGGTAGGCGATTCGACGCGACGAAAAGGGTCGGGGGAACAAGAAATTTAACGCGGACGAAGTCGCGGTATATATTTAGAAATATCTAAATATATTTATTATGCCAAGAATACGGTAAAGCGTTGTATATTGCATGCGTGGATTATAGCAAAGCCTTTGACTCAATAAAACATGATTCACTATGGAAAGCTCTAATTCAACAAGGAGTCCCCAAAAAATACACACGCATAATAAAGAATATATATAATAAGAGCACCGCACAAATTAAACTAGAAACAACTGGTGAAGAGTTTCCAATAGCTAAAAGCGTAAGACAAGGAGACCCGTTATCCCCAAAACTTTTCTCAGCAATCCTGGAAAGTGTATTCAGGGATCTTGAGTGGGAAAATGTTGGTATAAATGTCAACGGCAGTAAACTAAACCACCTAAGATTCGCCGATGACTTAGTCTTAACAACTGACAACGCTAATACGCTGCAACACATGTTGCAACAGCTGACACAGGCAAGCAGAATAGTTGGTCTTACCATGAACAAATCAAAGACGAAGGTAATGACAAACAGAGAAGAAATAGCCATAACAATACATGATGAAGATATTGAATACGTAAAGAATTATATATATTTAGGTCAACTGATATCATTCAGAGACCAAACAGACATGGAAATAGAAAGACGAATTGCTTGTACATGGAAACGGTATTGGTCACTCAAGGAAATATTCAAAAGCAAACATTTCTCCATGACAGCGAAGAAAAAAGTGTTTAACTCGTGCATATTGCCATGCCTGACATATGGATGCCAAACTTGGGCACTGACTCAAAAACATTCACAAAAACTGAGAATATGTCAGAGGGGAATGGAAAGACGTATGATAAGCGCCACGATTCAAGATCGCAAAAGAGCAGAAGATATTAGATCCATAACCAAAGTGGAAAACATAATAAAGAAAGTAAGACAGCTGAAATGGAGATGGACAGGACACATGACAAGAGACAGTAGGACTAAATGGACAAACATTATTACAGAATGGCAACCACGTGATGGTAAAAGGAAAAAAGGCAGGCAGGCAAAAAGATGGACTGATGATATTGGGAAGGTTGGAGAGGCTATCTGGTCAAGGACGGCTACGTGTCACAAGACACGCTGATCACTAAACCGGGAAATACGATGTGTTAGTTTATAAATTAGTAGTGATTACATTAAATGTTTAATTTAGTTTAGTTTCAGCAATAAAGGCTTAATAAGTATATTTATCAGTTGTCCGGTTACCATAGTACAGGCTCTGCCTAGTTTGAGATCAGATAACGGCGTGTTGGTTGTCCTAATATATTATTATAGATATTATTAATCAGCCTAAAATTGTCCCACTGCTGAGATACAGGCCTCGTCCTTGCGAAAGGGAGTGGTCTGAAATCCACAATGCGAGCGTAGTTGGTACTTATATGTAACAAGTCTTCGAATTCTTTATTCTAGGACATGCCGGTTTTCTTTTTTTTTTCTGGATGGGAAATCATCAAATGACTTCTCCCGCTCTGGGCGGAGCGGGAGGGCATGTCAGACTTTTACTGACTAAACCCACCCGTGTTCCTTCAGTTGCCCATGTGCCAGGGTCACGGTATCTCTTTCGTACAATCACGCGACCCCGGCAGGCATCGGTCCTAGCGGACCCCTTCAGCGCTGCTGACATCTCTTTGAGGCGCGCGTGGAACACTACGCGCCGTCGACCCGAGCTTGGTCCTTACCGGGCGGTGAGCTACCCCTTGCTCGCCACCCGCAAGCTCGCGCCTATGGTGGCCGGGAGTCCGTTATGGACTCTCGACGTCCGGGGCGTCTCCTCCTGCGGCGGCTAGGGACGTGAGGGCGCAGAGACTACCACTCCCTCACGCGCCCCGCCTTCTCCTTCGCAAGCATTACTGCTTCGCAGAAGGAGGTGACGGCTTCCCATTCCCTCTCGCTCCGTACCATGGCTCGCACCAGGGCTGGACGCGAGAGGTCGCTGCCGCCGATCGCCTCCACGAGAACACGGTGGTGCTCCACCCAGGCAGGGCACACTTCCATCGTATGCTCCACCGTGTCCTCTAGACGATCCTCACAATGGAAACACCCGGTCGTATCCTCCCGTTTTATCCTGAACAGGAACCCACCGAAGCACCAATGCCCGGTGAGAACCTGCGTCAGGTGGAAGGTGAGGATGCCGTGACGCCTCGCTATCCACTCCTCAAAGAGGGAACTTACTGCCGCAATTGTGGCGTGCCCAGATGCCGGTTTCCTCACGATGTTTCCCTTCACCTTAGTGAAAGCAGGGGTGATAAAATAATTTACATACAGTTAAACGCCTGCCGGAGTTTGAAATTACGATTCGTAATTGTGGCCGTTTTCAATGAGCAAACAATGCTCAATAAGCCATCACTGCTCAAGATACATAATTATATTCTTAGTTAATAGCTGACTGTCCACGTCGTCACTCGGCAAGTCCTCGTTTGTCGCAGCGACAGGACCTATCAAAAACTCGCTGAGAGGCTCTCGCTTGGTAGGTATGCATATATACTTACCACCGAGTGATAACTTTTCACCGTTTTACACTTGCTGCTCGTTCTTTGCCAGCTCCGTTTTAGTTGCTAGCTTTCCTGGAATCTCGTTAATCGCCGGCGGCGGTGCAGATATCCGGATTTTAAACCCATGTCCAATGTTCAACATTCGCCACTACATCCACAAGACAGTCATTAGTAACCACATTGTCATATCCTGATTATTAATGTGGTTCAAAACTATAAAAATTCAGCGCACGCAATGGCTATCTGCGATACGTAGGCGTTACGGTAGTGACATTTTGTAAAGACCGCAATGACCTTTGTACCCACGCTTGCACTTTTGATACATATTCATTCGAATTTATGATTCTGATGTGGTTAACATGAATAAAATTAGTAACGGGGGTAAACCAGTGGTAACTTGTGAGCCTCTACTGTACCACTGCTGGGTAAAAGCCATCGTCAAGTCCTTCCAGGAACACTTTTCCCGCGCCACCTCGAAGCAGCCCTCGCGGTGCGCGTCCGTGTTTTCTCGCCACCGACATTATCCGCCCACCTTTTCCCATTTATTTTGGGGTCGGATTCCAGTCTAACAGGATGCAGCTGAATATTTTACATGCAGCGACTGCCTATCTGACAACCAGTCTTACCAAAGAGTATCCTATTACCTAGGTAATAGGATACTCTTTTGTAAGACTAGTTGTCACATATTCGGGCTTCTGACGACCCGTAACGACTATCTAAGATCTACGAAAGACAACCGGGACCGACGGCTTAACGTGCTTTCCGAGGTACGGAAGTGTCTTGCTATGTTTAGATGGTTACCCATCCACACAAGCAAGTGTAGCTTAACCTGAACGTTCGACCCGTGCCGCTATTATTACTTAGCCACAAGTTCCTGTCACCCAGTATAGAATACTAGCTGACCCAGCGAACTTCGTACCGCCTCAGAATCAATAAAACCCATGTTAGGTGAGCTCCTACCAAGTTATGCCAGCCTGGTACTTCGAAGACATAAAGCGTTTTCTAGCTATCAAACACCCATGTTAGGTGAGCTCCTACCAAGTTATGACAACCTGGTACTTCGAAGACAGGAATTTATAAGGAACTTTTGTGGATGATTTTTTACACCTTGGGTCCGAAAAACCCCAATATCTTACGGACCCTATTTTTTTTTTATAAAATATAGCATGTGTTACTCGCAGATAATATAGCTTTCTAATGGTGAAAGAATTTTTAAAATCGGTCTAGTGGTTTTTGAGTTTCTCCATTAGAAACAAACAAACAAAAATATAAACTTTTCCTTTTGATAATATTTGTATAGATAAATAACAATAATATATATATATATATTGTATCGATAAATATAAATAACAATAGCAAGCAGCTTGGAAGACTCCAAGCTGCTTGCTATTGTTATTTCATTTTGTGTCCGGCTGATGGCAGTAGGCTCGCCATCAGTAACATGGGGCTTAAACGCAACCTGCGAAATGTGGGTGTCATCATCATTATCTTCATTTTAGCTGAAATACGTCCACTGCTGGACTTAGGCCTCCTCCAATTTCTAGAGATTTGCCATAATCGCTACGCTAGGCAGGTGGGTTGACGATCGCAGTTTGGTGGTTAAATGCATATAGAACGCTGCTGCCCATTCTCTAGTCCCTTAGACGCCTCTTACGGCAACCACGCTCGGGAAGAAATGAGATGGCGCTATTCAGCACCACACGAAATGTGGGTGTACTATAGGTATACCTTTACCTTACCCTACGGAGTAAACAGACGTGGTGTAATGTTGTGTTACGTAAATAAATGAATAAATCATGATAATCTGTCCTGCTGGCAGAATACCAAAACGCTCGTCGTGAATAATTTATGATCACGGGATGGGATTCCGGTTCAAGGTATTTAACGTTGAACTTGACACTACTGGGGGTTCATTTAGATGTCGATACTGCTGATTAAGAAGTCAATCAGTCAATTATTGTTTCGTCGTGCTTTGTATGTTGTGTTGCGTCTTTTGTGTGCATCAAATAAACGTTTTATCTATCTATCTATCTATCTATACCCATTTTGGGCAAAGTATTATTGGGTCACGTGGGCCCATAATCAGCATTTAATGTTCCTGTGACGTTCAATAAATAAATTATGCGTACAGTGGTAGGGTATGCGCTGTGGAGGGAGTGCGGAGTGGATTGCAGCATTGCCAGTCTAGTCCAGGCAGTCGTAGCGACAGCACGCCTAATGCACTAATATTGTATTGTAAATAGTTTTTTATAATACATACCTAACCTAAACCATGACGTAACTGTTCCCACTGCTGGGGCACAGTGGGCCATAATCCTCCACGTGGAATATTTTTTTTGGTTCTTGGATATGCTGGTTTCCTCACGATGTTTTCCATCACAGTTTTGACAGCAGTGGCGAGGAAATAATTTACACAAAGAAAAAGGCTTGAAGCTATGACGCCATCCTGACTCCATTTCTCCCTTAATTTAGAAAAAAAGCATCCATTCTCCTGGCAGTTCACAATAATTAGCACCGTCAGACAAACTAAACCACGGTCACCTTGTTACATAAAACGGGTCGCAATATTTCAGTTCTTTTGTGTATGGTTTTCATAAAAACCGTCTGGCACAGTCGAAGAGAACAATGGCTAGACTAACTTTTGTATACCGGTGCTTCCATAAAGAGGATGCAGACTTTTGAATGGATAGATAGAACGATCGGTTTTGTTTTTTTTTTTCTGGTCGGTATTGGGTTTTCTTGGCCCGTTCTGAATGTTGGTTTCGTGATAGTACGATTGAAGTTTCATCATTTCAGCCAAAAGACGTCACTAATTTAGGGGAGTTTGCCATAATCGCCACTCTTGGCAGGCGGTTTGGCGGTCGCAGTATGGTGGTAAAATGCATAGAAAATGCTGCTGCCCATTCTCTAGTAATTCTTTTAGTCGCCTCTTCCATCACCCACGGGACGAAATCGGAACAGCGATTGAAGTTTGGTGGTGTTTAAAATAGTTTTTTTTTTTTTGTAAATATGTGGTCGGCGTATGGAGCCAAACAATTCTGGAGTGCTGACCGCGTACCGGAGGGCGCAGCTATTGAAGGCATCTGAAAGAATCTACTGAATGTAAAACGCACAGGTCCGTTCTGGGGGAGGTTTATGTTCTGCAGTAGACGTTTTTCGACTAATGTAAGTCATAAGGACAAGGCGTCCTGTATTGTAACAGATTTATTCCTGTAGTAAGACGATAATGATATTAACTGGTTGTTTTGCTGGAAAACGCGTCATGAATTTATCCATTGACCTTTGTCGAGAGAGAATAGAGGGTTTGTGGGATTTGTCATATTTCTATAGGCCACGGTGTTTATCTTGAGTGTTGGTTGCGTTCGTGAATTCTCTACATTCATTTTCATTTAAGGTATCTTCAACAGGCTTATTTTAATGAAATTATAATTGAAGGATTCGGATCTCTATTTTGCCTATCAATAATACCGATAAACTAATTAAAAGTTTGAACCACCAAACCTGTCTCTACAGTGTGATAAAGAATTAATTATATTTCTGAAAGCTAAATAAATAATTTGCGGACTTCTCGTCAAACAAACATGGCGACCAATTCTATGCATGATGAAAGAACATGAGCCACATTCGACGAAACTGTCAAACAAAGTTGGAATGTGGGTTTGGATTAGTTAGGTACCCTTGATGACTTTTTAAAAGTTGTTTGGGAATCAGACATTACCTTCGTCAATTTCAATCAATTAATGGATTCAAACTATCACAGGCTACAGTTAGTTTGGGAATGCTTTGTACGCGCCTCTCCTCTAAGTTATATTAAGGTCAAATAATATTTCTTCGCATAGTTGCAACTTTCGTATACTTACCCAATAAGCGGTTCTAATTAAAAATATCAAACCATGACTAATGTGAGAATCTACGGGCCTTAAACCTAACTGGAAACAAGTGTACAAAATATTATATTTGACAGCCTATTTTTGTGAGTATTTTATATATTCATCAGGTCTATCCCTAAAGTGTGGTGTTATGTTATGTTCGTTTTTTGAAAAAAAACGGATATTTTTAAAACACTAAAATTGTTGAGTGAAATTAAAAAGCTATTTATTCGTGTTCTCTTATATGTGGGTAACTCGAAAAGGTTTATATAAACCTTTTCGAGTTCCACCAACCTCCAAGAAAGCCACAAATGAATATTTCTATGAAGTGTCAACGGCCCCAGCCGTAATAATAAATCAAACTTCTATAATGTCTCATACATTATCCTTCAAACGATTAATATTGTATTTCATTTGTTGAGGTGGATAATAAAGACCTTGGATGGTATATTATGTCGTTGTCCGTCTCTATACTTACCGTAGTCTGTGTCACATAGATTAGTTCTGTGTTCCACATTCGCGGCACGCTGATGCAGATATTTGTGACTATACTCCGATCGACAGTCATTGGAGCAGACAAAAAATAGACATATGGTTACATGGAATCAGGGAAAAGGAAAGTATATATCAGACATTTTATGCATTTCACTACTTTACTCAATGATTATTAGTAAGAGGATATTATTTATTTAAGTGAAAGATGATATGGCTACAAAGGGGATGACTACCGATATGACGACTAATTGAGAAGTATGAAAGACGGAGACATGTTCCGCCGACCCGAAATAAATTGGGATAAGAGCAAAAGGATAACTAATTTGCAAAGCTATGTATTGTTGTTGTTTATGTTTCACATAATATGAAAAAAAATGCCGTTAAAAGTTTCTCCCGTCA
Organism: Aporophyla lueneburgensis; assembly: GCA_932294355.1. NCBI lineage: Eukaryota > Metazoa > Arthropoda > Insecta > Lepidoptera > Noctuidae > Aporophyla > Aporophyla lueneburgensis. The sequence continues at coordinate 12,450,403 of OW028735.1, forward strand.
TCTTAAGTTGATTCAGATAAAAACAAGTACCGTTGTGTCTAGTTTAGTCCTTGACGAAAGAATATGTCGCTGTTAGAAATTTTGTTGTGCTTTTAAAAATTTTGCTATGTTATACAAGTTGATACGACGGATGGACTTTTCTTTAAACTGCCTATACTAGGTACCATGTTCAAGCTCTGTACCAATAATCAATTAAATTGGAGCAGTAGTTAAGTCGCAAATGATTTTTTTAAAGTTTTTGCCCCGTTTGAACACGATGTATCTTTTCTAACAGCTGATTATGTCTACGCATAGGTCATTCACCTTAAATAGGATAAATCTGAGTGCAACCTACCAACCTAGGTATCTAAGGTCAGTTAAATTTATTTACAAAGGGTGGTTGCGTTTTACTCTGATTTGGAAGCTAGTTTGTTTGAAAAAAAAAAAGACATTTTTGGTGCTTTTTATTTTTATACCGTATCGAATTAATATTAAACACGTACCTATAGTATACGTAGTGTTATTTAATGCCCCTCTGTCATATCAACTCTGTATATGGATAGATCTATTATATTAGTAAAGCAGCTGAGTACGAAAACTCCACCACATAATATTTTAAATTTTTTGCTCCAAAAATATTTGTTATGAGAGAAGCCCAAACTATTCCTTTTTATATTGTGAGCCCGACAAATTATGAACAATTTATTAGAACAACAAATTAGTTATCATAAATTGCACTATTAATCTTTTTGAACAAGAACTACGACTAGGTCGTAGTTTTTGTTCAGGACTATTTGTAGTAAGGGAAAGGTTTTTCGGTCTAAAGAGGACCCGGTTTTCAAATCATTGTCAATATAGTTTTCTGACAGTTGAGTGGCATAGATTAATGAAAGCCAAGCTCATGCGTTATGTTGCAGTCGGAATGGAATGTTACCACTTTTATATTTTTTTAATTACATTTAGAAATTAGTGAAATAAAAAGACACATTTACACGTTAAAAAAATACACTGTATTTGTATTTATTTTACAAATTTTTTGCTGCACCAGCCGACGTCACCATGTTAGCGCCGGCTATTGCTGAAAACCACCAAAAGTAATTCATGCTGTCAGTCTTCTGGGTTCGTTACCAGATGGCAGCGATGCGGACGAGCACTTAGACGCCTAATGCCGCAGTTCTACGGCAAAACTTTGCAATTATTAGGATAGGAAACGTGAGATTATATTTGGCTCTTGAAAAGGATGCTCTTCTCAGCAGTGGGACAGAGCACTAGTACACTTTGTTGGAGGAGGCCTTTGCCGAATGGCAAACAGATTTACAAAAAGTAAATAAGTTTTAGAATTAAGGATAAGTTTTTATTTACATTAGTTTAATATGGTAAGTTAATTTTTCACAACTTTTGTATTGGGTAAATCTGAATAAAAGGCTTTATTATTATTATTATATTTACACTTCGGCGTCAGGTTGGGTATGAGGAACACGGTATAAAGTTCACTCAACCTCATCAAAAAAGGAGGGACCCTCCGCCCAGACAGGTATCGTGTCTGGTGGAAAACTGCCCAACGATTGATATAAATGGCAGTATGGTACTGTGACCCTGTGGTCGCTGTATAAATGCTAGTGGCGTGGTAATATCTGCTTGCGCGATGCAGGGCTTGCGTGACGTCAGTGTGATGCGTAGTTTGTATGTAGCGGAGCAGGTCATCATCATCATCATTTCAGCCATAAGACATCCACTGCTGGACTTAGGTCTCCCCCAATTTGGGGAGCTTTGCCATAATTGCCACGCTTGGCAGGCGGGTTGGCGATCGCAGTATGGTGATAAAATGCATAGAGAACGCTGCTGCCCATTCTCTAGTAAGTCCTTTAGTTGCCTTTTACGACACCCACGGGAAGAAATGGGGTGGTGTTATTCTTTACGTCCGGCACCATACAGTACGCCACAGCGAAGCAGGTGCCGCTACAATATTTTTGTGTATTTTGTTCCTCTTTCAACATCAAGGAACCAGATCCAGTGAAATCATCTCAATCAACCTTAAACCTAACGCCTTAGCGATAAAGTTGAAAAATGTATTGAAGAAATTTGACAGATAGTAGTAGCTCGATGTGCTGGCATCTGTAGTAAATATTAATAACGTAGACAATGAGATGAGACAAAGTTTACTCGATCTATATGATAATTCTAGCTTATATTTTATTTTTATTGGAATCTTATAAGTTACATTCGATCAGTTAATAAGTTGTAACAGCTAGTAAAAAATAGTAGAATATTTGAAAGGGACTCCCAAAACTGAATATAAAACCGAGTCTCGAAACAGATCCAATTTAATAAAGGCTATAACCATTTACCGGGTACAATCAACCCTTTTAAATGAGAACTTTGTAACAGAAAAACCCACTTACAGTTTCGTTCTCTTGGGAGTGAACCCTGCCCTTATGTCAGTCTTGATTGCTACCTAGTAGAACAATGAGAGAAGTAGTTTAATAATACGTTGTAAAAGGTAATCAAAATGACTATTTTATTTTAGCTTTTAGTGTTGTTACTAGGTAATAGGTAGAACGAGCTAGTGTCCGCAACTCCACGTCTGAGCGCGTATTTTGCGTCCGAATAGTGTGGTAACTTATTTCTTTATCTAACAAAAAATATAACCGAAACACCTAGTTTTAAATTTGCAACGAAATTAAATTATTCGTTTCATCAAATCACAACCTGTGTTCCCGAAGGTATGAGGCACAGGGCGATGTTTTTTTTTGGAATTACGTCTTGCAAATCAACCTACCCAGGTTGTCGGTGACTTAACCGGACTTGGCTGTGGCTACCTTATTAAATTAAAGCCTCCAGCCAGGGATTAAAACTTAAAACTAGAGCAACTACTCTCGCTCGCACCCCTGTGGGGGTACGGAGCTCGGCTTAGGGTATCACTGCTAGAAGGCAGCAAGGGTCGACCTGGATGGGCGTGATTAATATTTAGGGACAAATTTACAGCCTGCCTCGTTGGTCTAGTGATAGGTAGCAAGCGCTACTGCGGAGCTTGAGGTCCTGGGTTCGATTCCCACGTTGCACAAAGTGTTATTGGGTTTTTCCATCTGGAATTTCTCAGTAGCAGCCCGGAGTCTGGATTTGTGCCCGGTTGATGGCAATAGGCTCGCCCCCTATTACATGGGACTTAAACATAACAGGCGTTATGTGGGTGTACTATAGGTACACCTGTGCCCAACCCTTCGGGGAAACAAGACGTGATGTTTTGAAGATGAATTTACAGCTACAGGCTCACAGAGTGACAATGTCGGAACGTTGTAAATATGTTAGTTACTGCGATACAATCTGCTTGCGCGATGCACGATTTGCATGACGTCAGTGTAATGCGTCGTTCACATGTGGCGGTGTAGATGTCGCTACATGTCATTCTTCGACAGTCTTGTGAAAAGTCTATTTCAGACACCAATCTACTGCCAGGGTCGCGAGATCTGTTCGAAAGAGTAACCGTGGCCCTGGCATATGGGCAACTGAAGGAACACGGGTGGGTTTTAGTCAGTAAAAGTCTGACACGCCCTCCCGCTCCGCCCAGAGCTGGGGACGTAATTTGATGATTTCCCAACCACAACAAAAAAAAAAACACCATTATACATGGTCTCCACATGACCTGACCAAGATTATGTCTAGATATTAAAAAAGACTTGTGATCTTTAAGTTTGTTTCGATCCTTCTTCTCAAAGCGGCAGATAAAATACGCTGACCTCGTCTAGTTTTAAAAAATATGATTGACAAATAAAATTGTAATTCACGATAAATTCACGTAGTGTGACAATTTGATTACAATTAATTTTCTTGACTATGGGTACAGTCTCCAAAAGACATATGTAAATAGGATCGTCAACCATCGCCATCGGTTTCTTACTAAACTTCAATTATATTCGACGACCCTGGTAACTTACATATATCATTACGTGAAAGGGTGGTGGCCCAGTGGGTAGAGCAGTGGTAGCCCGGTGGTAACGGCCTCTGGTTCTTGTGGTTGGGAACAACCACAAGAAAAAAAAACACCATTATACATGGTCTCCACATGACCTGACCAAGATTATGTCTAGATATTAAAAAAGACTTGTGATCTTTAAGTTTGTTTCGATCCTTCTTCTCAAAGCGGCAGATAAAATACGCTGACCTCGTCTAGTTTTAAAAAATATGATTGACAAATAAAAGTGTAATTCACGATAAATTCACGTAGTGTGACAATTTGATTACAATTAATTTTCTTGACTATGGGTACAGTCTCCAAAAGACATATGTAAATAGGATCGTCAACCATCGCCATCGGTTTCTTATTATACTTCAATTATATTCGACGACCCTTGTAACTTACATATATCATTACGTGAAAGGGTGGTGGCCCAGTGGGTAGAGCAGTGGTAGCTCGGTGGTAACAGCCGCGACTTACGATTAATTGGCATTTTACCCATGCAGGCGCTTTAATTTCTGTAAAATAATTTCATCACCACTGCTCTCAAAACGGTGAAGGAAAACATCGTGAGGAAACTGGCATATCCTAGAACTAAAATTCGAAGACATGTGGCATCTACCAACCCGCACTGGATCTGCGTGGGGGATTATGGCCCACTTCCTCTCACCTAGCGGAGGCCTGTATCCTAGCGCTGGGAACATTATAGGCTGCTGATGATGAAAGGACTGAAAACTCTTTGTGAAGAACCTGCTCCAGGTAAATTCCTACTACCGCCATTTATCTATTTTTGCCGCCAAGAAGTGTTGCTGAGTTCCAATTTGATGTATATTGGTATAAAAGACATGGACAGAAAGATTCTATTTACAAATACATAATAAATAATATTATATAAAAAATTGAAAAATTAATTATTAGACAGTTTTTACCTCTCTGAACTTGACGTTGTTATTTCAAAATAAAAAAGTAGTGCAAGACGAATTAAAGTACCAATGTGTCAACTTCGGCCATAACAGACCATAAAGAAAGATAAAAAATATATTATTGGAAGTTCCTCACCACGCACGTAAGATATTAGACGTGAATTGTACGACAAGTTCTTTTATTAGGATCATTTTATTCACACGAAACTGTCTCTATTGGTATGGTTTGCATTTAATAAAATATTTTTTCATATTTCGATGCGTTAGTTATTTTGTTTTTTTTATTTCACACAAAATAAAATACTCATAACGGAACGCGACGCGTTTGACAGACGATGTGTCAGACTTGATATTTTTGTTTATGTCTTTAAAAACTTCAAAAGCAACGTTCACTTCTTACAGTAACAGTGTGTTATTGCGATTTTTAGGGTTCCGTTGCCAAATGGCAAAAAACGGAACCCTTATAGATTCGTCATGTCTGTCTGTCTGTCTGTCTGTCCGTCCGTATGTCACAGCCACTTTTTTCCGAAACTATAAGAGCTATGCTGTTGAAACTGGGTAAATAGATGTATTCTGTAAACCGCATTAAGATTTTCCCACTAAAATAGAAAAAAAAACAATAAATTTTGGGGTTCCCCATACATAGAACTGAAACTCAATTTTTTTTTTCATCAAACCCATACGTGTGTGGTATCTATGAATAGGTCTTCAAAAATGGTAATGAGGTTTCTATTATTTTTTTTTTCTAAACTCAATAGTTTGCGCGAGAGACACTTCCAAAGTGGTAAAATGTGTGTCCCCCCCCCCCCGTAACTTCTAAAATAACATACATACATACAATCAAAAAATAATGATGATGATTGTCTAAAATAAGAGAATGATAAAACTAAAAAAAATATATGATGTACATTACCATGTAAACTACCACCGAAAATTGGTTTGAACGAGATCGAGTGACTAATTTTTTTTTAAAACGTCATAAATCGTAAACCGCAATTTACCTTACATTCAATCAACTGAAATATAAAATTAAAAAAAAAAACATTTATTTTTAAACCGAGAATACCTACATGTTTGTACGGAACCCTCGGTGCGCGAGTCCGACTCGCACTTGGCCGGTTTTTTATTTAACTCCTGCTTATTTTAACGGAAAGATATCTTCTACCACTCGAATATCTTATTAACATCACTGGACACTGATTTGCATTGCGTTTCGGATTTGTTTTGTGGATCTATATGAGGTGCGTCAACGGTGGAATAGCCGTGCAAAGGTGTAATAAAGAATATAATAAATAAATAATGCTAAAACCATATCAGATAATTGTATTCTCACAACTATTTGCTAATTTAAAGCGCCTGGCGGTTTTTTAATAGTGAGATTATTATCTGTACACTTATTGCAACGATCTGAATAATAGGTTTAATGAAACTGTTTTCGTCTAATCAGTAATTACTGTGACGAGTTCTTGGAGTTTTTATTTGTAGCAATTGAATGGGCACATATTCACGAATATAAAACAGCAAGAAGCATTTTTGTAAATTGAATTCGATAACTATGCCGACGTCCATACAAAAACTGTCCATGTCCTTTAATATTCCGCCTTTGTCTTTGTTATGGCAACGCGCCTGCGATACTTCTGGTATTGTAGATGCTTATCTAACATGATGGTGGCTACTTACCATCAAATGTGCTAGGCTTATGCTCTAGCTTATTCACTCCTCAAAAATATCAAGGCCTGTTAATAGTTATGGGCGATGCTACTCGCGTACGTGCGTCCCTATTTCCATCCACGGTCCGCAGCCCAAGAGCAGTGGTGGCTCAGGTTCAAAGCAGGCACTATACTTTGTGTAAATAATTTCATCACCACGGTTTTCAAAACTGTGAAGAAAAACATCGTGAGAACCTAGAACCAAAAATGTTATGTAATGTCATATCTCGTCTTAGACAACTGACTCTTTCTCGAAGAGCGGAGGCCTCTGTTCCAGCAGAGGTAACATTATAGACTGATTACCCTCCACAATTCTCATCGCGGCGACTTGTGGCATTCTCCAAACAATTTCTTTCATTTGTTTGTTGCAAGACGCGTATTCCTTGATTGTGTAGCTCATGGCCATCGCGTAAGAAAATCGTCTAACATTTTCGTTAATTATGATTGCTTAGTCTGTAGTTTTCTCCAATTTATCTTTTTCATCTTAGTATCGCAAAACTTGTAAAAGTACTTACCCTAGTTTCTTAGTTTTTTGCTTCAGCATAATCGTAAGTTAGGTGCCCCAAAACTCTGTATACAAAGTAAATGAACTCTGAGAGTTTTGTAAGTTATTTGGGTGTATAAAACTTTCTTTAAGCTTTAGCGCGAGATTGGATCGGAACTCAAGATAGTTTATTATAATCCATTATCACTGTTCCAGCTTTGCTAAGGATGGGTATATATTAAGGTGGAGTGAAATTTTTATTTTTTTATTTTCCGTATGGCATACCCGCAAAAAGCTGCGTGATAGGCACAATAAGCAAAAGCGAAAATATTTTTTGTCTAGGTTTATATTTAAAGGTGCCCCCGAAAGGACAAACTTTTGAATAAAAATATCCGAAACTTGACAGTTTTCGATAGTGCAAAACCAAATGCTAAACTTAATAACAAAACGTTAAAATTGTGTTCCTTTCGTTTCTGAACGCACCCAATTATTTATAAATAAGTGCCAAATGTTACAGTGTTACCTTTCAGTCTTAAGTAAGCATTCTCGGAAGAAACTAGTGTTCATTGTATTGATACTGATAGTGACCGTGTAATTTGACAAAATCATTTCGAAACATTTGGTAAGTTAAATTAGTAATTATAATGTTATTCAATTATATTTGTAGTAAAGACGTTGAAGAATTTTTTAGATTCCATGTTTGTTGTTTACAGTAAAAATGACTCAAGTTACGACTCGTCAAATGACAAACTTTCCCGTGTTTGGCACGCCCGAAACATTACCATCTTCGCAATTACCGACTTATTTTGATGTTATGAAATACTATCTTTTGATCAAGCATGAGTTAAAGCCAGAAAAATCATCCAAAGAACCGACTGTTCAAGAAATCTCAGAAAGAGTTGCGACTCGTGGTTTGGAAATATGGCATAAATCCTCGCTTCCAACAGTCAGTTTAAAAAGAGTATTGCAAATCATTAGAGCTTACCACGAAAAATATAGAAAGTTAATGAAACCATATAAAGGACGGCAAGATAGTAAAAGCTATAAAGAGAAAATGAACAAGTTCAAAGTAGATTCCCAAAAATTATTCGACATCAGTAGCTGCAAATGTGTAATAGTTGTTGAATGCACTTGTGAAAAAAGCAGTCGTGTACCGAAAGAGGAAATTAATTTCTTAATAGATCAGAGGAGTACGAGAAAAATGATTATCGGAGGCATTGATGTAATCACAACAAAAAAAAACCAGAAAAAACAAGAACGAGAAGAAATGGCGTCAACTAGTTTGAAACGGCTACAAATTTATGAACAACCTTCCTGTTCTCATTCTCAAGGTGACGAAATAATTATTAGCAACAGCAGCAGCAGCAGCAGCAGCTTTACTGATAATTTAGCTTTAACGGCACTTTCCCCTAATCAAGAACCAATACAGGATGTTGTTGAGCCACCATCTAAACAGATGCGCATAAATCTCCCATCTTTAGCTCTTGCCTGCGATCGCACTGGAGTTTCTGACAGGTCTGCCGCTATTATAGCTTCTGCTGTCCTGAAAGATGTTGGCATTATTACATCAAGTGACCAAAGTAGTGTGATAGATCGTTCGAAGGTTCGACGGGAAAGAGCAAAGAAAAGAACTGTTTTACAAATATTGAGCCGCAATCAACCTATACCTTGTCTTTACTTTGACGGTAGAAAAGACAAAACTTTGATAACAGTCAAAAAAGGAGATAAATGGTATAGAAAACGGCAAATAGAAGATCATTACGTTATTGTGTCGGAACCAGGGAACGTTTTCTTTGGTCATATCACGGTGCAGACAGGATCGGCTAGGACAATCAAAGAAAGTATTATAAAATATTTAAATGATAAATCGGTTGACTTGAGTGCTTTGTCAGTAGTGGGCTGTGACGGGACAGTTGTAAATACTGGATTTAAAGGCGGCGTCATTATCCTGCTAGAGGTGGAGATAAAAAAACCATTACAATGGTTCATATGTGCACTAAATTCGAATGAATTGCCACTACGACACCTTTTGATATATTTGGACGGTCAAACTACGGGACCTCGATGTTTTTCAGGGGCAATTGGATCTGAACTGCAACAATGTAAAAAAAAGCCAGTTGTGAAACTTGCCGTTATACCCTCGCCACTTCCTGTTATTACTAAAGATTTAAGCTCCGATCAAACATATCTATTTGAGATAATGACTGCTATTAGCACTGGTATTTTCCCTTCTGACCTGACAAATAGAGAACCCGGTCTACTCAACCATTCCAGGTGGTTAACGACTGCGAACAGGATCTTATGATTATATGTCACAAAGACTGATCCGGAAGAGAATCTACTTATTTCGTGATGAAAGTCTACTAGTTTCGTGATGAAAATTTATGGGCGAATGTGGTTTCAAATCAAATGCAATCCTTCGTGTTTAAATGGAGCACAGCACTTGTGGTTGACGATGAATTGTAGTCGCTATTTAAACGATAATTTGAAGAAAGTGATTGATCCAGTCATACAAAGAAATGGATATTTTGGTCATCCAGAAAATCTTCTTTTATCTATGCTTGCAGATGACAACCAAGTGATACGAGAACTGGCATGCCGACGTATTCTGAAAGCAAGGTCAGAGAATGTCATAGGAATCCGAAAATTTAAAGTTCCATCATTTAATTTCGATGCTTCCCATTATACTGACATTATTTCTTGGCACGATAGTCAGATTACTGTTACTGAGCCGCCTTTAACTAAGAGTTTATCTGCTGAAGCCTTGAAAGAAATTGTAGAAAATGGCCTTGGAACGATAGAGAATATAGCACTCTTTCCTTGTCATACTAAAGCCGTGGAGCGTTGCATCAAACTCGTAACTGAAGCTTCAGGTGCTGTATGTGGAGAAGAAAAACATGATGGTTTTATCAGGGCTAGACTGTCATCACGTTAGATGATGCCTTCTTATAATACTAAACGTGAATTTTCTACATGATTGGCTATTTCATAACATTTTTTTTTTTCATAAATATTTAATTAATATTAATTGCATTTTTACCATAAAATTCTTGTATTATTTTGGTTTTAAGAGGTTTTGGGGCACCATAAACTCCAAACTTTTATATATTTTTTTATTATTACATAAAAATATTGGTTTCAAGCAACATAAAAAATACTATTCCTATAGATTATTAAGGTTTATATAAATCCTAATGAGGTTGTCAAAAATGAACGAAATTATACTTTTCTCAAAATTCTTTCGTGCTGGGGCACCTCGAATAATACATAAATGATATTTAACATACTTAATTAACTCATCCATAGGCAGCTTTTTACCGCTATGCTATTACAAAAAAAAAACAAAAAAACTAAATTCCATACATTTTCACTCCACCCTAGTATATATGTCAACGGTTCAGAACTTTTGATAGCGAACAGAATAGAACATTATTTTTAATTTGCCACGTCAATGAACATTATTACTGCACATAGATATTTTGGCGCGTTTCCAAAACCAAACAAACTTCGCCATCTTGTTATTTTCAATACATTTTACAAAATAATTACACAAATGTAAACGGTACTTTCCTGTTATTGTATTTTGGGTGCCAAATAATTTTTGAAGTACTTCTACTATAATTGACAATTCAATCGAATTAAAAAGGTTTTTTTTTGCTATCAAGACCTGTGGCAGTCGTTCAGTAAAGGAAGAATAAAAAAAAAAACCGGCCAAGTGCGAGTCGGACTCGCGCACCGAGGGTTCCGTACAAACCTGTAGGTATCCTCGGTTTATTCGTAAGGTTTATGTTTATGAAATTAAATGTTTTTTTTTTATATTTGAGTTGATTGAATGGAAGGTAAATTGCGATTTACGATTTATGACGTATTAAAAAAAAACTACTTACTGGATTTCGTTCAAACGTTGTGTAAAAATCTTAATGCGGTATACAGAATACATCTACTTACCAAGTTTCAACAACATATCTCTTATAGTTTCGGAGAAAAGTGGCTGTGACATACACGGACAGACAGACAGACAGACAGACAGACAGACAGACCGACAGACAGACAGACATGACGAATCTATAAGGGTTCCGTTTTTTGCCATTTGGCAACGGAACCCTAAAAAGACTGTGTTGAAATCATGAATAAAATTTGCGCGTCGATGACTCAGCGTACTTGTATTTACCGGAACCATCCGCTGCGATATTTCTCGAATCTAGGCCTTCTCTCTCAATAAAGGTTAAATTATTCAATAAATTAGCAGAATATGCAGCTTTCCATAGTCCGACGACCTCCACTAACTTTCACGTCGTTAAGTCCACTCCGTTCAAAGATTCATGTCTTTCACGTTTGAGCAATACAGGCAAGATGTTTCGTTACTTTATAAATTAGGTACATTGTCATGGTGAAAAGTTCATTTTCAAAGTATGCATCTAAAGCTCCACGAAGCGAGCTCGATCACTTTTGCACTTCACCTCGAATGGGATAGGGTTCAATTTCGCCTTGCATATAGAAAGAGGACTAATTGTGTCGATTTAAATAAAGAAGCTCAAGAATACCAGCTAGCTCGATAACGTTACCACCCCGCCGAAAGTTGATTCGCATTTCGGTAATAGTAATTTGTAACTTTGCACAAAGGTTTTAGAATATAGAGATTCCAGAATGTAAGAGAGAGCGAAATGCTTACGAACATTTTACGATCTCGTTTATAATAGGTATCTCTTTTATCTATTATTCTATTAAGCGTTTTCGGATATATTTTTTTTTAATCGTAATGTTTTTATATATTACTAGCTTCTGCCCGCGACTTCGTCCGCGTTGAATTTCTTGTTCCCCCGACCCTTCCCGACGCGTCGAATCGCCTACCCGTGCGATTTTCCCCGTTTTCGCAACATTTTTTATTACTGCTCCGCTCCTCTTAGTTTTGGCGTGATGTTATATAGCTTATAGCCTTTCTCAGTAAATAGGCTACTCAAAACAAAAAGAATTTTTCAATTTGGACTAGTAGTTTCTGAGATTAGCGCGTTCAATCAAACAAACATACAAACAAACAAACTCTTTAGCTTTATAATATTACTAGCTTTTGCCCGCGACTTCGTCCGCGTCAAATTTTCGCTCTCCTTCCCGTCGCAACAAATCGCCTGCCAGTTTTAGTCCATTTTTCGTTTGCTGCTCCGCTTCTTTTGAACCGTAGCGTAATGTTATATAGCCTATAGCCTTCCTCGATAAATACCTACCCAACACAAAAATATTTTTTCAATTCGGACCATTAGTTCCTGGGATTAGCGCTTCGATAAACTCTTCAGCTTTATAATATTAAGTATAGATGTGCCTATGTAACGGAAACTTTGAACATGATTTTGTCTCCCTTTCGATTATGATGGGACTCCCTTTTTCGCACTTAGACCCTCATTCGGGTGGGTCCCCGAATGAGGGTCTTTTTTATATTTATTTTATTCTGACTAACAAAGCCAGTCTAGCTTCGCCTAAAAGCGCAGAAGCTTCCTGGGAGCATCAGAGGCTTTCCGAAGCGATCTCATTGTTCCGTAGATGGGACTACAGATTGGATTCAGCACTTTTCGAATGACAAAATTACATAAGACAGTTCCCAAAATGCCCACCCTTCACCACTTCCTAGTTCTTTAGTTGGGAAGAAGACAGTCCCCCGGCAGGTTTGGAAGAAAAACTGACGCAACAAACTCTTCAGCAGCTCAACTGTCTCTTCACTTAGAAGAGCTTGCTCATCATAATCAGCCTATATTGTTCCCACTGCTGGGACACAGGCCTCCTCCTGGTGACAGGGAGTGGGCCGTAATATACCACACGGGCCCAGTGCGGGTTCGTAGATGTCACATGTCTTCAAATTTTTGGTTCTAGGACATGCCGGTTTCCTTACGATGTTTCAAGAACTTGATAAAATATAATACTAATAGCTGACCCGGCGAACTTCGTACCGCCATATTTTATTTCTCTAATCGCAACTGAGGAAATAAAACCCTTCCGGTAAAATCGAATTAGCTAAATTGAAAATAAAACTGGAGTACTCAATTGAAAAATTCATATTGTCGTACAAAATGCGTAGGGTGCTTATTATAATTACTACAGGTATACTAAACTATCGTTAAAATATTTACAGCAATGCAAATCAAACCCCCCACGCTTTTTTTACAACAATATGAATTTTTAAATTGAGTACTCCAGTTTTATTTTTAAATTTTTAGTTCAGTTAGTTTCAAAAGCCTGTTTTTTAGATTTTTCAAACGATAATTTATTAAATTTAGATTTTTATTTTTCTTATCTTTAAATATTCTTTATAAACGATGACTTATTTACAAAATACATGAAGAAAATAAAATAAAATGCAAGCAAAAATACTTACATGTGTATAAAGTTATGATTTTGCACTGATTAATACTTGCAGAGGTTATATACTTGGTAAATGCACAGGTATATTTACGTAGAGACTGACGCAGAGAGTAGTACTAAGACTTGCACTGAGATTTTACTGAGAGTATCACTTTCCGGGAGATAGTATTAATTCACTCGTTTAAAAAGGAACTGTACTGCGGTGACACTCGGCGCCAGTATTTATACCTGAACATTGAATTTCCCGAACGTTCTAGTTCGCATTTGAAACTTTGATTAAAATTTGGCGCCAAGACTTTAATAATTCTCTAACAAAAATAGTACATTTTTTTTGATATTATGGTAATAATATTGTAACATAATACGCAGTATAATTATAAAAATATCAGTCACAAACCATTAAAATAATACGGTTATATCGTGAACATAAATAAATATTACGTGAAATAAAGTAATAGAATTTATATTCTAAGAAACAGAACACAGCGCCATCTATTGTGTGTATTTGTAACCTAGATGTCAAACAATATTGAAGAATTTTATTGATGAATCAACGTACACCGCCATCTTTTAGTTTTATGAAGTTCTCATAGATGGCGGTAAATAAACACTTGCTTAAAAAACAATTAATTGATACATTTTATTCGTTTACATTCACGACATAAGCGAATAATTGAGATGATAACTATCCTATCCAGTAATTTAGACCAAAATACGGATACATGTGAAATTTGATTGAAATCGGTTCAGTAGTTTCGGAGTTTATTGGCAACATACATCGTGACACAAGATTTTTATATATATAAGATATTATAATATTATATATTATAGTATAGATTTTGAACCCAGGTACAATCAAGTGCACCTTCCTAAACCCCGGTCCAGGCACCCAATTCGACGTCTGGAATAGTGTTCTATAAAATAAAGATAACAAAGCCAATTGTGGCACTAATCTGTCCCAGTAAAATTTTGAAGTGAAAACTTCTTCAGCGGCGTTGTGCACTTTTTTTGTAATGGGTGAAAAATCCTAACCATTCCAAAATATCAAAAATACACAACGTTAACATTCAAGTTTTCACTTCTTATGGCACTCCCGGAGTGCAACCCGTCTTTTTTTTTTTGACGTGTATTGCCACCTATTTGGACAAATCGCTGCCAGTGTTTTTGATGACTTTTAAACATTGATTTTATAGAAAAATGTATGTAATTTATTTCCCGCTTTTGGGTCATTGTAAAATGAAGCCCATGAACTATGGATGTTTTTTATAATTTTATTCTGTGTTCAAATGATAAAATACACCTTAATGCATTATTTTTTTTTTCTCCTAAGCCTATGTGCTTTTTGAAGTGAAAACTTCTTTAGCGGTGTTGTGCACTTTTTTTGTAATGGGTAAAAAATGTTAAACTCGCGTCAGGACACGTGACCTGATCGAAAATTCGTAAGACGAACGGAGAGTGATTTTTCTGAGAGATAAACTTTTTAATGTAATATAAATTGTCAATATCTGGATGACCGAGCTTTGCTCGGTATTTTTTGGTAAATTATGTTTAAAATAATAAGTTTATGTTCAAGTTGATTATCGATAAAGTTGTTCATTGAAAACACAAACAAAACGACATTTTATAAAAATGAATCTTAGCTAGATCGATTTATCGCCCCCGAAACCCCCTGTATACTAAATTTCATGAAAATCGTTGGAGCCGTTTCTGAGACTCAGATTATATATATATATATACAAGAATTGCTCGTTTAAAGGTATAAGATGTTTGTGTACGATAGCGCAATAAATAAATATTGTATTCTGTACGCTGCCAGACCAAACCTCAATTCAATTGCGCAGTGGAAGTTTTTGATGGGGGGCTCTGGAGACAAGAGTGGCTAGCGTACTATCCGCCGTACGCGGAGCAGACAATACACGTACAAGGTACAATATACAAACAAAAGAACTTACCTCATGGTTGAAGGAAACTGCTCTGGTTTCTACCCGGAGTTGTGTATGTAAGTGAGTGTATATGTATCGTGTTGTGACGTTACGAGTATTCTTCAGGTTAGAATCCGCTGCAACAAGGCTTGGAGGCAATCACAGCATGCGGTCTTCAAATCACTCGTTCCCAACAGCGTCACACTTAACCATCGGGTCATGACAGATTGTCCACAAAACGACCGGTTCTCAGGGATTAAGGGATTACTTTACAACAGGGTCGCACGCGCAATGTGGACCGCCATTCCTTTACAAGAACTTCAGTTTTAACAAACGTAACCCGTAATATTACGTCAAGATAGGGGTTATTATAATTAATACAATTGGATCACGACTAATTGTCACAAACGGATCGATTTAAAAGGATTAATATCAACAAACGCGTCGCGAGGTCCCAATAGCGCGACGGGGCTTTTTTAGCGGCAAATTAACAGGTGTCAAGTGTCAAAATCAAACTGTCAAGTCAGATGTCATTCCGTTCGGGCGGCGCGTTCCGAAGGCGCATAGAGTAACAAAGTGTTCGGTCCGAAACATCTACCCCCCCCGGACGGGCCTTCCCGTCCGCTAATTGCTTGGCAATCCCGACAAGGTTGCGTTTTATCAGTCCACCTGACGCGCTGCCGGAGGATGTGCAAATACTCCAAGCTCCAACGCTTCCAAAAACTCTGAGCGAGCTGCTGCACCAACTGAAACCGCGGTAGCCAATTTTGGCTCACATCGACAAAAGGGTGCTCCGGCAGGGCGACAAGTGGCTGTCAAATCAAAAAATGGCCCGGGGTTAGGGCCTCCAAGTCGTTTGAAGACAGCGAGCACAATGGACGCGAGTTCAATACAGCTTCAAAACGGCAAAATACCGTAGCTAACTCCTTAAAGGTGAGAACGGTGTCTCCCAACAATCTGCGCCAGAGTCCCTGTGCCGCTTTCACCGCGGCCTCAAAAATACCCCCCAATGGGGGCAGGCTGGCGGGTCAAAACAGTAACAAACAACAAAACAACCAAACAACAACAACAACCAAACAACAACAACCAAATGGCCCTCCTTAGGCAACAAAAGGGGGTGACGGGCCCCATAAGGAAGGCTAAGTGCCTCAACCGTCAACAACCAAACAACAAAAGACCCGTATCGTCCAAAAAGGGGTTCAACTTACTAACGGCTCCCAACAATATCCAAACTCTCGCTGCAGAATGGCCAACAGCGCATTGCAACCGGCATGCGAGTTCTTAATGTGACGATCAGTCACCAACAATTCAACAACAAAAAACAACAATTCAACAATTTGTCGAGGGAGCCAAATCGACTCAACAAACTCAGGGTCCTTTGTTCCAACAACGAGCACCTTGAGCCCAGGCAAAGGACCCGACATCAAGACTGGCGATCGAGGCCAATCATCCTCGGGGTGAGTCGGCCAGTCTGGACCCCACCATAGGGGGTGAGCAATCAAGCGGGGTGACATGCACCCACGTGAGGCCACGGCACCTGGGTTCAAATCTCCAGGCACGTGCCTCCAAATCAAAGGCGTTTCAAATTTTGAATCTGGGACACTCGGTACGCAACAAAGACCTCCAAAGAGTGGACGGACGTCTTCAACCAACACAAAACAATTTGACTGTCCGTCCAGGCGTAAGAAGCCCGAATGTCCACAGTTCCACCCAAAGTGTGAGCAACGTGGTTCAATAGACGCACAAGAAGCGCCGCCCCTGACAATTCTAACTTAGGGATGATCAGTGCCATCCGGAGGGGGGCCACCTTGCTCTTGGCTAAGACCAGTGACAAATTCACCTGGCCTGTTGCGCAGACGGTGCGCAAACAAACAACAGCTGCATAACCGTGCGAAGACGCATCACAAACAAGGGTAGCAGTGTAGCTCCCAGGGGGGAGGATAGCGCGGGGTAACACGACCTCGTTGACTACAGGGAGTGCGGATACAAATTGGAGCCAATCTTCCAACAGGGTTTCCCGAATTGGCTCGTTCCAGCCAAGTCCCGCAGTCCAAAGGCGCTCAAGAAAACAATTTTGCCCAAAACAATACAAACAAACAACAAAACAATAGACAAAAGGCAACCCTGGGCTCCCATGTCCAAAATGACACGGACCACAACAGAGTCCCCCGTGGGCCCCCAGACCTGACCGATGCCGTTGGCAACTAAACCTTGTCGATCTGAGGGGTACCTTAGCGGGGCAGGCGCCAATGTCCTAACAATGCCTGGGCGGCGACCGATCGCCGCACACCCAGGCTCCGCACCCAAGCTCAAGTCCCTCGCGACGAGGATGGAGGCCAAACTCCTCGTCCGCGCGGTGTTCCGAGCCACGCGCCATCGCTGGATGGGCATATCCCACCGGAGGCCTGAATGGCGGGGGGCGTGACTCCAACCGGGGACGTTCCGCCAAAGGAGGGGAGGGAAGGCGGTGCTGGTCTGGCCTGCGGTGCCTAGCAACAATTGCGTAATCGCCTTTACGCGGGGAGACCAAATGGCGGTCCCGCGGCTCCCGATCAACTTGCGCGGGGGGTGGAGTGCGGCGCTCAAAATTGCGGGCCTCTCCCCGGTTCTGAACCGGCGAGGCAGAAGCCCGGTGACCAACTCCATGGTACCCCCCGTACGCGAACCTTCATCAGAGGCTGGTCTGCCAGCGTGGTTCGCGTTAGCGCACAATATGTCCAAATGGGACCCCCTACAAATTATACAAGGGCGGGGGTTGGGGCAGTCCCGATGGAAGTGAGCCCCCAAACAAGAGAAGCACATGCGGCGTGCATTGGCAATTCGGCGGCGGGCACTCACGTGCAACTTCAAAAAGGCCGCGCAAGTTGCCATGCCATGCCCCGTGTCCCTACAAAACTCACAACCAGGACGACTCTGGGTGCCAGCAAAACGAGCGGCGGGGCGACCATCAACAGGCCCGCGAGCCCTGGTCCGTCCCTGGTCTCGTGGCCGGGAAGACGGCTGGCATGACTCAGTGGCAACGCCAGAGTTGTCCACAAACCGACACTCATCCTCCAAAAATTGGACGAGGTCACCAAATGGGGGGAGATGTGTGACACTATCCCCACCATACTTTTGCTCGAAAGGAGCCCTCAAATCGGCAGGAAGCCGTTGCAGCACAACATGCACCAAAGGGTAAGACCATTGGTCCACCGGCAAGTCCAATCGCTTTAAAGCGTTGGTCGCTGCCACCAACGGGTTCAACAGGTCAGTACGCAATGCTGACAATCCAGTAATGACCGGTAACCCCAAAATCAATTCAATATGAACGTCAGCCAAACAACGTTTATTTTGGTACCGCCGGGTGAGTAGCTCCACAGCGGTAGGGTAGGCTGAGTCAGTCAACGACAGATGCTGTACCAAGGCTCGGGCCTCACCTTCCAGGACAGACAACAAATAGGCCAACTTTTGGGCGGGTCTGAGGTCCGAGCGTGCATCAACCAAACTTGCAAACAGGTTTTGGAAACCGTACCAGTGGTCCGAGCGACCGTCAAGTGTGGCAGTTCCAAAGCAGGCAATCTACTCAATAGTCCGGGACCTGAAACAACCGAGGTCTCCGGCTTGACCTGGACAGGTGTCCGGCACTGCAATATTTCCATTTGTATGCCATTGCACAAACAAAATCATTCAAATAAACAAAACAATTAAATTATCAATAACAAAGTTCAATCAATCAATACAAAATAACTACAAGCAAACAATCAAACTACCAAACTGACTAGTCAGCAACTCAAGAAATAACGAATACTGGCTTCAATTCAACTCAACAATAAAACTTTTATTTTAATTCAAAATCAATATCAACGTTCAAAAAATTCTATTTCACATTCAATTCAAATATTCAAATTCTAATCCAATTCCAAATGTATAGTTCACAAACCACTGTGTCAAAGGTACAACAATAATGAACCCTTATTCCAACTCAAAACAATGGTAATACTCAAAAATGCCAATTTCAACAAAACTACCATATTGATGGTACAAAACTCAATATTTTAATGTCTTCCTGACATTCAATACAACACAGAGGTCAATTAACAACAACAAGAGGTTATAACATAGCTCAATCTAACCAACTCTGTTAGAATATGCAAACCTGGTTGACCCCGTCAATATGAGTTACTCGACTCAATAAATTCCAACAAATTTCAAACAAACAAGCAATCATAGTTAACAAATATTTACAGCGTATTACTACTTCCCTTATAGAGACTGCCAAGTAATTAGCCTACTGTAAATTACCAATTTGGTGGTTTTATAGGTTAGAACCACGCCTCTGATACCAGAAATGTACGCTGCCAGACCAAACCTCAATTCAATTGCGCAGTGGAAGTTTTTGATGGGGGGCTCTGGAGACAAGAGTGGCTAGCGTACTATCCACCGTACGCGGAGCAGACAATACACGTACAAGGTACAATATACAAACAAAAGAACTTACCTCATGGTTGAAGGAAACTGCTCTGGTTTCTACCCGGAGTTGTGTATGTAAGTGAGTGTATATGTATCGTGTTGTGACGTTACGAGTATTCTTCAGGTTAGAATCCGCTGCAACAAGGCTTGGAGGCAATCACAGCATGCGGTCTTCAAATCACTCGTTCCCAACAGCGTCACACTTAACCATCGGGTCATGACAGATTGTCCACAAAACGACCGGTTCTCAGGGATTAAGGGATTACTTTACAACAGGGTCGCACGCGCAATGTGGACCGCCATCCCTTTACAAGAACTTCAGTTTTAACAAACGTAACCCGTAATATTACGTCAAGATAGGGGTTATTATAATTAATACAATTGGATCACGACTAATTGTCACAAACGGATCGATTTAAAAGGATTAATATCAACAAACGCGTCGCGAGGTCCCAATAGTGCGACGGGGCTTTTTTAGCGGCAAATTAACAGGTGTCAAGTGTCAAAATCAAACTGTCAAGTCAGATGTCATTCCGTTCGGGCGGCGCGTTCCGAAGGCGCATAGAGTAACAAAGTGTTCGGTCCGAAACATATTCTACCACATAAATGATAGTACTTTTATACTGATAATTAAAGCAATTCGTGCAAAATTATTCACTAACCATTCCAAAATATCAAAAATGCACAACGTTAATATTCAAGTTTTCACTTCTGCCGGCACTCTTGGAGTGCAACCCGTCGTTTTTTTTAATGTATCCCAGCTGTATGCCTATGAAATGTATATTCTTCTTTGGGAATTGGTACGTATTTCGATAGTTTTCTCATTTTTGTTTTAAGTGATTTTACTATTGTTTCTCGCTCGCTTTATCTAAGATTCTCTTCTATCTTTAGTTTGATTGTCTATTAGTTTACCTGTTAATGACGACTGTTTAATGCAAGTCGTGTTTCGGCTCTCCCAGATGCTAGAAATGACACCAGTTGCCCTGTGAACCACATTGAAGCCGTCGCGGGGCATCGATTAGCCGACCTAGCGTTTGTAACTACCTTTATTTGTATCTGCAAACTCTGAACTTACCTGTTTGGCTGTTTGGAAATTCATTCGTTTATGTTGCTCCTTCCTCCTGCCTCATATCACCTTTCTATTTGCTGTAGTCTAACAAGTATTTCTATTCGACTACGGAGTCGACGACTCTTTCCAGACTTTCATATTCTTACAATTTATTTTGATTTTACTATAGTAAAATACTTGTTAGACTACAGCAAATAGAAAGGTGATATGAGGCAGGAGGAAGGAGCAACATAAACGAATGAATTTCTTAATAAACTGTTTATTTCTAGCACACTAAAATAAAATCACAATTACACCGTAGGTTTGTGGATCTCCTTATCGCCATATTTTCTTTCTCCCACTTCAACACATACTGTCTCTTACTTTCATTCTCTGCGTTCTACGAGTATTTAAACAATTATATGGTGCGTTCATACTTTAATCATTAAAATATTTTCATCCCACAAAATGTTTAAAATTTTACATTTTCGACTGCCTCGTTGGTCGAGTGGTAGCAAGCGCTACTGCTGAGCATGAGGTTCTGGGTTCAATTCCCAGGTCAGGCAAAGTGTTATTGGGTTTTTCCATCTGGTATTTCTCAGTAGCAGCCCGGAGTCTGGATTTGTGCCCGGTTGATGGCAATAGGCTCGCCCCCTATTACATGGGACTTAAACATAACAGGCGAAATGTGGGTGTACTATAGATACACCTCTGCCCAACCCTTCGGGGAAACAAGGCGTGATGTTATGATATGTTTACATTTTAATGACTCACGGTTTTACTTAGTGTTCTATAACGTTGTAGGTATGATAGGTTGTGTGTGTGAAGGGTTGAAACAAATAAGTCCGAAGTATAGGTAGAAGTATAGGAAGATAGAAAGAAAAGTTTATTACACAGACACAGATTACAGTTCCACGACACACAAGAGTTACACTACGAAGAAGAAGAAGGAGTGATAGAAAGTTATGGATAGCACAGAACAGAGTAAGCACAGCGAGAGTGAAGCTAGATTTAGATTTTAAACAATTCAAAAAGTAAGGCGGTAACTATATGCAGAGCGCATGAGTATACTGGCGAGCCGTCGCTGGACACCGACTCGCGTGCGCGAGCGCGACGCTAATACATTGTGCCGTCTCGCTCGCACTCGTGGAGTGTGTGACGTATGCGGTCGACCGGTCCACGCTAAAACAAAGGACGCGTCATAGCGGTCCGACTACCTGGTAAATAATTATCTACTAATAGAAAAGATTTGTTTGTCCGTTGATTTGTTGAATTTAGATAGATACATATGAAAAGTTGCTTTTTGATATTATATAATATTAACATGTAAGTATTAATAGTAATATTAATTAATTAAGGTGATTGGAATATACAATAAAATACAAGTAGGTCACTACATCACCCCCTTCCAGAGACCATCAAGGGCGATAGTAGACGGGAAATTCATCGCGACGTCCTGCGTCGTCCTGACGACGCTGTCGTCAGTGGGAGGTAAGTTTCTGTTATCCGCGTTGGATGTATGGTGATGAGTGTAAGTGTTGAGTGGTGACTGTGGTGTGTTATGATGAATGTTAGTGGTCGGTGATGAGCATGGGGTGTTGTCAGGGTCACGCAGTATGAAGGCCGGCTTAATGCGGTCTATCGATACGGTAACCGGTTTACCATTTACCAATAATGTAAATACGAGTACCTTGTCCCTTCTTTGTATGACCTTGTGAGGACCAGAGTATGCCGGTTTTAGACCACCACCAACAGTGCAGTCCCTAAGAAATACGTGAGTGGATGTGGATAAATCCCTGTAAATAAAAGTTTTAAATTTGATGTTGTGCCTGGCTGCTGGTGATGGGTGCAGATTCCTGACAATACTTCGAAGCTTCGACAAGTAATCCGTTGTGTTAACGGTGTTATCGGGCTGAGGATCAAAAAATTCACCTGGAAGACGCATTGGTTGGCCGTAAACAAGTTCGGCAGCTGAAGCCTGCGCGTCTTCTTTGTATGCGCTGCAAACACCTAACAAAACTAGTGGAAGAGATTCCACCCAACTGTCGTTTACATGGCAGGTGATAGCAGCTTTGAGTTGACGGTGAAATCTTTCCACCAGTCCGTTACAGGCAGGATGGTATGCCGTTGTTTGGCGATGTTTAAAACCAGCAATTGAAGACAGGCATTTGAAAAGTGCTGATTTGAATTGCCTACCTCTATCGGTTACGATATCCGATGGGCATCCGAAACGAGCAATCCAGTCGTATAATAGGGCCTTTGCCACAGTTTCTGCAGTAATATCTGCTAGTGGTATTGCCTCAAGCCATCGAGTAAATCGATCGACTGCGGTGAGACAATAGCCAAAACCTTGACACAGTGGCAAAGGTCCAACGAGGTCAATGTGGATAAATGCGAACCTGGATTGAGGTAGTTTGAAGGTGCCTGGTGGAGTAAAGACATGCCGTGTGGTCTTTGAACGCTGGAAAGCCAGACATGAACGTATCCATTCGCAGCAGTCTTTCGTTACACCAGGCCAAACATCGGTCAGCAACTAACCGAGCAGAGGCCTTGGAACCTGGGTGACTCAAGGAGTGCAGGCTGTTAAAAATTAACCTGCGCAGCTCCTTGGGCACAAATGGTCTTGGAGTGGGGCCGCTGACGTTACAGTATAGCTGCTTCTCCGGACCAGGGATCCTTACTTGTTGCAGGCGTAATGAAGTTTCTCCAGCCAACAGTTGCTTCAGTTTCGGATCCTCGGGTTGAGCTGCCACGATCCTTTCAGCAGGCACAGGTTGAGTAATCTCCTCAACGCGTGAAAGGGTGTCCGCCACGACGTTGTTCTTACCAGAAATATGTCTGATATCCGTTGTAAACTGGGCTATGAGATCCAGGTGACGGAACTGCCGTGAGGAGCAATTCTCTTTACGAGAATGGAAGGCGTGAGTGAGAGGCTTGTGATCTGTGTAAATGACAAAATCACGAGCTTCCAACATGTGCCTGAAGTATTTCACACTCTCGTAAATGGCGAGCAGCTCACGGGCGTAAGGAGAGTACTTAACCTGTGCTGTATTCAACTTGCGTGAAAAGAAGGCTAGAGGCTGCCATGCTCCTGCGTTCAGCTGCTGCAAGACTGCGCCAATAGCTTTGTCGGAAGCATCCGTGACCAACGCCAACTTAGCGCTGCAGTCGGGATGAGCCAAAAGTGCTGCTTGGCAAACGGTATTCTTGCAGTTCTGGAACGCTTCATCCTCGTCGGGTGAAAAATGTACTGGGTGTGAAGGGAACCGATTACTTTTCCGAATATTTTTTGTTCGAATTTCATTTTACCGAAAACTATTGGCCGACGTCTTTTTTGTAATATGCATCATTTGACATATTTTTAAATCATCGAAGTATCATGTGTCATAGGTATTATTTTACCGAATTATGTTTCGCTGATTTACGAAATAACTTTTTGCTACTGGCCGAAGCCTCTTTTCAACTTTTTCATTTGCCAAATGATTTGTTTGCCATATATACACCACCGTGAAACAAAATTTTAGGGAATATTATTTGGTCACAAATATATAGCCGGTTACTTGGTAGCGTTTTCAATATTAAATTAAATATATGTAGTGTCATAAAAAGTCAATATATTGTGCTACAAAATTTAGTGAGAAACGAATCGCTGTAAAACCGACTTTACGTAGTCTTGTCTGCCCTACCCCTAGAGTGTAATTTAAGCCCGCGCAGGCGCGAAGGGGTAGGGCGGCCCGCGAGCTGAGGAGCAGGTGGTCTGAAGGCCCGCCGCCGCAGCTGAGGCTGGCCGGCAAAGCTGATAGGCAAAGCCGGCCAGCAAGCCGAAGCTGCGGTGGTAAGCATTAAAACCATCTGCGACGATAAGCTCGCGTGGGGCCGCCCAAACCCCGCAGCGTGACAGAAACAATGCTTGCTGCATGTTGCATGCCTGCTTGCATGTTGCATGCCTGCTTGCATGTTGCATGCTTGTTTGCACGCTACATGCTTGCTTGCATGCTGCATGCTTGCTTGCTGCTTGCCTGCTTGTACGCTGCATGCATGGTTGCATGTTGCATCATTGCATGCTTGTAGCAAGCAGCATTGTTTGCATGCTTCTTACTGGGACACTTTAAAAACACTTTTGTTCATAATAAACTGTTTTATTAAGTGCCATTACATTTAAATAAATACTTAATTAAACCAAAGAGTAGGCTAATCTTAACATAGGTAAGTATAATGAATGTCTGGAAATATAATATGTACTTCGAACAAATGTTATTTCGGCTAAGTGTAACTTCGGTAAAGAGTTTATCGACCAAATGAAACGTCGGAGTAACGAAAAAAGTAGAATTGATAATAGGTCAACTGATACAGTGGCAGACGTGACTTCGATGAAGTAAAAAAAAACGAAACGATAATAGTTGAAAAGTTTTAGGGGAAATGAAATTCGGTCAAATATTTTTCGAACTTATGATAGGTAACCGTGTGAACCCTTAACAGAACCTGTGAGGAGAGAATTTAATGGTGCCTGGTACTTAGCTGCACCTGGGATGAACCTACGGTAAAAGTTGAGCATACCGAGGAATCTTCGCAGCTCCTTCACGGTCTTGGGCGCTGGAAAATTTTGAACAGCCTCAACCTTGGAAGGCAATGGTTTGGTATCATTGGCTGAGATGTGGTAGCCCAAAAAGTTGACTTCCGCTACACCGAAGATACACTTAGCGCTGTTGATGACCATACCGTAATCTCTGAGCCTGGTAAAAAGCTGACGCAAATGGTGCTCGTGAGTCTTCTGGTCTTTCGAGTATACCAAGAAGTCATCCAAGTATGCGTACGTAAAATCCAGACCTCTGAGCATTTCATCCACAAAGCGTTGAAACGTTTGTCCGGCATTTCGAAGTCCGAACGTCATGTACGGAAATTCGAAAAGACCGAATGACGTCGTGATTGCAGTCTTCGGGATGTCGTCTGGATGCACTGGAATTTTATTATACGCTTTCACAAGGTCAATTTGTGAGAACACGATACAGCCAGACAGACTATGTGCAAAATCGTGAATGTGTCGGATAGGGTACTGGTCTGGAATGGTCCGAGCGTTCAGCATCCTGTAATCGCCACAGGGGCTCCAACCGTCGTTTTTCTTAGGCGCTAGGTGGAGAAGCGACGACCACGGTGACTCGGACGAGCGACAGGTGCCACACTGCAACATGGCGTCAAACTCGTCGTTGGCGATTTTTAATTTGTCCGGCGCCAACCTACGCGGTGAACTGGATACTGGCGGCCCTGGTGTGGTACGGATGTGATGTACTGTATTGTGTTTCGGAGTGCGGTGTATACCAGGTGGGCGGGTGATGTCAGGAAATTCCTGCAGTATGTGAGTGTATACGGAATCACCAAGACTTACTTTCACCGAAGAAACATCATCAGAACGACGGACAGGCGAAGCCGGGGTGGAAAGCGTAGTGTTGTTGTCGATAAGGCGTTGGTTCCTGCAATCAACAACCAAGTTATAAAAAGATAAAAAATCCACGCCTATTATCGCTGTAGTGTATCTATTCCATAGATACGTAAACACTATCTCATGCACACAAGCGGATGCAACTGCTGTCACTAATGTCATCTGTCAGTCAGTAGCAATGGCGGGAAACAGAGGCGGATAAGCAGGTTTTGCACGGTCGCGCTTGATGTGGTGATGAGCCAGTGAAGTGATATTATTCAACTTAAATACGGAATCAACAGGATTCTACAAATGGCGACGAGGATAAAGGTCAGAAAAAATAAACAATTTTTTGAAAAAATCTGACCACACATACGTGTGCGGCTGACCAAGTCAATTTAAAAAACACAGGTTTCTTCTGATGCCTGCCTCAAAATGTAAGTTGTTAATTTTTGCATCTAGTGACAAAGTATTTCCAGCAGAATTGAGGATTCTGCCGGTGTTTATGTTAATCAAATCATGATTGAAGGAGAATCAGAGATCTCATAAATTCTATGTTGCATCGGGTTTGACCATCACAATATGACTAGTACACCTAATATAAATTGTATGAAATAATCCAAAACACAGTCATTAAGTTAATATGAGTGCTAACAGACTACTTGAAAACAGAACTGTAATATTTTAATTCACTCTTGCATTATTGTTTATTGTTCTGTTAGCATTATTGTTTATTGTTCTGTTATCAGCGGGCTGGGACATAGTAAAAACATTTTATCTATATTCCTACCTTGTGATTTACAGGAATGAAATGTACAGCTATAACAATTATAATTCTTTTAACTCTGACTGTGGTATGTAATGTAAACCTATTTATTAAAATAAGAATACTTAATTATTTACTTACCGGAAACAGAATAGGTATCCATAAGTTAATGATATTGGACATATGTTAGCTGCAGTACAAGCTGTGATTCGGATTAGGTATTGCTGCACTTGCAAAAAAAAATGGACTACTCAAAAAAAAAAAAAAAAAACTAAGAGAAAAGGAATTAGGTACCAAATTGTACTAGAAAGTCTCATGGTGTAGAGCTGTTACACAGAGGATATGTCACTTAATGTATGTCCTGCACAAACCAAGTACTAATGGACACAACTGATAAGTGATAACTCTTAAGTGTAGCTGACTTTACGGTAAGTATTATAATTCAGATTAAGTCAACAGACTAAGGAAAAGGCTAAGGATTTGTATTTGTTACCATAGTCAAATACTAGTACTAACAAATTAAAATAATAAGTTTGTACTATGATATAAAATGAGTGCAAAGTGGACATATTTAAAGTCAATAACAACAAACTGCTGTTTTATGATTGATGTATGACACCCATTGCAATAATTAATTAGCATAACATAATACCTTATGATAAATATCTATGTTAGTTGGTAAATCAATTATGTTTCAGCAAGAATCTAATATAATAAGACCAAGGAAGAAATTCCATTTTATGATAGAGTACTTATATCATCTAAATATGGCAGTACCTATTCAAAAATAATTACATAAATGTTAGTGTGAAGATTTTCATAATCTTAATAATCTTTACAAAGCACAAAACAGGGTTGCTTCCCATGTTAGTATGCTTGTATCTCTTGAACTGCTCAATGGATTTTGATGCGGTTTGCATCAAAAGATAGAGTGATTCAAGAGGATGGTTAGTATGTGTAATATGCAGGCGAAGCCGCTGGAAAAGCTAGAATCTAATACTTGTGGTCTAGTGGTTGCAAGCGCTACTGCTGACCTGGAGAGTCCTGGGTTTGATACCCGGGTGACTCAAGTTTAGTGGGATTTTCTCCTTCCGAAAAAAGAGGGTGACGTCGGCCATAGTCTGGCATTGTACATGGTTCATGGCTGTGGACCCGCTCCCTGTACATGGATGTGGGCAGCACTGGCTGAGGTTAGTTTATTCTACAATTCTTTTATATCTCTATCTGGCCGTCCGGTGAGCATAGGCATGATGTTGAATAATGAGATTATAATTTTAGCATAATAATAAGTGGTCTCTGTAAGGTACATTTAAAAGGTACAGGTAAATACTGGTCACTGTAAGGTATAGTTACAACTGTTACAGTGGGTAAAAATGTTGATTCCTTTATTATAAGATCAGCACTATCTTTGGTACTGTTTGTCACATTAGGACTCAGCATCTATTGTTGGAAGATTGCTTACTGAACTAATCTCAATGTCTTAGTTAATATCCATAGCTAAAATTGTGAGGTAACATTTCATATTATGACTTCTGTTTTTAGACATACCTATGTATTTATATTGGCACAGTTGATATACCTATTAGGTAAGCTGGTTACAGTACCTGGATAATGATGTGATTATGAAATGTGATTTTTGATTAATAAATCAGTTTCTAAGTAAATCACAATAAATAACTTGATTATTTTACACAAACAATTTAGAAGCAAAAAGCCTTTTGGCTGAATAAAGTTCTTGAACTACCCACTGAAAATGCTGTGAAGTGAGTAAGTAAGTATCTAATATTGAAGTTGTAAAAAGTAATGATACTACTAAATTTACTTCAATCCTAAAATGCCTTTGCATTTCTGAATATTATTATTTGTTATTTGCATTGACTCATTATCTCTTCTATATCAGTCAAAGATCTTTATTGTGAGACGGTGGTTGCTGAGTTGTTATTGAGATGTTTTGGTGTGCGTTTGCACTGCTGCGCCGTGTGAGGTATGCAATGGTTTGAAATATGAATATCAATTATTGTTCTATTAGACATTTTTAGTTCAAAATAAACTGAAAGAAAGGAAGAATGAATCGTTAGGTACTTTATCACAAGAGTACTGCTGCATGTAAACATTATTACCAAGTCATTCTTTGTGCTGGACAAAGTTGTTATTACAAAGTTATTTTATATAGTACCTAACTAGTTTTTAAAAACATGGGAAGTACTTTTAATTATAATCAACTACCTAGCTAGTACTTTTGGTTATAATCAACTGAGTAATTTAGAAGTTTCTGTATTAATATTTGGATTCAGAATCTCAGATAATTAGCAAGTTAAGGACACGTAAGTAACTTGATGTTAGACCTTCAAGATTAAGGTCAAATTCCATTGCGACTGTTGGGACCTTAGGTTTTGATAGTCATCAGAGAGCTCAAGAAAGAAAATAAAAGTAGTCTGTGTCACTCGATACGGTGACGAAGAGCATAAGTATTTAGCTGGCCGTTCACCAACAGGTTTACCTGTAAACCTTATTAATAAAATGCGTTTTTAATTCCAGCGTAGTCAAGAGGTTAGACTGATATCATCTTCAAGGGAATAGTTGGTTATGTAGAAATGCATGTAAATTAATTGAATTTGATTATTCAACTAGATATGGTTGGTAATTGAAAATGGAAAGAGAGAAAGAAAAATATTTATACACTGTAAAAATGCAAAAAGAATTATAGAAGTAAAAGAATAGAATATAATGAAAACTCACAAATTCACTCAGTACGGTGTGGATTGGAAGCTGTGTTAAGGAAAAACAAAACATTATTGTTGTTGCAGAACAAGTTATTTGAAGTCAGTGTTTTGTGTGATTCAATATCAGCTACATAACTACAACCTTTGGTTTATTGCGACGGAAACAGTTCACCCACCGTGATAACAATATAATATTTCATTTCAGCACAGCAGTGGTGGTGGTCTAGCCCGACTAAGGTCGTGGGTTCGAAACCAGGCAGGCATTTTGTGTATTTTCACTCATCACCACTGTTCATCAACGGTGAAGGAAAACACTGTGAGGAAACCGGCATGTCGGAGAACCAACACTTCGAAGACATGTGACATCTACACCAGCATGCACTGTTTACGCATGGTAGATAGGCATCCATTAAATTGGACGCAAAGGGCATCCATTAAATTGGACGCAATGGGCATCCATTAAATTGGACGCAATGGGCATCCATTAAATTGGACGCAACGGGCATCCATTAAATTGGACGCGATGGGCATCCATTAAATTGGACGCGATGGGCATCCATTAAATTGGACGCAAAGGGCATCCATTAAATTGGACGCGATGGGCATCCATTAAATTGGACGCAAAGGGCATCCATTAAATTGGACGCAATGGGCATCCATTAAATTGAACGCAATGGGCATCCATTAAATTGGACGCATTTGACATCCATTAAATTGGACGTAGCAAAATGGTGAAGGAAAACATCATGAAGAAACCAGATGTAACACTCCATTAAACTGGATGTATCAAAAGGTGAAGGAAAACATCGTGAGGAAACCATATGTAACACTCCATTAAACTGGATGTATCAAAAGGTGAAGGAAAACATCGTGAGGAAACCAAATGTAACACTCCATGTATTAGGATGTATCAAAGCCATAGAGTTATAATGGATAGAGAAGCTATCGTAAGCAAAATTCATGCTCCATTTTAGAAAGAATTAAAACTAAAGTTAGCTGCAGCGTTAAAACATTAGTTACATCGTCTAAGCAAACTATTAAAACATTCAGCGCTAGATCGCTTACAGAGTACAGTTCAGTCGAACAGAGTGAATGTTCCGATCGCGAAATCTAGTGCGTAGTACATATATATCGAAGATCAAAGCGGTTAAGGAAAGTATCGTCGGGGGCCGTCGTGGCCTGGAGCAGATACTTGTTTCCGCGTGATGGCTTACAACCCGTAAAGTTATTTCACTTAATCATGATTTCATGTTCCTCGCGGATAATACGTTTGTAATAATACCTTAAGGGGGATGTTATAGGCTGATAATATTTCCTTGGGTTTTTTTATGTGGGCACGTGCCTGTTTTAATTACTAAGATGGCTTTGTCACCTCCTAGAATGATTATCAAGTATATATTGAAGGAGAAACATAAAACATTTAATATATACATTATTGAATGTGGCAGCAGCATCAGCATACGAAAAAACCTTCGGGAAAAATGATCGAAAACAAACAAAAGCATTCGTAAAGTACTAATAACACAAAGTAAAACCATCAGTTAAACGTAAATTGAAACCATTATAGAATAACAAATCATAGAAATGTTAGGTAAACAATTGAGTTGCGAAAAATTTTGAAAATCTAAAAAATCTTTTAAATGAAAGGGAATCGGATATAGGAAGAGAATAGTTAAAGATTTTGGAGTCATGCTAGTGATACGACTTAGGTAGAAAGGAATGGATTGAATCCTATTCCGCACCAAGCAGACCAGGCCAATGAAAGGGTTGTGAATGTTAGGAGCAAGGACACTGGACAAAAGATGAGATTAAATTAGAAGTCCTTGTCCAACAAGTCAGTGAGACAAAATGATGAGGCTTGAGTTGTGAGGAGTGAGTTCACTTAAAAAATAATTGGTATTCGATTGCATATATGTATAGTTAGGATGAACATGTTTATAATTTTGATTTTACATAATTATCTGATGACGTGTTTGAAACGAACAAATAAAATTAAAATAAGAAAGGGATGTAGTGTATCTATTCCATAGATACGTAAACACTATCTCATGCACACAAGCGGATGCAACTGCTGTCACTAATGTCATCTGTCAGTCAGTAGCAATGGCGGGAAACAGAGGCGGATAAGCAGGTTTTGCACGGTCGCGCTTGATGTGGTGATGAGCCAGTGAAGTGATATTATTCAACTTAAATACGGAATCAACAGGATTCTACAATCGCTTTTGTCACATCTGCGACAATAAATCGCCAAGTAAAGTCGCGGCGCAACCCTAGGTTTAGTGAAATGTTAATAAAACCATAAGTTATAATAGATGTCCCGTTAGCCGCACATAACTGGTAATTGGTCTTGTTTACATGTCTTGATAGTGCCGATCGGGGGTAAACACAGAGGTCGCTACCAGTGTCGACCAAAAACTGCACCTTGGAAGTTTGATCGGTGACGAATAAGCGACCAGCACTCGGACAATCATCGGTCGCCATCACTGATTGCCCCGCACTTTTCCCGACGTAAGGTAGTCGCACGGCTTCACGCACTTTTTCGCTTGGTCTCCGAACTTTTTATGGTACCAGCACTGCGGGAACTTTCTGTAGCTGGATTGCGATCTGGTTGAAGCTGAACGATGGCGCGTGCGACTACGGGAGCGTCCTCTGAGGCGAGACAATCGCTCAACCTTGTCTGTCAGCTTCTCCATCTGCCTGGTCAGAGCGGCGATCTCGGAATTGCCCGGGTTGCTCGACGGTGCTGCAGTCGTGATGGCAGATGTTGATGCCACCTGGGTGCCGACGATATCGTGGATCTGTTCCGCCAGCTCTGCTAGCTCAGCCAAATCGGTCTTGGACTGAGAAGCTACTATAGCTTGGGTGCTTGCGGGTAGGCGGCTTGTCCAGATAGTCCGCTGGAAGTCCTCTGGTACACCTGGACCAGCCAGGTTGAGAAGGTGGCGGTAAAACTGAGAAGGTTTCCGGTCACCCAGCTCGGTCATGCACGAAGCATTAGAAGCTGCTTGACCTTCTTCTCACGCGATGCCGAAAGCCTTTTAATAAGCTCACCCTTTAGTTTTTCGTATTTTCCGGTGGGTGGCGGGTGATCGATGATGTCTTCGACCTCTGACGCGTACTGGTAGTCCAAGTTGCCTGTGATGTAGTAGTATTTGGTCTCGTCTGACTTGATGTTGGCCAGCATGAATTGCGACTCCATCTGAGAGAACCATAATCCCGGCTTGTCAGGGTAGAACGGTGGTATCCGCACGCCCACACGGAAACTTTCCGCTGCCATTTTGTCGCCATCTTGGCTTTCGCAAGTTTTGCTCTCAGCCATCCTCGTGCTCTTGATCGGGGTCACCAATGTAGGTATGATAGGTTGTGTGTGTGAATGGTTGAAAGAAATAAGTCCGAAGTATAGGAAGATAGAAAGAAAAGTTTATTACACAGACACAGGTTACAGTTCCATGACACACAAGAGTTACACTACGAAGAAGAAGGAGTGATAGAAAGTTATGGATAGCACAGAACAGAGTAAGCACAGCGAGAGTGAAGCTAGATTTAGATTTTAAACAATTCAAAAAGTAAGGCGGTTGCTATATGCATAGCGCATGAGTATACTGGCGAGCCGTCGCTGGACACCGACTCGCGTGCGCGAGCGCGACGCTAATACATTGTGCCGTCTCGCTCGCACTTGTGGAGTGTGTGACGTATGCGGTCGACCCTTAGAATAATAACTAAAGCATAGAAGGAGGGCTAAAATAGCAACTGAACTCAATATACTTGCTTCATTTTGACCCATGGAGCCGCTTCGATGTTAGAGAAGGACATCTATACAGAAAACGTTTCGAAATTTCGTTGGTTGTCACCTTTTTGTCACTCATTATGTTCAGACTAGTGACGTGACCTACAAAATTTCAACATCGATAGAATTTACAATGCATGTGTGAATGTATTTTTTTTTATGCATATCATAGTAATTTCTAGGTGCCTCGGTTATAATTACAATTTATACATTTAACATCTAAATCGTTTTTTTGAAGTTCGTTCAAAATGAAACTACTTTATTAATAAAAGTAAGTAAGTAGTTTCATTTTGGACGAACTTCAAAAACGAACGATGATTGATGACGAACTATCTAGTTCGTACTTAGGTATGAACTAAATAGTTCGTCATCATCATCACTAAAGTCCTCCTTGGTTCCCTACAAATTTTTATTGTATCCAGGTATTAAACCTGACCCGGCTACCCCCGAATGTATTAATTGCAACAACGTTAAACCAACGTGGGAGACTTCGGTTTTACGAATGTTTTTAGCAACTCTTGCTTCAAATTACTTCTCATATTTATTTGGATTTTAGACATTTAAAAGATTATTATCAATTTCCACTTTGTAACCTACAAAGTGGAAATTGATAATAATCTTTAATAAAAGACAAATAGATGGATGGATACTTTATTGTTTACACACCATAAAATACAAACCGACCCACTAAACACTGAAAAATAAAAACGTTTTTACAAAAAAAAAAAAACAACCGACTTCCAAAAAAACACTGCATTGTGAAAAATTACATGAAAAATTAAATTTCGGAAGTTGGTGGCGGTAATTTTTTTTTATATTACTGCCCTTTAAATAAAATAGTTTTTGTGAGAAAACTACGCACCTTCTCATGAGGCTGATTCGCCTGTTTTGTTGAATAGTGAATTCTTATTGTTATATATATCTGACATATAGATTTGACCAGAAGATTTCGATGATTTTCAGCAAAATCTTGCTCTAAACAATGCTGAACAAGATTGTGGAAAACGCTTGATACTGCATATGTTGAAAACACTTTATTCATCATCATCATTATTATTTCTTTACGACCCAAAAACTTTCCACCGGCCTTTGAAATTTGCTCCCGTATAATCTTCTCAGTAGTTTTACAGATGTTTATTACACATTTTGATGGTTTGACTAGACCTCCTCTATCTTTAACTCTTATAAGTGACGGTCTGGAATCTATATCACCACATAAACTTTCCATGCATATTTCGCACTTTAAAACTTTTTTCAGCTTTCTAACCACAAAGCCTGCAATGTAGTGAACCACATCTACTGAGTATTCAGTAAGTTGAGACGATAATAAATAATCATGGTCTAAATCGACGATACTTAAAACCGCACTTGTTGGCTCTATGATTTCATCGCTCATAATGCGTACATTTCCACTGCTTTTGTTAATTGAATCTACACATTTTGAAGCAGTACAATTCAACACTGTGATTTTTTCAAGCGGTACGCAATTGCCATTGGACCCATCTTTGAATTGAGCGTGCACCAAAAGTCTTTTGTATGCAGCTTGGAACATACGTGCAGACGGATTATTATTATATCCGCATTTAGATCTTATGGCACCAAAAAATAGTTCCAAATGGTCTTGTGACATCTTGTATGTACACAAGTATTGTAAAGAATTATTTTCTACGACGTCGTGATACATTTTCAATAACGATTTCATGCATACAAGAAAGCCGGTAAACCCAGTTTTTCGGTTGGAGTTAACAACATAAGTGCCGTCCATAAGTTTTAATTTTTTTATGTATGAAGCAGCTGCCTCAAAGAAGATCTGGGTTTCCTCGAGATTAAAAGAAGTTAGTGCCTTTTTCCATCCTTTGCTACGCATGTTTCTACTGTTAAAAATATCAAACAGATTATTAAAAACTCTTAGAAATTTAATTGTTCCGCTGCAGTCTTCAAAGCCAGGAATACAATTTTCTTGACACAGTAGTAAGGCATCTGCAACTGAGTTGCTGAATAATTGGGTTGCAAGACGGACCTTCATTTTTTGTCTAATGTAATGAACATGATCTCTTTTAAGTTTATTACCTAGATGTAAACCTTCATTTTCTTGCAGCTCTAAAAGCTGCTCTATATGATCCCAAGATATTGTTTGGTTATCTGCATCTATAATTTTTTTCTTTTCTCCTATTGTATTCCGTACTAATTTTATGTTATGGCAAGGGTCTGGCCATAAATATATATCTGAACCGGTACACTGAAATGAGACAGAGCCCGAGTACATGTCAGATCCTAAATGAGTGCACATTGCAATATTGGTTGCCGCTCCATCAAATGTTAAGGATACAACTTTCACACCACATTCATGTAATAGCTGAATGCATTGCTGTACGAGCATTGATTTCTGCTGAGCTGTGATAGACTTAATAAAAAAATAGCCAACGGGAATTTTCCACGTGTCATTCAGGCAAGTAACCATAAATGTTAAGGCTTGGGTAGCAAGAGGCACTGCATCTGATTCCAGGTCGTATCCAACGTTCACATATCCATGGTATTTATAATTGTAGCTATCCCATTCAACCATTTTTCTAATGGCCATTTCATCAATTGCTAAAATACAAAATAGGGTTTTAGATGGGTGCTGTACTACTCGGGAACAGATTGCATCTAACGCTTCTGTAGTAAAACCGGGATTGCAATTGAGGGATCGGTACCAGGTGGAAATGGTTTTAGGGTGTGGTAAGGTATCTTGAAATTGTTCTCGAATATACGTATATGCTTTTGGCGAAAGATAATTTAAAGTTACAGCAAATTTCTTAATTTCCAGACTGTACTCCTTAGACAAAGAGTCACCTAGTTGTTTTTGCAAAAACCGTTTGATAATATCATTTTTATTTATCTTATCCAGCATAGTTATATATTCAGTTTCAATATTTTCTTGTTTTAATTTTTCTATTAAAATACTGTAAAGGTTTTCATTTTTTTTCCCTAATCGTGAAACTCGTTTAGTTAACGTGTTAATCTTCCGAAGGCGGCGTTTGGATATCTTTTTGACCCTTTCAAGTTCTTTCTCTAACAGTTTAATTCTTCTTATATAATTTATTTCTGAATTTGTTATTGTCATCTGTGTCGAGGATTCCTAAAACAAATAGTTCTCAATGATAAATGTAACATTTTTAAGTTTTAATTTTTATTTAATGTAGGCAGGCATGTCTTACCTGACTTTGGTGTGAGATGATTTCACAAGATGTCAACGTTAGCGGCGATTCATTAATCTGTACCGAGGTACTAGGTCCTGGTTCAATTTCCATTGCAAAGGGATCCTAAAATTTATATATTTATAAAAATAAATAAATTTGCGCACCCAAATGATTATTTCCGACAGAGATATTTAGAGGAACATGCAACAAATGTAGTCTCAGTAGCAGCCCGGAGTCTGGATTTGTGCCCGGTTGATGGCAATAGGCTCGCCCCCTATTACATGGGACTTAAACATAACAGGCGAAATGTGGGTGTACTATAGATACACCTCTGCCCAACCCTTCGGGGAAACAAGGCGTGATGTTATGATATGTTTACATTTTAATGACTCACGGTTTTACTTAGTGTTCTATAACGTTGTAGGTATGATAGGTTGTGTGTGTGAAGGGTTGAAACAAATAAGTCCGAAGTATAGGTAGAAGTATAGGAAGATAGAAAGAAAAGTTTATTACACAGACACAGATTACAGTTCCACGACACACAAGAGTTACACTACGAAGAAGAAGAAGGAGTGATAGAAAGTTATGGATAGCACAGAACAGAGTAAGCACAGCGAGAGTGAAGCTAGATTTAGATTTTAAACAATTCAAAAAGTAAGGCGGTAACTATATGCAGAGCGCATGAGTATACTGGCGAGCCGTCGCTGGACACCGACTCGCGTGCGCGAGCGCGACGCTAATACATTGTGCCGTCTCGCTCGCACTCGTGGAGTGTGTGACGTATGCGGTCGACCGGTCCACGCTAAAACAAAGGACGCGTCATAGCGGTCCGACTACCTGGTAAATAATTATCTACTAATAGAAAAGATTTGTTTGTCCGTTGATTTGTTGAATTTAGATAGATACATATGAAAAGTTGCTTTTTGATATTATATAATATTAACATGTAAGTATTAATAGTAATATTAATTAATTAAGGTGATTGGAATATACAATAAAATACAAGTAGGTCACTACATCACCCCCTTCCAGAGACCATCAAGGGCGATAGTAGACGGGAAATTCATCGCGACGTCCTGCGTCGTCCTGACGACGCTGTCGTCAGTGGGAGGTAAGTTTCTGTTATCCGCGTTGGATGTATGGTGATGAGTGTCAGTCTGCGGGTACGAAACTTGCGACGGACGGAGCGACGGCGGGGCGGCGCGATGGCGATGTAATCAAATGCATAAAAACATTAAGCGCTGTGTACGAAACGGGCGAGGGCGGAGCGGCGCGATCGAGCGATGCACGAGCGGCGGTAGAGCGGTGGCGGCGCGGAGCGACGAGAACAAACTAGTTTGGTTTCGCCGCTCGCGCGGGTACATAGTGTTGCATTTTTATCACAGTAATAATATGGAAATTGACAATGAAGAGTTAATATCTTTTATTTTATCAAAACCGGCTATATGGGACAGTAAAAACGTACACCATAAAAACAAAAGAGTTATAATAATACTACGTGAGCGCGACTGCGCGGAAGTTTGTTTCGTACACACGCAAGACACCGCTATCTCATCGCCCCGCGTCGCGCCGCCCCGCCCCGCCGTCGCTCCGGCCGTCGCAAGTTTCGTACCCGCAGACGTGTTGAGTGGTGACTGTGGTGTGTTATGATGAATGTTAGTGGTCGGTGATGAGCATGGGGTGTTGTCAGGGTCACGCAGTATGAAGGCCGGCTTAATGCGGTCTATCGATACGGTAACCGGTTTACCATTTACCAATAATGTAAATACGAGTACCTTGTCCCTTCTTTGTATGACCTTGTGAGGACCAGAGTATGCCGGTTTTAGACCACCACCAACAGTGCAGTCCCTAAGAAATACGTGAGTGGATGTGGATAAATCCCTGTAAATAAAAGTTTTAAATTTGATGTTGTGCCTGGCTGCTGGTGATGGGTGCAGATTCCTGACAATACTTCGAAGCTTCGACAAGTAATCCGTTGTGTTAACGGTGTTATCGGGCTGAGGATCAAAAAATTCACCTGGAAGACGCATTGGTTGGCCGTAAACAAGTTCGGCAGCTGAAGCCTGCGCGTCTTCTTTGTATGCGCTGCAAACACCTAACAGAACTAGTGGAAGAGATTCCACCCAACTGTCGTTTACATGGCAGGTGATAGCAGCTTTGAGTTGACGGTGAAATCTTTCCACCAGTCCGTTACAGGCAGGATGGTATGCCGTTGTTTGGCGATGTTTAAAACCAGCAATTGAAGACAGGCAT
Organism: Aporophyla lueneburgensis; assembly: GCA_932294355.1. Taxonomy (NCBI): domain Eukaryota; kingdom Metazoa; phylum Arthropoda; class Insecta; order Lepidoptera; family Noctuidae; genus Aporophyla; species Aporophyla lueneburgensis. The sequence goes on from OW028735.1 coordinate 12,489,350, forward strand.
TTGAAAAGTGCTGATTTGAATTGCCTACCTCTATCGGTTACGATATCCGATGGGCATCCGAAACGAGCAATCCAGTCGTATAATAGGGCCTTTGCCACAGTTTCTGCAGTAATATCTGCTAGTGGTATTGCCTCAAGCCATCGAGTAAATCGATCGACTGCGGTGAGACAATAGCCAAAACCTTGACACAGTGGCAAAGGTCCAACGAGGTCAATGTGGATAAATGCGAACCTGGATTGAGGTAGTTTGAAGGTGCCTGGTGGAGTAAAGACATGCCGTGTGGTCTTTGAACGCTGGAAGGCCAGACATGAACGTATCCATTCGCAGCAGTCTTTCGTTACACCAGGCCAAACATCGGTCAGCAACTAACTGAGCAGAGGCCTTGGAACCTGGGTGACTCAAGGAGTGCAGGCTGTTAAAAATTAACCTGCGCAGCTCCTTGGGCACAAATGGTCTTGGAGTGGGGCCGCTGACGTTACAGTATAGCTGCTTCTCCGGACCAGGGATCCTTACTTGTTGCAGGCGTAATGAAGTTTCTCCAGCCAACAGTTGCTTCAGTTTCGGATCCTCGGGTTGAGCTGCCACGATCCTTTCAGCAGGCACAGGTTGAGTAATCTCCTCAACGCGTGAAAGGGTGTCCGCCACGACGTTGTTCTTACCAGAAATATGTCTGATATCCGTTGTAAACTGGGCTATGAGATCCAGGTGACGGAACTGCCGTGAGGAGCAATTCTCTTTACGAGAATGGAAGGCGTAAGTGAGAGGCTTGTGATCTGTGTAAATGACAAAATCACGAGCTTCCAACATGTGCCTGAAGTATTTCACACTCTCGTAAATGGCGAGCAGCTCACGGGCGTAAGGAGAGTACTTAACCTGTGCTGTATTCAACTTGCGTGAAAAGAAGGCTAGAGGCTGCCATGCTCCTGCGTTCAGCTGCTGCAAGACTGCGCCAATAGCTTTGTCGGAAGCATCCGTGACCAACGCCAACTTAGCGCTGCAGTCGGGATGAGCCAAAAGTGCTGCTTGGCAAACGGTATTCTTGCAGTTCTGGAACGCTTCATCCTCGTCGGGTGAAAAATGTACTGGGTGTGAAGGGAACCGATTACTTTTCCGAATATTTTTTGTTCGAATTTCATTTTACCGAAAACTATTGGCCGACGTCTTTTTTGCAATATGCATCATTTGACATATTTTTAAATCATCGAAGTATCATGTGTCATAGGTATTATTTTACCGAATTATGTTTCGCTGATTTACGAAATAACTTTTTGCTACTGGCCGAAGCCTCTTTTCAACTTTTTCATTTGCCAAATGATTTGTTTGCCATATATACACCACCGTGAAACAAAATTTTAGGGAATATTATTTGGTCACAAATATATAGCCGGTTACTTGGTAGCGTTTTCAATATTAAATTAAATATATGTAGTGTCATAAAAAGTCAATATATTGTGCTACAAAATTTAGTGAGAAACGAATCGCTGTAAAACCGACTTTACGTAGTCTTGTCTGCCCTACCCCTAGAGTGTAATTTAAGCCCGCGCAGGCGCGAAGGGGTAGGGCGGCCCGCGAGCTGAGGAGCAGGTGGTCTGAAGGCCCGCCGCCGCAGCTGAGGCTGGCCGGCAAAGCTGATAGGCAAAGCCGGCCAGCAAGCCGAAGCTGCGGTGGTAAGCATTAAAACCATCTGCGACGATAAGCTCGCGTGGGGCCGCCCAAACCCCGCAGCGTGACAGAAACAATGCTTGCTGCATGTTGCATGCCTGCTTGCATGTTGCATGCCTGCTTGCATGTTGCATGCTTGTTTGCACGCTGCATGCTTGCTTGCATGCTGCATGCTTGCTTGCTGCTTGCCTGCTTGTACGCTGCATGCATGGTTGCATGTTGCATCATTGCATGCTTGTAGCAAGCAGCATTGTTTGCATGCTTCTTACTGGGACACTTTAAAAACACTTTTGTTCATAATAAACTGTTTTATTAAGTGCCATTACATTTAAATAAATAATTAATTAAACCAAAGAGTAGGCTAATCTTAACATAGGTAAGTATAAAGAATGTCTGGAAATATAATTATGTACTTCGAACAAATGTTATTTCGGCTAAGTGTAACTTCGGTAAAGAGTTTATCGACCAAATGAAACGTCGGAGTAACGAAAAAAGTAGAATTGATAATAGGTCAACTGATACAGTGGCAGACGTGACTTCGATGAAGTAAAAAAAAACGAAACGATAATAGTTGAAAAGTTTTAGGGGAAATGAAATTCGGTCAAATATTTTTCGAACTTATGATAGGTAACCGTGTGAACCCTTAACAGAACCTGTGAGGAGAGAATTTAATGGTGCCTGGTACTTAGCTGCACCTGGGATGAACCTACGGTAAAAGTTGAGCATACCGAGGAATCTTCGCAGCTCCTTCACGGTCTTGGGCGCTGGAAAATTTTGAACAGCCTCAACCTTGGAAGGCAATGGTTTGGTATCATTGGCTGAGATGTGGTAGCCCAAAAAGTTGACTTCCGCTACACCGAAGATACACTTAGCGCTGTTGATGACCATACCGTAATCTCTGAGCCTGGTAAAAAGCTGACGCAAATGGTGCTCGTGAGTCTTCTGGTCTTTCGAGTATACCAAGAAGTCATCCAAGTATGCGTACGTAAAATCCAGACCTCTGAGCATTTCATCCACAAAGCGTTGAAACGTTTGTCCGGCATTTCGAAGTCCGAACGTCATGTACGAAAATTCGAAAAGACCGAATGACGTCGTGATTGCAGTCTTCGGGATGTCGTCTGGATGCACTGGAATTTTATTATACGCTTTCACAAGGTCAATTTGTGAGAACACGATACAGCCAGACAGACTATGTGCAAAATCGTGAATGTGTCGGATAGGGTACTGGTCTGGAATGGTCCGAGCGTTCAGCATCCTGTAATCGCCACAGGGGCTCCAACCGTCGTTTTTCTTAGGCGCTAGGTGGAGAAGCGACGACCACGGTGACTCGGACGAGCGACAGGTGCCACACTGCAACATGGCGTCAAACTCGTCGTTGGCGATTTTTAATTTGTCCGGCGCCAACCTACGCGGTGAACTGGATACTGGCGGCCCTGGTGTGGTACGGATGTGATGTACTGTATTGTGTTTCGGAGTGCGGTGTATACCAGGTGGGCGGGTGATGTCAGGAAATTCCTGCAGTATGTGAGTGTATACGGAATCACCAAGACTTACTTTCACCGAAGAAACATCATCAGAACGACGGACAGGCGAAGCCGGGGTGGAAAGCGTAGTGTTGTTGTCGATAAGGCGTTGGTTCCTGCAATCAACAACCAAGTTATAAAAAGATAAAAAATCCACGCCTATTATCGCTGTAGTGTATCTATTCCATAGATACGTAAACACTATCTCATGCACACAAGCGGATGCAACTGCTGTCACTAATGTCATCTGTCAGTCAGTAGCAATGGCGGGAAACAGAGGCGGATAAGCAGGTTTTGCACGGTCGCGCTTGATGTGGTGATGAGCCAGTGAAGTGATATTATTCAACTTAAATACGGAATCAACAGGATTCTACAAATGGCGACGAGGATAAAGGTCAGAAAAAATAAACAATTTTTTGAAAAAATCTGACCACACATACGTGTGCGGCTGACCAAGTCAATTTAAAAAACACAGGTTTCTTCTGATGCCTGCCTCAAAATGTAAGTTGTTAATTTTTGCATCTAGTGACAAAGTATTTCCAGCAGAATTGAGGATTCTGCCGGTGTTTATGTTAATCAAATCATGATTGAAGGAGAATCAGAGATCTCATAAATTCTATGTTGCATCGGGTTTGACCATCACAATATGACTAGTACACCTAATATAAATTGTATGAAATAATCCAAAACACAGTCATTAAGTTAATATGAGTGCTAACAGACTACTTGAAAACAGAACTGTAATATTTTAATTCACTCTTGCATTATTGTTTATTGTTCTGTTAGCATTATTGTTTATTGTTCTGTTATCAGCGGGCTGGGACATAGTAAAAACATTTTATCTATATTCCTACCTTGTGATTTACAGGAATGAAATGTACAGCTATAACAATTATAATTCTTTTAACTCTGACTGTGGTATGTAATGTAAACCTATTTATTAAAATAAGAATACTTAATTATTTACTTACCGGAAACAGAATAGGTATCCATAAGTTAATGATATTGGACATATGTTAGCTGCAGTACAAGCTGTGATTCGGATTAGGTATTGCTGCACTTGCAAAAAAAAATTGACTACTCAAAAAAAAAAAAAAAAAAACTAAGAGAAGAGGAATTAGGTACCAAATTGTACTAGAAAGTCTCATGGTGTAGAGCTGTTACACAGAGGATATGTCACTTAATGTATGTCCTGCACACACCAAGTACTAATGGACACAACTGATAAGTGATAACTCTTAAGTGTAGCTGACTTTACGGTAAGTATTATAATTCAGATTAAGTCAACAGACTAAGGAAAAGGCTAAGGATTTGTATTTGTTACCATAGTCAAATACTAGTACTAACAAATTAAAATAATAAGTTTGTACTATGATATAAAATGAGTGCAAAGTGGACATATTTAAAGTCAATAACAACAAACTGCTGTTTTATGATTGATGTATGACACCCATTGCAATAATTAATTAGCATAACATAATACCTTATGATAAATATCTATGTTAGTTGGTAAATCAATTATGTTTCAGCAAGAATCTAATATAATAAGACCAAGGAAGAAATTCCATTTTATGATAGAGTACTTATATCATCTAAATATGGCAGTACCTTTTCAAAAATAATTACATAAATGTTAGTGTGAAGATTTTCATAATCTTAATAATCTTTACAAAGCACAAAACAGGGTTGCTTCCCATGTTAGTATGCTTGTATCTCTTGAACTGCTCAATGGATTTTGATGCGGTTTGCATCAAAAGATAGAGTGATTCAAGAGGATGGTTAGTATGTGTAATATGCAGGCGAAGCCGCTGGAAAAGCTAGAATCTAATATTTGTGGTCTAGTGGTTGCAAGCGCTACTGCTGACCTGGAGAGTCCTGGGTTTGATACCCGGGTGACTCAAGTTTAGTGGGATTTTCTCCTTCCGAAAAAAGAGGGTGACGTCGGCCATAGTCTGGCATTGTACATGGTTCATGGCTGTGGACCCGCTCCCTGTACATGGATGTGGGCAGCACTGGCTGGGGTTAGTTTATTCTACAATTCTTTTATATCTCTATCTGGCCGTCCGGTGAGCATAGGCATGATGTTGAATAATGAGATTATAATTTTAGCATAATAATAAGTGGTCTCTGTAAGGTACATTTAAAAGGTACAGGTAAATACTGGTCACTGTAAGGTATAGTTACAACTGTTACAGTGGGTAAAAATGTTGATTCCTTTATTATAAGATCAGCACTATCTTTGGTACTGTTTGTCACATTAGGACTCAGCATCTATTGTTGGAAGATTGCTTACTGAACTAATCTCAATGTCTTAGTTAATATCCATAGCTAAAATTGTGAGGTAACATTTCATATTATGACTTCTGTTTTTAGACATACCTATGTATTTACAATGGCACAGTTGATATACCTATTAGGTAAGTTGGTTACAGTACCTGGATAATGATGTGATTATGAAATGTGATTTTTGATTAATAAATCAGTTTCTAAGTAAATCACAATAAATAACTTGATTATTTTACACAAACAATTTAGAAGCAAAAAGCCTTTTGGCTGAATAAAGTTCTTGAACTACCCACTGAAAATGCTGTGAAGTGAGTAAGTAAGTATCTAATATTGAAGTTGTAAAAAGTAATGATACTACTAAATTTACTTCAATCCTAAAATGCCTTTGCATTTCTGAATATTATTATTTGTTATTTGCATTGACTCATTATCTCTTCTATATCAGTCAAAGATCTTTATTGTGAGACGGTGGTTGCTGAGTTGTTATTGAGATGTTTTGGTGTGCATTTGCACTGCTGCGCCGTTTGAGGCATGCAATGGTTTGAAATATGAATATCAATTATTGTTCTATTAGACATTTTTAGTTCAAAATAAACTGAAAGAAAGGAAGAATGAATCGTTAGGTACTTTATCACAAGAGTACTGCTGCATGTAAACATTATTACCAAGTCATTCTTTGTGCTGGACAAAGTTGTTATTACAAAGTTATTTTATATAGTACCTAACTAGTTTTTAAAAACATGGGAAGTACTTTTAATTATAATCAACTACCTAGCTAGTACTTTTGGTTATAATCAACTGAGTAATTTAGAAGTTTCTGTATTAATATTTGGATTCAGAATCTCAGATAATTAGCAAGTTAAGGACACGTAAGTAACTTGATGTTAGACCTTCAAGATTAAGGTCAAATTCCATTGCGACTGTTGGGACCTTAGGTTTTGATAGTCATCAGAGAGCTCAAGAAAGAAAATAAAAGTAGTCTGTGTCACTGAGTTGTGTGAAAGTATCTTTATAAAAAATACTAAACGATTAAATGACGGTCGTTTTTTAGTTAAAATTCCACTAAGTGAGTCTCCTGAACTAGCTCTCGGTGACTCATACAATGCAGCGCGTCGTAGATTTATTAATTTAGAGCGAAAACTAAATAAGTCACCTATTCTAAAGGAGGAGTATAAATCATTCATTCGTGAGTACGAACGCTTGGGTCATCTTTCACTAATTGAGCGTCCTTCTTTTGGTAATTTTTTACCCCACCATGCTGTTTTACGGCCCAATAGTGAAACTACTAGATTACGAGTGGTGTTCGATGCTTCGTGCAAATCTAGTTCCGGAAGGTCCTTTAACGACATCCAATTAGTGGGGCCAGCTATACAAGACGATCTTCTGTCAATTTTGTTGAGGTTTCGTCAAAATGCGTTTGTTGTTACTGCCGATATAGAAAAAATGTACCGGCAAATATTAGTTGATGAGTCTCAGCGAAACCTACAATTGATTCTGTGGAGAGATGAAGAAACGAAGCCGTTGCAAGTACTACAGCTAAACACTGTAACTTATGGCACGGCGTCGGCTCCATTCTTGAGCACAAGATGTTTGTTAGAGTTGTCGCGTGAATGTGCTGATAAACCCAACTTACAGCATGTTATTGAGCATGATTTTTACGTCGACGACTTAAATACGGGTTCTAACTCAAAACAAGATTTGAAAAATGTTGTTCATGAAGTAATTAATAAACTTTCAGAAGCCTGTTTCCCCTTACGTAAATTCCGGACAAATGCTCCAGATATTTTAAAAGATCTTCCTTTAACAAACATCTTTCAAGATTTTAGCCAGGAGTCTACTGTTTTAGGTCTTAAGTGGTATCCACAAACAGATACTTTAAAATTTTCTACAGAATTCAATATTGAATCGACAATTACTAAGCGAAATATTCTATCTATGTCCTCTAAAATTTTTGACCCACTGGGTTTATTATCAGCAACTACAATTATTCCTAAGATAATATTACAACAATTGTGGTTACTAAAAAACGACTGGGATGAAGAAGTCCCAAATAACATTAAACTTCAATGGGAAGAATTCATTAAAAATTTGCACTATATTTCCATTCTTGAGGTGCCCAGGCATATAGTCTGCCCAGCACCAATTAATGTAGAATTTCATTGTTTCACTGATGCATCGCAGACTGCGTACGGTGCTTGTTTGTACGTAAAATCAAGGGATGCATTAGGCGTTATACATGTTCACCTTTTTTGTGCCAAGGCCAAAGTAGCTCCTTTGAAACCGGAATTAACTATACCGCGTCTTGAATTAATGGGTGCTCTATTAGGTGCTAGATTAATTACAAAGGTTCTAAATTCATCAGTTAATAAAAAGATTGAAATTTCACGTGCTGTTTTGTGGACAGATTCAACTATAGTTTTAGGATGGATTAATACCCAACCAAAAACCTTAAAAACTTTTGTATGCAATCGCATACAAGAAATTCGTGAACTTACCACTCAACATGAATGGCACTATGTGCCAACTCAAGATAATCCGGCAGATTTAGCTTCACGTGGAGTTAAGCCGCAGGACCTTAAGAGTAACTATCTTTGGTGGCACGGTGCTTCTTTTTTAACTTAACCTGTGGATGAGTGGCCTCAGCATAATATTAACTTACCAAGTAATACATTGCCTGAAATGAAGGTTAGTTTAACTATACAATGTAAACAGAGTTCTATTTCATTTGACAAATTTTCTAAACTATCTAAATTACAGAGAGTTCTAAGCTATGTACAACGTTTTATCTATAACTGTAAAAATAAAAAATAATAAATTAAAAGGTAAACTGACACTACAAGAATTACAAACTTCATTAAAAACATTAGTTAAAATATCACAAACTTATTCTTTTGGAAAGGATATTCATTCTTTAAAAACTTCAGGAGTTGTAAATTGTAAATCTAATATTCTATCTTTGAATCCATTTTTGGATAATGAAAACATCCTGAGAGTCGGGGGACGCATTCAAGGTGCGTTGCAGCCCTATAATAAAATACATCCCATTTTAATTGATTCCAAGCAAGCATTTACCAAACTTTTATTTGCAGAGGAGCATCTGCGTCTACTACATTGCGGTCCTCAGCAATTACTTAGTCTTATACGTAAGAACTTCTGGCCCGTGGGTGGCAGAGTTCTTGCTACACAAATTGTAAACAAATGTGTCAAATGTGTACGCATTAAGGGTAAATCCGTTCAAACTTTAATGGGTAACCTACCTCAACCAAGAGTCAATCCCTCATCTCCGTTTGAGATCTGTGGCACCGATTTTGCAGGTCCATTCCATATTTCTAATCGAAAGGGACGTGGCGCTAGAACTAGTAAATGTTATTTATGTCTTTTTGTGTGTTTCTGCTCCAAGGCTTTGCACCTTGAAGTCGTAAGTGAGTTAAGTACCAACGCTTTCATCTTGTGCTTACGTAGGTTCATTTCCAGGCGGGGAAAGCCTCGATTAATTTATTGTGACAACGGCAAAAACTACGTAGGGGCAAACAACGAGCTGGGCAGAATGCTTAAGGCCGCCAATGAGTCCGTGACTGAGTTCGGAGCGAGCGAGGGCATTGAATTTAAATTCAGTCCAGCTTATGCACCCAATTTCGGTGGAATCTGGGAAGCTGGCGTTAAAGCGGCTAAGTTCCATTTAAAAAGAATCGCCGGTAATTCTAATCTTACATTTGAAGAGCTTTCCACACTGTTTACACAAATTGAGGCAATATTGAATTCGCGTCCGTTGACACCTATGTCATCGGATCCGTCAGATTTTAACCCATTAACACCCGGTCACTTCCTTATCGGGCGTCCGTTAACGTCACTGGCATCTCCTATCGTGGAAAAATTGTCCATCAATAGATATCAGCATTTAGAAAAACTGAGGCAACATTTTTGGAAGAGATGGTCGCAAGAATTTCTCTCCGAGCTACAACAGCGAGTAAAATGGCGCAGATCCAGTGGCCAACCTGTCAAAGTTGGAGATGTAGTGGTGGTCAAAGACGATCATCTGCCGCCAATGAAATGGATTTTAGGAAGAGTGGAGAAGCTTTTTGTCGGACCAGACGGTCTATGCAGAGTTGCAGATATAACCACAAATAAAGGAATCTTCCGACGAGCTCTAAACAAAGTCTGCATCCTGCCAGTTGACGATCCAGAGCTTCTTGAAAGCACGGCTTCCAAGGGGGCGGAGGATGTTAACGATCAAACGCTATGAAGTGCGCAACGGAACGCGCGGTACTCGCGCTAACGTCACGCAGTGCATGTGGTCGGCGCGGCGCTAGCGACCTCTAGTGTATAGAAAAAACGTAGACACCGCGCCATTCGATACTTCTGTCGGTCCAGTAAAATACTGTGTAAAATTCTTGATTATACAAGTGTTCCATAAATCGCATTTTTAATGTGCATACAACCTACTTCCTGCACATAATTGATACGGTGACGAAGAGCATAAGTATTTAGCTGGCCGTTCACCAACAGGTTTACCTGTAAACCTTATTAATAAAATGCGTTTTTAATTCCAGCGTAGTCAAGAGGTTAGACTGATATCATCTTCAAGGGAATAGTTGGTTATGTAGAAATACATGTAAATTAATTGAATTTGATTATTCAACTAGATATGGTTGGTAATTGAAAATGGAAAGAGAGAAAGAAAAATATTTATACACTGTAAAAATGCAAAAAGAATTATAGAAGTAAAAGAATAGAATATAATGAAAACTCACAAATTCACTCAGTACGGTGTGGATTGGAAGCTGTGTTAAGGAAAAACAAAACATTATTGTTGTTGCAGAACAAGTTATTTGAAGTCAGTGTTTTGTGTGATTCAATATCAGCTACATAACTACAACCTTTGGTTTATTGCGACGGAAACAGTTCACCCACCGTGATAACAATATAATATTTCATTTCAGCACAGCAGTGGTGGTGGTCTAGCCCGACTAAGGTCGTGGGTTCGAAACCAGGCAGGCATTTTGTGTATTTTCACTCATCACCACTGTTCATCAACGGTGAAGGAAAACACTGTGAGGAAACCGGCATGTCGGAGAACCAACACTTCGAAAACGTGTGACATCTACACCAGCACGCACTGTTTTCGCGTGGTAGATGGGCTTCCATTAAATTGGATGCAACAACCACAACGGTGAAGGAAAACACTGTGAGGAAACCGGCATGTCGGAGAACCAACACTTCGAAGACATGTGACATCTACACCAGCATGCACTGTTTACGCATGGTAGATAGGCATCCATTAAATTGGACGCAAAGGGCATCCATTAAATTGGACGCAATGGGCATCCATTAAATTGGACGCAATGGGCATCCATTAAATTGGACGCAACGGGCATCCATTAAATTGGACGCGATGGGCATCCATTAAATTGGACGCGATGGGCATCCATTAAATTGGACGCAAAGGGCATCCATTAAATTGGACGCGATGGGCATCCATTAAATTGGACGCAAAGGGCATCCATTAAATTGGACGCAATGGGCATCCATTAAATTGAACGCAATGGGCATCCATTAAATTGGACGCATTTGACATCCATTAAATTGGACGTAGCAAAATGGTGAAGGAAAACATCATGAAGAAACCAGATGTAACACTCCATTAAACTGGATGTATCAAAAGGTGAAGGAAAACATCGTGAGGAAACCATATGTAACACTCCATTAAACTGGATGTATCAAAAGGTGAAGGAAAACATCGTGAGGAAACCAAATGTAACACTCCATGTATTAGGATGTATCAAAGCCATAGAGTTATAATGGATAGAGAAGCTATCGTAAGCAAAATTCATGCTCCATTTTAGAATGAATTAAAACTAAAGTTCGCTGCAGCGTTAAAACATTAGTTACATCGTCTAAGCAAACTATTAAAACATTCAGCGCTAGATCGCTTACAGAGTACAGTTCAGTCGAACAGAGTGAATGTTCCGATCGCGAAATCTAGTGCGTAGTACATATATATCGAAGATCAAAGCGGTTAAGGAAAGTATCGTCGGGGGCCGTCGTGGCCTGGAGCAGATACTTGTTTCCGCGTGATGGCTTACAACCCGTAAAGTTATTTCACTTAATCATGATTTCATGTTCCTCGCGGATAATACGTTTGTAATAATACCTTAAGGGGGATGTTATAGGCTGATAATATTTCCTTGGGTTTTTTTATGTGGGCACGTGCCTGTTTTAATTACTAAGATGGCTTTGTCACCTCCTAGAATGATTATCAAGTATATATTGAAGGAGAAACATAAAACATTTAATATATACATTATTGAATGTGGCAGCAGCATCAGCATACGAAAAAACCTTCGGGAAAAATGATCGAAAACAAACAAAAGCATTCGTAAAGTACTAATAACACAAAGTAAAACCATCAGTTAAACGTAAATTGAAACCATTATAGAATAACAAATCATAGAAATGTTAGGTAAACAATTGAGTTGCGAAAAATTTTGAAAATCTAAAAAATCTTTTAAATGAAAGGGAATCGGATATAGGAAGAGAATAGTTAAAGATTTTGGAGTCATGCTAGTGATACGACTTAGGTAGAAAGGAATGGATTGAATCCTATTCCGCACCAAGCAGACCAGGCCAATGAAAGGGTTGTGAATGTTAGGAGCAAGGACACTGGACAAAAGATGAGATTAAATTAGAAGTCCTTGTCCAACAAGTCAGTGAGACAAAATGATGAGGCTTGAGTTGTGAGGAGTGAGTTCACTTAAAAAATAATTGGTATTCGATTGCATATATGTATAGTTAGGATGAACATGTTTATAATTTTGATTTTACATAATTATCTGATGACGTGTTTGAATCGAACAAATAAAATTAAAATAAGAAAGGGATGTAGTGTATCTATTCCATAGATACGTAAACACTATCTCATGCACACAAGCGGATGCAACTGCTGTCACTAATGTCATCTGTCAGTCAGTAGCAATGGCGGGAAACAGAGGCGGATAAGCAGGTTTTGCACGGTCGCGCTTGATGTGGTGATGAGCCAGTGAAGTGATATTATTCAACTTAAATACGGAATCAACAGGATTCTACAATCGCTTTTGTCACATCTGCGACAATAAATCGCCAAGTAAAGTCGCGGCGCAACCCTAGGTTTAGTGAAATGTTAATAAAACCATAAGTTATAATAGATGTCCCGTTAGCCGCACATAACTGGTAATTGGTCTTGTTTACATGTCTTGATAGTGCCGATCGGGGGTAAACACAGAGGTCGCTACCAGTGTCGACCAAAAACTGCACCTTGGAAGTTTGATCGGTGACGAATAAGCGACCAGCACTCGGACAATCATCGGTCGCCATCACTGATTGCCCCGCACTTTTCCCGACGTAAGGTAGTCGCACGGCTTCACGCACTTTTTCGCTTGGTCTCCGAACTTTTTATGGTACCAGCACTGCGGGAACTTTCTGTAGCTGGATTGCGATCTGGTTGAAGCTGAACGATGGCGCGTGCGACTACAGGAGCGTCCTCTGAGGCGAGACAATCGCTCAACCTTGTCTGTCAGCTTCTCCATCTGCCTGGTCAGAGCGGCGATCTCGGAATTGCCCGGGTTGCTCGACGGTGCTGCAGTCGTGATGGCAGATGTTGATGCCACCTGGGTGCCGACGATATCGTGGATCTGTTCCGCCAGCTCTGCTAGCTCAGCCAAATCGGTCTTGGACTGAGAAGCTACTATAGCTTGGGTGCTTGCGGGTAGGCGGCTTGTCCAGATAGTCCGCTGGAAGTCCTCTGGTACACCTGGACCAGCCAGGTTGAGAAGGTGGCGGTAAAACTGAGAAGGTTTCCGGTCACCCAGCTCGGTCATGCACGAAGCATTAGAAGCTGCTTGACCTTCTTTTCACGCGATGCCGAAAGCCTTTTAATAAGCTCACCCTTTAGTTTTTCGTATTTTCCGGTGGGTGGCGGGTGATCGATGATGTCTTCAACCTCTGACGCGTACTGGTAGTCCAAGTTGCCTGTGATGTAGTAGTATTTGGTCTCGTCTGACTTGATTGAATTGCGACTCCATCTGAGAGAACCATAATCCCGGCTTGTCAGGGTAGAACGGTGGTATCCGCACGCCCACACGGAAACTTTCCGCTGCCATTTTGTCGCCATCTTGGCTTTCGCAAGTTTTGCTCTCAGCCATCCTCGTGCTCTTGATCGGGGTCACCAATGTAGGTATGATAGGTTGTGTGTGTGAATGGTTGAAAGAAATAAGTCCGAAGTATAGGAAGATAGAAAGAAAAGTTTATTACACAGACACAGGTTACAGTTCCATGACACACAAGAGTTACACTACGAAGAAGAAGGAGTGATAGAAAGTTATGGATAGCACAGAACAGAGTAAGCACAGCGAGAGTGAAGCTAGATTTAGATTTTAAACAATTCAAAAAGTAAGGCGGTTGCTATATGCAGAGCGCATGAGTATACAGGCGAGCCGTCGCTGGACACCGACTCGCGTGCGCGAGCGCGACGCTAATACATTGTGCCGTCTCGCTCGCACTTGTGGAGTGTGTGACGTATGCGGTCGACCCTTAGAATAATAACTAAAGCATAGAAGGAGGGCTAAAATAGCAACTGAACTCAATATACTTGCTTCATTTTGACCCATGGAGCCGCTTCGATGTTAGAGAAGGACATCTATACAGAAAACGTTTCGAAATTTCGTTGGTTGTCACCTTTTTGTCACTCATTATGTTCAGACTAGTGACGTGACCTACAAAATTTCAACATCGATAGAATTTACAATGCATGTGTGAATGTATTTTTTTTTATGCATATCATAGTAATTTCTAGGTGCCTCGGTTATAATTACAATTTATACATTTAACATCTAAATCGTTTTTTTGAAGTTCGTTCAAAATGAAACTACTTTATTAATAAAAGTAAGTAAGTAGTTTCATTTTGGACGAACTTCAAAAACGAACGATGATTGATGACGAACTATCTAGTTCGTACTTAGGTATGAACTAAATAGTTCGTCATCATCATCACTAAAGTCCTCCTTGGTTCCCTACAAATTTTTATTGTATCCAAGTATTAAACCTGACCCGGCTACCCCCGAATGTATTAATTGCAACAACGTTAAACCAACGTGGGAGACTTCGATTTTACGAATGTTTTTAGCAACTCTTGCTTCAAATTACTTCTCATATTTATTTGGATTTTAGACATTTAAAAGATTATTATCAATTTCCACTTTGTATCCTACAAAGTGGAAATTGATAATAATCTTTAATAAAAGACAAATAGATGGATGGATACTTTATTGTTTGCACACCATAAAATACAAACCGACCCACTAAACACTGAAAAATAAAAACGTTTTTACAAAAAAAAAAAACAACCGACTTCCAAAAACACACTGCATTGTGAAAAATTACATGAAAAATTAAATTTCGGAAGTTGGTGGCGGTAATTTTTTTTTTATATTACTGCCCTTTAAATAAAATAGTTTTTGTGAGAAAACTACGCACCTTCTCATGAGGCTGATTCGCCTGTTTTGTTGAATAGTGAATTCTTATTGTTATATATATCTGACATATAGATTTGACCAGAAGATTTCGATGATTTTCAGCAAAATCTTGCTCTAAACAATGCTGAACAAGATTGTGGAAAACGCTTGATACTGCATATGTTGAAAACACTTTATTCATCATCATCATTATTATTTCTTTACGACCCAAAAACTTTCCACCGGCCTTTGAAATTTGCTCCCGTATAATCTTCTCAGTAGTTTTACAGATGTTTATTACACATTTTGATGGTTTGACTAGACCTCCTCTATCTTTAACTCTTATAAGTGACGGTCTGGAATCTATATCACCACATAAACTTTCCATGCATATTTCGCACTTTAAAACTTTTTTCAGCTTTCTAACCACAAAGCCTGCAATGTAGTGAACCACATCTACTGAGTATTCAGTAAGTTGAGACGATAATAAATAATCATGGTCTAAATCGACGATACTTAAAACCGCACTTGTTGGCTCTATGATTTCATCGCTCATAATGCGTACATTTCCACTGCTTTTGTTAATTGAATCTACACATTTTGAAGCAGTACAATTCAACACTGTGATTTTTTCAAGCGGTACGCAATTGCCATTGGACCCATCTTTGAATTGAGCGTGCACCAAAAGTCTTTTGTATGCAGCTTGGAACATACGTGCAGACGGATTATTATTATATCCGCATTTAGATCTTATGGCACCAAAAAATAGTTCCAAATGGTCTTGTGACATCTTGTATGTACACAAGTATTGTAAAGAATTATTTTCTACGACGTCATGATACATTTTCAATAACGATTTCATGCATACAAGCAAGCCGGTAAACCCAGTTTTTCGGTTGGAGATAACAACATAAGTGCCGTCCATAAGTTTTAATTTTTTTATATATGAAGCAGCTGCCTCAAAGAAGATCTGGGTTTCCTCGAGATTAAAAGAAGTTAGTGCCTTTTTCCATCCTTTGCTACGCATGTTTCTACTGTTAAAAATATCAAACAGATTATTAAAAACTCTTAGAAATTTAATTGTTCCGCTGCAGTCTTCAAAGCCAGGAATACAATTTTCTTGACACAGTAGTAAGGCATCTGCAACTGAGTTGCTGAATAATTGGGTTGCAAGACGGACCTTCATTTTTTGTCTAATGTAATGAACATGATCTCTTTTAAGTTTATTACCTAGATGTAAACCTTCATTTTCTTGCAGCTCTAAAAGCTGCTCTATATGATCCCAAGATATTGTTTGGTTATCTGCATCTATAATTTTTTTCTTTTCTCCTATTGTATTCCGTACTAATTTTATGTTATGGCAAGGGTCTGGCCATAAATATATATCTGAACCGGTACACTGAAATGAGACAGAGCCCGAGTACATGTCAGATCCTAAATGAGTGCACATTGCAATATTGGTTGCCGCTCCATCAAATGTTAAGGATACAACTTTCACACCACATTCATGTAATAGCTGAATGCATTGCTGTACGAGCATTGATTTCTGCTGAGCTGTGATAGACTTAATAAAAAAATAGCCAACGGGAATTTTCCACGTGTCATTCAGGCAAGTAACCATAAATGTTAAGGCTTGGGTAGCAAGAGGCACTGCATCTGATTCCAGGTCGTATCCAACGTTCACATATCCATGGTATTTATAATTGTAGCTATCCCATTCAACCATTTTTCTAATGGCCATTTCATCAATTGCTAAAATACAAAATAGGGTTTTAGATGGGTGCTGTACTACTCGGGAACGGATTGCATCTAACGCTTCTGTAGTAAAACCGGGATTGCAATTGAGGGATCGGTACCAGGTGGAAATGGTTTTAGGGTGTGGTAAGGTATCTTGAAATTGTTCTCGAATATACGTATATGCTTTTGGCGAAAGATAATTTAAAGTTACAGCAAATTTCTTAATTTCCAGACTGTACTCCTTAGACAAAGAGTCACCTAGTTGTTTTTGCAAAAACCGTTTGATAATATCATTTTTATTTATCTTATCCAGCATAGTTATATATTCAGTTTCAATATTTTCTTGTTTTAATTTTTCTATTAAAATACTGTAAAGGTTTTCATTTTTTTCCCCTAATCGTGAAACTCGTTTAGTTAACGTGTTAATCTTCCGAAGGCGGCGTTTGGATATCTTTTTGACCCTTTCAAGTTCTTTCTCTAACAGTTTAATTCTTCTTATATAATTTATTTCTGAATTTGTTATTGTCATCTGTGTCGAGGATTCCTAAAACAAATAGTTCTCAATGATAAATGTAACATTTTTAAGTTTTAATTTTTATTTAATGTAGGCAGGCATGTCTTACCTGACTTTGGTGTGAGATGATTTCACAAGATGTCAACGTTAGCGGCGATTCATTAATCTGTACCGATTCAATGAGGTCCTGGTTCAATTTCCATTGCAAAGGGATCCTAAAATTTATATATTTATAAAAATAAATAAATTTGCGCACCCAAATGATTATTTCCGACAGAGATATTTAGAGGAACATGCAACAAATGTATGCAACATTATGCATTGTGTGTGTTATTACATGCATTATGTGAACCTATTTTTCACCTTATGAAATGTTATACCTGTCTTCCTGTAAGATATGTGTTAGGTTGCTGTCGATGATGAGTGGTTCCTTGAATCTGCAGATCTGCGCTATGTCCTTCTTCGCAGACTTCCATAAGTACTTCCTGTAATGTAATACAAATTTGAATGGGATACTATTTATTGCAAATAAAATCAAATTTCTAATTAATATTATTAATTAAATTATAAATAAATCATATTTATTACTATACCATTTCATCTGTTCTATCATGTTCGATAAATAACGTAGGAACAGCATCTTCTCTAAGTCGTCTCCATTTCGTTTCATTACATACAAATGAATTTAAATTAAAATGCTTGGAGCATATGTGACTGTGCTTTTTTGGAGTCCAATTTCGTCTACCAATACAATTTACCCATTCATTTTTTTTCACAGTTTCTTTAGGAAATCTGTAAAATAAAAGTATCGACAACATTATTTACGTCACTATGTATGATCAAGATAACCTCAAAACAGTTTCCGAATATTCGCTTGTTCCGTTCCGATTGAATTGGTTACTCTGTGAACGCGCCATGACGTGAAACGGAGTGACATCTGTCAGTTTGACTTTTACTTCCTCTTGGATTTCGGTGGGAAAAGGGGGAACGCGTGGCCGGTTGTATTTCGCGATCTTTTTGGAAAGTTATCCCTTACCCCGGTCGTTTTGTGGACAATCTGTCATGACCCAGTCGAGGTGAATGTAGCTAACCCCTTAATTTGACGTAATAACACGGGTTTGGACATATCTTGTTGAAATGGTTTGAAGGTCAAGTGTTAGTGACGCTATTGGGAATGAGTGATTGAAGACCGCGTGCCATGAAGACATCTGGCGGATTGTTGCGGATTGTTCCTGAGAATACTTACTCATAACGTCACAACACAATACAGATACACTCACTTACATACATAACTCCAGGTTGGCACCAGAGCAGTGTCCTTCAACCATGAGGTAAGTTGTTTTGTTGTATGGTAGGTGAGCTGTTCTCTTATATATTGTCTGCTCCGCGTACGGCGGACAGTACGCTAGCCACTCTTGTCTCCAGAGCCCCCCATCAAAAACTTCCACTGCGCAATTGAATTGAGACTTTGGCCTGGCAGCGTACATTTTTTGGTAGCAGAAGCGCGGTTATAAGACATATAACCACCAAATTGGTAATTTACAGTAGGCTAATTACTTGGCAGTCTCTATAAGGGAAGTAGTAATACGCTGTAAATAATTGGTATCAATGATTGCTTGTTTGTTTGAAATAATTTGTAAATTTGTTGAGTTGAGTAACTTATATTGCCGGGGGTCAACCAGGTTTGCATATGCTTCAGAGTTGGTTAGATTGAGCTATGCTTTAACCTCTTGTTGTTGTTATTTGACCTCTGTGTTGTATTGAATGTCAGGAAGACATTAAAATGTTGAGTTTGTACCATTGATATGGTTATTTGTGAAAATTAATATTTGAAATTGGCATTTTTGAGTATTACCATTGTTTGAATTGGAATAAAGGTTCATTGTTGTTGTACCATTAACAAAGTGGTTTGTGAACTTAACATTTGGAATTGGATTAGAATTTGAATATTTGAATTGAATTTGAAGTTGAATGTTGAACGTTGATATTGGTTCAAAATTAAAATAAAAGTGTATTGTTGAATTGAAAAGAAACCAATATTTTGTTATTTCTTGAGTTGCTGATTAGTCAGTTTGGATTGAAACCAATTGTTTGTAGTTATTTTGTAATGGATTGTTTGAACTTTGTTACTTAATCACCTTTTGCTTGGTTTATTTTATTTGATTGTTTGCGTTGGATTTCCTTGTTATTTATTGATTGAACTTTGTTATTTGATAATTTAATTGTATTGTTTGTGCAATGGCACACAAAGCGGTGAGAGAGGCAATCAGTGGATTGACCACACAGCTACGGTGGTTCGCTTCAGCTGCAGCAACCGCTGAGCGCCCGGATCTTGAAGCGGTCACTCTGGCTCGGTTCGAGCAGTTGAACGTGAGACTCGGCAACGTTGATGCTCTCCTTACCCGCTTCAACGAGTACATTTGTGATGTGGCTCTGGAAGTGCTGGATCAGGCAGCACGTGACAAGGTCCTTGCTGACTACGACCAGATCTTGGACCTGGGGGATGTCATTGGTCAACGTGCTCGGGAAATATTGGAGAGCCGGACACCTGTCCAGGTCAAACCGGAGACCTCGGTTGTTTCAGGTCCCGGACTATTGAGTAGACTGCCTACTTTGGAACTGCCACATTTTGACGGTCGTCTGGACCACTGGTTAAGTTTCCAAAACCTGTTTGAAAGTTTGGTTGATGCACGCTCGGACCTCAGACCCGCCCAAAAGTTGGCCTATTTGTTGTCTGTCCTGGAAGGTGAGGCCCGAGCCTTGGTGCAGCATCTGTCTTTGACTGACTCAGCCTACCCTACCGCTGTGGAACTACTCACCCGGCGGTACCAAAATAAACGTTGTTTGGCTGACGTTCATATTGGATTGATTTTGGGGTTACCGGTCATTACTGGATTGTCAGCATTGCGTACTGACCTGTTGAACCCGTTGGTGGCAGCGACCAACGCTTTAAAGCAATTGGACTTGCCGGTGGACCAATGGTCTTACCTTTTGGTGCACGTTGTGCTGCAACGGCTTCCTGCCGATTTGAGGGCTCGTTTCGAGCAAAAGTATGGTGGGGATAGTGTCACACATCTCCCCCCATTTGATGACCTCGTCCAATTTTTGGAGGATGAGTGTCGGTTTGTGGACAACTCTGGCGTTGCCACTGAGTCATGCCAGCCGTCTTCCCGGCCACGAGACCAGGGACGGACTAGGGCTCGCGGGCCTGTTGATGGTCGCCCCGCCGCTCGTTTTGCTGGCACCCAGAGTCGTCCTGGTTGTGAGTTTTGTAGGGACACGGGGCATGGCATGGCAACTTGCGCGGCCTTTTTGAAGTTGCACGTGAGTGCCCGCCGCCGAATTGCCAATGCACGCCGCCTGTGCTTCTCTTGTTTGGGGGCTCACTTCCATCGGGACTGCCCCAACCCCCGCCCTTGTAGAATTTGTAGGGGGTCCCATTTGGACATTTTGTGCGCTAACGCGAACCACGCTGGCAGACCAGCCTCTGATGAAGGTTCGCGTACGGGGGGGTACCATGGAGTTGGTCACCGGGCTTCTGCCTCGCCGGTTCAGAACCGGGGACAGGCCCGCAATTTTGAGCGCCGCACTCCATCCCCCGCGCAAGTTGATCGGGAGCCGCGCGACCGCCATTTGGTCTCCCCGCGTAAAGGCGATTACGCAGTTGTTGCTAGGCAGCGCTGGCCAGACCAGCACCGCCTTCCCTCCCCTCCATTGGCGGAACGTCCCCGGTTGGAGTCACGCCCCCCGCCATTCGGGCATCCGGTGGGATATGCCCTTCCAGCGATGGCGCGTGGCTCGGGACACCGCGCGGACGAGGAATTTGTCCTCCATCCTCGTCGGGAAAGACTTGAGCCTGGGTGCGGCGATCGGTCGCCGCCCAGGTATTGTTAGGACATTGGCGCCTGCCCCGCTAAGGTACCCCTCAGATCGACACGGTTTTGTTGCCAACGGCATCGGTCTGGTCTGGGGGCCCACGGGGGACTCTGTTGTGCTCCGTGCCATTATGGACATGGGAGCCCAGGGTTGCCTTTTGTCTATTGTTTTGTTGTTTGTTTGTATTGTTTTGGGCAAAATTGTTTTCTTGAGCGCCTTTGGACTGCGGGACTTGGTTGGGACGAGCCACTTCGGGAAACCCTGTTGAAAGATTGGCTCCAATTTGTATCCGCACTCCCTGCAGTCAACGAGGTCGTGTTACCCCGCGCTATACTCCCCCCTGGGAGCTACACTGCTACCATTGTTTGTGATGCGTCTTCGCACAGATATGCAGCTGTTGTTTGTCTGCGCACCGTCTGCGCAACAGGCCAGGTGAATTTGTCACTGGTCTTGGCCAAGAGCAAGGTGGCCCCCCTCCGGACGGCACTGACCATCCCTAAGTTGAATTGTCAGGGGCGGCGCGTCTTGTGCGTTTATTGAGCCACGTTGCTCACACTTTGGGTGGAACTGTGGACATTCGGGTTTCTTACGCCTGGACGGACAGTCAAATTGTTTTGTGTTGGTTGAAGACGTCCGTCCACTATTTGGAGGTCTTTGTTGCGTACCGAGTGTCCCAGATTCAAAATTTTGATACGCCTTTGATTTGGAGGCACGTGCCTGGAGATTTGAACCCAGGCGCCGTGGCCTCACGCGGGTGCATGGCACCCCGCTTGTTTGCTTACCCCCTATGGTGGGGACCAGACTGGCTGACTCATCCCGAGGATGATTGGCCTCGATCGCCAGTCTTGATGTCGGGTCTTTTGCCCGGGATCAAGGTGCTCGCTGTTGGAACGAAGGACCCTGATTTTTTGTTGAGTCGATAAAGCTCCCTCGACAAATTGTTGAATTGTTGTTTTTTTTGTTGTTGAATTGTTGGTGACTGATCGTCACATTATGAACTCGCATGCCGGTTGCAATGCGCTGTTGGCCATTCTGCAGCGAGAGTTTGGATATTGTCGGGAGCCGTTATTAAGTTGAACCCCTTTTTGGACGATACGGGTCTTTTGTTGTTTGGTTGTTGACGGTTGAGGCACTTAGCCTTCCTTATGGGGTCCGTCACCCCCTTTTGTTGCCTATGGAGGGCCATTTGGTTGTTGTTGTTTGGTTGTTGTTGTTGTTTGGTTGTTTGTTATTGTTTTGACCCGCCAGCCTGCCCCCATTGGGGGGGTATTTTTGAGGCCGCGGTGACAGCGGCACAGGGACTCTGGCGCAGATTGTTGGGAGACACCGTTCTCACCTTTAAGGAGTTAGCTACGGTATTTTGCCGCATTGAAGCTGTATTGAACTCGCGTCCATTGTGCCCGCTGTCTTCGGACCCGAACGACTTGGAGGCCCTGACCCCGGGACATTTATTTTTTGATTTGACAGCCACTTGTCGCCCTGCTGGAGCACCCTTTTGTCGATGTGAGCCAAAATCGGCTATCGCGGTTTCAGTTGGTGCAGCAGCCCGCTCAGAGTTTTTGGAAGCGTTGGAGCTTGGAGTAGTTGCACATCCTCCAGCAGCGCGTCAGGTGGACTGATAAAACGCAACCTTGTCGGGATTGCCAAGTGATTAGCGGACGGGAAGGCCCGTCCGGGGGGGGGTAGATGTTCCGTTCCGATTGAATTGGTTACTCTGTGAACGCGCCATGACGTGAAACGGAGTGACATCTGTCAGTTTGACTTTTACTTCCTCTTGGATTTCGGTGGGAAAAGGGGGAACGCGTGGCCGGTTGTATTTCGCGATCTTTTTGGAAAGTTATCCCTTACCCCGGTCGTTTTGTGGACAATCTGTCATGACCCAGTCGAGGTGAATGTAGCTAACCCCTTAATTTGACGTAATAACACGGGTTTGGACATATCTTGTTGAAATGGTTTGAAGGTCAAGTGTTAGTGACGCTATTGGGAATGAGTGATTGAAGACCGCGTGCCATGAAGACATCTGGCGGATTGTTGCGGATTGTTCCTGAGAATACTTACTCATAACGTCACAACACAATACAGATACACTCACTTACATACATAACTCCAGGTTGGCACCAGAGCAGTGTCCTTCAACCATGAGGTAAGTTGTTTTGTTGTATGGTAGGTGAGCTGTTGTCTTATATATTGTCTGCTCCGCGTACGGCGGACAGTACGCTAGCCACTCTTGTCTCCAGAGCCCCCATCAAAAACTTCCACTGCGCAATTGAATTGAGACTTTGGCCTGGCAGCGTACATCGCTAATAACTTCAATTGGAATAGATATTACGTCTGGTTTCCGCTACAAAGTGATTCAGCAACATTTGTTATGTATTTAAATTCGTTCATCAGTTCACATTCAACAAAAAAAATTGCAAAATCTTACCGATGGAAGGTCAATATTTCTTGTTTATTTTCTTTGCGCGATGAATGGGACTTGCAGCCCCCAACCACACAAGACATTGCTCCACAGCGTCCACACACTCACTATTTGTAGTTAAACAAAGAATTCGTGCAATCTAACAGTACAAATTTTACTAAAATATCGCAAAAACATACCCAGATTACAACAAACGCATAAACAATGAACATGCAAACAATTCAAGTAGTTCAATGAACGAACTGTCAGGCATTGAAGCAAAGTACTATCAAATTTAGCCGGGTTGAATTAGAACCAATATAACCAAATGACAGTTCGTCTTGTGAAATGCCAAAAAGTAAAACAAAGAGTAAATCATTTATCTCTTTCACACATCCTTTTTCGTGCCGTAAGATAAAACGAGTGTAAAAGTAGTTACAGAATTCATTTTTTAGCGTTCCTTCTATGCTTTAGTTATTATTCTAAGGGCGTAATGGAACAGCCATTACTGACAGTCCATATCAGCCCCCTCCCGAGCCCCCTGTGAGGGCCCTGCCGTGGCGGTGCTGGCCACAACAGCAGTTCTAAAACCGGTCGACCGGTCCACGCTAAAACAAAGGACGCGTCATAGCGGTCCGACTACCTGGTAAATAATTATCTACTAATAGAAAAGATTTGTTTGTCCGTTGATTTGTTGAATTTAGATAGATACATATGAAAAGTTGCTTTTTGATATGATATAATATTAACATGTAAGTATTAATAGTAATATTAAGTAATTAAGGTGATTGGAATATACAATAAAATACAAGTAGGTCTCTACAACGTAAAGGTGTAGTATTTTTGCGTGCGTTTAATCGATCAAAATAATTTGCGTCAGAATCAGATTGCCCATTTAGTTTAACTCGGTTTATATTTATTTAAAATCGTATTTCAAAACTGATAACTTCTTAATTGTTATTATGCACCCTTTCTCACTTTTTATATTTTATTTGTTTGGTGTTTTATTTTATACCTAGTTAAAAATTATTAATAATATTCATGTATCAAGTGATCTGTTCTTTACATCAACCTACACAATGGTAGAGGTATCTATAGGGATATGAAAAAATAAAGACAGGTAAATTTTATCTTATTTATTTTATTATGTACAAGTTTACCGATACATATCTAGACACGTATGTACCTAGCCGTATTACATTATGCTTACGGCTTTGACAGAAATGGTACAAGGTAGGAGACTAGTGTTACAGTATCTTCTGTTAATGGAGTAATTTTATTTTATCTGCTTTAAAGTAATTTTAGTTTCAAGCCTCAATTAAATATAAAACTCAACTTAATTTTAGTATACTACCTTGCAAGATAAAACTTGTAGTGTTACCTAAGTGAAAGAAGTCACTAGCTACTGAAATACAGGTACTCTATCCTGATACAACTGAAATTTTCCTCCTCCACGCGTACGAAGCCACGGGAAAAAGCTAATGTTATTTTTACACCCACACATCTCTCTTTACAAAACTACCTGAATCCCTGCCTAACCCGTAAGGGCCTAAACTTAGTGATACACACATTCTTACTTAAAAACGGTACCTCCACACAAAGTTTAACTTTATATTATGCCCATAGGAATCCAAGTTTTAATATAAGAGAGAAAACTGACTAAAGCGCAGGTCACATGGCGTGCCAAGCTAACTTCGCTATTGTCTATTCCAAAAATATTGATGAAAGTGTAAATAAACCCTATTCGGGTTACATAATAAATGGAATTAGTAATACATTTATCAAGTATTTATAAGGTTTTCTATTATTCTCTCATCCTATTCCAATTATTGTTCTTTGAATAGGTAAATTCATCGACGAAATCTCATTTTATAACATTAACCTCGCTCGCTGCGAAAGTAGTTGATCAGACTGAACAAGTGACATATTCAATAATACAAACGGGAAAATCAGATCGCGAGTAGGGTCAGCTGTCAAATCGTGTAATCATTCATTCTTAGTGCTGACTTTGAACTAATATTGTTGTAGCTCATACGTAAAACGAAAACTCCCGTAACTTCAGCTAAAACTACGGATTTATAAACTTATTGTGTGTAGTTTAACGTACTCTCAACAATATGAGCTAATTTACAGCTATGTGAACTTAACACATCCCAGAAGTTTCCTGTCCAAAAACTAAGCATTTAGTTAGGTTAGGATCTGTAAACCGAAAGATGAAATGTCGCCGAAGTTTTGTGAGCTAAGTTTAGCTAAGTATAAATATATCTGGTGTGTCCTGCGCTTAAGGTATGTTGGCATGTTGTGGTTGTAATAAATGGAACCTACTGCGTTTCTTATTTCGAGAGAAAAGTTGCCTCATGATTGATTGAAGAACGTTGTTATTTTTCTTATGGTTTTCCCGTGAGTGTATGAATCCAACCCTTGGGATTGCTGCGTAAATTTATTCGAGAAAACCAATTAATATAAGATTGAGATTAAAAAATAAATTTAAATCGACTCAGAAATTAGGGTACCTGCCTTATGCCATTTTTGTCTGAATATAACTAAAATTCTAAATAGTAGAAAAGCTCGAAAGTTTTCACATTTATTTACAATCAATAAACAATGATCCTTCAAAAATCTTTTGGTGCATCCAGACTGTGCGAGTCATAACATCGCAAATGGACTATTTATCTGTATGTCAGGTACCTGCCTCATGAGTCTTGTAATAGCAAGCGCTACAACTGAAAATTAAGTTAGATTCTCAAGTTGGGGAAAGTGTAATTGAGATTTTCTATCAGGAACTTCTCAGCCACAGGGTAATTCTGGGTTTGTGCTCGGTTGGTGGCTATAGACCCGTCCCCTGTTACACGGGACTTAAACATAAGTGGCGAAATTTGAGTATTCTCTGAAGGGGAACGTTGACGTTATGTTTATGTCAGATGCCTCAACCGTAAGTTACCAAGAGCAGCATCTGCCATGTTTTTTTTTAAAGACATCTCGCAGGTTAACCCATGAGGTTTTCAGCTGCTTAACCGGAATTGTCTGTGGCTACCTTAATAAATTAAGGCCTTTAGCCAGGGCTTCAAAAACTTCAAGCTAGAGCGACTACTCGCTAAGGGCACCCCCTGTGCATCGGCACCCTCGGAGCATCTGCCTTGCACTGTCTGGACGCACCTATACTCTTGGTGACACAGTTATAACCCCATTCAGCCATAGGCGATAATCGCTATGTTCACATTAGCAATGTCACTTTTATTCGTTCGTTCTATCTATACATTTAAATATAATTCGATATTTTTATTTTACATCTAGAGATCTCATATAAAACATACATTTTTAGTTTAAAACTATTCATAAATAGATATTTTACAGTTAAATAAGTGTCCGTTCCTTATTTATCTAGCCATCTCAATTGAAAAATCACCAAATGAAGTCGGTAATTAAATGAATCAAATCTTTCAAATATTTCGACTTGAAAATAGAAATTGGAGTTTTATGTCATTTAAAATCATTAATGTTTTTAATACCTAGAATAATCACACATAGGTACTACTAATTGGTAGATTCATAGAATTTTTAGGTATCCGTTTTAAATACAATAATAATTCATACGATAGTATAAAAAGGATTTTAAAAGATAGTGAAAAATAAAAAGTTTAACTATGTAGATACGACCATTCTTTTAATTTACAAAATGGCTGTAAGTATTCAGTTACTGTCCACGGAATTAATATTTTTCTGTAACGATATTTTTTTAACGAAAAATGAAGATATTTTATCACGTCGACAAATACAAATTCCTGTTATTAATTTGCTTACTTAAGTCGTCAAAAATATTCTTAAGACGTTGATGCTACAGTTTATTTTACAAAAAAAAATCGTTCATCTTTCTTATTCTACAAGGTTATCATAATTACTGTTTATCTAAAATACTCAAGTACATATACTGTTTAAAATTATTTACAATAGTACAGAAATGCATTTTCTTTTCTTAATTAAGTCATGTCACATTAACTTTGGTCACATTTATACACTTTTTTTGGTTAACTAGTATCGAGGTATGAACCTACTGATTAAACTGTACAGGATTTCTAAAAAAGAGGTTGATATACATTGAAAAATATTTTTTTATGATTTTTTTGCTTTACTTATCATTACTTTTAGTAGTCACAAAAGAGCTTTTATACAAGTTGATTTGCAACAAAAAATCATAACCAATTAGAAACTCAACTCCAAAATTACAAAATAAAAAACATTACTTACTAAATAAACTAAAAATAAATCGTATACAAAAACATGGCTGACAGTTAGAGCATGTTATCTGAATTAGCAAATTATTCTTCCATCAAACATACTATCCGAATATGATTTATTTACTATCCGGATAAGTTTCTTTTAGCGTTATCAACATCGCCATCATCAACTGAAGTCGACAGATGCATAAAGAGAAACAAATAATACCGGTATCCAAAATGTGTGCGCTATCCGGATTTGCCTGTGGGTAACCGAATTATCCGGATAGTTATATGAACCGAATACTCTACTGGCAGTCCACGATCAGCTCTGCATAAACATGCCAATTCCTGCATCCATGTGTAATGTTTACTAACAATAATAATTATAACATAAAATATTATGTTAGTTTGTGCTCAAAGGTAACTCTCAATTTGGCAGATGTTCGAGTAAATAAATGAACAGAGATTTTCTGTGTAAATGTTTTATTTTTGTTCGTTCTACGCTGCAGCACCCTTTTTATTTAAAAATGAACCTAAACATTATACCTAAAAGCGAAAAATGGAAAGGAACGTTCTCTGTTCAAAATAAAACGCTGCTAAAAAACAATAAAGAAACATCCAGCAATGTTGACGGTTTAACGGTTTTTCTAACGTACATTTTTAATTTTAGGGTTCTTATTTCTTGCAATAAAAATCTTTTTACGACCGCATTTTCAAGCGGTTAATTAATTTTCTGTAACAAAAACACTGCTTACGCTGGAAGAGAGAACTTGTTTTTATGCTGATTTAATTTTCAGAAATTTTACTAATTACTTTATGGACAACACTTTAAAGGTGAAATCGAAAGTTGATAGTTTATATAGGCCTGAATTTTTCAGTTATTTAATTCTATTTCATTTAAATTACACCACGTTCCAAAAAAAGCTAGTCAAGAAAGTGCTCGTTTTCCGCAATATATCTCAAAGCGTCGAAGGCCTATATTAGGCGTGCAATTTGTCAGCTGAATCAAGTAGATCTAATATATACAGAAATCGGTGATAAAAAACGCGAAACCCCTATAATGTATTTTGTCACAACGGTCCGTGACAAAACCGTAATGGGAGAAGACGTTTTTGTTGAACAAACTGTAACTCGATGTGACCAAATTGAATTACTGAAAATTGATCAAGTCTATATTGAATAAGTGACAACCCTAACTTCCAAATATCTCAGTTTTGTGCTTTTATTATGAAATATTTTTACTTAAAAGATTAAGAGCTCACAGATATATTAAACTAAAATATTACTTTAAATGTCTGTTTCATCAAAACTTAGGCCATTTTTATCTATAAAACTTTATAACTTGATTTGAGAGTGCCAACTTTAGTCTCCTACTGACAAAATGTATGGCATTTCTGTGAAAAATATCTCTTGTCTCTAAAAATGTTCGAGTATTTTTTGCTGCCAACAAAAGTTAATGGTTTGCCCTTCATATTTTCTAAATTGAACTCATAAGATATTCTACATGGTTCCAATTTCACGATAAGTGGCACAAATTGTTACGCCGCCAGGATACAGTAATGAGGTCACATACTTTCCTTATATTAAGGAAACCAAAAATATTAGAGATGAGAAATGAGGTCATACCAATTGAAGAGAAGAGTTAGCCAACGTTTAGAAGTGTATATCTACGCCAGTTACGATATATAAGAATATGTGTGAAGTTTCAGAAGTAGTTATCTTGAAGGACTTAATCTGGAAATGGAAGAGAAGCTATCCTTGACAGCTATACAAAATGTGTCACTGCTAAATAAATAAACTTATGTTTATGATCTTCATACAAATATAGTATTAAATAATAGAATAGACATCCAGAAACAATTGACTGATTTACACAACACACAACTTAATAAATATTAACCTTCCTCTTATTCTTAATCTGACAACTATTCAAACTACGATTGAACTTGAATTTAAAACCATTTTTAAGGTCATCGTCACACAAATCTTTAGATTCATCAACGTGTCTGTAATCAGCGTTATCACTATGCCTTTCTTCAATTTTCCCATCTTTAAAGCAATCATAGTACGGTTTGCAATCAATACTGTTGGTACTTCTCGCGATATAAGTCTCAATGTCGTCTCTATTACGTAAATCCGAAAGAAGATCTTTGCCTAGTTGTCAATCTCTGCACACATCAGTTGCTAGAGTGAATCTTGTTGCCGATTCGCTGATGGAATCGTCCCTGATTTTTGGACGACGGTTCCCGTTCATTTGTTCTATGAAAGAAGTGTTAGTGTTTCTGATGTAGTCTCGATGGATGTTGTGATTTGAAGGCGATAAGTGTGTGAGTCGGTAGCTGACGTAGGAATCGTTTCGACGAACCACAGTCCTTGTGGTTCCCGCTCTGGAGCTTCCTATTGGTGCGAAAGACGTTCCATTCTGGTCTGGGGCTGCCGCAGAATGGCAGCAGCAGAAGCATTTGAAGTACGATCTGTGGAATTCTCGGCGGAATTTACCTGGAACAATACAGAATTTGGAATTTATTGGCAAATTTATGGTGGGGAGGTGCAGGGTGCAAACTGGAAGGTGTTGAAACTGGATAACCATAATTTGGTGTTGAAGGTGAAATAAAAATATGGTTTGAGGATATAAATAAAAATATTTCTAGTCGTTTTGGTGCATTACGAAATAAACAAGATAGATGTGACGAAAGCTTCGTATTAAATTAAATATATTATAACCTCTTTAAAAGTGTACCTTGATTTCAAAGAAACAATTTTATAATGCTTCTTTGAAACCTACCATTTGAGGTTTGCCATTTTAACGCAGCGGTAACCCATTATCATTAACAAAAGCACTCAACAAGTGTACGTACGAAAGTGCTGTCTAAATAACATAAAGAATTTTCGTAAAGTAAAATTCACTGAGTTTATGCAAGAGTTTTTTTTTTTTTATATATTTTAGTGGTTTTTTGGGTAGTCTCGTGGCAGTACAAATAGAAAGCGGTGTATTCAGCGTTTTTGAAAAAATAAGTTGTGAAAAGAAAATAGGTACGTTGTAAGCTTATGCATAATTACATAAATGTATTCATCTTAAAGCATTATCAAACGACGCGCAAAATTATGAAACATTTACCAGTGTTAATGAGCTGTCCTGTTCCATAAAACCAGAGCTACAACACCAACTATGGTAGAATTTTTCCCAACATAATTCATGGGTCATTAATTGTATACATCAATAATCATATCATTATTCAGATTTATTTAACACAAGCATAAGTTTAATCTTTACTTGCGATAAAAAGAAGGGTACGTAAAAAAATTGAGCAAGCCTCAAAAAGCGTGCTATTATTTTGGATAGGAAATCGGAAGTGTGATTCAACACTTTGCTTTTTTAGCCTGTACTGTCCCACTGCTGGGCAAAGGCCTCCCCCAATTTCTTCCAGGAACTCTTGTCCCGCGCCACCTCAAACCAGTCGTCGCGGTACGCATCTAGGTCGTCTCACCACCGCTTTCTGGGCCGACAGCGGTGGCGTCATCCATCTTCAGGCACCCATTGTGTGCACACCTTTGCCCTATGCCACACTTTGCTCACGATCGACTTTTTATGTGAAACTCCTTTACCCGTATCATTTCATTTTATTCAAACTTTTTCGTATCTAACAACTTTGTGTGAGATATTCATAAAAGTTTGGCGCTTACCTTGACATCGTTCAAAGGAAACAATGAATATTTGAACAGATAGCGTTGTGACATGGCTTTGTATTCGAGTTTGCTTTTATAGAAATACCGATTTTATTGTTTTGTGACAGGATTGTTTTTACAATAGATTTTATTTCTGGGACTAGAAGTATTTTGGAGTTGGATCGCTACAATTACATTTCGCGACAGTTTTATCTTTGTGATTCTTATCTATAAATATGACTTGTTTTACGATCAATGCCAGTCTTGACATTATGGTGAAAGCAATCTCACTTGTAATGGGTGATTCTTTTAGACTTTTCTTAAAAGTAAAATAAATATCAAAATATAAATTTTATCGAGTTATCTATATAATAATCATACAAATTAAATGTAAAGAATAGTTATTTTGTATCATAATAAAGATAAACAGAAAAAGACGATACAATTAGCATTTCTTTTTAAATTTTGAGCGGAGTATCGCGCAATGAATAAGCCATTACTTTTGCAGAAAAATCTTAGTAAACTTTATAAGCTTACAAACCTTTTGAAGTTTGTAGATTTTGTAGTTTTGATGAGAGAGTTTTGATCATTGTTAAATCTAGCCCTATAATTTAATTAAATTAAATCTATAATTTACTATCAGCACATATACTCCACCGCAGTACATGTGCTGATAGTAAATTATCGATGAAACATTTTTATGCACCTGTAATGAATATTAATATGACAAATATTCCAAGTTTCAAAATTATATTTATAGCACAAACAACTTATACAAAAAATATAATAACAAAATTGATTTAGTTAAATCTCAACTCGAGTGTAAAGTAATGTCACAACACTATTTGTGCTATGTAACTTTGTATCGAAAGGTTTTCTGTTTACTGACCTGAAAAGCCTGGGAAGCCTGCAAGCAAAATGTTGTGTGACGTATTTTTCAGGAATAAAGCAGGAATTTACAAGAAAAATGATCTTTGTTATGAAACTGGACATTCATATATGAAAGATATGAATAGGTATGATATAAGGTGATCCTCGGTAAGGTCGGGAAGAAGAATTCTTTCGAATTTATCCGTACATTTTTGGCAAGAAGAAAATATTATAACATTAATTTTACACAGTCGTTGCTATCTTATATAATTTGGATGTTGACAGTTCATCGTTAATAGTAGTTGAGTATAGTACCTGAGTTTTGGGGGCTTTAAAGAATTAAAAGTCCCAAAAACTCAAGTATATTATATATGTACAATATATGTCTATGTATGTTATATAATATCTATTATCTCTATTATAAAGCTGAAGAGTATGTTTGTTTATTGGCTGAACGCGCTAATCTCAGGAACTAATCCGAATTGATACTACCCCTGTTTTGAGTAATCAATTTTTGTTTTTGGAAATTTGGCATTACCTACTTTTATCGTACGACATGATTATTTAGTTTATTAATAGAAGATTTAATCAAACGTGAGAAGATGTTACGGACATAATTTTATGGAGGATTTTTTAAAACTTTTTTTTAAACACTTTCCGAAAATGGGCATTTATTAGATCAGACAGTTTAGGATTGCATAGTATCCTTATACAATACTTATCAATGTGTAACTGCATTAATTCACATTATGAGAGAAATTTCTTCACAATCATTGAATCGCTGTCTGTCATTTTAGGTATTTATACCAAATATAATTATATCTATGTAAATTATGGCCATGTTTACGCTGTACAGTCATGTTGACCTAGGCTAGCCAGTAACTAACGCAATTACAGTTTTAATGATATTGTAACATTAACACACTCATCACCCGATCTCTAATAATGCAATTTTCAATGAATTTTATAAATCGAACGATGCGAGCGGAACAAAAAGTTTTTTGATAGTACAGTGCAAACTAAATACACACATGTAATACCAACATCGAAAACTTTTTGCTCAGGTTGCATCTGGCAGTTCATAAAATAAAAGCAAAAGAGAGTTTAGTATTTCCATTGTTTACCAAAGACCAATACCACTAAAAGACTTCATACTTTCTAGTACTGAAATAAATAGTATTTCTGAAAATATAGTAGGAGTGGACCACGGAGTCAGTTATAAACGTTAAAGTTTAAATCGAAATTGGTTGCTGCGGTTCTGTTTACTTTGACAACTTTGCGATAGCTCTGCAGTTAAATCGATCGAAGTTAATGTTCGTATTTAAGTTTATCGATCAATCCAATGTTGATACGTATCTAGAAATGGCAGCATTTTAGTAAAATATAATATTACGACTACTTTTCTGCACATTTTAAAGTAAGCATAATTAGCCTATAATGTTTCCACCGCGGAGGCGATCGGCGGCGGCGACCTCTTGCGTCTGGCCCTGGTGCGAGCCATGGTACAGAGTGAGAAAGCATGGGAAGCCGTCACCTAAGTCAATAGCGGACTCCCGGCCACCGTAGGCGCGAGCTTGCGGGCGGCGAGTAATGGGTAGCTCGCCGCCCGATAAGGACCAGGCTCAAGTCGACGGCGCGTAGTGTTCCACGCGCGCCTCAAAGAGATGTCAGCAGCACTGAGGGGGTCAGCTACGACCGATGCCTGCCAGGGTCGCGAGATTGTTGGAAAGAAATACCGTGACCCTGGCACATGGGTAACTGAAGGAACACGGGTGGGTTTTAGTCAGTAAAAGTCTCACACGCTCTCCCGCTCCGCCCAGAGCGGGAGAAGTCATATGATTATTTCCCAATAAAAAAAAAAAAAAAGGTTTCCACAGGCCTCGTCACGTCGAGAGACCCGTAATTCACCACTCTGGCCCAATACAGTTTAGTAGATGACACAAATGGCTTTCAAATTCACTCACGATGTTATCCTTCACTGTTTTGAGAGTAATTGTGATGAACCTTATTAACACAATGGGAAAAAAAAGAAACTGTGGCCCTATGTATGAATTGAGCTGAATGTCGTGCAATTGGAGAGGCCTATATCTAACGGTAGACTGCTATAGGCTGATAATGATGTCAGTACCGTGTGGTGCCGGACATAAAAAATAACACCACCCCATTTCTTCCCGTGGGTATCGTAAAAGGCGACCAAGGGACTTACTAGAGAATGGGCAGCAGCGTTCTCTATGCATTTTACCACCATACTGCGATCGCCAACCCGCCTGCCAAGCGTGGCGATTATGGCAAAGCCCCGCAAATTGGGGGAGGCCTAAGTCCAGCAGTGGACGTCTTACGGCTGTAATGATGATGATGATGTCAGAATGTGGATCCACGCGAGACACAATGGTTCCTGTAATTGCGGCATTCAACCGGCTAATTAGACGGGCAGCCATATTAATTGTTTTGAAGTTGTCTAGGCAACTATTTATTGGAACCTTCATCAGCAAGTAACAGAAAATCCTAAGTTTGATAAGTGCACGTTCCCAAACTACTCAAGACAATATTGACAATATCGCCTACGTAACAGAATTTCATTGGCAATTTCTATCAATTTCTCACTCCAGTAAATTCATCGGAGTTCTAGGATATTGGCAGTAAATTTGCATAGTATTGAGATGGTATAAACCTGCCGGCAGTGAATAATAATTCATCTCCATATTTCAGTCCGTTGCGAGTAGCCAATCGACTGAGTTATAGTAAGGGACCGTCATAGCATGAGATACTAAGATGGAGGAAGACGGTCTGGCCGGTTGTCTATGTAAAGTAGGGTTGTCAACTGTTTGTCAAAGCAATACCAGTCTTATGAGTACAACGAAGGAATGCAGACTTGCACTGCGCGACGCGAGACTTGGAAAACAGTGCGTGAACGTAAACAGTATTGTACTGTGTTAATTATTTGAAAAGTTTGATGTGAAATACTAAATGATTGATTTACTGTCATCATCATCATCTTCAGCCTATAATGTTCCCACTGCTGGGACACAGGCCTCCTCTCAGTGAGAGGGAGTGGGCCATAATCCACCTCGCGAGCCCAGTGCGGGTTTGTAGAGGTCACATGTCTTCGAATTTTTGGTTCTAAGACATGTCGGTTTCCTCACGATATTTTCCTTCACCGTTTTGAAAGCAGTGGCGATGAAATAATTTACACAAAGCAATGCTTGCCCCATTTCTTTTCGTGGGTGTCGTAAAAGGCGACTAAGGGACTTACTGGAGAATGGGCAGCAGCGTTCTCTATGCATTTTACCACCATACTGCGATCGCCAACCCGCCCGCCAAGCGTGGCGATTATGTCCAGCAGTGGACCTCTTAAGGCTGAAATGATGATGATGATGATGATGAATGCGCTTGCTTGGGTTTGAACTCACGACTTACTACTCGTAAGTCGCAGCCGTTACCACTGGGCCACCACTGCTCTCGATTATTGATTTGCTGTATCGTCGTATTATATTGTAAGCCTGCCCTATGGATTTCATACTACCGAATCGAGATGATGACAGGGCTTTCGCTCAGCCATCGCTGACGCATTTGTTTTTCAGTAAGAGGTCACAACATATATACCTACTTAAGAAAGTGTTATAAAAGAATTGATTTGGTGTCTACATAGCATACTAAAACCATTATAAAAAAAGAATTTGCTAGTTTGCTGTCTCTATAGCTATTTTTTTTTGGATGGGATATCATCAAATTACGCTCCGCCCAG
This sequence comes from Aporophyla lueneburgensis, assembly GCA_932294355.1. Lineage (NCBI taxonomy): Eukaryota > Metazoa > Arthropoda > Insecta > Lepidoptera > Noctuidae > Aporophyla > Aporophyla lueneburgensis. Next base: position 12,525,329 of record OW028735.1, read on the forward strand.
AGCGGGAGAGTGTGTCAAACTTTTACTGACTAAAACCCACTAGTGTTGCTTCAGTTGCCAATGTGCCAGGGTCACGGTATCTCTTTCGAACAATCTCGCGACCCTAGCAGGTGTCTCTATAGCTTATGCAACTGTACACAAAATAGTTACCATAGGAGTCGAATGAAATGGGTATTAGTAGGTATTGGGTATGGGTAGGAATATATTTCGACGTATTTACTGCAAATAAACCGTATTCGAAATAGTAGCAAATGAAGAGCTTTTACCACCAAGAAAAATATTCCCTAAAAACGTTTAAACACAAATAAAATGAAACCATTTTGTATTAAACGCCGAACAAATGTTCCCTCGTAAAGATTAGCGACCCGAACTCTTTCTTATCGGTGATATTAAAATAAATAGCTTTATAAATAAAACGTTATAGGTTTGAAATAAAAACGATAAAGGCTTATTCAGACCGGCGCGACGCGACAGCGCGACGCGATTCTTGTAGAACAATTTCCATGAAGTCCACATAAAAATTGTTCTACGAGTGTCGCGTCGCGCTGCCGCGTCGCGCCGGTTTGTAGGAGGCTTAAACGTTTGATGCCGATTCTGAATTTACTCTGTAAAAACACAAAGTATTGGGCTGTGTTTTGACCAAGGTCCTCACTTAATGCTTGTTTCGGAACATATCACAAAAAAGTGCCCTGGCTACTTAGCCCCTAGATTCTTCTTGGATGACTGACGACTTAGAATGAGCTCAATAGTGCAGCCACCACTTAGAGTCCTCGATCATTTGTCCTCAACATTACCCACAAGGAACGTCTTACGCATTAAAATAACATTGTGTACGCAGAATGTCACACGACTAGTATTGTGATGGTGATCCGTACACGAAAAAACCAACCATCATCATTTCAGCCATAAGACGTTCACTGCTGGACTTAGGCCTCCCCCAATTTGGGGAGCTTTGCCATAATCGCCACGCTTGGCAAGCGGGTTGGCGATCGCAGTATGGTGGTAATATGCATAGAGAACGCTGCTGCCCATTCTCTAGTAAGTCCCTTAGTCGCCTTTTACGACACCCACGGGCAGAAATGGGGTGGTGTTATTCTTTACGTCCGGCACCACACGGCACACCAATCATAAACAAGTCAATAATATGGTGAGGCTGGTAAGGCCAGTGAGGCTGGCCCAGGAAGAGGTAGCGAGGCGACTTAAAGGTATACCGGAATGGATCGAAGTGGCTCAAGAAAAGAAAGCCTGGGAGGATTTAGGGGAGGTCTTTGCTTTAACGTAAGGCAGTTTAGGAACTCGTGTCTTCTACGAACTACCATTCAAATACTTTCGATATCGGAGTTTGAGAAAAACCTTTAGCTCTTCACACTTATAGAGGACGTTCATATATGGAGGTCTTTTAAATTAAGGCTTGTATCTAGTTATTTTATTCGAAGTGTTTGTGCATTTGAGTTAACTGTCTCTGAGGTCGTCCACGATTGAAGTGAAATCTTATAATGGTGTGTGGGTATACTATGTAATTGAACTATTGACCTGCACAATTATGTAAAATTATTTTGGAGTTATTCACGATTAATCTTAGATATGTTTAATTTTTGGCAAACACAATATTTTCTTTTCATGGAAAACCATTTACTATTCTTTCATATTTATTTGACCTCTCTCTGCATCACAATGATCTATCCCTTGCTCTCATTGAAAAATAACTGTTTGAATAAATGTAGATATGGACTTTAGAAATGCATAAATGTATCCTAAGCTGAGATACAGGCCTCGTCTCTTCGAGAGGTAGTGGGTTATAATCTATCACGCGGGCCCAGTGCGGGTTGGTAGATGTCACATGTCTTCAAATTTTTGTTTCCAAGACATGCCAGTTTCCTCACGATGTTTTCCTTCACCGTTTTGAGAGCAGTGGTGATGGTTTTATTTACACAAAGTGTGCCTGGCTTCGAACTTACAACTCAAAAGTTGGGCCCGTGACCATTGGGCTTCCACTGTTCTTTAGACTTCAAAATAAGACTACTGAAATAAGTACCATAAAGTTTGATAGGTCGTACCAGCCCGCTATAATCAAGCAGGCGCCATTACCTACCAAGCTTATTTTATGACCACAATTTCTTCTAAGGTTGCCATACAAATTAAACCTGGCATGTGGGAAATATTTTCTTTGGAAACAAATAAAAGGATTTTCCTTATAAATAATGACTACAAGTAATACAAGATTCACAGCACGTACAGCTATCACGTATGTTACAATGAAAGCTTCTTTCTATTAATAAAAGTTCTTGTTTTTATCCTTCGAGTAATTGGTATTAATTGCATATAATTAGGTATTTTATGAATCGTCATGAAAATTATAGGAAACTTGAAATATATTTTTTACGTTATAGCTGTTAACCATTATACCAGTCTGTATAAAAACGACTTGAGACCTGCGGTATAGTTGTGTAATCTTATATCTTTAAACGAGCAATTCTTGCATATACATATATAATCTGAATCTCGGAAACGGCTCCAACGATTTTCATGAAATTTAGTATACAGGGGGTTTTGGGGGCGATAAATCGATCTAGTTAGGATTCATTTTTATAAAATGTCGTTTTATTCGTGTTTTCAATGACCAAAATCAATAATCAACTTGAACATAAACTTATTATTTTAAACACAATTTACTAAAAAATACCGAGCAAAGCTCGGTCATCCAGATATCTATACAAATATTATAAAGCTGAAGAGTTTGTTTGTTTGTTTGTTTGATTGAACGCGCTAATCTCAGGAACTACTGGTTTGAATTGAAAAATTATTTTTGTGTTGAATAGCCTATTTATCGAGGAAGGCTATAAGCTATATAACATTACGCTACAACTAAGAGGAGCGGAGCAGTACTGAAAATGTTGCAAAAACGGGGAAAATTTATTCCTTTTGAGAGTTTCCGTTGCGTGCGCTGCGTAAACGGTTAAAGTAACGCAAAAATTATGTATCACGGAATTGTTCCTTTTAAAAAGTTCTAAAAAAAGTCCGCGAGAGCATATGTCTATCTTTTAAGGTTGACTCACTATAACTCAAAAGGAGCGAGCAGCAACGAAAAATGGACGAAAACTAGCAGGCAAATCGATGCGACGGGAAGGGTCAGGGGAGCAAAAATTTGACGCGGACGAAGTCGCGGGCAGAAGCTAGTTATATATAAAATGACAATCGATCACAATACGTCATTGCATTTTTAATCAAAATCTGAGTTCATCATCAACTTTACAGCCGTAAGACGTCCACTACTGGACAAAAGCCTCCCCCAATTTGGGAGGCTTTGCCATAATCGCCACGCTTGGCAGGCGGGTTGGCGATCTCAGTATGGTGGTAAAATGCATAGAGAACGCCGCTGCCCATACTCTAGTAAGTCCCGTAGTCACCTTTTACGACACCCACGGGATGAAATGGGGTGATGCTATTCTTTACGTCCGACACCACACGGGACAAAATTAATTATTCAGGAGAAATCTGAATTATTTTGAAAGATATAACGCATTTGATTGCTTCATTATGTTTGTTAAACGTGTCTGCTCATAAACGTAAATATTGACGTACGCAATGAACGTTGCTGAATTGTCAAAAGCCATTGCGTCTGTTCGTGTATCATGCAATTGCATACATAGGTACCATACAAACAAAATCAGCATATAATGTTCTCACTGCTGGGAACCAGTCGTCCACTCAGTGAGAGGGAGTGGGCCGTAATCCACCACGCGGGTCCAGTGCGAGCTTATAAATGTCGCATGTCTTCGAATTTTTTGGTTCTAGGACGTATCCTCACGATGTTTTTCTTCACCGTTTTGAAAGCAGTGGTGTCGAAATTTCTGGATTCGAGCTACGAACAATTCGTACCACTGCTCACGTGATTTTGTTTCTCGTTTTATAAAAATGATCTAGACTATCTACTTATTATAAACTAGCTTCTGCCCGCGACTTCGTCTGCGTCAAATTTTTGCTACCCTGACCCTTCCCGTCGCATCGAATTGCCTGGCAGTTTTCGACTATTTTCGTTGCTGCTTCGCTCCTTTTGATCTTAACGTGATGTTATATAACCTATAGCCTTCTTCAATATACATAAAATATAATAAATAAGCTATCCAACACAAAAATATTTTTCAATTCGGACCAGCACTTCCTGAGATTAGCGCGTTTAACCAAACAAACAAACTCTTCAGCTTTATAATTAACCGACTTCTATTAAGTATAGATGCGAAGCTTATTTATTTTCTATTTTGTTTTTCTATCCCGAACGAATATTAGTTGGCGATAGAAAAATACAATCCAATCATAACATTAGATCTTGGTTTTTGAAATACCAATTACAATGTAATATGCAAGAGATACTTTGAAGTCACATTTGAACACAGAGTTGATCAGGTGTCAAAAACAGAGAACAAAATTACTCTGTCTGGAGTTTTTAATACGTAAATACAATTTTACTAGTAATCCTAGCAAAAAAGGCTAAATCTATGATAGCAGTTTGTACTGTACTTGGAATATGGAAAAATAAATCTATTAATGTGGTGTTATGTTTGTTAGAGCAGTGGTGACCCAGTGGTATCGGCCCCGACTTACGAGTTGTAGGTCCTGGGTTCGAACCCAGGCAGGCGCTTTACTTTGTGTAAATCATTTCATCACCACTGCTCTCAAAACGGTGAAGGAAAACATCGTGAGGAAACCGGCATGTCCTAGAACCAAAAATTCGAAGACATGCGACATCTACCAACCCGCACTGGGCCAGCGTGGTGGATAATGGCCCACGCCCTCTCACCGAGAGGAGGCCTGTGTCCCAGCAGTGGGACCAATTCTTTTATGGGTGGAATTTTAGGGTCCCATAGAAATCTAGTCATGTTCTGATGAGTAGTTTTTTGAGGTAGATTCAATAATACGTATTTTTTCCACTGTGTGTCGATGATTTTTTACTAAAACTTGTGGGTGGGAAATCATCAATTGATGAGTCCCACTCTTGGGCGGAGTGGGAGGGCGTGTCAGACTTTTATTTCCTAAAATCCGTGTTCCTTCAGTTGCCCATATGCCAGGGCCACGGTGTCTCTTTCGAACAAATCTCGCGACCCTGGCAGGCATCGGTCCTAGCAGACCCCTTCAGTACTGCTGAAATCTCTTTGAGGCGCGCGTGGAACACTACGCGCCGTCGACACGGGCCTGGTCCTTACCGGGCGGCGAGCTACCCATTGCTCGCCGCCCGCAAGTCCCAGCCTACGGAGGCCGGGAGTCCGCGATCGATTTACTAATATCTTTCTGTCACTGTGATTTACTTAGTATGTGAAAGTATAAGAATTTATGTGGTGTTAATACCACAACTCATCATCATTCCCTGCCTACCTGCCCTTATTCCCATTTTTTTGGGATCGGCGCAACGCCTTTTTCCTCCACACTTCTTTATTATTTATTAATATCATAAATATAAAGTGAAATATATATTTATTATACGGTCGAATTGAGAAACCTGTTCCGTTTTTTGGCGGTTAAAAAGTAACTTTAATTTCGGAAGTTATTCCCAAAAGAAAATAAAAAACCGAAAACATGGAGTATTTTACACGCTTTATATTAGCTTCACTTGTATGGTTGTTTGTTTGTAACCGACTACTTACAGCGCGATTTTGACCCAGTTTAAACGACCAGATTTAATTTAAACTCTGTAGACTTATCGAGGACCGATGACAATACTATAATTTCATAAATTTGTGCCATTATCCTTGCCAGGGTTACCAAAAAAGCAAAAAAACTGTCTTCGAAAACTACGCTGACATACGTCTCAAAATTCGAAACACCCTAAAAAATTTTTTAGGCGAATTTTTGTTTTTGTTTAATTTTTTGGATTTTATTTTGCTGTCTAGTATTATGAATTGGTCTAGACTTTAAAGAACACAAACAACCCATAGCAAGAAACTACCTACTAAAAATAAACGCAAATCCCTAAGTTTCCCCTAAAACGCCTGAACTGTGCGATAGTGTAATACTTTAATAATAATATAGGATAAAATAATAATTAATATAACGACCCATAATAAAGGGCTCGTTAGACTCATACTCATAAACGCGGCGGGCGGGCTGTAACCAAATAGCGGTTAGGGCAGGTTTACATTTACTCGTAGTTTATTATTCCCTATTTTTTTGCAATAAAATATTTTTGATTAAATAAGTTCATTAACACGTTGAGTGCCGATCACGCGATATCGCGTGCTTTTTACTAACAATTTTGTATGCGCTCTAAATCTGTGGTTATATCGGATTAACCATCAATCTGTGTTTGGCACTCAACGTGTTAAAGGACTAATAGGATAGTTCACGCTTCATCATGTGTCTAGCTTAGGTGTCTAGCCTTTCTCCAACAATGTTGGCATCAGCTTCCATTCTACGTAGATGCAGCTGAATACAAGTATTTTGGAGCATGGAGCGACTGCCTATCTGACCTCCACAACCCAATTAATGGGTAAAACGATAACCCTTGGTGAGACAGGTTTTTAGACAGGCTTATAAAGACCAGCAAAGGCAATGCGATAGCCCTTGGTTAGACTGGTTGTGAGACTTTTGGGCTGCTGTAACGGCTTAGCGTGCTTTCCGAGGCACGAAGGGGTCTTGGTATATAAAACCGGCCAAGTGCGAGTTGGACTCGCGCACGAAGGGTTCCGCACCATTATCTATAAGAATGAAAGTTAAATTGCGGTTTTTTTTAATATATTTTTTAGTTTTGTCATTCTCTTATTTTAGAAGTTACTGGGGGGGACACAATTTACCACTTTGGAAGTATCTCTCGCGCAAACTATTCAGTTTATAAAAAAATATATACTAGAAACCTCAATATCATTTTAGAAGACCTATACATAGATACCCCACACATATAGGTTAGTAAAAAAAATGAGTTTCAGTTCTAAGTATGGGGAACCCCCAAAATTTATAGTTTTTTTTTCAATTTTTGTGTGAAAATCTTAATGCGGTTCACAGAATACATCTACTTACCAAGTTTCAACAGCATAGTTCTTATAGTTTCGGAAAAAAGTGGCTGTGACATACGGACGGACGGACAGACATGACGAATACATAAGGGTTCCGTTTGCCGTTTGGCTACGGAACCGTAAAAATGATTGTAGGGGTCTACTAGGACCGATGCCTGCCGGGGTCGCGTGATTGTTCGAAAGAGATACCGTGACCCTGGCACATGGGCAACTGATGGAACACGGGTGGGTTTTAGTCAGTAAAAGTCTGACACACCCTCCCGCTCCGCCCAGAGCTGGAGAAGTCATTTGATGATTTCCCATCCTGAAAAAAAAAAAAAAAAAAAAACCGTAAAAATGATCACTCATTCACGGACCAACCGCGGCAAGAATAGTTTATCCAGAGCCATCCACTAAAGCGGCAAGTTTTACTTAGCCAGAAGGCACTCCTTTACGTTCATGAGAAGAGGGTATATTTTTTGAGGTATTTTTAATCGATATAAACGCCCCACGCCTTTTTCCCATTGTTTCGTACTTTTTAGTTTGGTTTTCTACGAAAGTGTGTTTTTTAGATTGAAGGCGACGACGGTCTAGTCGTCGCAAAGGCTGCTGCTGAGTATGAAGTCCTGGGTTCCTTCCCAGGTACGGCAGTGTTATTGAGTTTTTGAAGTGAAAAGTTCTTTAGCGGTGTTGTGCACTTTTTTTGTAATGGGTAAAAAATGTTAAACTCAGGTTCGTAAGGCGGACGGAGAGTGATTTTTCTGAGAGATAAACTTTTTAATGTAATATAAATTGTCATGTTTGTGTACGATAGCGCAATACATAAATATTGTATTCTACCACATTAATGATAGTACTTTTATACTGATAATTAAAGCAATTCGTGCAAAATTATTCCTTAAGCATTCCAAAATATCAAAAATGCACAACGTTAATATTCAAGTTTTCACTTCTGCCGGCACTTCCAGAGTGAAAGCTGGTGCTTCCCGAATGGTCGCATTTTAATTTGGTTCCATTTGAACAGTGGGGTCCATGTGAAAACAATATAAGTCTTAAATTTGCATTACTTATTTGCGTGACAAATGAACGAATAACGCGATTAGATTAGTGCGGAGTATCTACCACAACTAAAAAGTTAAAAATAAAAACTTTTTACAAAAAAAAACAACTGACTTCCTTAAAAAAAAACACTACAAAGTCAAAAATAACTTTAATTTCGGAAGTCGGTGGCAAAAACCTTAAATACAGAGCCTAAGACACCGACTTTCGAAATTATCTATCTGGAATTTCTTAGTAACAGCCCGTAATCTGGATTTGTGCCCGGCTGATGGCAACAAGCTTGCCCCCTATTACATGGGACTTAAACATAACTGACAAAATGTGAGTGTACTCTAGGGACACTATCCAAGCCTTCGTGGGATCAGAGCGTAATGTTATGTTATTGCAAACATTCGGTACAGCTACATAAAATAAAGTTTCAAAAATTATAATTTAGAAAAACTAAATAACACGCTTCCATAGAAAACCAAATGAAAAAGTAGAAAATAATGGAAAAAAAGCGTGAGGTGCTTTTTAAGGTATTTTTTTTTTTTTTGATGTCAGGCACCCCACGTTTTTTTTCCATTGTTTTCTACTTTTTAGTTTGGTTTTCTATGGAAGCGACAGTTTTTTTGCTGTCCTGGTAACCCTTAGCAAGGATAATGGCAAAATTTTATGAAATTATGGTATTGTCATCGATCCTCCATAAGTCTACAGAGTTTAAATGAAATCTGGTCGTTTAAAGTGGGTCAAAATCGCGCTATAAGGAGTCGGTTACAAACAAACATACAAGTGAAGCTAATATAAAGCGTGTAAAAATAGCCAGTTTCTACCAAACCAGAAAACTTCTGTTCCGTGAAACGGTAAACTAACATCCAGTTTCTTCTTGATAAAGAGAAAAAGGCAGAGCAACGGCGATATTTTCCAAAGAATTTCTGAAAGAAAGTTGTATAGCAGCGTACAGAAGTCGTATATAAATTCGATGCTGCGACGTTATATTTCTATTAAATCGGTTTAAGAATGTTTATTTGTGTAAGTAAATTTATCGATACATTTTATAATTTTCATCTCTAAAGTATCCTCGTCATACAGAAAATAGATATTTTATATCAACAAAATACTCACATAGAATGTAAAGTCAGGGCAAATAACTGTTCAGCAAATTGATTACGAACTTTGTTGGTATATTTGAATCACAACTTTACCGACATTATTTGACAGTTGTTTGGAATGACTACAAAATGACAAATGCAGGGTATCGTTTAATTTCTCTGACTATGGGTACAGTTACAAAAAGAGATAAGTAGCCAGGGTCATGAGATGTAGTTTAAGTTTAGTAAGAATCACAACTTACCAAGCGTCCTGCCTAGTTTGGGGTCCGCTTTAAAGATCAAAACGAGAATCCCCAACAATTACAGACCGACATTAAGTTAATAATTGAAATATTTGTTCAATTCGTCTAACACTGCCTACAGACTCCCCGAGACCCGAACAAGTTTGGGTCTCGTATTTATTTATTTGATAAATTAACTTTTTGTATTTTATTATTTAAATTAAATTTTATTCGGAAACATTCATCGGTTTCTCACTAAACTTTAACCATTTCTGACAAGTTTGATTACTAATCTCTTTTGGTGACCGTACATGAGAGATGGAGTGGCTTCAAACTTTTAGTTATCTGTGTCAAAGGAGTCTGATTTTGACATCTCAAATTCTGGAATAAACATTATTTTGGTTGAACCACTTATGAACTTTGGATTAGAAGTTCGAATGGGCATTTCAAACTCTCGAGAAACCATAAGTAATAAGCTCTTGTTAGTCAAAGGCAAATTAATTTAGACCAAACTGAAGTAGTTGTCTAGACCACATTAGCCTATCCAATTATACGGAGGAGATTTAGTTACCTGCATCCCTCAAGATGGTGATTTTACACGTCATTGTAAATAATTTTCCCTATGAAGCTCACACTTGAATTGTACAATAAAATGAAAATAAAATAAAATAAAGTAGTTAATTTTTCACCTCTAAGTAAAACAAAATATACATAGTTAGCAATATACCTAAATAGGCTTAAGGTTATTGAGGTTGAATATTTGAGTTGCAGCCAATACGTAAGCTAAGATAATTTAAACATCTAGACAAATAAATAAAATTGGAGTGTCTGTTTGTAATATTAAAATAACCACTTTTTACTAAGTGGATACACGGTTCATATACCAAAACAACATTTTTTTATAATTTTTCTCTGTCTGTCTGTCTGTTTGTTCCGGCTAGTGATGGGCAGGGGATAAATACTCAGAGGATAAATACACGAGTTTTTATCCAAAACGGATAACTACTCGTTTTTACTCATTTTTATCGGATAAATACTCAAAATGATGGATAAATATCTTTTTTGCGCGTCGGATGATTATTTTATAATGTAAATTGGTTTTATTGTTATTAAGGCTTTTCAAAATACTACGTTATTATATTATTTAGTTGTAATGTTAATTGTCAGGACTGTAATTGTGTCAGGAGGCCAAACGTCTCTAATAGAGCATGCTCTTTAGACACAATTTTAGAATCTTTCTTTGTTGAGAGTGTAGAGAATTGCTACATAATTGAACATCTCTGTGAAGAGCTTCTAAAAGTCAAGAAAAATGCGGCGAAGACAAGTTCATTGTTGTTGTTTGCCAAGGCTATAAACATGCAAAGGACTTTTCAATTAGTTAAAAGGTGTTGAGCCTTTAAACTGCGCAGCACACACTATTAATTTGCTGGCTCATGGCGTCCTGAAATGCGGTAGTTTCAAAAATTTATAATTATGCAGATATGATAAAATATAATGAAAACAATTGGTTGTCTGTAATGTCGGTTTACGGACGATAATTTTACGTGATAGCATCTAAGTCTCTTCTATACGACGCATCGGCCGATGGAGTGGAAGAGAGATAGATGCGTCACAAGTCGAACACTTAGGCCGATCGTGCCTCTCTATTGCTTGTTTCGCTCTCGCTTGCACTCTCGGTGCAGGCGGAACGTGACAATGAGTCATGCTTTTTCGTGCGTGCTGCCAGCGTTCATCGATTCCACGCGTGCCTCAAAGAGATGTCGGCACATATTGAAGGGGTCCGCGAGCACCGATGCCTGCCAGGGTTGCGGATCTGTTTGAAAGAGGTATTGTGGCCCTGGCATAGGCAACTGAAGGAACACGGGTGGGTTTGAGTCAGTAAAAGTCTGACACGCTTTCATATTGGCGATAGCAATGGTGGCCCGGTTATATCAGCCCCGACTTACGACTTGTAGGTCGTGGGTACGCACTGCTCTCAAAACTTTACATTGATCGCTGAATCCATATCCCACATTGTCGAAAACCTCGCAAGCCAAGTCAGGATACTCGATTTCTTTATTTTTCACGAGGTAGTTTTTTTGGAACGAAGTTACTTATGGCGCGTTGCGAAAGGGGGCTAGACGGAATTAAGAGTAAAAGTTGTAACGACACTTTTTAACCGACTTAAAAAAAGGAGGAGGTTTCTCAATTTGACTGTATATATTTTGTTTTGGAACGAAGAGAGAGAGAGAGGGTGAGAGAGAGAGAGAGAGGGCGATGGAGAGAGAGGTAGAGAGAGGGAGAGAGAGAGAGAGAGGGAGATAGAGAGAGAGGAAGTGACGGAGAGAGATCTCTCTCTCTCTCCGTCTCTTCCTCCCTCTCGGGAGAATATTTTTGTTGAGTGTATACAGGTTTTTTGTACATAATAAATAATAAAAAATAATAACAATAATGAACCCTGGAAAGGAACTTCGTTCCATCCGGGTGTCCCTTGACACCTCTCAAGTTTTTTATTATTACAATGATTTAAGCGTTACTTAACCCTTAAATGCATGATTTTTACTTTTTAACCAAATTAAATTTACTTTTTTGTAATGTGTTGGTGGAAATTTACATCTTTATGTAATCAAAACAAACCAGCTGAGAACAAAATGTGTAGTGAGATAATAAACCACTTTTTTCCAATTACAAAAACAAAAAATCACTGGAATGATAACGAAAAAATTACATTAAACTGGTTGGTGGAAATTTCCATCACAATGCATTTGAGGGTTAAATAGTTTCTGCCTACTCCCATGGGAGAAAGGCACGAGTTCATGTATGTATGTGAAAAAAAAATGTACTAAATTAAATATATAATTTTATCTAACTTTGACAGTTATTGACGAATATTCATGATTGAGTGAAATTATTGTGAATATCAGCATTTTGTATTTGTTAAAATGATTAATAAGGTACGATACCAATCTGAATTATCTGTTTTTCATTAATTTTAATCCTTTTGTTAGTAAAATGACAAAATTTACGTTACGAAAACTTAAAATAGTATTTATCCGCTGTTTTGGATAAATACGCAGTAAAAATGGATATTTATCGAGTATTTATCCATTTTAAGTATTTATCCGGATAAAATCCCAACACTAGTTCCGGCTAATCTCTGAAATGTCTGGGCCGATTTTGACGGGACTTTCACTGGCAGATAGCTGATGTAACAAGTAGTAAAGCAGGTTACTTTTGTTTTAGAAAAAAAAATGAAATCTCACGAAAAAAATACGAACGAAAAACTCTTTTGTTAAAAATACCACGCGGGTGAACTCGCGGGTTATTACCTATATAACCTGGATTCATGCATTCTTAATACATTAACCGCGGTAGTACGTACTCTTGCGATAATTTCCGACATCCACGCGGGCGAAACCGTGGGCAAAAGTCTTAAATAAACTTTGTACCCAATTAGTCAGCAGCGAGGACAACTTCCACAAGTGTAGGTTCATGAAACGCTCAGATTTTAGACAGTGGCTCATCTCCTATTTTGCAGCGCATACCCCGTCACCTGCATATGTGAGGACCTAATCGCTGCGTCAGCAAACGGTATTTAGACTGACCTGTTAGTCTAGTGGTTAGTGACCCTGACTGCTAAAACTGAGGTCGTGGGTTCGATTCCCACCCAGGACAAATCTTTGTGTGATGAACACGATTATTTGTTATGTGTCTGGGTGTAATTTATCTATAATATGTATGCATTTAAATATATATACGTATATTTATCAGTTGTCTGGTTACCATAGTACAGGCTCTGCCTAGTTTGAGATCAAATAACGATGTGTTGGTTGTCCTAAGATATTATATTTTTATTTGCATTGCTGAGTTTTGAGCCAAACGAATAAAAGAAAACTGAGTACAGAATATCATTTTTAGGGTTCCGTTGCCAAATGGCAAAAAACGGAACCCTTATAGATTCGTCATGTCTGTCTGTCTGTCTGTCTGTCTGTCTGTCTGTCCGTCCGTCCGTATGTCACAGCCATTTTATTCCGAAACTATAAGAGCTATGCTGTTGAAACTTGGTAAGTAGATGTATTCTGTGAACCGCATTAAGATTTTCACACTAAAGTAGAAAAAAAAACAATAAATTTTGGGGTTCCCCATACATAGAACTGAAACTCAAAAATGTTTTTTTTCATCAAACCCATACGTGTGGGGTATCTATGAATAGGTCTTCAAAAATGGTAATGAGGTTTCTACTATCATTTTTTTCTAAACTGAATAGTTTGCGCGAGAGACACTTCCAAAGTGGTAAAATGTGTGTCCCCCCCCCCCCCCGTAACTTCTAAAATAAGAGAATGATAAAACTAAAAAAAATATATGATGTACATTACCATGTAAACTACCACCGAAAATTGGTTTGAACGAGATCGAGTGAGTAGTTTTTTTTAAAAACGTCATAAATCGTACACCGCAATTTACCTTACATTCAATCAACTAAAATATAAAAATTAAAAAAAAAAAATAATAATAAACCGAGAATACCTACAGGTTTGTACGGAACCCTCGGTGCGCGAGTCCGACTCGCACTTGGCCGGTTTTTTTTCGTGTTATTTTTGCCATCGATTTGGTAAGAAAGGAATAAAAAATATACATGCACGGAAATACTCTGTCTAATGTGTTATAAGATTTTGCTTATTTTTCACGAATCAGATAAAAGTTTTCCCCTTGATGGACGTAGGTAACTCAATCGCTACTGTTATCTTTCAAATAATTTTCTTCTTCGTTCCCTCAATGCTGAGAATTGTGGCTACATTCGACGAATTTCCAAATTATGCGCTCTTTTGCAGTGTGGACCGCTCGGTAAATGCAACCTCCAACAGCCTTCTTGTCTTCCTGTCTGACCACCTTACCGGTGATCTGCCTTCATCGCAATTTCCTTTCACCCAGGCCAGTAACAATAGTCTTTCCGAATCATGCTTAGATGTACGCATAATATGTTCGAAAAAAACTGAAGGGATTCTTTTCATATAATAACATCAGAAAAATAAGTCATAATATAAAAATATTGTATACTGCCCCTTATAACTCGGACCATAAAATAGTGGTAAACAAGTATTAATTAGTTGACACATAACAACACTTACTATCGTGTTATTCTATTACTCAGCCTATATTTATAACCCATCTTTTTAATCAGCCATAAAATGTAAGACACACTACACACCACTTAACCCTTTAAAAAGCAAAAAGGGAACGTTAAAATTAAATTGAGCAGAAAATTAAATTCAGGGTGATTGAACAATATTCTAACCTAAGGTACTAGCTATCTCTGGCAATCTTGAAGAAATAACTTTGTCTTGACGAAAACAGCCTGAGGAATATAGGGTGGCAGGACTGGCCGGGGCATCGAAGCGCAAACTTTTACCATGAGTTCAGCACATGTTTCTAGACTCCCTAAATTTAGAAATTTATCGTCAGTTGTAAAAAAACATCGGTTAGTTAAAAAGTACAATACCTACGCGGCGCGGTCAAAATATAATTAAGTATTGTTTTATTTTATTTAAATATTATTATACGAATTTTTGCCGCAAGTGTTGTCCAGAATCATGTCGAGGATAACGGCTTTATTGATTTGATTGATTCGACACAAATTTTAGAACATTTAAGAAAAGATTGAGGTGCTTCACGCACGAATCACTTTTGTCGTCAAGACAAGAGAAAGACAACACAAGTTGTCCTCATATGACAAAACGTTATGAAGGTTTTGGTTAAAATGGTCATACTTTCAATGATCCGTAAGCGCTTAGTATTGACAAGGATCAAAATATAAAAAACTAGCTTCTGCCCGCGACTTCATTAACGCCAAATTTTTGCTCCCCTGACCCTTCTCGTCGCATCGAATAGCCTGCCAATTTTTGATCATTTTTCAATTCGGACCAGTAGTTCTTGAGATTGCGTTCAACCAACCAAACAAACAAACTCTTCAGCTTTAAAATACATACATAATACATAACTACATAATACATACATACAAGGGTTATTATTTATATAACCGTTATATGTATGTAAACATTTACATATACTTAATAACGTATGTATGTAGTATGTACAGAATCTATACATTCTAAATACATAAACAAGATACAGTCATTTGATACTTAAGGAAATGTAAAGTGGCCTATTTTCTTCGCAACAACAACAACAGATCTAATTAATTTACTTCAAATTGGCTGTCAGTTGAATTTATACACAATTTATAAAGCCAAAGTGTCTATTATCGATTGTGTCAAATCGTAACTGTCTTGTATGGAAAGATGGAACAGTGATGCTGTGTTCAATAATTCACAAATAATACAGATAATACAAAGTGAACATTAACACTGTCTGAAGTTTTCGTGATATCGACGTTTTAAGCAGTAGCCAACAATTTTCTTTATAAGTGAACTCATTTTGCTTATAAAATTGTCTGTTTTGTCTTTGGCAGCAATTTATATTATTTGGTTGAGCGACAGGACAACCTCAAATACAGTGTTTCTTGTGTCAATTCTACAAAAATTGCCACAAGGATATTTTGACGTTTGGTTTACATTGCCAACAGAGCGCTGTGTATTTGTACTGGAAGTTATGTAAAATCAAAACATGTTTAAAAGTCGAAAATTCAACCGACTATATAAAAGACTGAACTATAAAAAAGATTGAAGAAGTAATCATATTTTTTTCAATATAAAGCCTGACACTGACATGAAAATTGCAAAAAATGCTTGAAATAATCACGATAGGCAAAGAACATACTAAATGGACAAGTTCTAGAGTAGCCACTCTGACACCTCCCCTATAAGTGTTTCTATTACTTCTGCGACACCAATTTTTTTGAAATTTTTGATACAAGTCTACTTGGTGCGGGATTTAAGAAGTGCTGACTGGTTCAAGCCTGATTAAATATTTAGTTTTACTCTAGTTTTACTCTCTGTTCCATGTAGTGCCGGACGTAAATAATAGCGCCATCCCATTTAAATCAAATTAAAATCTTTTTATTTCACACTAGCTGATCCAGCGAACTTCGTACCGCCTCAGAATCAATAAATGTTGTGTTAACTTATCAGATCCCACCAACACAAAGCAAAGAGCACCAAGTACCATATACCCATGTTAGAACAAGTTATGACAAACTGGTACTTTGAAGGCATAAAACGTTTTCTAGCTACCACACACCCATGATATGTGAGCTCCTACCAAATTATGCCAACCTAGTACTTTCAAGACATATAGCATTTTGCCTTGGGTTCGAAAAACCCAAATATCTTACGGACCACTATTTTTTCTAAAATAAAATATAGCCTATGTTACTTGCAGATAATGTTGCTTTCTAATGGTGAAAGAATTTTTTAAATCGGTCCAGTAGTTTTTGAGTTTATCCATTAAAAACAAAAACAAAAAAACAAATTTTTCCTCTTTATAATATTAGTATAGATAAACATACAAGGGCACTTATGAAACGTCAAAAGATAGGTGCACGGCTCCAAATTGTAGATTCCTATGGAGAAGAGCCGGCTAGAAACTCCACGGTTACTCTTTTAAAAATAGGTGGCTTTCACATGAGTTTCAAATTACAGTGTTAATAGGTATGGGAGAACAGCTTAGGACTGTCAACAAGTACCAGGTTCTTAATAAAATAGGAAATTGTCTACAGTCAGCAAGGCCTACAATGTTCTCACATTCACAAAATATAAAATTATAGTTTTGAAAAAGACTAGAAAAACACGCTTTTATAAATGCACGTAAAAACCTAAAACTTAATCGTGGTCAAAGTTCATTACAAGACCTTTCTAACAAGTCCAAACACGGCTATGATACGATATTCCATCATGGAATGCCAGTGCCTATCTTCCGGCTTCATCATCAGACCTTGAAACCTAATTGTGGTCAAAGTTCATTACAAGACTTTTCTAACAAGTCCAAACACTGCTATGATACGATGTTCCATCATGAAGTTCCAGTTCATATCTTCCGGCTCCATCATCAGATCAGTTCGACAGTACCACATTATTGTATTGTCATCAGAACTACATATAGCTGCCAATTTTCATGACGCTACGATCCTTGGAAGATAGTTAAATTAGTTACCTTAGATTCCATTACATAGTTACATACAGGTGGACCTAATAAAAGCGTGTTAATAAAAGAATCTTCTATGATAGTATTTCATAAATAAAACATAATAACCTATTTAAACCAAATTACATTGTTGCCATGACAACCAATAATAAAGAACTCAAATTAGAATTGATGTCAAATTATGAGTAGAGTATGTCAAAGAAGAATATAAAAAAAACCTTATTTCTTCCCGTCGAAGTCGTAAGAGGCGACCAAGGGACTTACTAGAGCCACTGTTCCTAACCTGGGGGTAATCTGGGGGTAATAACAAAGATTAGACCAATAAGACCAAATCTAGGTCACCAGTGCATTTCATGCCCTAACTGTGTTATCAAATGACAAGTCGGAGTCGCGTTTCTAATAAAGCGCGTGAAACATACGGACATACGGTTTGTACGAATTGTATTGTAAGGTAATTGTTAATTGTAAGGTAATTTGCAAGTTTTTTAATGTTAGGTTTAGTAAAGTCTGTAAAAATTATATAGATATATAATGTGATTGTAAGAACTTACAAAATATTTTTGTGCAATTTTTATATTTCTAATAAAGTCAATTTGCAATTATGTGTGTTGTTTTGTTTGGTGTTCATTGGTAATATGAGGGAGAGCGGGAGTGGTAAATCAGATTCTCTAGATAAGTCATAGGGGTGACAAGATCGAAAAGGTTGGAACCACTGTACTAGAGAATGGGGAGCAGCATTCTCTATGCATTTTACCACCGTACTGCGATTGACAACCCGCCTGCTAAGCGTGGTGATTATGGCAAAGCCCTCCAAACTGGAGGAGGCTTATGCCCAGCAGTGGAGGTATTTCGGCTGAAATGGTGATGATGACTCCCACAATATGATGTTAACAATGATATTTATCGAGACGTTTTACTACCTTAACAACTTATATCTATCTGACAACCATTTCCATTTTTCGAGTTTGACATTTTATATAATATACCAAGGTAAACCTTCACGTCCATTTCAAGTATAATTGACAGGCTTACAAAATGTAATCGTATATTTATGTAAATCGCGTAGATAACGATAATCCCGACTCAATGTCCTGTCAGATTTATTATACTGACTCAATTTGTTCGGGGGAATAAATTTATTATTAATGTTGATTTGGGAAGTAGCGAGGTCAATATAGATTGTGGTCACATATATTATATATATTTTAACAGAACTTCAACGTTATTTTTTGAGTATTCAACGGCTTATAGAAATCCCAGATAAAGTTTGTATCTGATTAGTCATTCTATTGTTAGTGTTACAGCTTTTGTCTAGTTATTATTGGTAGATCAAATCAACTACAGCCAGACATAACCAGTTTATTATTTATCATTAATGAGTTAGCATTAAATTGAAATGAATTTTCATGAAGAAAGTTTTGAGTATGAATTTCGACGGCAATAAGAGAAAGGGGAGATCATAAAAACGATGGATAAACTGTGTGTATAGATAGGAGGAGACAAAACCAAGATGACGACCTATACCTACAAAGTATCAAAGAATTTTTTTTTACAAAAAAATAACAACCGACTTCCTTAAAAAAAGCACTACAAAGTCAAAAATAACTTTAATTTCGGAAGTCGGTGGCAAAAAACCTTAACCTCTAAGTCCCTGAAATACCACATTTGGTATAGACACAATCGTTTTTTAATTGTGTCTGTAATTACGGTAATTGACTGGTTAAATACAGATACTAAGACACCGAATACCTTTAGATGTTTTTATTTTTAACTTTTTACTTATGGTAGATACCCCACACTAATCTTATCGCGTTATTCGTTCATTTGTCGCGCAAATACTTAATGCAAAAATACTTTCATGGTTTTCACATAAATCCCATTGTCCGAATAGAACCAAATTAAAATGAAACCATTCGAAAAGCACTAGCTTTCAAATAAAAAAAACAGTCATCAAAATCGGTTAACCCAATCAAAAGTAATGAGGTAACAAACATAAAAAAAAATACAGTCGAATTGCTAACCTCCTCCTTTTTTGAAGTCGGTTGAAAAAGATATGTTGCGCCGGCCCCAAATAAATTGAGATAAAGGAGTATGATGATGAGCAGTGGTCGGAGTAGGTAGATTGATTTTACGTACTCGCATCATAAATAGTCATAGAAATCACAACATGGATAAACCTTTTTTCCGGGATTTCATTTTGGTACTTACGGGATTGAATCAGCTAAAGCACTAGGAAGTGTCAAAGGGCGGGCATTTTGGGGGGACTATCTTTTGTAACTTTGACGTTCAAAAAGTGCTGACTCTCAGCCTAGTTTGAATAAATGACTTTTGATTTTGATTTTTAATCAAATATTGTGAAAGTAAGGTAATTTTTAAACTAGGTACTATATTAGAAATTTATAGAATGCGATAGATAAACATTTAAAATTGTTTTTTTCTTACTGTAGAAGGCCCATCACCTATATACTATTAAAAATACAGCAAAAGAGTTAAACGTCTCTTATTCATATTGATGTATTCTTTATTCTACACATTACAACATTTGAAATTAATTTCAAAATCCCGGAATCCCGGAGGCATATCTATACTAATATATACGTGCCAGTTCATGGATCCCATTTCAATCTACCTACTCCGACCTCTGATGATGAGTCAGCATGAAATTGGACCATTTTAATTTTAATAGCAATATTGCTTCCTGCCGTTTGGCATTCCTAGTTTGAATCAGCTTACGTCACAGGTCTAGCCAAATTGATATTGAATGGAAAATATTATCCTACACCAGCTATTCCTAAGTTCTATGGGCCTACAAAAATGCGAAATTAACGTAATGTATTCGTACAATTTAAACATTGGAAATACTCTTTTTGCACATAAAAGCGGGTTTTAGTCTTATTCATGCGTCTGTTTCATTACAAATCTATGGGTGCTACTCTTCACAGAGATTTTCAACAAAAAAACAAATACTATTAAGTTGTAAGCCACCTTCAAAAAAGGAAATTCTCTATTTTACTGCAGGTTTCATTTTAAGGCTCATGCAGACTATGAAAACGCGCGCAACACTTCACACAGGGGCGACCTGTCCCTCCGCGACACGGCCATAGAAATTGTTCTACGGATATATATCGCCGATTCGCGCGCGACCGTCGCGTCGCGCTAGTCTAAACGAGCCTTTATGCGGGAAGCAAAAATACGGTCGAAGTGGTGGAGCTTAGGGAAGGCCTATGTCCAGCAGTGGACGTCTTTCAGTTGAAATAATGATGAAGATTTTTTTTTGTGTGTGAAGTGTGTTCAACATCTATTGCACGAAAAATCCCGACGCGCTAATTTACGAACGTGCAAAAGTAGACATTAAGGTTTTCGTAAGTCGACCATACCTTAGCAACTATTGATGCGGATTATAATGATGACCAGATAGGCGTTTGGTTCTTTAAAGAGTAGGTAAAAATTAAATCCATATATAATCAGTTTAAAGTTCCCACCGCTTTGACGCAGGCTACCTGTCTATGAGAGGAAGTGGGCCGTAATTCATCAATTCTGAAAACGATAAACGAAAACATAGTGAGACCTAGAACTAAAAATTCGAAGACATCAGATATCCAACCCGCACTTGATCCTATTGCGGGATGCACTTGGATCAAGTGCGGGTTGGTGGATATCACATGTCTTCGAATTTTTAGTTCTAGGTCTCACTATGTTTTCGTTTATCGTTTTCAGAACAGGCCAACTACGTACGTCAGGGAAATAATTTGCTAAGTAAATTGACACTAAACGCCAATTTGCAACTGCCAAAGAGCATCTGTTGTGATTTGAATTTACGGACAGTTAAATTTACTAAACAATGAATTTACCTGGCTATACATACACACACATATTTCAGTCTTAAAAAAAGTAATACGTACCACTCATAAAGTTGTATATCAGCGGGTTGACGGCAGAGTTGGCGTAACACATCACGTGGCTGATCAGCGCTATGCAGGTCATGACGTCACTCTGTTGCACGTCGTATGCCACCCTGGAGGAAAGTAACAGATTAAAAAAGATTCTCAAGTAGAGGATTTTCAATTTTTCTTACTAAATGTCATAGTATCTATGAGCAGCTGAAAATTTAGGGGGAACAAATATATGCCTCAGTGTTGTAGGATCCATTCGCCTTCGATAATTTGATTGCATTGCTAATAATGGAGGTTATACGTGGAACACTCAGAAAGTTTTGTGAAAATAAAAAGAAGTATTCTACAGGTAAATATATTTTTATTAAATCTTTTCAAAATACTCTCCACTAGCCTCTATGCAAAGTTTCATGCATCTGAACTAGTTTTCGAAACACTTTTTCCAGTCCGCCGCAGACACATCGTTTACAGCCTGCTCGACCGCTGAGAGCGCATCTTCCGGCGACGAAAATTGTATCCCTTTGAGCTGAGTTTTCTAGTCCTTGTCGGTTCTTCCCGATCCAATCTGCAGTATGTGTTGAATTTCCTGATACTTAATTTGCCTATTGTCTTGGATTACATTTTTCACTGCTAGCACGTTTTCCTTCGTAACAGCCGTCAGGGCGACCACTTCTTTCTTCATCGCCCTAAGTTAGTCGACCACGTTTGAATTCGTTATACCAACGATACACAGTTGCCTTGGAAGGGCCTTCATCCATTAATGAAATTTGAAGTCTATCGTATGATTCGTCCGGTTTCACGCGACACTTGAAATCGTAAAAAATCATAGCGCGAAAATGTTCCCAGCGCAAATCCATTTTCCAATGAGACACGATAATTTAATTAGCTCGCAAAAAATGTGGAGGGAAATTTTGAAATTGGAACGTACCTATTTTTACTTATAAATAATCATTATTTTTATAATAGTTTATAACTGGCCAGTCTATCATGTAAAAAAAACTTTTTTTCGCAATACTATCTGAGTGGCCTGGTACAAAGTAATAAGTTATAAATTACAAACACTTATTGATTATAGTAATATTAAAATGATATTGTGTGTTATCCGTAATATGGATTATTTGTGAGGTTTAGTGTCTGTAATCAATGACATGTGGAAAATAAACCCATGTCCACTGATGGCTTTTACCAATCATAGCATCAGACATGCTAATGACAATTTGTGAGGTAATTAATTACTTTTTCCAGAAATCCGGTATTCGAGGGTCTGAATAATTGTTTAAAAATATTATATTGGATAGGGAAAATAGGTTCTAAAACTAAAACCCGACTACTGAAAATCGTAGTCTAAAAAGTATGAAACAAGAAAACATTCTCATTGAAAGCCATGATCTTATGCCACTTTAACCTAAAACTCTTGATCGCTTTCTACCATTACAATATATGGTCCTGTTAGGGTGGGTGGCATGCGACTCCTAGCTAACAACATATTTATATTTGAACATGCTAGTTAAGCCTGTTTATTTCATACGACATATTTTTTTTAATATTTTAGTTCATGAATAAATTCTCGAAGTGCTCAAAAGATCCATATTCTTTTGAAATGACAACACGAAGCCTGTAACGTGGATGATCATGACGCTACCAACGATACCTCATTTGTCAAATTATTCTTAGTAGTTTAAAAGTTATGAGGGAATAGACGAACCTGCATACACACATAGAGGTAAAAATCATAAACCTCCATTCTGTTTGTCTATAGACGGGTAAAAAAACTGCTCTCCCTTGCTACTATGTTAAAAGATGATTGATGGTCTCATAGTTGCCCTTGAACTTTCGGTTTAAGGAACAAAGACCTCTGTTCCATCCCTTTGAGCAAACACCCAAAAGTTAACAAGGTATCACTCGATCTTAATTAACAAAATGTCCCTTAACAACAGGAGCTCACGCGAATTCATTAAAACTGACAAAAATTTTCAAGGGACAAAATAATACCCTTGAAGAAACATTGTTCAAAAATATGACTTTAATAAATATTTCTTTCCGCTTTCGAAAAGAAAAAAGAATTTCTAAGGAAGCGGTTGCTAAGAGAACTTTGAAAGTGATAAAGTGATTTCACAACAAACTGATTCCGGAGATTTTGAATAAAGTCTTTACAAAGTGTATTTCGGTAAAGTATGTTAGAATAATAGAACTCTAGGGCAGAGAAGCCGAATCGTTTTTTATCTGAATGCCGTGGGATGTCAAGAATAGCACCATTCTATTTCTTCCCGTGGTCGTAAGAGGTGACTAAGGGACTTATTAGAGAATGGGCAGCACTATTCTCTATGCGGTTTACCACCATACTGCGATCGCCAACCCGCTAGCGAAGCGTGACGATTATAGCAAACCACCTCAAATTGGAGAGGCTTATGTCCAGCAGTCTTTCTATTAGGATGATGATGATGATGATGCCATAACAAACAAATTATTATACATTGTTCACACAAATCCCGTCTGTGTTCAAAGCAAGAGTGAACAGGCTTCTTCTGGGCATGCTCGTTTCCTCATAGACCTCATCTATCACTTTCTATCAGGTGTGATCGAAGTCAAGAGCAGGACCTGTAAGCTGTCACGCCGTTTATGCAAGGAGGCTTTTATTTTGGTAGCTATAATTACATTTTTTTTTTGTATTTTTGCTTTTGCTTGAGTTTACTTTTCATTTTATTTGTTGGTATATTGGGTTAGCTAGCTGGCATATAGCAAATCATTGAAATTAAATTTTGTGTGTCTCTTAATGTTTACTGCATACCATTATATAGAATCAAGTTCTTCTAACTGGACATACACCTGTGCTGCTGGGGAGTTTGTTGCGCCACTTCTTCCTAGCTAAAGCACTAGGAAGTGGTGAATGGCGGGCGTTTTGGAAGACTGTCGTATGTAATTTTGACGTTCAAAAAGTGCTGATCCTCAGCCTAATTTAAATAAATGACTTTTGATTTGATTTTTTCATTTGATTTGATTTGACTATTCAGCAAAAAAATTGCATTGCATTTAAGGCCCATTTATGTTTTCGAGAAACGCAACTTTGGGACGGCACTTGCATCTAGCGAAACGCGCGCGCGTCACCAATCTTGTCCATCACTTTCCAAGGCGTATCGCAGTGACTCGTGGCATGCTCTAGATAGCCTCTTTCATTTGTTTTCTGCTGTCACTGTCACTGTGTTGCTTGACCGTGAAACTTGCGGCCACGGGGTAATGTGGAGTTAGACTAACCGATTTCTCTTTGTGTAGTTTTAGTTACCCTAAAACCTCAAGGTAATCAAAAAAACAATCTCAAAGTCTTTCTCTGATTAAATATTCGTTGGTCTAGTAGATAAGCATTTAGATTCCGTTCTGCTAGTCTAAAATTCTAAATCAACCTCTAGATTTCATCCTGGTATTGAGAAAATCCAGATTGAAAACCCAATAACACCTTGCCCCCGACCATAAATGGAACACAGCAAGACTTCATGCTCAACAGTAAATAAATAAATAATAAGTTTATTGTACAGACGCGAGTACATCAAGCTACCCGAAACTGTCAAGTTTTCCTAATCAATCTTGAACCTTATACTTAAGCGATAAAGTTGAAAACCTATTAAAGAAATTTGACAGATTTTAGTAGTTTTATGTGCTGGCGTCTGTATAGAGAAAAACAAATAAGGTTGGACATATACTAAAGTACAAGATGAGGTCAATAAGGAGGTTGAACAGTTCGCTTCTGAACTAAGTAAAAAGATAATATCTCGAGAGCCAAACGATTGCGAATATTACACCAAATAGGTAGTTAATTGTCAATCAAATAGCTTGTTCGACTATTCCCCTTCTAAGAAGTAAAATATGAGACGATAAGAATAATTACCAGATATTTATCTGCACGATTGGACGAGATATTTACCATTCCGAAGTTAAATTGACTGAAAATTGGCATTACAATGGGTAACGTTTAATTTTCCCGGCCTATTTCTTAGAACCTGACTGGAATTTAAATTGCACTGTTAAAACGCTTCCCTTGTTCGTTTTTTGAACTTCTTGACCTTAGTCGATGGATAATATTGCTTCAACTTTTTTGTGGAAATCTTGAAATTTAGGATAATTATAACTTGAAAAAACAACCTGAAAAGTGGGTCGAAGTCAACCTCATGAAGAAAATAAAATAAAAAATAGAGCATATGCTGTTAAATCAGGTCTCTAACTAAAATATTTTTGCTTTAGCTCAAAAAATAAAAAAAACATAGATGGCACAAAAAAAATCATCAACATCGTTGTCAACAGAACTAGTGCCCATAAAGCTGGCAGCATTATCACGTTGTATAGCAATGCTAATTATTTGGCTATTCATGCTACTTACCTCAACACAGAGAGCAGATGCACAGGGAAGTAGCAGACTGCGAACATGACGACCACAGCCACTAGCATCTTTGCCGCCTTCCGCCTCGACCGCAGCTGACCCTCTGTAGACGCATTTGTGTGGATTGAAGGCGTCGTGCGCCGGTTGGCAGCCAGCCCTATACACAGAAATGACAGAACTGATAACAATAATCAGCCTGTATCCATTATATGGCAGAGGGCACTTCCTATATGA
The DNA here is from genome assembly GCA_932294355.1 of Aporophyla lueneburgensis. Classification (NCBI taxonomy): domain Eukaryota; kingdom Metazoa; phylum Arthropoda; class Insecta; order Lepidoptera; family Noctuidae; genus Aporophyla; species Aporophyla lueneburgensis. The sequence continues at coordinate 12,551,258 of OW028735.1, forward strand.
AGAAGGAAAGATCACGACGCTCAGTTACGTATAGTCTGTGCCAAATGAAACTGATGAAAGTGTGCATAAACCCTGATCGGGTCCAGTTCTTACGGCATCACTCACTAAAGAGAATTTGTCACACATTCATATGTATTGATGACAATTATTCAAATTGAATGAAAATAATTTCTTTCACATAAACCTCCACGGTCTAGATCCCTGACTCCGATAATTCGGTTTCTATGGAGATGCTCCGGCACAAACTTCAAGACAAAATCTATTAACAAAAAACTCGAATGCGTGAAAAGTGAACTTCAAAAAAAAAAATAGAAATAAGTAAGTTTTATTTAAAAAGTTTGACTATTAAACTTAATAGGTACTATATGCAACTTGATCTAGTCGGAAGCAATGAAGGTCTTAATTGTTAAAAACAAGATGCCGCTGAGTATTTATTATTTTCGTACGTTTCTAAGCAAAACACTCAATTTGTAAGTAGCACTACATATTGACAACACCCTTGTTTTCTGATCCAATCATTAACATTTAAATTTGGAATTCTTATCATATAAATTTGGAACAGACTATACAACCCGCTTTAGGAAGAGTAATAGTAAACAGAAAAAGAAGAATATTAAATAACGAAATAGTTCTTACAATTCTTGCAGTTGTTATGTCCTTGCGGTGTCGAGCACAGCGTGTGTGACTCCGTGTGTCCTGGTATGTTGTCTGATCTCCAAAGCACCCTCACGATCTGGCAGTACGCTATCATCATCAGGAACAGTGGAAATCTGGGGAGAAGAGTTTTTTGGGTGAACTGAGTTAATGAGTATGTGCGGAGTATGTGTGAGTGTGTGAGAGAGTGTGAGAGTGTGTACTTACAGGATAAGCTACAAAATGTTTTAAACTAATTTTATTGATTCTGTGTTATTTTAATAGCTGCAAGCTCCTAATTTTTATTTTCTTATATCGTGTGCGATTGTTGGTCAAAGGCCCATTTTCCTTGCAAACCTATCCGTCTTGTGCACAAGAAAAGCCCTGCAAACCTTATCAGATCGTCACAACACCTTTACTGTGGCCAACCTCTACGGCGATGTCCTTTCTTAGGTGTCCAGGGAGTGACGATCCTTCCCGCGAATGCACCCGGAGATCGCGGGACAAACCCAGCCCACTCTTATTTCAGGTTAGCTTTTTTTTCTTCAACATTGCTTTAGTTAAGCTCTTCATTTAATGTTTTTTCTTTTTGTTTTGTTTATTTGTAGTTGCATTCCAAATCGTGAAATATATGGGTGACACATTTTTTGTAATTGGCTGAATTTAAAATGAATTTAAGAGAAGGTATCTATTTCATTCTCTGGGAACCCTTACATCATTTCTAAGCTTGTTTTCGCTGTACCAGTTCAATATTTTAAAATCCGAACAAAAGGAATCGTAGAATCGATAATTGAACCCCTCAATTTTAAAACATTCCTACATTGTAAGTAGGTCTTACTTTAAGGTTACCTCGAGTAAAGGGAATCGGAAAGTAGGTACTTATGCAATGAGAATCGAAGGCTACTTGAAAACTCTTTTACCTCCGTTCCCTTTGATGTTCTAAAATAGATTTTGAGCTTTAAAACCAGAAGCAGCTTTTAAAGCTGGAGCGTTTTGTGAGCCTGTCTAAAGGCTATTTCAAATTCAGTAAAATCCCCAAAACAAATGCGGCCGAAAAGCCACTTAAAGTAAAAGCGCTGGGGTAGCTCAGAAAATTTATTTTTTATATCCTCTTTTATGCAATTTGGTGGTCAGTATCAGGTTTTTTGTTGAACAAAATATGTTACGTGACCATAATACTTATGTATCTACAGAACGATAATCATTCAAATTATCAATACAACCCTCTAAATTCATGTAATCTCATTGAATGATTATTTCAAGAAAAAGTCTCAAAATTTAAATTTTATTTCGGTGGCTGCCCTAGCGCTTCGCCCGTAAAGACAAAAACAAAAAAACTCACGTGTATAAAAACAGTGCCTTAATGATATGCCATTTGAGGTCACTTTCGTCTGACCAGGTAGAAGTACACTGCATGAAGTACTGCACGTCGAAACGAAGCTGCATCTTCCTTTGCACTTGTAGTACCACGAATTCTGGTACATCTGGTGAAGAAATGTTGATTAAGTCATCAAAATTACTTCAGACTGTAAATGGTGGAGATTAGGACATGAGCCTTCATATCCAGGATCGCGAGATTGTTCGAAAGAGATACCGTAACCCTGGCACATGGGCAACTGAAGGAACACGGGTGGATTTTAGTCAGTAAAAGTCTGACACGCCCTCCCGCTCCGCCAAGTGCGATGAAATGAAGTGCGCAAAAAAACTGGCGCCAGGAAAAAGCGTTTTGGTTGGTAATCTATACATCTATACTCTATACAAATAAATAAAATTATAGTGTCTGTTTGTAATTTCAAATTAACAGCTTTTCCATAAATGCATATGAAAGTTACGGTACTTACATTAAAAAAAAAAACAATTTTTATCTTTTTTGTCTGTCTGTCTGTTTGTTCCGGCTAATCTTCGAAACGGCTGGATCGATTTATAAGGAGTAACATAGGCTATAGTAATGTATATTTTGTCTGGGTAGTACATCACCGTGTGATAATTTCCGAACCTGACGCGGGTGAAGCCGCGGGCACAGCTAGTAATACAATAAAAAAGTATACAACGGATAAACTCCTTGAACAGACAAACTTGTTAAATTTTAAATAAATACACCTAATATATAACCTGAACTAGAACTAATAACAAACTGTTATTTATTTTTGTTTGTAGTAATAAACAAACTTGAAGTCATAACCACTGTCAGAAACTTCGACTTTCAGTACGTTTTTATGAAAACTAGTTTGTATTGAACTTTACTCATTAAAAAACTTCCAATTAACACGAATAAGTTCTTTAGATTAAAAAAAATGCTATTAATGTGGTTTGCCTATTGTTTTATGCTACGGCTACACTGTCGCGATAACGGGAACTATACTTCATACGCTCTCTGTTGCACAGCGAGACGTCGAGCGAATTGCAAGAGAGAGAACGCGCGAAGGTTCACACTCTCTCCGTGCACAATCCGGTCATGAAAAAAAACTCTCGCGGAAAAATCTTGCAAGCAAAACTGTGAGGTGAAATAGCCAATAAAAATTACTTGAGCAGAGAATCGAATAAAGATGTGTACCAAAGGTGGTATTCATCCACATGACATTGATATTTTAAATGGATATACTTCGCATGCTTACAACAAGACGTCAAGCTTTATTCGAGAGTGAGCGCGCGAAAGTGGAGTTCGCGTTATCGCGGCAATGTAGACGTAGCTTTAGTGACGCGCATTATATCATCCACGAGATCACTTCAGAAATGTTCAAGCAGATTTTGATAAATTTTAAACTAAGCTGTCTAGTCAGCCATACCGTCTGTTAACTTTTTATGAGACCACTAGGGACAATATTTATGCAATGACTATATCGTCGCGACAATGTATAACAACAATCAGCGCGCTGAGTTCGCTTTATCGAGCGAAGTAAACTACACTTCGCGTGCTCTCTGTTACACAGCTGAGTATGAAAGGGAGCGCACTACATGTAGTCCGTCTTATAGCGACAATGTAGTCGAAGTGTGCATATGTTTGATTATCTAGAAACGTCGGCTCTGTGTAATGCTACGGCTAGATTGTCGCCATAAAGCGAACTGCACTTTGCGCGTTCTTTTTCGCACACTTCTCGAAGTCTCGCTGTGCAACAGAGGGGCCCGAAATATAGGTCCCGTTTTATCAAAAATGTAATCGTAGCAAAACCAAAGGTTTGCTATAAAATAAGATAATATTTGCAAGTTATTTAATAGTCTCATGAAACAAGAGCCCATGGCCATTAACTGGGCCTTGTTGCCAGGTTCAGCGGGTCAAAAGGCGCGTGAACCATAGCAACAGATACTAACATATCGAAACCGTTTGAAATGAATTAATTATTACTAGAGAAATGACCTAACACTTAGGTATAACAAAAATAAGTATTAAAAAGTCAATTTGGGTCACTTAAGGTGCCCAACCAATACCATATTAAAAATAATAGTGTTGGGGTAGTGAAAGATTTCGCACAAATAATTAATGATAAAAATGGTTTAATTTAAATAAAACTTTCAAAAATTCGTTTTTAAGTTGTGGAATATAAGAATAATGAATAATGTTTAATAACAGTTATTTTCTTTTTTATTTTCTTCTAATAGAAACAAAACTAAATATAAAAATCATGTCATTTCACTTTTATTTTTACAATAGTAATTTTATTTCATCTAGCAACCATAGACGAAGTATGTATCGATAGAGTATAAATCGTGTTTCAAGACAAGTTATTAAATTTAAAACAAAAAAGTATGCATGTAAGTATATTATTTCAAGTTCATTCAATTTCATTCATTCTTACACTACCTCACTATCTTTTATTTTTTGTCAAGATCTGGTATCCCTCCAAATGTCAAGTTACTGAATACGATTAAAAGTCCAGGTATAAATCTAAATTATTAATATTTTTTCATGGAACATCATGGAATACCATAAAGTATCTGGAGAAGAGCGTCGTTAGCTGCACCACAGTTTATAATTTTGCAGCTATCATCGTTCTACATGTTAAACTTTTCCTTTGTTATTGTTCCATAATAAACTGTTTATACATATATATCTATATATAAAAATGAATCCCTATTTCCCTTGGTCACGCCATCATCACGCGTGAACGGCTAGACCGATTTCACTTTTTTTTTTGTTGTGTTTAATATTGTCTGGAGAAGGCTCTTATGAACGAAAAATTTAAAAAAAAATGCGCGGAAAATTAGAAAAATTAAGAACATTTATTTAAGAATACAAAATCATCTAACATGGGTGTGTGGTAGCTAGAAAACGCTTTATGTCTTGGAAGTACTAGGTTGGCATAATTTGGTAGGAGCTCACCTATCATGGGTGTGTGGTAGCTAGAAAACGCTTTATGCCTTCAAGGTACCAGTTTGTCATAACTTGGTCTAACATTGGGTATATGGTACTTGGTGCTCTTTGCTTTGTGTTGGTGGGATTTGATAAGTTAACACAACATTTATTGATTCTGAGGCGGTACGAAGTTCGCTGGGTCACCTAATATTTTTATATTTTCTTTTCTCGAAATACACAAGAGTACAATAGTTAACAAACGCATTTGGTATGCAGACATCTTTGTACTACACAAACCATATATTACTTATTGGCATTGCATATACAATATGCCTTCGGGATACACAAGATTTAGTGATGTATGAAAAAAATCTCGAGAGAATTCGTACCTAATTTTATAGACGCTTGTTACACTCAAGGGAGACGGCAGGATGATCCTAAACGAAGAATTTATTACCTTTATTAAAACGTGAATATTTAATCAAGATACACGTGAACGCGTTAGTAAAATAAAATGGCGTTTAAAATGGTTTCAAAATGGAAGTACATAATTGAATAAGGAATTAATTAAGAGACACGGAACAAGAGAGTTTTAGACTATGAGACGGAAATGACATCATTTGGAAATAATTTGGTGCTATTATTAACAAGCAAATGAGGTCGTTATTTTTTAGGTTTTCTCTCTCTTAAGGGTGTCGGAGGATATCTACCCTGGTGAATAATGTTTTCTACATAAATTTTTATCAGTGCATTACAAACTTACAAAAAATATCGTTTCCTGCTCGACGTCTGTCGTAACGACTAGTTGCAGACGCAAATGAAAGGTCTGCGTTTTATCGCAGCAATAAGATGCAGATGCAAACAAAAAAACTTGAGTCTTATTTTCAAGTTGTCTTAAAGTTTTAATTAGAATGCGAGTATTCATATTTTCTTTTAAAGAACGACAGATATCCAATAACGCAGTTTTGATTAATGTTGTGAAATTGGCTTTATTTACTTTAGCCATATAAAAGCTTTTCAAGTACGCTCGGGGAATGATTAATAATGGATGGAATATCAGTGATAGGGCGAAAAATATCGTGTTTGGATTTCAAGGATTGTCGGTATCAAAAAATCGGATATTTTACGTTTTCTGTATCGAAAATTCTGATTATGTGTCTGAGAATCTAATTTAGAATTATGATGAATATTTTTTCATTATAGGTGGTCGAAATTGGCAAAAATCCATATTTTGTGTCTAAACACACTATGCCGAAGGTACGCGACCGAAGTTCGGCATGATTACGCCTGCAATGTTAAATGAATTACTGACGACACATTATGCCGAAATTACGTTGCGTCATAGCATACAGTCGAACTTCGGTCCGGCGCGGCGTAAGTTTAGCCGCAATTCGGCGGTAATTCTGAAGAGGACACATTATACGCGCCCGAAGTTTGGTTCAATTACCGACGAAGATCCAGCATTTGTCCTCTTGTAAAGCCTCTGCTCGATACACTGAATACACACAAAGTTCCGCAACTGAATTTCTGCCGCATAAGTTCGGCACTTTTGGTGTGTCATATCAGCCGAATACGTCGGAACGTAAAATCAGCAGCGGAACTTCGGTCGCGTACCTTCGGCATAGTGTGTTTACTTACTCTCTTGATTGCCTCGTTGTTTAGTGATTGCAAAAGTGGCTGCTTGGCAAAATCAGTATCAATTTCAAGTGCAATCTCATATCAGCGACTATAAATGCAAAAAAAACTTGTCATAATAATAATTATGAATGGATTATATTTTTGACAACACTTTGCATCCAAACACGCCAAATGAAGTGAACTGCAACTGATGCACGTGACTTCAAAATCTTTTTTAAATTCAAAAAAATCAACTAGCTTATGATTGTTTATTAAGTAATGCACTCGGACAAACACGCAGTGCGTTATCGCGATTTGCAAAAATGGACCGATATCATGTTTATTCCAATTTGCAGCTGAACGCTAGGGCTAAATTATGACTCCTATGCTGCCCGGTGACTTAACGCGGAGCCACAACACTTGGAGTCGCTTCGTCACATGACCATGATGCATGACCATCCCAGTCCATTTTGATTGCATGTCTTTTGAATCCACGTAAAAGATCAGCAGTTAATTTAAACTCAAAGCATTTATTTCAAATAAACCAATTATAGGCACTTTCGAATTATTCAGGGATCCTACTTAGTGAGAAGAACGGGCGAAAAATTCCACGGACACTTTTTTAAATCAAAAGATTGTAGCAAAAACTTGGTTATGGATAACGATGACAAAAACGTGCATATTAAAAGCATCCGTTACAAAAAAAAAACGAAAACTATTCAGAAATTATTTTAAGCCATGATAGAAAATAGATGACCAGTCCCTACTCACAGCTGAACATACAAATACAATATAGTGCAATAGATATACTTACTGAACAGCAAAGACAGCAGCCATATGATAAGTATGGCGGTCTTGGCGCGGCCTGTGGTGGACTTGAATTTGAGCGGGAAGCAGATGGCGTACCAGCGGTCCACTGAGATGAATGTCAGCGTCAGCACCGACACCGTCACTGAGACTGACTGGAACAAGAGAAAACCTTATTATGAACTTATAATTGCATGCGGTAGGCGAAAGAAGTAGTAGTAAATAGCTCCATCTCAATTCTTGCCGTGGGTGTCGTAAGAGCCGACTAAGGGACTTCCTAGAGAATGGGCAGCAGGGTTGTCTGTGCATTTTACCACCATACTGCGATTGTCAACCCGCCTGCCAAGCGTGGCGATTATTGAGGGATGTCTGTGTCCAATCGTGCACTTTTTTTTTTCTGGATGGGAAATCATCAAATGACTTCTCCCGCTCTGGGGGGAGCGGGAGGGCGTGTCAGACTTTTACTGACTAAAACCCACCCGTGTTCCTTCAGTTGCCCATGTGCCGGGGCCACGGTATCTCTTTCGAACAATCACGTGACCCCGGCAAGATCGTGCACTTCTTCCGGCTGAAATGACGATGGTGAAACGTTTTTCGTTAGGTTAGTAAAAGGACCTATTGCGATCAGGGTCTTGGTCGTGGCCTGCTCTAAGGCTAAGTGCACGTGCTGCTGATCAGTACAATATTTACCATTTGCAATATTGCGATCGCATAGTAGTTTTCAACCGACGAAAAAAAACGGAGGAGGTTCTCAATTCGACGCGCATATTTCTTTTTATTTTTATTTATGACCACGCATAACTTTTTACATAGTGGTCCGATTGTGACAATTCTTCTTTTATTGGAAAGGGTATACTCCCAAAGTAGTCCCATATAAATTTGGAAAACAAAATCGAACCGTAAGGGTTGGAAAACAGGGGATGATTGATTGTTCACTCACTGATTGTAAGGTATAACCACGCATAACTTTATACAGAGTAGTCCGATTTTAATCATTCTTTTTTTGTTGGATAGGGTATACCTTGCCAAGTATTATTCGTACATTAAAGTCACAAAAAAACATAATATAAAAACTTTTTACCAAAAAATTAAACCGCCGAAAAAACTGAAAAGCATAAAATAATAAACCTTAAAATTTTGAGTCGGCGCTGAAAAATCAATGAACAAAGATCACTCAAAGCGCCGACTCATAATTTTAAGGTTTATTATTTTATGCTTTTCAGTTTTTTCGGCGGTTTAATTTTTTGTTAAAAAGTTTTTATACTGCATAGTCAGCCTGTGCATAATGTTTCAACTGCTGAGACACATGCCTCCTCCTTGTGAGAAGGAAAAGGCCATAACTCACCACACTGGCACAATGCGGGTTGGTGGATATCACATTTCTCTGAATGTTTACTTTCAGGTTTCCTCAAGATATTTTCTATCACCGTTTGAGAGCAGTGGCGATGAAATTATTTGTACTTAAAAAAAATTAGTGAGGTACCGAGCAGTGGTTATAAATTTTTACCGTAAAACATCGTACATAACACTGCTAAGCGTGTGGTCTTTAGAACAAATGTGGGGCCAGATATAAGGCAAATACGAAAGAATCTTTATCATGTGACTATTTCTAAAATAGGAAATATCTTCTCCCTGGCCTTTTCTCAACTGTGTTGGAGTCAGCTTTCACTGTAACCTAATGCAGCTAAGTACTAGTATTTTATATGGAACGACTGCCCATCTGAGCTCCACAACCCAGTTGCTAGGTAATACGATACCCCTTTTTTTTTTGGATGGGAAATCATCAAATGACTGCTCCCGCTCTGGGCGGAGCGGGAGGGATGTCAGACTTTTATTGACTTAAACCCACCCGTGTTCCTTCAGTTGCCATGTGCCAGGGTCACGGTATCTCTTTCAAACAATCACGCGACCCCGGCAGGCATCGGTCCTAGCAGTCCCCTTCAGTTTTGCTGACATCTCTTTGAGGCGCGCGTGGAACACTACGCGCCGTCGACCCGAGCTTGGTCCTTACCGGGCAGCGAGCTACCCATTGCTCGCCACCCGCAAGCTCGCGCCTGCGGTGGCCAGGAGTCCGCTATGGACCCCCGACGCGCGGGGCGTCTCCTCCTGCGGCGGCTAGGTACATGAGGGCGCTGAGACTGCCACTCCCTCACGCGCCCCGCCTCCTCCTTCGCGAGCATTACTGCTTCGCAGAAGGAGGTGACTGCTTCCCATGCCCTCTCGCTCCGTACTATGGCTCGCGCCAGGGCCAGACGTGAGAGGTCGCCGCCGCCGAATACGATACCCTTTGGTAAGACTGATTGTTAGACTTTCGGGCTTCCGAAGACCCGTAACTTCTGTAAGTGGGGGATCTTGGTATGTAAATATGTTCAACCATCTACAGACCGACCGCGGAAAATGTAGCTTAACCTGACTAATCAAACCATTTTTTTTGTGCATGTTAAATCATCAAATGACGTCTCCCGCTCTAGGGTTGAGTGGAAGGGCGTGTCAGACTTTTACTGACTAAAACCCACCCGTGTTCCTTCAGTTGCCCATATGCCGAGGCCACGGTAACTCTTTTGAACAAATCTCGCGACCCTGGCAGGTCCAATCGACCTATTCGGTTATTACTTAGCCACAAACCCTTAAAATGAAAAACACAGTAAGTAATTGCTATCCGAGTTTTATCCCAGCCTGGGCATCAAGCGAAAGGATATTTATGATTAACAAGACGTCATCATTACAACATTGTTTTAGTAAAAGATTAAAACATATCGGGGAAAGAACAATACGAGAACCCGTGTCCATTAGCCCATGTTATTGCTTACTAAACATAGATATAAACGTCAAATCTTTGGACTTTAGTTTGGTACAGTCAATATATTTAAAAACGCCTTAAAAAAAGGAGTAGGTTTCTATGTTACCATGTATACATTTTTAAAAGTATTTTCACTGTTTTCTCCGCCAAAGGTGGATCGATTTAAAATCGTTTTTTTTTGGATTGGTTATATGCTTCAGAGGCGGTCCCATACACATTTTATTGACTTCACTTTGGTAGTTTTAGAGTTAGCTTCGATGATACGTATTTAGTCCACTTTAGAAATAAATGTAACCAACAACTTTAGATCTAGCAATTTCCCGACCTAGATTTAACAGTTCAACAAAACTAGGTCTACAGCGTGGTGATATTCTAATACTTCCTATCACTACTATTGACCTAGCCAGTAGCGGTAGTAGGTATATGAATTAGTGCAGGGTAGATACCATAACTAAAAATAGAAAGATAAAATCATTTTGAAAAAAAGTTCTTGTAAATCTATAGTAAAAATACATATTTTGAAAGGGGATACACTGATCAAAGTTAATCGCTTACGTATCTTGTGTGACCTACGTCATTATGTTTATCGTACCCTCCAAACTACCCCTATACAAATGTTTGATTTACTCTGTTTTATTTCCGGCATAATAATCGACCCCGTTCTTCCTCTTTGGGCTTTACAAAATAAACGCCGATTCACACAGATGAAAATTAATTTAAGAACGATTTTTTCCTCAATATGATGAAATTCAGTGTCATGTCCCTGGTTAGTATTCATTTATGTGTCATCAAATGTTATGTAAGCCGTTGTGAATAATTGACAAAATTAAACAGAAACCAATTAAAACTTAAATTTTATGCAACACAGAAGTTATTCAGCTTCATTTGTTAATTGGAGATACCACTTTGGCGTGTGCTAGCTGACATATCACTACATAGTATAAAACGAAGTCGCTTCCCTCTGTCTGTCCCTATGTATGCTTAGATCTTTAAAACTACGTTACGGCTTTTGATGTGGTTTTTTTTAATAGATAGAGTGATTCAAGAGGAAGAATTATACGTATAATGCGCGGGCCAAGCCGCTGGCAAAAGCTACTGGCAAATAATTTAATGTATGTTTGTTTTCATAATAATAATAACTTACATATTATAGCCGTGAACCGTGTGGTGCCGGACTTAAAGAATAACACCACCCCATTTCTTCCCGTGGGTGTCGTAAAAGGCGACTAAGGGACTTACTAGAGAATGGGCAGCAGCGTTCTCTATGCATTTTACCACCATACTGCGATCGCCAACCCGCCTGCCAAGCGTGGCGATTATGGCAAAGCCCCCCAAATTGGGGGAGGCCTAAGTCCAGCAGTGGACATCTTACGGCTGAAATGATGATGATGATGATGACATATTATAGAATCAAGTTCTTCTATCTTAACAGATAGCCGTGCTGCTGGGGAATTTGTTGCGCCACTTCTTCTTCCCAGCTAAAGCACTAGGAAGTGGTGAAGGGCGGGCGTTTTGGGGGACCGTCTTATGTAACTTTGACGTTCAAAAGGTGCTGACTCTCAGCCTAGTTTGAATAAATCCCTTTTGATTTGATTTTGACTCATTGACACACAAAAAAACATTAAACCTACGGGGTACTTTCGCAAACCACATTCACTGGCAAACGATTGCATTGCGTTTCTTTTGATATTTATCAGTTCATCCGCATTCATTGACCTAGCCACGTTGTTTAATAGACGCAACGCGGCAGGCTCCTTCAACAAGAACCTATGTTTCTAGCAACTTCAATCGGAAAGAAGTGGAAAAAGAGTAGGCAGGCCTGATCCCTGCCGTGTGACATCACAGGCTTTTAATAATCTCGTAAGCCTGCCAAAGATCTGGGACCCGAGGGTCCCGAGACATTTTCAATTATTTTTGTAGTGTGCGGCAGACTGTAAACGATATTATGGCAGCCCAGAGTGGTTACGCTTGCGCAAATTCCAGTAAGTTTGCAATGTGATCGGGAGTAAGCTACCAACCAGCGACACCCATTCCCCGGCTGTAGCAGACGAATGGGGCGCAACCAGTACCCACACTCGCCCTGGGACTTCTCTCACTGTTTTTGACTTGCTTTCCCTACTTACCGAGTCTATCGACTCCGTTGGCGACGCACGTCACCACGCATCCCTGAATTCGTAAAGTAGGTGGTACAACCCACAAGGACCTCGGGGAGACTGACGTTGTAGAGGAGAGAAAATAAAATCTGCTTCTTGTTTCAAGTCTTGTCCGCAGATTTCAGCTTGTTTCTTCCTCTACCGGCTATGTTAATTATTTATTTTTCATATTTTTCATCATTTGTTTATAATATAGGACAGATATTGAAGGAAGTAACAGAAAATAAAGAAGTAAATGTAACCAACAACTTTAGGTACAGTATTTTCCCGGCCTAGATTTAACAGTTCAACAAAACTAGGTCTACAGCAGCAAAGCTGTTACTGCAACGGAAATGGCCAATAACGTGACTGGACCGGTCGCGAATCGACAACGTTTCAGATGTGCTTTTAAAGGCACTTAATGTACTAATGTGTTTGGACAATGCCGATTTTACAATGAACGTATGTATAGGTGTTGATACACAGCGCAGAGCTTAAAAAATATTGCATTTAAATGTCATAGCAGCAGGATTGTTGCGTAATTCATATTTTATATACAATGACAAAACTTTTCATTATGTTTGTTCATCAACATTTATTACGTCATTTACGTTGTCGATGTGACGAATGTTTTGAACCTATTGAGTACTGGATATCCTTGAAAATCCTTTTTTTTTTTTTTTTTTTTTTTTCAGGATGGGAAATCATCAAATGACTTCTCCCGCTCTGGGCGGAGCGGGAGGGCGTGTCAGACTTTTACTGACTAAAACCCACCCGTGTTCCATCAGTTGCCCATGTGCCAGGGTCACGGTATCTCTTTCGAACAATCACGCGACCCCGGCAGGCATCGGTCCTAGTAGACCCCTACACTGCTGCTGACATCTCTTTGAGGCGCGCGTGGAACACTGCGCGCCGTCGACCCGAGCTTGGTCCTTACCGGGCGGCGAGCTACCCATTGCTCGCCACCCGCAAGCTCGCGCCTACGGTGGCCGGGAGTCCGCTATTGACTCCCGACGCCCGGGGCGTCTCCTCCTGCGGCGGCTAGGGACGTGAGGGCGCAGAGACTGCCACTCCCTCACGCGCCCCGCCTCCTCCTTCGCGAGCATTACTGCTTCGCAGAAGGAGGTGACGGCTTCCCATTCCCTCTCGCTCCGTACCATGGCTCGCGCCAGGGCCGGACGCGAGAGGTCGCCGCCGCCAATCGCCTCCACGAGGACACGGCGGTGCTCCGCCCAGGCAGGGCACACCTCCACCGTATGCTCCACCGTGTCCTCCAGACGATCCTCGCAATGGAAACACCCGGACGTATCCTCCCGCTTTATCCTGAACAGGAACCCACCGAAGCACCCATGCCCGGTGAGAACCTGCGTCAGGCGGAAGGTGAGGACGCCGTGGCGCCTCTCTATCCACTCCTCAAAGAGGGGACTTACCGCCGCAATTGTGGCGTGCCCATCCTTGAAAATCCTTTGGATTGTAATTGAAAATTTGTTATAAAATTCGGCGCAATATCCGCAAACGTGCTTTCCGGTGACATATTAATACTTAAAGGGTCATAATGAACATATAATGCTCCCATGCTGGGAAACAGGCTCCTTCTTTTCGAGAGGGAGTGGGCTGTAATTTATCTCACTGGCGCAGTACAGGTTGGTAGATGTCACATATCTTAGATTTTTTGGTTCTAAAACAATCCAGTTTACTTACAATGTTGTCCTTCACCGTTGACAGCAGTGTTGATGGAATTATTTCGCACATCCTCTAAAACCTGTCATAACACAAAAAAAAAAGAAAGAAGACAAAAACACAGTCCTTATATGACTGTGTTTTTATTCTAAAAAAACTGTAATTACACAAAAATCCTCTAAAAAAAACTGTCATTACTTTGTGTTATGACAGTTTTTTAGAGGATGTGCGATTTATATGCAGTAAACTGCCTGCCTAGGTTCCCACCCATGACCTACAGTTTGAAAGTTTATAATAATTTATAATATAATAATATATTCCACAATTATCACACAACGCCATCTAGTCCCAAGCTAAGCAGAGCTTGTGTTATGGGTACTAGACAACTGATAAACATACTTATATATTTTTAAATACATACATATTATAGATAAATTACACCAGACACAGAACAAATGATCGTGCTCATCACACAAACATTTGTCCTGGGTGGAAATCGAACCCACGACCTCCAGCATAGCAGTCAGGGTCACTCACCACTAGACCAACAGGCCAGTCAAAGCCAGGCCAGGCCAGTTGGGGCTGATACCACTAGGCCACCACTGCTCAGCTCTTAAAGGGAAAGAAACTCTAATTCGGATGCTAGGGTCACTGCCCGTAACTATTCTGGACAATAAAGTGGTACACATACATACAATCACGCCTTTTTCCCATGGGGGTAGGCAGAAACCACGGAACGCACCTGCTAAGATCTCTACACACTCCTTTTGCCTCGTTTAGGTTCATAAAATTGGTCATACACACACGCCGGTTGCGAGTACTACGCACCTGATCTTTCTGAAAAACATCACAAATAAGGTCACTATATGCCCTCCTAGGGCGTTCCTTCCCGGTATTTCAACTCACATCTGCCTTGTAGATACCTTTGAAAGCTGCTTTGCTCTGCTTTGTTGAAAGTGGTATGAATGCATTTATGCTATTTGTTGCTAAGAGCTCTCTCATCGTCATGTTGCGAACGGCAGGTAACTGTAGCCGTCGACACGCGATGATGACGCTGATCTTTGAAGATGGCATGTCGACGGCTGCCTCCGACACGTATCGACAGTTGCAATTTCCTTTGCCGTTGGCAACATGCCGTTCGTGTGTAAGAGCTATAAGCAAAAAATCGTAGCTCAAAGCTGAGTGCTTAAAACTTTTTAACAAAAAATTAAACCGCCAAAAAAACTGAAAAGCAAGAAATAATAAACCTTTAAATTTTGAGGGGGGGCTGAAAAATCAATGAACCAAGATCACTCAAAACGCCGACTCATATTTTATAGGTTTATTATTTTTTGCTTTTCAGTTTTTTCGGCGGTTTGATTTTTTGTTAAAAAGTTTTTATTTAATATTTTTTGCGGCTTTAATCCATACTCATATTATAAAGCTGAAGAGTTTTTTTGTTTGTTTGTTTGATTGAACGCGCTAATCTCAGGAACTACTGGTCCGAATTGAAAAATTATTCTTGTGTTGGGTAGCCTATTTATCGAGAAAGGCTATAGGCTATATAACATTACGCTACAATTAAGAGGAGCGGAGCAGTAATGAAAAATGTTGCAAAAACGGGGAAAATTTATTCCTTTTGCGAGTTTCCGTTGCGTGCGCTGCGTAAACAGTTAAAGTAACGCAAAAATCATGTATGACGGAATTGTTTCTTTTAAAAAGTTCTAAAAAAAGTCCACGAGAGCATATGTCTATCTTTTAAGGTTGACTCACTCTAACTCAAGAGGAGCGAGCAGCAACGAAAAATGGACGAAAACTAGCAGGTAAATCGATGCGACGGGAAGGGTCAGGGGAGTAAAAATTTGACGCGGACGAAGTCGCGGGCAGAAGCTAGTGTACTAATAATACTTGGCAAGGTATACCCTATCCAATAAAAAAAGAATTATTAAAATCGGACTACTCTGTAAAAAAGTTATGCGTGGTTATTATACATTATAATCAGTGAGTGAACAATCAATCATCCCTACCCTTAGGGTTCGATTTTGTTTTCCAAATTCATAGGGACCACCTTCGCGGACAGGAGACATACCCTTTCTAATAAAAAAGAAAAAAATATCACAATCGGACTACTAAGTAAAAAGTTACGCGTGATCATACATAAAAAAATATACGCGTCGAATTGAGAACCTCCTCCGTTTTTTTTTTCGTCGGTTGAAAATTCAACAGCGCGCTTGTATTTAAATGTCACCTTTGCGTTACATAGACCTCCACTAAACATTAAATTAACCATTTTGTGAAACAAATAATCGTCTCGAGGACTATAACAAAGTCTTTATTCCTCACCTGCCGACTTAGTTAATCTACGTAATCTAACAACAAGCCCCTTTGCGACCACTAACCGAATGAGAGAAATCTTAAGATTTACATAACAATCACGTAGTTAGCACTAAATCTAGACTGAGGGCAGTGTGCGAGAGTTTGCTTCAGTGGGCAATTTGGCTGAGTGACGTCATTGTGTTTGTGAATGTAGAGAGGTTACCCAAAGTGTAACTAACCGCTGTTATTTGTTCTACAGTAGTGCATACGTCAAAGGATACAATACCATTATACTCTGGCCTGTTAGTCAATTGAAACTCCGTAATACGCTAGGCCTGGTTAAGGTCAAAGTGTTACCACTATACAGCCACAAGCATAAACGTATTAGTATGCACGGCTCGGCGGTAATATCGGATAATATTTGCCAACAAGTTGACAGAAAGGCTTATGGCTAAATAATAACAGCCGCATGGATTAATCGTTCAGTTGGTCCGTGGATGGGTTTCCATCTTTACATACCAAGACCCTTCCGTGCCTCGGAAAGCACGTTAAGCCGTTGGTCCCGGCTGTCTTTCGTAGATCTTAGACAGTCGTTACGAGTGGTCAGAAGCCCGAAAGTCTGACAACCAGTCTTTTTTTTTTTTTTTTTTTTTTTTTTTCAGGATGGGAAATCATCAAATGACTTCTCCCGCTCTGGGCGGAGCGGGAGGGCGTGTCAGACTTTTACTGACTAAAACCCACCCGTGTTCCATCAGTTGCCCATGTGCCAGGGTCACGGTATCTCTTTCGAACAATCACGCGACCCCGGCAGTGACAACCAGTCTTACCAAAGGGTATCGCATTATCCAGTAGCTGGGTTGTGGAGGTCAGATAGGCAGTCGCTCCAAGTAAAGTACTGGTATTCAGCTGCATCCGGTAAGACTGGAAGCCGACCCCTATATAGTTGGGAAAAGGCTAGGCAGATGATGAAGTTGACAGCGAATATGTTGTGACGTGTCCATTTGTGTAAGACATATCCAAACAGGTAGTATATATGATGTAAAAAAAATGACATCGAAGAAATGACAAAAATATGTGACGGAAGAAGTGACCTCAAATTCTTAGGATGCAGTAATATCGTGCATGTCTTCATCATTTCAGTAAAAAAAAATAGACCATTGCTGGACATAGGCGGAGGAAATTTGCCTTAATTACTACGCTTGGCAGGCGGGCTGGCGATCGCAGTATGGTGGTAAAATGCATGCATATCTTACGTTACATATATCTGCCTATTTTTTGGGTCGCAAATAAGTCGCGCTCACAGCCCGCGTGCAGACGGGAATAAAAATTACGTTGTATTGTAAGTATAACCTATCTTGTTATATGTAGTTATCATAAAAATGAATTCTATCAAAAACTACCTTGCGACATAGTTTTCGGTACTGACTCAAGTTCCACCGCAAACGAAACTATGTAGGTACACTCGGTATGCGACAGCCCGCCTCAGTTAACATACCGGCAACGAAACTACATACTAGGAGCATGTCTCGAATATGGGAGGAGAAATGTCTTAAAGGTAGTCAGGCTTGGTAAAGCCAGCTTATGTAGTAGTAGTAATCTCTTTGGAGAAAGATCTTTGTATAATTATTATAGAACTTAGAGTAAGTTCGTTTTATCTTTCATTATTATCTTGTACGTTTCTAAATTTGTATTGTGTACATTTCGGATAAGCTATTATGGTACACACCAGCCAGATAAGTTTATTCTGTTATAAATAACGCACACAATGAAAACTCCTGTTTTTATTGTGTGCAGTGTTTTGTGTATGTAGTTTAATCGACTATTTATCTGTAATCAACCGTTATTTCCGTGTTCACTTCCTTCCTTGTATTTTTCGGGCTCACTGATGTTTTCTTTTTTATTTTATCCTTTTTGGTAATAATAGACTTACGTTTGACCACAATCTCACCAGTATCAATTGTATCTTTTATTTTATCAAAAATAAAAAGTTATCTATTCAAACTAGGCTGAGAGTCAACACTTTTTGAACGTCAAACTTACATCTCATCAGTCCCCCAAAACGCTCACACTTCAACACTTCCTAGTACTTTAGCTGGAAAAAAGTGGCGCAATAAACTCCCCAGTACCACAGCAGTCTTTTATTGGCACATTGTAGCGTTATAGTTGGAAACCATTTGTAACAATATATCTTAGGGAAACACAGTCAACTTGTATAAACACGGCAGTCGATAGCAAGCACTAATGGCTATGTTTAACCTGTATATAAACACTAAGTGCATCACCGCTCACCGCGTGTGGTTCACGTTATAGGTTGAAAGGTCACTTAAAGTGGAATATAAACACCAAGCATTTACTTTAGGAAAATATGATGGCCGTAAAGTCTAATATCTCTACTTATATCTATACTATCTATTCACACTATATCCGTACTATATATATATATTTACATCCAGGAACTCATTTGGCGTCAAGCATGTTGCGCATCATTACGACGTCCACCAGTTCCGCTAACATTTTTTATCATCTGTTGACGAATATTGCTTAGTTTTTCAACCGACGAAAAAAAAACGGAGGAGGTTCTCAATTCGACGCGTATATTTTTTTTTTTTTTTATGTATGATCACGCATAACTTTTTACATAGTGGTCTGATTGTGACAATTCTTCTTTTATTGGAAAGGGCATACTCCCAAGGTAGTCCCATATAAATTTGGAAAACAAAATCGAACCCTAAGGGTTGGAAAACAGGGGATGATTGATTGTTCACTCACTGATTGTAACGTATAAACACGCATAACTTGTTACATAGTGGTCCGATTGTGACAATTCTTCATCTATTGGAAAGGGTTTACTCCCAAGGTGGTCTCATATTAATTTGGAAAACAAAATCGAACCCTAAGGGTTGGAAAACAGGGGATGATTGATTGTTCACTCACTGACACTCACAACTTCTTACATAGTGGTCCGATTATGTCAATTCTTCTTCTATTGGAAAGGGTATACTCCCAAGGTGGTCTCATATAAATTTGGAAAACAAAATCGAACCCTAAGGGTTGGAAAACAGGGGATGATTGATTGTTCACTCACTGATTGTAAAGTATAAACACGCATAACTTTGTACAGAGTAGTCCGATTTTGATAATTCTTTTATTGTTGGATAGGGTATACCTTGCCAAGTATTATTAGTACATTAAAGCCACAAAAAATCATAAAATAAAAACTTTTTAACAAAAAATTAAACCGCCGAAAAACTGAAAAGCATAAAATAATAAACCTTAAAATTATGAGTCGGCGCTTTGAGTGTTCCTTGTTCATTGATTTTTCAGCGCCGACTCAAAATTTTAAGGTTTATTATTTTATGCTTTTCAGTTTTTCGGCGGTTTAATTTTTTGTTATTGATTTCCTACTCCATAATACACTTAATTTTCTTGCTCATTTATTTGCGGCAATATTCTTCTTGTAGTTAGGCTAAAACATTTTTGGACCCCATACAATAGTGAAGCTTTATTGACTTCCTACGTATATCAATATTATTTATCTATTGCGCGGATATTTTTACGTCCAAATCAGACGGTTGGGATTTGAAAGTGCGACGTTGCCAGCATTATGATTCGTTTATTTATACTTATCTCTTTCTTTCACGGAGTCTCGCAAAACACATTATCTATTCTAAGTAAATATTTTTTTTAGTTTCACGGTTGACCGCTGACTTATTTGGGCTATTCTCATTTTTATATACCTATACAAGATGTTACTACTGCTGTGGAATCAATCGTTCTTCCACATCGTACGAAGGAACCCTTATATTAGCATGAGTTTACTACGGGTTTTTCTAAGTTTAATTTGACTAGATTCAAAGAGTACTATTAACTAGATTTTTCTAATAATATAATATTATTCTCAGCCTGTAATCGCCCACTGCTGAGCGTATCTTGCAGGTACTACAAAAGCGTGGCAGCCCCAACTGCATCCTGAATGCATTGTTGCACTGAACACGAAGAGCATTACCAGCTTTTTGAGTGAAACTAGTCCAAAGCAAAGGCTGCACGAGTAAAAAACTATTAGGTACATCTCACTGATAATACTCTTCGCTCCCGGTCTTCATTGATCCGACCTAGATTGTCCCTCAAATCCTCCGCTACAATATGCCCTAGATATTTAAACTGAAGAACACGGTTCAAGACACCACCATTTAAAGTGACAGTAGGGTATCTCTCTGCGCCTTTATTGGCCACCTTAAGGATAAGCAACTGACTTTTGTCAGTGTTATATCTCAAACCATGCTCCTCAGCGTAACACTCACAAACTTTATAAAATTTTCTGAGACCTGCCATAGACGGGCTCAGCAGCGCCATGTCACTAGCGTAGCTAATGTTATTAAATGCTACCCCATCTATGTAGCAGCCAGCATGCAAAATGCTGAGCTCGAGAATAAGCACCCTGGCTATCTCCACATTCTATCACCTACTCATCCGACCGTCCATTTGTCCATTTTACGCAATTAATTTGATGTGTGTACCAGTTTTTAAAAACACTCATCAATTCACTGGGTACATACAATTTAGACCATAACTTGTCACAAAACACCATGTCAAATGCCTTTGACATAAGTATCCAAGAAACAGGCAAAAACAGGAGTCTGATTGCTTGTATAATATTTTACAGTCTTTTTTAGACATAAAATTGAAGTTTCCGTAGATAAGCCCCCTCTAAATCCATGTTGATCATCATGGAGCTTGACATCATTCTTTAAAAGGGAGAGAGAGATTGGTCTGTAGTTCGCTTTATCTGATCGCCTATCCGTGCGGTTTTACCCCGTTTTTGCAACATTTTTCATTACTGCTCCGCTCCTCTTAAGTGTAGCGTAATGTTATATAGCCTATAGCCTTTCTCGATAAATAGGCTACCCAACACAAAAATAATTTTTCAATTCGGACCAGTAGTTCCTAAGATTAGCGCGTTCAATCAAACAAACAAACAAACTCTTCAGCTTTATAATATTAGTATAGATAAAGCTGAAGAGTTTGTTTATTTGTTTGATTGAACGCGGTAATCTCAGGAACTAAAGGTCCGAATTGAAAAAATCTTTTTCTTGATATATAACATCACGCTATAACTAGGAGCAGTGGAGCAGTAATGAAAAATGTTGCAACGGAGAAATTTGCACGGGTAGGCGATTCGATGCGACGGGAAAGGTCGGGGGAACAAGAAATTTAATCTTTCAAATAGGTAAATAAAATTGGAGTGTCTGTTTTTAATATTAAGATAACCACTTTTTACCAAGTGTATATGGATGTATACACGGTACAAGTACCAAAACAACATGTTTTACAATTTTTGTCTGTCTGTCTGTTTGTTCCGGCTAATCTCTGAAATGGCTGGCCCGATTTTGACAGGATTTTTACTGGCAGATAGCTGATGTAACAAGGAGTAACCTAGGCAACTTTTATTTTAGAAAAATACCTGCTTTAATTTCCTACATCCACGCGGGCAAAAGCTAGTTTGTTTGATTGATTGAATGCGCTAATCTCAGGAACTCCTGGTCCGAATTGAAAAATTATTTTTGTAATAGGCTAACTATTTATTGAGGAAGGCTATAGGCTATATAACATTACGCTACGTTCAAAAGGAGCGGAGCAGCAACGAAAAATGGACGAAAACTGGCCCGCAATTCGATGCGACGGGAAGGGTCACGGGAGCAAAAATTTTACACGGACGAAGTCGCGGGCAGAAGCTAGTGTTGGAATATTACCTATTTACATATTTATATATATACTCGTATTTGTTACTTTTACGACTGTCTTTCCAGCGCTCTTACACTGAATACAATGGTGTGGCTATTAAGCATTTTTAGGGTTCCGTTGCCAAATGGCAAAAAACGGAACCCTTATAGATTCGTCATGTCTGTCTGTCTGTCTGTCTGTCTGTCCGTCCGTCCGTCCGTATGTCACAGCCACTTTTCTCCGAAACTATAGGAGCTATGTTGTTGAAACTTGGTAAGTAGATGTATTCTGTGAACCACATTAAGATTTCACAATAAAATAGAAAAAAAAAACAATAAATTTTGGGGTTCCCCATACATAGAACTGAAACTCAAAATTTTTTTTTTCTTCAAACCCATACGTGTGGGGTATCTGTGAATAGGTCTTCAAAAATGGTAATGAGGTTTCTAACATCATGTTTTTCTAAACTGAATAGTTTGCGCGAGAGACACTTCCAAAGTGGTAAAATGTGTGTCCCCCCCCCCCCCCGTTACTTCTAAAATAAGAGAATGATAAAACTAAAAAAAATATATGATGTACATTACCATGTAAACTACCACCGAAAATTGGCTTGAACGAGATCGAGTGAGTTGTTTTTTTTTAAAACATCATAAATCGTAAACCGCAATTTACCTTACATTCAATCAACTGAAATATAAAATTAAAAAAAACATTTATTTTTAAACCGAGAATACCTACAGGTTTGTACGGAACCCTCGGTGCGCGAGTCCGACTCGCTCTTGGCCGGTTTTTTTTGTGCTTTTCTTACATATCAAACAATTTTTTTTAAATATTTTTACAAAAGAAAAGTGTAGAAAGTGGTCCACCGGCATCAGAAGCAGGGTCCATGCTGCCATAAATGTAAAAGTTTGGGTGTTGGGATATTTGAATGTTTGCTACTCAATCACATAAAAACAGCTGAATGGTTTGCATGAAAGGGCCTCACCGGGTTTCCATATGAAATCTGCACTGGCGTCTTTTTTGACATTGGTGCATTAATTATATTGCTAGTTGTTGAAAAAAAATTTGGGCCAATTATCAAACCCCTAGCTTCTTCAGTTTGTGAAAAATAAGGGTGCAACCTCAAACTCGAATGTTTTTTTTTTCTACGAAACTACAATAGATTTTAAAATGACACCAACGCCACATGAAAGCTACTTAATAGATTTACATTTCACATTTTTCTTATAATTTTTCAACCACCTATAGGGCAGAACCAAATGTGTTTTAAAAATTAAGGGTGGTTTTTCGTGGCCATTTTTCAAGGTACATCGACCAAATAAATTACATAAATTACGTATGTATCCAACTATAATACATAACAATTACATAGATGTGTCATGGGTGGAACATATTCAAAATAATAAAAGTTTTCAATCAGGTACACACGGCTACAGGTCAAGCTGTAAATTTCCAGTTTTAGCTGACCTCGCATTGCATAGGGGTTTCCTACAATGAGATGTCAGCTTATACTGGAAATGTGTGGCCGTACGTACTGTAATCATAGGAATTATAATCATATACTAGACTCATAATATACTGCGCTATCGACAAGTTTACACAATTGCGTTATTTGTATCAGTTGAAGTATCGTGTTACACTTCTTCCAAACGTTATTATATCAATTCGTAATCATTTCGTTTTCTTTGAAAAAAAAAAAATGGTATTGTGCGTTAATTAACTTTCGAATATCGTGTTGTGTCTAGCAAAAAATAGTTTTCATTTGTTTGTGTATGGTTCAAACATTTTTATATGGTTGAAACACTGAAGACAAAGCTGAAACAGTTAATGCGTCTTACGTCTCTACAGTTAATGCATCTTATAAGTTTGTCAGTGTTGTCTGCCATTCTGAAGGAAGCGCCCAACGGGGAAGGACTTATGTCAATTTTTCCCGCGTCTCAGTTTACGGGTACTCGTATCGTGAAGGCAAAAATATACTACGACTACAACATTTTGCTACTCTTCGCATTTTATTTTTTTTTTTTGAATAAGAGTTTCGTTAATTATCAAGTAAAGCATTATTTTAATAGATTGTAGAAAAATTTTGACTAAAATAATTTATTTTAACTAAATCTGACTATTTTTAATCGCGATTAAAAAGGTGTGGAGTAAAACTAGTGGTCATGAACAAAAATTCACACCAACGGCAACGCCTCGCCTCTCGTGCAAAAACAGTACTGTATTTTTTTTTTCTTTTGCTTATATCTCGAAAATGGCGTGTCCTATCGCAAAAATAATGAAATTTTCAACCCCCTTTATAAAATCCCACACATATAAATCTCAGCACATGGGTAATATTTTTTTTAATTTTTCAAACAAAAATGAAAAATTCCATATAAAACACGTCCAGGATGCCCCCTTGCGCGCGCCTTCGTATCTCAGCAAGTTCATTGCGTAGCGCACAAGTACTAAGTTGTGAAGCCAAAAGAAAAAAAACCGGCCAAGTGCGAGTCGGACTCGCGCACCGAGGTTTCCGTACAAACCTGTATGTATTCTCGGTTTATGCATAAGGTTTATGTTTATGAAATTTTTTTTTTTTTTAATTTTTATATTTGAGTTGATTAAATGAAAGGTAAATTGCGGTTTACGATTTATGACGTATTAAAAAAAAATACTGACTAGATCTCGTTCAAACCAATTTTTGGTGGAAGTTTACATGGTAATGTACATCATATATTTTTTTAGTTTTATCATTCTCTTATTTTAGAAGTTACGGGGGGGAGGACACACATTTCACCATTTTGGAAGTGTTTCTCGCGCAAACTATTCAGTTTAGAAAAAAAATATATTAGAAACCTCAATACCATTTTACCCCACACGTATGGGTTTGATGATTTTTTTTTTTGAGTTTCAGTTCTAAGTATGAGGAACCCAAAAATTTATTGTTTTTTTTTTTTAGTGTAAAAATCTTAATGCAGTTCACAGAATACATCTTCTTACCAAGTTTCAACAGCATGCTCTTATAGTTTCGGAGAAAAGTGGCTGTGACATACGGACAGACAGACAAACAGACATGACGAATCTATAAGGGTTCCGTTTTTGCCATTTGGCAACGGAACCCTAAAAATACCACGTTGAGTCGCGATTGTCAAATTTGATTTTAGTCGTGTCAAAATAATTTTTAAAAGAGATTATTTCTTGCAGAATAGCGTAACAATTCTCATAGCTAAAAGTAAGCAATTTTAGAGATAGTTTTGTTAGTTTAGTTCGGTGTACAACAGAATCGGCACCAATATGTAATTGTTTTATTTTTTTATTTTTATTGTATACTTTACATAACATATCGTTGTATTTTTTTTTTATTAGTCTAGAAGTCTTTATTAGACTGGATAAATAAAATAAGTATTTACATAAATATCTAAATACCGCATTATAATTCTAACGGATCAAGATTGTTTAGACCGGCTCGACACTCGCGTTACACTGTTTGTATTGTGCATGTGTGGATAGCTACGCACACATACATAAGATTGCCGTCTTTTACCTAAACTCGAGCGTTCAAATTTTGTAAGAGGGCCCTTAAGAAAAATTTAACCCGAAAGAAATTACTTTAAAGACCGTTTTTAATTATTTCGTGGCTCTCCGACTGTAACAATCTCAAGCAGAACTTTATTCTCTTGGATAATCGGGTAATGTGTGGCAAAACTTGAGTCTCGTCAGGTGTGCATTCCATTAAGCAACAAGTCGGCCAATACCAACAAACCCGTTCATTGAAATAGAATATTTATATTGTAACACAGAAATGTTAGCACAGGACCCTGTGGCATGTGAACATAATCCTTTGACCGCCCACAACTAAGTCATTTCGCCTCTGTGCCAGAAATATAGTGGCTTATTTTAGTCCTGCACTACATCATCGCAGTACCTTGTGGTTTCCGGGCCAAAAATAGTTTACCTCTTCTCTACTTGTGTGTTTGTTTAGTGATTAAGGGAGTATAGCAAGATGGATTATGAATTTACCATACTTCGCTTTTGGTCTGGTAAAATAAGATGAATGGCCGTAATCAGCAGGTCAGTGTTATTTGCGGACGAATTTTTTTTGAATACACATGAGCTCTTCTTTTTAACACTTTTGCACATAATATTAAATGTTTTTTGTGTTATTTAAGTACTATATGTCACCGTCAAATTGTAAATACCGTTAGATTACAATATAACCAGCGAGATTATAATCTGACGGGTCATAATCCGAGGAGAGGCAGATTACAATATAAGTGCCAATTAGGTTATATATATACTTACATTGGACATATATATTTTTTGCCGTTAATGTCCTACTGCTAGACCTTATTATTCTCTTTCCACGTCTCTCTGTTCAGAGTAGTCAAATATATTTTACTTTTAGAAAATACTAAAAAAAGCTACAATCAACAAAAATTATACAATCTGGAGAAAATGTACTTTTAAATAAGCATTAAACATGGTGTGATGCAATTGGTCTGACACAACCTAATTTCTTAATAAAACAGTGAATAAGAATATTTGAATTTCGCTGTACATCATTGGGCTCCATATTAATATAAAACGAACTCAAAATCCTTTTAACGTAACACATTTAAAATTAAAGACAGAGCCGAACAATGCAGCCCTAGATTCCATTATCTGTGCCAAATAATGTTAAATTGAATTTACACCACATTATTCGCGCGAGTTCTGAGTGTTACTTCGTTTGTCGTTGATGGTACCATAGATTAAAAATTTATAGAAGAGAATCTGCGACTTCAAACGCGTTCAAACTGCCTTCTGTTTCAGGCCAATTATAATTTATCCTCATTGGACATTGTTTCATTCCTACATTTTGTCACTTATTTTATTAAAAAGTGTTTATGTATAACTAGCTTTTGCCAGCGGCTTCGCCCGCGTGGAGGTCGGTAATTATACCGCGGGAACAAACTACCGGGATAAAAAGTAGCATTTGTCCTTTCTCAGGCTCTAAACTATCTGTGTACCAAATTTCATTTAAAAGCGGTTCAGTAGTTTTAGCAGGAAAGCGAGACAGACAGACATACAGACTTACTTTTGCATTTATAATATTATTATATATATAGTGTGGAAGTGTGCATAAGTGTGGATAATAGTATTTTATTTTGTTTTTACGCTTTGATCAAATATTGTGATTCGAAATGTACTTAAAGGTCAAACAAAGGTTGCTCCCTTATTTTATGTAGATGACCCTTGGCAAATGTTGATGTCCGAAAACAGATATTTTATAATTATCTAGTTCAGCTACAGATTTTCAAAATTTGTTAATAGAAGATTAAGTGTATCATCATTTTACTAAATTGTTGTATGTTTTGAACAAATAAATTACACTTATACACACTTTTGAAGTTAGGTGTCCTTCCTAGGATTCCCGGCCTTGTCTGCTGGATAACTACGTAACAGTCTTAAAATGGCAGCCTTTCATATTGATAGTTCAACAACTTTTATAGCGCTATTTACGTTGTTGAGCATAATATTTTTTGAAGAATTGAACATCAAGCAATGGTTTAGCAATTTTCTTCACTTGATTGATTGAAACTGTTTTACGCAATTACAGTGCAGGCCGATTAGACGAGCGAACGTAGACATCATAACTATGCACTTATATCTAGCTAAAATGTGTATTAGTAAAGCAGCGGGGTTAGTTCAATCAAATTGCAAGTTATGTATCCAAATTTCACAGTTTTTTATAGTGAAGTGTAACATATAGACTGCAAGGGACTTAACACGGCACTTTACCACAGCAAAATTTGTAAATCGATTAGCAATTTTTTATAATCATTTGAAAGGCTTGTTTCACCCACCGCTAAGGCGTCCTTCCCCCCTTTTGACC
Organism: Aporophyla lueneburgensis; assembly: GCA_932294355.1. Lineage (NCBI taxonomy): Eukaryota > Metazoa > Arthropoda > Insecta > Lepidoptera > Noctuidae > Aporophyla > Aporophyla lueneburgensis. Next base: position 12,579,088 of record OW028735.1, read on the forward strand.
TACGCTTCCCTGCTCTATGGGACTCTCATTCAGGTGACTTGACATCCTTTATAGGTAATCTGCCCGTAACTTGTAATCTAGCTTGAGCAGATACCCTTGCTAACCTAAGTTAAAATAGCGCTGTCAAAATTGTTGCTGAATTTGCTACTGACATGCTATGTTAGAGTTGCAAAGGACTCGAGTCTTCGAGTCCTAATTTTAGAGACTCTACTCAGTTATGCAAGACTTAGTGTGCTCAAAAGGCTCGGAGTCTACAGATAAGCACTCGAGTCTTAAAAAGGACTCAAGTCTTAAAAAGGACTCAAGTCTTAAAAAGGACTCGAGTCTTAAAAAGGGTTCGAGTCTTAAAAATTTCTCGAGTCTTAAAGAAAAACTCGGAGCATGAAGATAAAACTTGTACCTCATTCAAAAAGACTCGAAAGAAGTACCCCAATAAAATTCAAATTAGTGGTTATGATGTAACTTTGCTAACAAAAAAATCTGTCGAGTTTTTCGAACGATGACCTACAAGACTCGAGTTCATTTTAAGACTCGAGTCGTTTTTAGACTCGAGTCCTTTTTAAAACTCGAGTCCCTTTTTTAGACTCGAGAATGACTCGGGCTCGGCTTGACTCTAGACTCCGAGCCTTTTGAGCACACTGAGTCTTGCATAATTGAGTCGAGTCTTTAAAAATACGACTCGAGGGCTCGAGTCCTTTGCAACACTACTATGTCCCACCAAAGCATGTCGGTAGCAGACTTATGTACAAAGGAAATTAACCCTTCTATTGATTTATTATTCTTTGGCGTTGCTCGCTCGCTATGTCGTTTAACGGAAGAATTCACACAACATCGAGCAGCGTATGTATGTAGGCACAATCAGCGAGAGAATTATGCAGACAATTTTGGGAAATTACAATGTGGATTTTTGAAGTTGTTGTGATTTATTATTTTATATTAATAACTTGTCTTGATGGTTGTAGCAACATGTATATGATGGTTGTATAACAATATACTAACAATAAGATATGATCACCAAAAGAGATATGTAACCAAGGTCGTCAGAATTAATTGAAGCTTAGCAAGTAACGGATGGATGTTTTAGACTGAAATTTAAATTTTTATTAATTACATATTTTTATTATTGTTATCTTTATTCCAATTTTTACAACATATAAATTACATTTTTAAATATTAAAATAACAAAAATTATAAAAACATTTAAAAATATAAAAAATAGTAGCCCACCGGTTTGCGTATTTACAAAGGCTATACTATTTTAGTCACGAGTCAGACTCTAATCAGTGAGCTTTTGTTTATGCATATTACTCAACAATACCTAGTCTATCTCAGTAAAAAAATTGACTCAAATAGACTAGCTTTTTGTTTTAATATTTTCAAAGAAAATGCACGGACAAAATCTAGTTCTATATAATACATATCACTCGAATAGCTAAGCTTTTGGCGAGATATTTTTAAATTTATACACGCAACAAGTGGGTAGAGTTCTTTACCTAATAAAAGTACTTCTCGTTTGTTAATTCGTTTTATTTTTGTTTATCAAATACATAATAGAAACGAGCAATTAAAATGATAACAGTTGCCATGTAACTATCAACCTATAATTGAAGCTTATCTATTTGATTAATATGTGTTCAAAATTAATATGTATGTAACTGATTGCCACCTGCGCTAAGGTAGGTTGACGGAGCCCCGCTTCGCGGGGCTCCTATTTCTGGGTGGTTTAAAAAAAATAACCTATCCGAGTCGGGGTAGTCTGAGTCGGGGTATTAACCATGGATGGGATTTCGTCCACGCGTGACTGAAATGGTACTAGGTTTTGTCCGTGCATTTTCTTTGAAAATATCAAAATAAAAAGCTAGTCTATTTGAGTCAATTTTTTTACTGAGATAGACTAGGTATTGTCGAGTTATATTCAGAAACAAAAGCTCACTGATTAGAGTCTGACTCGTGACTAAAATAGTATAGCCTTTGTAAATTCGCCACCGGTTTCGGGAATAGGATCCAAGCTACCGGTGTTCAGGGCCGCTGAGAGAGGAACCTTCTCACTATACGTGCCGTGTCCAGTAATACCGCCTTCTGGATCAAGCACTTGATCCAGCTGCCTAACGAGAGCCTCTTTAGGTGTTGGTAGAGGCTCTTGGCTATTATGCCATTTGCCGTCACGACTATCGGCACAATGACTGCTGTATCCATATCCCACATCTCGACAACCTCGCGAGCCAAGTCTAGATATTTGATCTGCTTATCTTGTTTAGCTTTCACGAGGTTCTCGTCATGCGGGACTGCTATATCAATAATCATTGTGCGACGCTCTGATCGATCTATCACCACTATGTCCGGCTTATTAGCAACAATAGTCCTATCAGTGATGATAGATCGATCCCAATACAATGTGATATTTCCATTTTGGAGAACTGGGTCGGGCAGATACTTATAGTACGGTACTTCTGATTCCACAAGACTGTATTTCAGAGCAAGTTGCTGGTGGATAATCCTAGCTACAAGGTTGTGCCTATGCAAGTAGTCTCCGTTAGCCAGACGAGAACAGCCGGAAATAATGTGTCGGATTGACTCCCCCGGACGGTGGCATGCCCAACAGATGTCAACCGTGCCATCCTTCACAGTATATTTCCGGTAGATGTTCGTCATCATAAATTCGTCCATAATTGCAAAGACAAAACCTTCGGTTTCTCCAAATAGATCTCCGAATCGTAACCACGATACGGACGCTAAGAGGTCTACATCAGGTCCATGTAGGACCCGGTGAAAGCGTCCGTGGAGCTCTTTGCTTTGCCATACCTCCCTGCGGTCATTAGTATCTAATACTTTAGGTTTGCGCCAGTTCTTGTTAGCCAAGGAGAGCGGGGTGAAGCTCTTGTCCACTGAGACCATATCTCGGTGCATCCCCACATCGGCTTCAAGGAAGTATTCCCTAAGACTGCATATCTCATGGTTGTGCAGGGTCTTGGCATTTAAAAAACCTCGACCTCCGCACTTCCGTGGGATATACAGTCTCATCACCGAGGACCGTGGATGATGCATCCGATTACGGTCAGCAGTGTGCCTTCTATCCAGGGCGTCCAGCTCCGTCTGAGTCCATTTGAGTATGCCGAAAGAGTAATTTTTTTTTTTTTTAAACAGCTCATACATACATAAACTGACGCCTTTATGGGGGTAGCAGAAACTACAAAACGCCGCTTGCTACGATACTAATATACTACTTTTGGCTCGTTTAAATTCATACATCTGGTCATACACTTACGCCGGTTATCAGGATTACGCACCTGACCCTTCTGAAGAACATCTATAAGGTCACTATATGTTTTCCTATGGTGTCCATTTTCAGCATATCCAGTTACACCTGTATTGTAAATACCCTTTGTTAGCCGCCCTTCATTCATTCTCTCAACATGACCAAACCATCTACGCATACTCTTTTAAAATTTTTGTCCCTACATCTTCTTTCAAACTGCACCGTTGTCTTATCACATCATTTCTCAGCCTATCATTCACAGTCACAATACAGTTCATTTATTAAATTTAATTATATTCGTAAACATCCAAGGGTTTTTTTCTCAACTTCAACTATATCCGAAGACCCTGGTTACTTATCTATTTTGGGGTCTCTACTATCAATATCTAGACAAATAAATGTAATTGGAGTGTCTGTTTGTAATATTAAGATAACCACTTTTTACTAAGTGTATATGGATGTATACACGATACATATACCAAAACAATATTTTTACAATTTTTGTCTGTCTGTCTGTCTGTTTGTTCCGGCTAAACTCTGAAATGGCTGGACCGATTTTGACGGGACGGGACGGGGACGGGACTTTCACTGGCTGATAGCTCATGTAACAAGGAGTAACTTAGGCTTTTATTTAAAAAAAATAGGATCTCACGAAATAAAATAAAACGAATGAAAAACTTTTTGTTAAATAACACGCGGATGAAGTCGCGGGTAACAGCTATTACCTATATTACCTGAATTCTTACACATTCTTATCGCGGTAGTACGTCCTCTATGCGGGCGAAGCCGCGGGCAAAAGCTAGTAATAAATAATAGCGAGAAAATAATCGTCGCTGAAAATGGACATACCTTAGTATTTTACTGCAGTGTATTTGGGATCGTAATCGTCACAACTATACTATACATACACATATACCTACTAACCAAGATAAAGCTGGCTGCTAAATCTTCAAAAGAATGGTAAAGGTGTACCAACCTGCCAGGCTCGCGAGATTGTTCAAACGAGATACCGTGGCCCTGGAATATGGGTAACTGATGGAACACGGGTGGGTTTTAGTCGGTAAAAGTCTGACACACCCTCCCGCTCCGCCCAGAGCGGTAGAAGTCATTTGAAGATTTCCCATCCAAAAAAAAGGGTGTACCAACGCATACAAATTAGATTGTTCAATGTTAAATTTTAAATTGTTATAATATTCTTTGCAAAAATTTTAAAAAACAAAATTTTGCTCACAATTATTTGAAGCCTAATTTATAATATCATTATGATAATAGGACCTAAGGCGACGAAGCCTAAATTATTTTTAGTAATATTGGAATGAGGTGAAATAAATTGGAAATAAAAAGTGAACTTAATTGTTTGGTGATGTTTTTTTGAAAGGTCAGGTGTGTCGTACTCGCTATTGGCATGTGTGTATGACCAGATGTATGAACGAACACGAAGCAAACAGAGTATGTAAAGATCGTAGTAGGTGGCGTTCCGTAGTTTCTGACTATGTATTGAATTGTTTGGATCTCCAACACTTAATGACTAATAGAAATGATCTATGCAATATTCTCTGCATGTTATGAGCTTTGCCTTAAGATAGAAGAAAGAAAGAAAAATTGTTTATTCTGCACAAATAAAACGCACAATACAAGATAAAAAAGATACATAAAATGCAACGTAGCCAAAACCCCGTATTTAAGTCAATAAAAAAATTAACAGTTTAGCAATATAGACATTGCTTGTGATGATAGGACTAGTGACTAGAGATGGGTCGTACTTGGTAAATTATTTTGTACTAGGTGCACTTAGTCCGAGTCCGTACAAATACTACATCCAAATACCTGTTCTACCTAGTCCACATGGTCCATGAATTGATAATTTAAGAGAAACGCCCTACAATGAACTAGAATTAAAAAGAATCTCAATAAACTCTCAATAGTCACTTTCATTCGATAATTTTATCATTTTAAACAACATTTCTTCAGAACTGAATGTTCTTAACCGGCTACCAAATAGTTACAGTATTCTGATCACGAATTTCGATAGTATCTGGATAACCAACAGTAATAATATCCGGTTAATCAATAGTAATAGTGTCCGGGTAACCAATAATAATAGTATCTGTTTAACCAAAATAGGCTCAGTTAAGAAACCTCAGAAATTGAGGATTAATCTATTCTGAGGTCATCATAGAAGAACCACTCACTCACTCAAACTCACGTCTTCTTGACGTGTCGGTAGGTCAGAACTAAAGAACGCAAGCTGCTACGATCTTTTCATACTACTTTTGCTTCGTATATTTTCATACATCATCAAAGAAGACCCACTTAATCAAATAAAAGCAGCCCAAATACCGGCCATACTACCGGTTTAAAGTGTCAGCCTAGGGAGGAGCTCTACGGAAATTAATCGCTCCACTCAATGATGGATGCCGTTGATAAATTGTACATCGTATTCGATACCAAGCAATTCGTCTAATAAAGTATCGAGTTTGGTAAGATGGGCTTTTGTAAGCTAACAGACGATGTTGGTATGAAATTTTGTGTAATTAGTATAAATAGTAGTAGTCATATTTTGTGTAGGGTTAAATTGTGATTGATGGTTGGTTGAAAATTGATAGTAGGATGCGAATATTCATGTGGGCAGGATCAGAAACAGCGACATAGACGGTGGAAGAGGATACGACAATATGTGTAGCTAAGGTATAGTGAATAGTATACTTATTTGTTATCGATGTAAGCCCGCTTACTACAAGTGGCAGAATCCAGCCAGAAAGCCAGAATCTACAGAGATAGCTACGTAAATTGGGTAACCAATCAAAGTCAAGTCAAAGTCAAAGCATTTATTTCAAATAGGCCCAAAAAGGCACTTTTGAACGTCTACAGTTATATGAAAATAGAATTGATTCTAGTTGCCCCTTCCAAAAGGTAGATTCGTGTGGATAAGAATGGGAATCGTCAAGTGTTCGTAAACTGTTGTGGATGACTCAAGTCAAAATAGTTTATTTCTCATAAACCTACAAGGGCACTTAAAATAGGTCATCAAATTATACAACATAACATAACGCCATGGTTCCCCGAAGGGTTAGGCAGAGGTGTCCCTATGGTACACCCTCATTTCGCCTGTTCTGTTTAAGTCCATGTAATAGGGTGCGAGCTTAGAGCCATCAACCAGGCACAAATCCAGACTCCGGGCTGTTACTGTAAAGTTCTTGATAGATAAACCCAATATCACTTTGCCTGACCTGGGAATCGAACCTAGGACCTCATATCCAGCAGTAGCGCTTGCTACCACTAGATAACGAGTCTGTCCGAGCCTACTTTGACTTACGTTCAATTTTGAAATGTCAATTATATTCGTTCGAGAAACCGAGTGTTAAAGTGTAATAAACAAAAATGCCATATCCTATACTTTAAAAATGTTACTCTAAAATGTTCCAATACCGAAGCTGGCTACATAAACTTAAACCAGACCCAAAACTTATATTTGCACTCTCTAGAAATATTTTACGCATATTGAATATCCAGTTTGGCTCACACATAGGAAGCCATTACTATCCAGCTTAGCTAGATATGGCTTGATGACGTACGTTATCGATGTGCCGTATTTTGTCGTTCGCAATTCCGTCGGATACAGGAAGGATATCCCGGCGCTGATAAATATGGAACTACATTTTGTATGGAAGTACAATATAGCTTGTATAAAGCAGTTTTTTTCGTTTGGACTTTATTACACTGAGCCTATTAGAAGATCATTATAGTTTAGTCGTGACTTGGTTTTTACTGTGCTCATTAGAATCATATCGATACCGGAAATTTCAATTGTCGTAAAGGACAAAACACGAGTTTTCAGTAGAGCCAAAAAACAAAAAAAAATATTGTTTTTGACTTATATCTTTTTCAAACAAAGTACTATATTCATGATGTCAAAAGAAACCCTCACTATTTTTTCGTGTTCTATCCATAAAAATTAATAAAATAAACCAAACATAATTATTGACGAAAATGAGAGTCCTTTACAGCCCAAAAAAAATTAACTGAAGTACTTTACAGCCACCAAAAATTGGTTATGATAAAGTCAGATGTGTCGTAAAGGACTAATCTTGATTATCATTGGATAGTACAGGTCAATTCAACCAGAGACTAAGGGGGTAAAAGGAACAAAAAACCTAAAGTTTTGAATAGAAATACCTACAATATGTAGTAAAAACAAGTGAAATTAAAATATTTTTTATTTATTATTCAAATATTTAGTAAAAAAGTAGTGAAATATTATTCTAATAGGAATTCAAAAATTAAACAAAATGTTTTGCGCTATTACGTTATATTTATAATTTTATTGTGTTGTGATGGAAGGTTTTGTTACCAATTTGGACATTTTCCTGTTTGTGGCAAACACCAGTTTTTTTTAACAACCTCAAATGTTATTTGAAGTTTTTGCGAATAAAGTTGATTTGTCAAAAATGAAAAGAACGAATTGAAACAATTCTGTCAGACTTATGTGTGCTCGTTGAGGAACAAATGGATCTCGCGTAATCGCACGAGACGGACATTCATCAAAAAGTATGAGACATAGCTGCAAAAGGACATAAAATGGCCTGAGGTCGTGAGGGAAAAGATAACCCCTTCTATGGTGTTAGTAGAACAGCAACCATGTTCCAGTTCTGACTTCGCTATAAATGAGGGTGCATCAACATCCTGTGGACCGGAAACGTGCAGTGTTGGAACATCAACATCAGTTGTGAGTCCAAGAAAACCATTTGTGAAGCTAAGCCCGCTACAGAAGAGTGGAAGAGCTCCTAACGTACAGAACTGAAACTCATGCTCATGCAACTGGTTTAAAAGCACAAAATAAGAATGTAGCAGATATCATTAAACTAGTCTCGGAGCATCCCGAAGAAGCTACAAAGATAAAGGAATTGTTAAAGGCATAGAAAACTATGCCCATATATTCTGCTGATAAAGCTTTAGGTATTTTGACCTCATTGAAGCTTTCGACGTGGCAGTATATAACATTAATATATTGTGCAAAAGAAGAAGGAATACCATTGTATCCTTCTTATACAGCTATCCTTGAAGCGAAGAAGAACTGCTATCCGCCAAAAGATGCCATAGAAGTCACGGAAAGAGGGGTTAAAGTAAAACTTCAAGCTATTTTGAACAAAACTGTGGCTAGACTTGGAATATTTTTTCGTGTAGAATCTTCACTGCATGGCAAAGAATGTATACTTATATTCAAGTGGGGTTTTGATGGTGCTTCAGGGCAAAGTTTGTATAAGCTAACTTTGGCAGAGGATGACGATTCTAGCATTTTTATATGTTCGTTTGAGCCCCTGCGCTTAGTTTGTGGCGAAGAAGTGATATGGGAGAATCCAGAGCCATCTTTCACAATGTTCTGCAGACCATTATATTTTAAGTTTTCAAAAGAAAACAGGTTGAACATAGTTGAAGAACAGGCTACGATTGGAAACGAGATTGAAGACCTGCAGCCTTCTATTATGGGAGGCCATTCTGTTAAGCACTCGATGCCTACGACCATGACTGATGGCAAAATCACTTCCCATCTATCAAATACCTCATCTCCGACTTGTGATATATGTAAAGCAACTCCTACGGAAATGAATAAGTTAGACGTCTTTTTTTGTGTTTGGGAAATCATCAAATGACGTCTCCCACTCTGGGCGGAGCGGAAGGGCGTGTCATTATAACTCAGCCATAGTCAACAAATGAGGGACATAATAACATCAGTTTTTAGTCACTTGTTAATCAGCGTGATTATGATTGATTATGCAATTTTGTAAAAAAAAAGTATTTGATCAATATCGTATTTAATTACTCTCATTAAAAAAGTCATTAATAGGCTATTAACTAACGACAGTACAAGTAAATCGATGCTCAACTTCGTTTGACCATGTCAAAGATTTGAAAAATCACGTATCGAAAATTCAAAAATTTGGTATCTACGCGCGAAGCGGCACTGAAAGGTATATGAATTTGATGTCACCTTGATCACCGTGTATGGTACAATACCTCTTGTGAGCATCAGCCCTTCAGTTCCATTCAGTTTCAAATAAATTAACTTTAAGTGTTTTCACCCATACAAAAAAAAAAAAATGTTTTCACCCATACAAAAAAAAAAAACTTAAAACTTTTTGTTCTCACGCGTGGAGGTTCCATACGTTAACATTACATAAAGGTATGTATACTAGACACATTGCAAACGTCCTTTACGCCCTAATTACGTAAGTTAAAACAAAGCATAGATTTGGTCGTAAGGGTTAAGACTATATCTTTATTATGTGGTTAAGAATGTCGTATAAAAAGTTTAATGCAAAAATGAGGATTACGACCTCTTAAATAATTAAAACATGACTTTACGCTCCCCTATTGAAAATTATTTTTACGATACGTCCCAAATAGTATAAAAAAACGCGCTAGAGCTGTTGGAAAGCCAGGTCGTAAGGGGCTTTTTTTTAAAGATAGATTTTTTTTAAATATACCAATCGATAGAGCTTGCGACGCTGATTCCAAATATATATATAACTCATTTTCGGCAAAATGTCCTTTACGACAATTGAAATTTCCGGTATCGATATAAATCGGCCCGCGAAACGAGGTCCATAGGAAATTTCTACAAGATTCTAGGTTCCAGAGTTTCCCGACCGCCCTCAAATATTACATATGTGTTCAGCGATTATTTATTATTGAGGAGCTTCACGGTTTTTAATATTTTTTGGGAAATTCTTACCTCGGACTTTTTTTTGTTTCTTATGTGTTTATTTTTTTTATCATAAATGTTTAGATACTTAATAGTCTACGATTGATTAAAAAACTAAATCCAAGCTCAAAGATAAAAATTTTCGCCACCGATATAGTGACGCCAAAACTTTGCCATCAAGATCTCAGAGTGGTGATCTGGCCAAGAGGCTCGCTGCCTCGACGGAGACCGTACGGTATCCTCTTATCGCCTTGACGGCCATTGGTGAGGTCTTCTCAGTATTGCAATGTTGCGGGCCGTCAGGTTGTCTGCCCTCCATAGAGCGCCAAGGACCGTACGATCCCGACATAAAGCCTCCGGCAGGAGGTTTCCCCCCCCCCCCAGATTAGGCAGCAATGGCGAGAGTGCATTCGCGAACACGATATCCCTTGGTGATACTGTTTGTCAAATTTTCATCATTTTCGGGCTTCTTCCCGAAACGACTGTCAAAAATTCAACGGCTTAACGTACTTTTCGTTAACAGCAACAAAATTATCATAACGTGATCGATTGATTATATTGACAAGAGCTCCCGTGTTAGTAAACAGACAAACGACATCCTGTCAGTTGGTTCTATAAGACAATTTATTTATATTTAATACTTCTACCACACGTTGTTTTGTGATTCCTTTAGTTGTTTTTCAGAAACTTATTAATTACTAGCTTCTACCCGCGACTTCGTCCGCGTCAAATTTTTGCTCCCCTGACCCTTCCCGTCGCATCGATTTGCCTGCTAGTTTTCGTCCATTTTTCGTTGCTGCTCGCTCCTTTTGAGTTATAGTGAGTCAACCTTAAAAGATAGACATATGCTCTAGCGGACTTTTTTTTTAGAACTGTTTAAAAGGAACAATTCCGTCGTACATGATTTTTGCGTTACTTTAACCGTTTACGCAGCGCACGCAACGGAAACTCTCAAAAGGAATCAATTTCCCCCGTTTTTGCAACATTTTTCATTACTGCTCTGCTCCTCTTAGTTGTAGCGTGATGTTATATAGCCTATAGCCTCCCTCGATAAATAGGCTACCCAACACAAAAATAATTTTTCAATAGTTCCTGAGATTAGCGCGTTCAATCAAACAAACAAACAAACTCTTCAGCTTTATAATATTAGTATAGATGCACACGAACGTAATACGAAGAGCTTGTGGCTAAGTAATAACAGCCGTAAGGGTTGATCGTTTAGGTCAAACTACGTTTGCCGCGGTTGGTCCGTGGATGGGTGATCATTTTTTCATATCAAGACCCTTCCGTGCCTCAGAAAGCACGTCAAGCCGTTGGTCCCGGGTATTTTTTGTAGATCTTAGACAGTCGTTACGGGCTGTCAGAAGCCCGAAAGTCTGACAGCCAGTCTTACTGAGGGGTATTCGTATTACCCCAATAACTGGGTTGTGGGGGTTAGATAGGCAGTCGCTCCATTTAAAATACTGGTACTCAGCTGCATCCGATTAGACTGGAAGCCGACTCCAACATTGTTAGGAAAAGGTTAAGCAGATGATGATGACACGAACATAATACAATAGCGGCGGGATTTGATCACTCTCTCAATTTTCAATGCTACGGAATACATGCGTTGCGTTGGTTCCGACTGTCATTTTTTTTTGTCGTTACGTATCGTCACAAGCCTGAAAGTGCCAACATAGGCGCTCCACCCACTGCAACGCGCCCCGTCGCGTAGCGCGGGATGGCAGATTTTACCATTGTATGCAAGTATCTCAATTTATATAGAAATCACGCCTAGCACAACACACTGCCGACGTGGAAATGCGCGGGAAGGCGCCCCACGTTTATCCGTCGCTCCGCGCACCGCGGCGGGACGCATCTTCAGTGGGTGAACCGCCATAGTCTCACTGTATCATACTCATTTTGCCAAGTTGACGTTCATGTCCGGTCGTACACGCACGTTTGCGACTACTACGCACCACGTACCTGACCTTTCAAAGAACATCACCAATAAGGTCACTTTTTGCTTTTCTAGGGCACCCCCTCCCGGCGTTTCTACTTACATCTGCCTTTTAAAAATCTTTTGTTAGTCGCCTTTCATCCACCCTTTCAACATGAACCAACCGTCTAAGCACTTTTATCAATTTTTGTCTCTACACATTCTTTGTTAATTTTATTAGATGGACATTAGGACGATGAATACCTGAATCATACTCAGAATTAAAATGACTCAACAATAAGGTAAGGTAAGTAATTAGTAAGAATATTTAATGTGAGAAAATCCAAAACTTTCAAAGTGTTCAAAGTCTTTGTAGGTTGTTTGTACTCAATAATAAGTAGGAATATAGTTCAAAATTCTTTACGAATTTATAGGAAAGTTCTATTTCAGTAGAATTCGTTTTAAATTTTCCAATACGTTACACCAGATAAGTGCCTTATATTTTGTAATTTGACCCGTCAGGCGTTTATTTAGCTACTAGCTTTTGCCAGCGGCTTCGCCCGCGTGGAGATCGGAAAATATCCCGTGTGAACGTACTACCGGGATAAAAAGTAGCCTATGTGTTAATCCAGGTTATTTTTTTTTAGCTCGAAAGCGCATTTTCATCCGACTTGCTTCAAATTTATCATCACTGCTCGGCTCCTATGTGTCTTAGCGTTATGTTATATAGCCTATAACCTGCCCAAGAGTATGGACTACAATCGTACCAAGTTTGGTTAAAATCCCTTCAGTAGTTTTTGACTCATGCGTGCACATACAGACAGACGGACAGACAGACAGACAGACAAAAAATTTACTGATTGCATTTTTGGCATCAGTATCGATCACCATTCATCCTCCAATACTAATTTTGAATATATTTTCAATGTACAGAATTGACCACTCTACAGTTTTATTATAAGTATAGATTATTTTACTAAGTAAGAAAACATATTTCAGAGGAAGTGTGTGGGTGTCAATTAGCTGCTAATGAAGCTCAGAGGATATTGAAAAACGCGTTGAAGCAAAATAAAAAGGAAGTTCTATAACATCCTCTGGGAAATAGACAAATAATAATGTTTGTGACTGTAATGTTTTTCTCTTTTGTCGTAAGGTAGAGGTTAATGACTTCTATAGAATCTTTTTCTTTTTCAGCTGCTAAAAGTAATCGGCAAGTACCAGTGTGACTTATTACGTACTTTATTGAAGCAATGGACTATCGACAACACTTAGGGAAGTGGTGGCCAAGTGGTAATAGACTTTTTTTGTGGCTAGTAAATCATCAAATGGCGTCTCCCGCTCTGGGCGGAGCGGAAGGGCGTGTCAGACTTTTACCGACTAAAACCCACCCGTGTTCCTTGAGTTGCCCATATGCCAGAGCCACGGTATCTCTTTCGAACAAATCTCGCGACCCTGACAGGAGTGGTATTGGACCTGACTTACGAGTTGTGTAGGTCGTAAAATTGAATTGAATTGAATTTGTGTATTTAAGTTAGACCACCCATAGACCCCATGTCCTAATCGTCACTTATATCTATGATAGATATAAGACTTCTAAGTGTTGCTGTTTATCATAGATTTATTCATTTATAAGAGTTTGGAAGCTCGTCAATTATTTTTTGTTTTTTATGCTAAGGATTTATGTTTTATTTACAATAATCATACATTACAAAATGCAATAAAAGCTATTTAATGGAAATATAACAACAAACAAAAAAAAATTCGTTGTAGGTGATAATTCAGGTAATTTTCAAAGACAAACAAAAATAATCGTATTGCAATTACAGTAACAGTTAGGACATGGAGTCTATGGGCAAAATGTAGACAACTCAACCAGTCCCATCATGGAGAACCTTAAAATATTCATCTCTAAGCTAAGAATCGATTTCTCATATTAAATTCAAGAGAGCTATCTGGGCTTTGTAAGACAACAATAGAGAGCCCAGGTAGTTTCTAGGAAAAGCCGTAGCTATACCAAATTCATATAATCATATACCTACCTACATATGTAAGTGATAGATATTATATGCAGCTTCCATTACTATTCCTATGGTAGATTATCAATGTACAATGAAAGCCTTCTGTAATAAATTCATTAAAACGCTAACTGAACGAAGAAAGCTTTTAAAACAAAAGAGGTAACTTATTGCTTAGAAGATGTGGGTAAAATTGCCACCAAAATATTTTCAATGACGAGATATTTGACCAGTTATTATTGGACAAAATATAAATTTTAGAAACTGGGCAATATAATAAGAACTATTTAACTAAGAATGAACTCACTCACCTGAAAATAGAGTACAATTCTGCACATCGCCGTCCCGAAGAACCATGTTTCGGTGACGTCCCACAGCACGGTGGGCGGCAAACAAATGAGAATCACCATAAAATCAGCCACGGCCAGGTTTACGATGAAATAGTTCGTCACAGTCCTCATTGAATGATTCCTGTACACTGCTATACACACTAAGGCATTCCCTATTAAACCAATCACAAACACTATAGCATGTGTTGCTATCAAGACCCATTCATAAGGCTGTGGGAAAATGTAGTCATTTAACATCTCCAAATATGCTTCTTCTGTCATATTACAATAGTCGGGGTCACCAACACAGGTGTCAGTATCATTGTATAGTATACTAGATTCTGTATCATTACTATTATCTAGTTTATCATTACTATCTCTGTTGAGTGTTGTATTCATTATAAACTCTTCTATTTCAAATTCATTATCAGTTTTATTGGCCAACATTTTTGGTTTGTTGGCGAAATTTGTTATACTATCTAATTTTGATATAGACGTGTTGCCGTATATGTCTGTTGTTGAATAAGTGAATTGCAACATGATCAACATGGTGAGACTCGAACATAATATTTTTAAATCCATCTTTCTGTTTTTAAGTGTGCATGTTGGTCAGTAGATCAATCATTTTATTCGTTGAGTTTCCAGTTTTTGCGCCATCTGTAAAAGAAAAGTCTTTATTTAAATTAGGCAATTTGGCTTCGGTAGTAATGGCTGTGAATTCTCAATAGGGAAGTGGGGAAGAGTATTATTTTTATTGAATTTTAAATGTTTTTTACCGTTCTGAGATAATTGTTTTTGCACGTGTTTTCGTTTAGACTAAAAGAAAAAATCGGCAAAAAATTTGCTGATAAATTATTGTAGAAGAACACAACTTTTCTGCTTTAACTTTTTTGTAACATTTATTTATGAAGACAATGTGCAGAATGGTGCTACAGAGATCTTTGCCACTGCAAGTTATGAAAATACTGATTGTTTGCATTTCATTTCATTTTCAGTTATGATTGTAGAAATACTAATATTACAAACGAAAAAGTAACTTTGTCTGTCTTTCCTCGTCATGTCTTAACGGCTGTACGGATTTCGATGACATGCTCACTTAAATGCCTCACTGAAGGTGGCACTTATGTTGGTTCATTCGGATCCCTTCCAAAATGATGGTATTAATCTACGTGTTATGTTTGTGAACGGGTGCCATCCATTGAAAGAGCCGAGTCATCTCTTTACTGCAATGGCTTATTTTTATTTTGGAATTATTTCTTCATTAAATTTTTCTTTTTATGTTGTTTTCACATATAGAATTATTTACCCAGAATTTTTGTAATATCCTTATTAAAAAGACTGTCTTTTGAGTTTTTGCTCGTAATTCTCCACAGAGATTTACGTTTTGGAACATGTAACGTTCGGGCACATTACGTTTTTGAATACTAGCTTCAACTTTCAGGTTGTCCGTTTCTTTGACAATTTAAATGTGTTTGTAAATGATTCAGTTGGAATTAATGTTTTGAGTTTGTCTGTCTCTCTGTCTGTTAGCTTATCACGCCTGAACGGCTGCATGAATTTCGATAATGTACACACATATAAACCGTGCTTAGCCGGTCTATTATGTAAATTATCACCTTCAAAACTTAGGTGAAGTGAACTGTCAATCCACCTGATGCTAGTTGCTCGATGCTGCGGTTTATCATTATTAACAGCTCAATTCACATGTGTTTTCACGGTTAGAGTTTTACTGAATAAATTGGCTTGGCTCTAATTTATGAGACTTAAAAAATAAGCAGCGGTCCTCTGCCTAACATTTTGAGGAATACAGTAGAGATGTAATGTAATATATGGATTGCCTTAGTTAGAGCATTATTTACTTTTTATCCCGATACCGGAACTAAGTAGGTTCTACCCTTTAGTAATCAAAATATTACTTACAAAGTCAGAAATATATGGGCTAACTAATATTTGCACACGGCTTCGACCACGTGCAGGTCGAAAGTTTTCCCACAGGAAAATTTATTGTAAATTAACAAATGTTTCGACTTAGGATTGCAATGTAATTTGTTACCATAGTGAATTGCAAACATTGAAACATTTATTGGTACAACTGTTCCTGTAGGAAAACTTTCGACCTGACTTGGTAAGTAATATTTTAATGACGACACAAATTGATTATGACATTGTTTAGTTCATTGATAATTTCATAACATAAAACAAAATATTATGTACAAATAATTAAAAGGAACGTGATGATAAGGCAATAATATTATTTTATTAAATTAACATTATATTCCTTCTTTGTTATTGTTTTGGATATTAATAATTATCATTCGGGTTGACTCACACGTTTAGTAAAGAAGCACGTTGTTTATGTTATCATATTACATTTTTCCGAAGTGAAGCATCAAAATCCAAAGTAACATAATATGACGTAAGATTTTATTACAGAAGTTATAATAAAAAAAATGCCAAGTTGGTATAATTTTCGTAAGCTGCTGAGCTAGGTTTGAATCAAATCAAATCAATATATTTTATTTTACATAACCCTATATGGGCACTTATGGAAATATCAGAAGCTAGGTGTACAGTTCCAATTGGTCGATTCCTATGGATAAGAGCCGGCAAGAAACTCGACGGTTTTAAAACGAATTGACTTTAACAATGATTTCAATTAACAGTAATAATAAGTATGGGAGGACAGCGTAAGCCTGTCAACAAGTAGGTACCAGAAACTTAGTAAAACAGGAAATAGTCCACAAATCTACAGTCTGTAAGGCCTAGAACGTTCTCACATTCACAGAATATAAAATTATGAAATGATTAAATAGTAGATTTATGACATAAAAGAAAAAAAAAACTAGCGTAACTAACTAAAATAAAAATAACAAAGTTATATATTAACTTAACCAAAACTATACACAAACTAAAATAAAGCATCGAAAAATTCATCCTCACCGCTGTCGATGATAAAAGATAAATAAAATATAAAAATCTGTTTAAAACAAATGACATGATTACAATGACAACCAAAAATAAAAAGTAGAAAATAGAATTGTAGGTATTTAATGTCAAAAAATATCACTAGGAATTTTTCAATAGCATGTGGATTTGTGTGTGTTAATTAATGGCAATAGGGTGGCCCCTATTACATGGAACTTAAACATACCTGGCGAAATTTGGGTTTATCCACTATTGGTACATTTTTTTTTTTGGGGTCGCTAATCATCAAATGACGTCTCCCGCTCAGGGTGGAGCGGAAGGGCATGTCAGACTTTCACTGACTAAAACCCACCCGAGTTCCTTAAGTTGCCCATATGCCAGGGCTACGGTATCTCTTTCGAAGAAATCTCGCGACCCTGGCAGGACTATAGGTACACATCAACCTAATTCTTTGAGGAAAGAAATGGCGATGTTTATGTTTTGTAACAATTTAAAATGATCTTATCACAAACACAAAACATTATGTACAAGTTGATTGCACGTCTTGGATAATACTTTGCTTTGAGCTAGTCTAGCGCAGTACAGTCTTAATAAAATAGGAAGCCAGTTCTAATAGAATAAAAAACTTGCGCATACTGGTCTACATATGGCTTACTGTTCAAAACTAAAACGTTAAATTGTAATATTACGTTTTTATTGAATTATAAACGAATAATGTTTTCTTTTTTAATATAAGTAGGTTTAAACAAACACTTTTACACGTCAATCATATTTTTACTATTTTGAAAAGAAAAGCCTACACAACCTCAGAGATCATAGTCTCTTTTTAAACTCCAGACATAATTTTGGTCAGATCATGTGATTAGATTCTGAAATAATTTTTCGAGTGAAAAACCACACAGATTTATATTCACACACGACCCAAATAATGTCGTCAATCCCTGTTGCTAACGACGGTACCTACAGTACAAAACAATTAAAACAAATGAATGTGGTGGTGAACACCGCACAGTGTAAGCAATAAATTCAGAGTAATCTATACTCGTATATCTATTTAATTCCCGAAACAGCGGGGACGCCTTAATTAATTAGCTTTACTTAACAATTACTTGTGTTCTGGCTAGTTGAGCAACTGGTACAGAGATAAATATTTCCAATATTTATTTAATAGGTTGCTAAAATGTTAATTTATCTATCAATAGGTTCGCCCTCGTGGGACTTCGTAAAACGACGAAGATGTGGATCTAAACCTGCCTCTGTCTTGTTAATATAAGTACTGCAGTTATGAAAATACATTGTTTATCAAATTTTTGATATACATATTACAATTCGGCTGTCGAGGGAATATATTCTTGACACCCGTCAGCTTCATAAAAACGAATACAAGTTTTGCAAATTTGATCTTTATCTCTCAAAGTCACCCAAAGAGCAGTGGAGAGGGCTGTGCTTGAAGTTTCCCTACGCGATCGAATCAGAAATGAAGAGATCCGTAGGAGAACCAAGGTTACCGACATAGCCCGAAGAATAGCCAAACTTAAGTGGCAGTGGGCAGGGCACATTGCTCGCAGAACGGATGGCCGATGGGGCCGGAAGGTTCTGGAGTGGCGACCGTGTACTGGAAGATGGAGCGTTGGGAGGCCTCCCACAAGATGGACCGATGACCTGGTGAAGGCCGCAAGAATGCGTTGGATGCGGGAGGCACAGAACAGGTCGAAGTGGCGGTGCTTGGGGGAGGCCTATGTCCAGCAGTGGACGTCTTTCGGCTGAAATGATGATGATGATGATCTTTATTAGTTACTATAATTGTTGCACTGACAGAAGTCAGGAACGTATATTACTTAGTACTTCAGTTTGCAATGTTGTAGCAATTTTTTCCAGCCACAAAAGGGATTAATGAAAGGCAATTGCATGCAACTGAGATAATAATGCTAAGCGGAACATGTGGTCTTACACGAAAGGATTGAAATGCCTACATAAGAGGGAGTCTGAAAATGGCACCGGTAACTGAAAGTGGTGCGGTTGTCATGATATGGGCACGTGATAACAGAGGTAGTAGGGACGAGTCGTGAGAAGAGTTTTGAGTATGTATGTCGATGTTTATAAGAGTAGGGGAAACCAAAGAAACGACAGATGGAGTTGTAAATGAGGATATGGGTACAAAGGGGGTGACTAAAGAGATGACGAGTAATAGAGATGTATGGAATAAAACGACATGTTACGTCGACCCCAAATAAATACAAAATAAAGTAATAAGGGTATGGAACAATAAGAGAGTGGGATGGCAGAAGGTTGATGAAGGCCATTAGTCCTACAATATATCCCGAAAGTACGTATTTACTGTTCTACCTCGTCCAGAAAACATGCTATTTGAAAGTAGAACGACGTAGTTTACGTTTCTTTATAGCCACACGCTGATTAGACTAACGAAGCAAATAGAATTCGAAGCGAGACCAACGCTAATTATATTACAACGAGACACGGCTAACCTAAGTTGGGGAAATTTACCTACTACTCAAATACTATTGTAGCAACGTTTGGACAATAGTTTCTGCACGTAAAGGCTTTATGGTCAATGGTTTCCAAAGTTGACTGAAAAGCTTCTAAAGGACATGGACAGATTTTGTATGGGCGTCGGCATAGTTATGGAATTTAATTTACAAAAATGGTTCTTGCCGTTTTATATTCGTGAATATAAGCACATTCAATTGCTATAAATAAAAATCTCCAAGAACTCGTCACAACAACAGACTAGACGAAAACAGTTTCATTAAACCTATTATTCAGATCATTGCAATAAGTGCACATATAATGATCTCGCTATTAAAAAAACGCCAGGCGCTTTAAATTAGCAAACAGTTGTGAGAATACAGTTACCTGATATGGTTTTAGCATTAATTAAAAAAATAAAAATGTATATACAGGACAAAAAACATATAAGCAAGTGTACAATGGGTTACAGTTTATTGTAAGAAGTGAACGTTTCTTTAGAAGTTTTTGAAGACATAATCAAAAATATCAAGTCTGACACATCGTCTGTCATACACGTCGCGTTCCGTTTTAAGTATTTTATTTTGTGTGATTTAAAAAAAAAACTAAATAACTAACGTATAAAAATATGAAAATAATATTTTATTAAATGCAAAAAATACCAATAGAGACAGTTTCGTATGAACAAAACGTTCCTAATTAGAGAACTTATCGTACAATTCACGTCTAATAACTTACGTGCGTGGTGAGGAACGTACAATAATATATTTTTTATCTTTCTCTATGGACTATTATGGCGGAAGGTGACACATTGATACTTTAATTCGTCTTGAACTACTTTTTATTTTAAAATAAAAACGTCAAGTTCAGAGAGGTAAAAAACTGTTAATAATTCATTTTTCATTTTTTTTTTTATACAATATTATTTATTGTCTATTTGTAATAGAATGTTCTTTCTGTCCATGTTCTTTGGGACTCAGGTATGGCTGTCATGGAGAAAAAAATGGTGTACCTGCATGAATGCACGGTTGTTCAAGTATGAAAAACATTATTTCTTTTAAGATTCTGTCTTCAGCTACCTTTAAAATAAATAATCTTAATCACTGATTCATATAAGGCTGAGAATCAACACTTTTCGAACGTCAAAATACATAAGATCATCTCGCAAAACGGCCGCCCTTCAGCACATCTTAGTGCTGTAGCTGGGTAGAAAAAGTGGTGCGACAGCACAGCTGTCTGTTCAGATATTTTATTGAAATTTGATTCAATATCTGTAGCCCGTTTTTTAATTTTTCGGGAATACTCGATAAAATCCCAAAAAATCACGTTCTCGAGATAGTTTTTTTTTTATCCTCTCATTTCACATTTTAGTCACTCCATAAAGTGGGTATGTACTCATAGATACAATTAACAGTTTATAATAACAAAAAATATTCATTTTAATAACTAAAAGCATTAATTTTAATGTATTTAATGAACTTTAAAAAAAAATCTTGAAAGAAAGAAAGAAAGAAAGCATTTATTTGTCAGAATATTGTACAAAGTTGTTATGTGGATTATTACGCTCAAAATATTCTGCCGTTTCCGGCGTATAAATATGGTTTTGAAATTATGGGTCATCATTACATTCAAATTTAGTTATTAATCATTAAAATTATATGTCATCAATACATTAAGATTTAGTTATTAATCAATAGAATTATTTAAATTACGAAACATTTTTTTTTAATGTAAAAGATATTAATTAAATGTCAAAAGTGCATGAAGGGAAATATGATTTTTACAGAATAATGTCAAATCTTTAGGTAAACTTTTCATTCATAAAATCTTCAGTCGAGTAATAACATTTGCTTAAGAGAAAGTTAAATAATTTACATTTAAATGTTCTGAGGCTGAGAGTTTTAAAGCCATCAGGTAATTTGTTATAAACAGTAATGGACATGCAGTACACATTATTAGAAAATAATTTAATTCTACGCCTAGGAACATGAAGCATATGCACTTTGTGGCTGGGTCTGGATACAACATCATTATACAAATCAAATTCATGTCTGTTTCGGTGTATAAAGATACAGATTTCAAAAATATATAGTGCTGGAATTGGCAGTATTTTAAGTTTCTTAAATAGTGGAACACAACTGTCCAGTGGGTGCGTTCTGCAAATTGAGCGTATGCATTTTTTCTGAGCTCGAAAAACTCTTGTAAGTTCAACTGAATTACCCCATATTATAATGCCATAGCGCAGAATTGATGACACATAGCCATGGTATGCACATATTGCCGCGTTAACACTAGCCACACGTATTAGTCTATATAAAACAAATACAAATCTATCTATCCTCTTACATAGATCGTCAATATGAGATTTCCAGTTACAGTTTTTGTCAATTATTATACCCAAGAATTTTACGTAATCGACCTCTTCAATTGTCTCATTTCCATATTGTATTGTAAGTCGTAGACGCGTACTGTTATATGTCTGGAATTGTATCATTTTTGTTTTTTTAATGTTAATATGTAAGTTATTGTGTTCTAGCCATGTAATAATTTTATTTAATGTCATGTTTATTTCATTTTGGTACTCAATAATGTCGTCATTTTCTTTTATAATACTAAGGGTCGTATCATCCGCATATAGGATACATTTGTGGGAAGTTACACTTGGCAAGTCGTTAGCATATAGCAGAAATAAAAGCGAACCTATTATGGTCCCTTGGGGAACACCGCAGTTATTTTCACGATACTGTGACTTATATGTGAGCTTTTGATTTCCTGTTTGTCCCAAAATCTCAACACATTGCTGTCGATGTGTAAGGTAGCTTTCGAGCCATTTCAAAGCATTACCCCTTATGCCATATCGTTCTGATTTATAAATTAATAGTCTGTGGTCCACGAAATCAAAAGCTTTGGACATATCCAGAAATATAGAGACAATTGGCAGTTTATCATTAAGGCTTTTCATTATTAATTTTAATAGAGCAAAACAAGCTGTTGTGGTCGATTTATTTTTTCTGAAACCAAATTGATCTTCACTTACAATTTCGTATTTGGATAAAAAACCGGAGAGCTTCTCATGCATGACCTTTTAAAATATCTTGGATAATATTGGTATGAGTGTTATGGGGCGGTAATTATTCATATCACTTCTGTCACCTTTCTTATGGATTGGATTAACAATTGAGAATTCTAACCGTGAAGGGAATAGACCGTGCATAAATGACAAATTAATAATATGGCTAATATGAGTAGATAAAAAGTAGAGCATAATTTAAGAATTTTTGTGTTAATGTCATCATAGCCTGTAGAGTTGGTTGATTTTAAAGAGTTTATTATTTTATATACATTGGTGTCATCAGTTGGAGTCAAATACATAGAATTTGGTTGATAAGTCATGGATGGTGTGTAGTCAATAGATGGTTTAGTGGTGTCATTTGTTATATCAATAAAATAATTGTTAAAAATGTCAGCTATCTTTTCAGGTTTAGTGTAAGTTTGATTGTCTAATTGAATTTTATTTATGTCATGAAAATTTTGTGTTTCGCTGGTATTACTTTTTATTACTGTCCAGGCAGCCTTACATTTGTTACTGGATTGAGTCAAATAAAGCGTGTTCTCGCCTTTTTGTGCCTGCAACATGTATCTTTTTAGAATAGTAGTGTATTTACAGTAGGTGTTTTTATGACGTTTTTTATTTGCTGTTGAGAGACGATATTTCAGATATAGACGTCGTTTTTTTATACAAAACTTTTTTATGCCTTTTGTAATCCAATTATGTTTCAGGGTTTGATAGTTATTTTAAACTTGATTTTTGGGAAACATAAATTATAAAATAGTAGTAGAATGTCATGGAAATAATTAAATGCAATGTCAGTATCTTCAGTCTCGTAAATATCTGAGAAAGACAATGAGGATAAACAGTTTACAAACTTATCTATATTACCTTGATTAAAATCGCGTCTTTGTTCAAAATAAAATGGTCTTTTAATATTTGTGGTGTCTACCGTAACGCCAAAACATATCGATTTTCCTGTTTCGTGATCAGATAGTGCTAGGTAGTGTATTTGAGGTGTAACATTTGTTCTTCTGTTTAATGTTTCATGTATATAAGAACTAGTGTTTTTTAAAGCAAATCTTATAACATCAGGTAATGTTTTGTCTTTTGTAAGAGTCAGACGCACCCAGGCTCGGACAGGTAAGGTGCAAACGGAATGGCGGGTGGCGGGGCCTTGTCAGCGAGCGTAACGAGCCAACAAAGATGGAAAGTGCATTTATTTTAAATTGAGGTTATTTCACTAGGGAAAATAGTAGCAGTTATCTAGAACCTCTTCATATACAAACAACGACTGTCGCTGAGTCTGTTGACCATCTGTTGCCAAGCAGCTTTTGCCTGCCCTCGGCTTCGGGTTCAAAAAGTAGTTACACTACTCTTTTGTTTACTAACTCAGCGCACTGGCCGAATAGATTTTTCGATTTTCGGCTGACTTTAGGCTAGCCGAGATTTTAATTTATATTTTTTTTTTGTAGATCCATATATATTTTTATTCCGTGTGGTGCCGAACGTAAAAAATAGCACCATCCCATTTCTTCCCGTGGGTATCGTAAGAGGCGACTAAGGGACTTACTAGAGAATGGGCATCAGCGTTCTCTATGAATTTTACCGAAATACTGCGATCGCCAACCCGCCAGCCAAGCGTGGCGATTATGGCAAACCGCCTCCCAAATTGAAGGACGCATATGTCCAACAGTGGAGTGTTTCGGCTGAAATGACGATGAGTACATTTTTAATGCCCTTTGATGTTTACAGAAAACATGAAATCTCTTTATGTAAACACCAAGCACATAAATGAGACCAAACCCGACCTCGGTTCACCATGAATTACTAAATTCTAACCACAAATAGAATAATTATAAAGATCATTTTGCTAACATGATCTTATTCATTAAGGCATCAAAAGGGTTTGAACTATCCCTCTAATTAACCAAAACCTGGGCTTAGATGGTAGGGTTACCATTTCCCAAAGAGTCTGTTAAAAACACGGTTATTTTCCGAAATTTCCTTTAGAAGTATTCTTGGCCAGCCTGCATCTATGCTTACCATCGTGAGACAGTAGTCTAAGGTATGCCTCTTCTAATCGTAAATAACTAACTAAATATTTCATACAACTTGTAACATACGTAATGCAAAATCTCATACATAGAGTATTGAGATAAAAGCATAATGCAATGACTAATTATTTTTAACCGACTTCAAAAAAAGGAGGCCTTACTAGAGAATGGGCAGCAGCGTTCTTTATGCACTATACCACCATACTGCGATCGCCAACCCGCCTGCCAAGCGTGGTGATTATAGCAAACCCCCCCAAATTGGGGGAGGCTTATGTCCAGCAGTGGACGTCATATGGCTGAAATGAATGATGATGAATGAATGAAAAAAAGGAGGAGGTTATCAATTCGACTGTTTTTTTTTTATGTTTGTTACCTCTTAACTTTTGATTGGGTGAACCGATTTTGATGATTCTTTTTTTTAATTTGAAAGCTGGTGCTTTCCATATGGTTCCATTTTAATTTGGTTCTATTTGGATAATGGGATTCATGTGAATACCATATAAGTCTTAAATTTGCATTAAGTATGTGCGCGAGAAATTGACAAATAACGCGATTAGATTAGTTCGGGGTACATACCATAACTAAAAAGTTAAAAAATAACAACCGACTTCCTTAAAAACAAACTTCAAAGTGAAAAATAACTTTAATTTTGGAAGTAGGTGTCGTGTATTTAAGGTTTTTTTGCGACCGACTTTCGAAATTAAAGTTATTTTCGGTCGAGAAGTCGGTTGTTATTTTTTTAAGTTTTTCAAAATGTCTTTTAGATTTTTTTTTTGCCAGCTTGCGTCTATGCTTACCATTAGGGGCCGTTCAAATATTACGTAAGCACATTTATTACAATTTCTTACTCCCTCACCCCCCTTGTCAGCAAAAGTAAGCAAAGCTCTTACCCCCCCACCCATGCTTACGTAAACATTGTTATATGCATTTTTCTTATAATGTACCGACTCTGTTTTTTATTGATTCATGAGCAGCAGTTATAATTCTAAAAATAAGAAAATAGATTTAGGATAGGGGGACTTTAACGCATATATACATTTAAAATACATCAAATCGTCAATCGTAGCGAAACGAAACATTAGGTTGACGGAAGAAATTTAGTCAAGTGAATAGAGCGCGGTCATTTCCCTACTCGGTTCGAAGCGAGTACCTAAACGTCTACATTATTTGTGAGAATCCCTGAAAATGCGTTTCATTTTCAAAAATGGACAATGTGTGGGTTGCCATATGTGTAAAAATTAAAAACTACTGCTGACGTAATCACCATCTAAACCCCCCGACCCCCCATGTCATAAAAAATAAGCAAACCAAAGACCCCCCCGCCCCCCTATAGTGCTTACGTAATACTTGAACGGCCCCTTATGAGACAGTCTAAGCCATGCTCCTCTAATCGTAACTACCTAACTATATATTTCACATAACTTGTAACATAATTTACACCTATATTCTATAACTGTAGAATATCAAGTGAGAAGCATAATTCAGTTACTTATTTTAACCTCACTGTTTTATATCATACTAGCTTTTGCCAGTGGCATCGCCCGCGTGGAAGTCGGAAATTATCCCGCGGGAACATACTACCGGGATAAAAAGTAGCCTATGTCCTTTCTCAGGCTCTAAACTATCTGTGTACCAAATTTCATTTTAATCGGTTCGGTAGTTTTAGCAGGAAAGCGAGACAGACAGACAGACAGACAGAGTTACTTTTGCATTTATAATATTAGTATGGATGGATTACTTAATGCATATAAAAATTGAGTCTTATTATCTTAAAATAAGTTTGATTTCCTTTTTCTCAATCGGCGGTAGGTATGGCAAAATACTTTTTTTAGACCTACATACAGGATAAGTTTTTATCCAGTGCGTAAATTGTAACCATGAATTCAGCATATTATTCTAGACCCCCAGGCGTAGAAATTTTTCGTAGGTTTTACACAAAAAAAAATCTGATCCTGTATACACACATACATTAAAATAACTGAAATTGATTCAGTAGTAAATTATGATCTTATTTCTATTCTGTGTTACACCTTGTATCTAATATTATTGATGCGAACTTAAAATTGTGTGTTGATACGCTTTCACGCTAAAACGGTAGATCAGATTGGAAATTTAGGCACACAGATAGATAAAGTGATATGACCTGGACAAAGACACAGGCTACTTTTGGTCATGTATCGCAGACGAAGTCCCGAGCTACAGCTAGTCCTAACTAACATAAAAAATGCGAAAGTAAGCTTTTAAACCAACCAGAAAGCTGAACATGTCCAGTTAAATTTGGAGGGGTAGTAGCCCTAGTTAGAAGTCGATTAATTGAAGTTAATCGTCGAACACAACCAATTTAGAAAGGGCTAATTTGAAGATTTCCTTTTGTTAGTATAATCCACGTCCTTGAGCAATTTGACTTGCTAAAAATAACCATTTAAATTTCAACAGATACGACTTGAAAAGAGGTTCTGAATTCGTATGTATGTATGTTGATAGATGTTAAAAATAGTTTTTTTTTTGTAGATATAAGCCTCAGGGGTGGTAACATAGGCAGTCTCTGCGTCCTCACCCCCACAGCTGCGGCAGGAGACGCCCCGGGCGTCGGGAGTCAATTGTGGACTCCCGGCCATCGTAGGCTCGGTCTTGCGGGCGGCGAGCAATGGGTAGCTTGCTGCCCGGTAAGCACCAGGCTCGGGTCTTCGCCACGTTGTGTGCCACGCGCACCTCAAAGAGATGTCAGTAGTATTGAAGGAGACCGTTGGGGCCGATGCTCCATGAAAGAGTTACTGTGGCCCTGCCATAGGCAACTGAAGGAATACGGGCGGTTTTTAGTCAGTAAAAATCTGAACCACCCTTCCGCTCCATCTAGAGCGGGAGAGGTCACTTGATGATAGCCTACACAAAAAAATAAAAAAATAAGTGGTGGTAACATTTACATTTTATTTACTTTGCTTGGATATTTTTGACGTCAGCCTCGATAGTATGTTTTTAATCTACTTTGAATATCCAGAAGATATTTCATTGCTTGCTGTCACTGCTGCTTATATAGAAAGTAATGGTTACAAAATGGTGTGCGGAAGGTATTATAACTTTTACTGAAAAATAAAAACTTTTTCCAAACAAGAAAACAACCGGGTTTCGAAAAAAATATTTAATTTCGGAGGTTGGTATCTTTGGATCAATATTTTAGTTTATTGTCGGCGAAAAAACTTTTCCAAAAAAAAACCAACCGGTTTCGGAAAAAATACTACAAAGTGAAAAATTACTTTAATTTTGGAAGTCTCTTTTCCTTTGTAAATAAGTATTTTTTGGTAAACTCAAAGACACTATGGGAAACAGCATTAGCAGGGAGATAACCCCTTAAAGAAAACAAATGCTAAAACTTTATAAACTCTTCTTCTAAAATACCAAGTACCGATCCTTGTTCTATCTTTGCGTTACGTGGTGGCACTACATACTTGCAAAGATATTTTCACAATAACGTCTTCAGTTCGAAATGAATATCATATTTTTCTACCCGCATATTCCCACGGTCACCCACGAAACTCGCGTGTGTTACCACAGTGAATATTATGACTTCGTACGCCTGTAAACATTTAAATATAATGTTGGCACTA
The DNA here is from genome assembly GCA_932294355.1 of Aporophyla lueneburgensis. Taxonomy (NCBI): domain Eukaryota; kingdom Metazoa; phylum Arthropoda; class Insecta; order Lepidoptera; family Noctuidae; genus Aporophyla; species Aporophyla lueneburgensis. The sequence goes on from OW028735.1 coordinate 12,607,432, forward strand.
AAACGTAAAATGGTATTTAACTGTTTGTCAAGATGTTTATTATTTTCGTCACGAAAACTGGGGTTAATGTGGCAGTTTGTATGTTCTTCTTCGAAATTAATTTCGTGACAATACTGTTAAATGTTTTCCGAGCCGTCAATATTTGGTTAGAGAAAAACTTTTTAGGTACAAAATACTTCGCAATCTTGTAACTCGACGCAGTTTTACAAAATTATGTTAAAAACACGCAGACGGCGATACAAAAAATGTTTTCGCGAAGAATTTTCTTTAGCATAGTCATGGAAATCTAATGAAGGAAGATGACAAAAAAAATTTACAGAATTTGTTTCAATAGACAGTTTCTACTTTCAATACTGAGCCTAACTTTTTACATGACAAACGAAAAAGATTTATCGCTCAGAAGAACTTACGCGTCACGGCCAGCATTCAATCATTCCATGAAAAAACTAAACATTTATCTTAGGTTTTTGACTACTAATCCGTAACTTTATATAGGAAATATTTAACTGATACTCTCAAAATTTCTCGTACACCTAAACCTAAAAAAAAAAATTGGGACTCTAACTTGCTGGCCTTTTTACAGTTGGTCGCAGGAAATAAGTTAAGAAGAATTTCCGGACCAAACAGCACGCTAATTATGAAACGCACTTATTTCCGAAGCGGATTCATTTTGAAGCATCCATTGCTCTATATGTTTGAAAAAAAAAATCGTGTTCAGCAACGTAAATAACGCAATGAATATTGATGAATTATCAAAATGACTGCCGTTCCTACTGTTAGTGTCACACAATCAGCCTATATTGTTCCCACTGCTGGGACATAGCCGTACTCTCGGTGAGAGGGAGTAAGCGGTAATCGTCCACGCGCTGCCAGGGTCGCGAGATTATTCGAAAGAGACACCGTGACCCTGGTACATGGGCAACTGAAGGAACACGGGTGGGTGTTATTCAGTAAAAGTCTGACACGCCCTCCCACTGCGCCCGGAGCGGGAGAAGTCATTTGATGAATTCCCATTCAAAAAAAAAAAAAAACATCCACGCGGGCCCAGTGCAGCTTGGTAGATATCACATGTCTTCGAATTTACCTACAACTCGGTAAGGCAGGACCGATACCACTAGGTCCCCACTACTCTCTGCACTTTTAGCGTGGTGAGCAATCGTGCTTCTGGAATCGAATAAAATTACTTTATGGTTCAATTATTTACAAACCATTTTATGTATATGCTAAGAAATTTTTATTCAGTAAAGATATCAATTACTGTTGTAACATCCACAGCTCTAGGGAAAATCAAAGCAAACAGATTCATCACTTAATTTCTCCAAATTTTACAATTTTCCCGTTTTATTTGAATCCCTATCCACACCGCCACGCTTTTACAAAAGCTCGTGGACTGTTAAAGTAAAAGGAATATAAATTCTACGAAGATTTAAGCGGCTGAGTTGGCTAATATAATAAAAATACCGTCTGTGCCGAAAGAAACCGGCTAAGAGCGAGTCGCACACGAAAGGTTCCGTAACACTGTACAATATTGGCAGTGTAACGGCCCCAACTTACAAGTACTATGTGCGCTTTAGTTTGTGTAAATAATATTGTCACCACTGCTCTCAGAAGGATGAAGGTAAACATCGTGAGGAAACCGGTATATCCTAGAACCAAAACATCGAAGACATGTGACCAGTGGCGGATTTACCAATAGGCTAAGTAGGCTGGAGCCTAGGGCGGCAGATTTAGAGGGGCGGCAAATAAAGCCGAAATATTAGGTTGTTCACACCAAACGTGTGGTGACTTGTCGCGCTCTATTGTTTAATCGGATACATGTTACGACTTGTAGTAGTGCGATTGCATGAAGAAAGAACAAACGTGTTTGTTGCTCAATTTTGAGTTTAGTTATAGTGAGAAATGGATCAAACACAATTAAAAAACTCAATCGATGATTATCAGTAAAGGATTTTCATCAAGTTTGGCGTGGGTCTCGTCTGGACCGCAAAGCAAATCCATAAAGAGCTAGTGCAACTTTTAGGTGGACAAGCCTACAGTCAACGCACTGTGCGTTGTCGTGGTGACTCGATTCAGGAAGAACCGGTTTGAAGTGGAAGAAAGAAGAGAAGGTGACCATAGAGAAACAACGATTGTACGCAGAGAACACATGAAGCAGAGAAGTTACTGAAAAATAATAAAGGCTATTCAGTACGCTACATTTTCCAGCACTTGAACTTACCAATATCTTCAGTCTTGCATATTTTTAATGAAATTCCTCATTTGACAAAGAAACTTGGTTGGTGGATACCACATGTTCTGATTCAAGACCTAAAAGATCATCGATTGTTAGCGGTTAAGCGAAACTTAACAGAATACAACAAGAACCCTGACATATCAAAACTTGGGTGTCCCTGTACTTACCCCCCGACCGCAAACAGCGAAGGTTCTGGCTGGGTCGAAATGAGGAACCGCCCGATGTTGTGGCGTTTAACATTCACGAGAGGAAGAGGTTGCTACTGGTGGCATTAGATTACGATGGAATCGCATTTTATAGGCTTCTAGACCAAGGTACAGCAATTACCGCTTCAGTGTATATTTCTATCCTCAGTGAATAAAAAGAAATGTACTCGACTTGTACTCCTCCACACACAGTGCTCGCCCGCACAGAGCCAAAATTGTCACAGATTTTTTTGAAGAAAAAAATATAGCTCACATCCTCCTTACTCACCAAATTTAAACCCATTGGACTATGTTTGTTTTGGGGAATTGAAGAGAATGTTGCGAAGTAACATGTTTGATAGTTGGGATCAGCTCACCAGTTCATTAGAAGACATTTTCAGACAGTGCAAGGTAAATGAAAAGTTCAAAAGTATTCAAAGACTTCCAGAGCGTTGGCAGGCGGTAATGGAAAGCGAAGGAGATTATGTATAAATTATAAGTATTTAATATATTAATAAACTCTCATATTTGAAATAACGTGTCTTTTTCTTACCACATGTTTGGTGTGAACAACCTATTAATAAATAAAAAAAAAACTTATAATTATTTATTTATTTATTGGTCTATCTACAATTGTTACACTTTATAATCTAATAATCCGATCCGATCCAATCGATCCGATCTGATCTTTCGTAATCTGTACATCATCATTTCAGCCGAAAAACGTCCTCCGGACATAGGCCTCCCCCAAGTACCGCCACTTCGACCTGTTCTGTGTTTCCCGCATCCAACGCAGTCCTGCGGCCTTCACCAGGTCATCGGTCCATCTTGTGGGAGGCCTTCCAACGCTCCATCTTCCAGTACGCGGTCGCCACTCCAGAACCTTCCGGCCCCATCGGCCATCCGTTCTGCGAGCAATGTGCCCTGCTCACTGCCACTTAAGTTTGGCAATTCTTCGGGCTATGCCGATAACATTGGTTCTCCTACGGATCTCTTCATTTCTGATTCGATCGCGTAGGGAAACTCCAAGCATAGCCCTCTCCATTGCTCTTTGGGTGACTTAGAGCCTTCTTATGAGGCCCATTGTGAGCGACCACGTCTAAGTGCCATATGTCATCACTGGCAACACACACTGGTCAATGACTTTTGTCTTGAGACCCTGCGGTAAGTGGGACGAGAAGATATTGCGTAGCTTCCCGAACGCTCCCCAGCCGAGTCGGATTCGACGATTGACCTCTTTCTCGAAGTCAGTTGAAGACGTACCTAACTGGACAGTCTATCCTAGGTACACATATTCGTCCACAACTTCGAGTGTAGCGCCTCCGATCTTCATTGGAGTGGGTATCACACGAGCATTGGACATGACCTTTGTCTTGTCCATGTTCATTCTAAGACCCACTCTTTCGGAAGCTCTACTGAGGTCATCGAGCAATGTACTGAGGTCCTCCATAGTCTCAGCCATGACTACTATATGGTCGACAAATCGAAGGTGAGTGATGTACTCGCCATTGATGTTGATGCCAGCCCCTTTCCAGTCCAAAACCTTGAAGACTTCCTCCAGTGCAGCGGTGAACAGTTTCGGAGAGTTGACGTATCCCTGTCTCACCCCTCGCTGCAGAAGGATAGATTTCGAGGCTTTGTCCTGGAGCCGGACTGACATAGTGGCGTTTTCATACAAACACTTCAGCACCTCGATGTACCGATAGTCAATCTGGCACCGTTGAAGAGACTGCAATACAGCCCAGGTCTCGATCGAATCGAAGGCTTTTTCGTAATCCATAAACGCTAAGCAGAGAGGCAGGTTATACTCTTCGGTCTTCTGTATAACCTGCCACAGCGTATGTATGTGGTCTACGGTGCTAAAGCCTTTACGGAATCCGGCTTGTTCGGGAGGCTGGAAGTCGTCAAACCTGCGCGCGAGACGATTCGTGATGACTCTTGAAAACCGCTTGTAGACATGGCTCAGAAGTGAGATGGGCCTATAATTCTTAAGTAGGGTATTGTCACCCTTCTTAAAGAAAAGTACCACCACACCTCTGTTTCATGCCTGTGGCGTTTTCCCTCGAGTATGACGGAATCAAATAGCTTCTGAAGGGCTTTTAGAACGGGTTTCCCGCCGGCTTTCAGGAGCTCGGCCGTAATTCCGTCATCACCCGGCGCCTTGTTGATTTTAAGCTGCTTCAGAGCCATCCTAATCTCGTACAAGCTGACGTCCGGAATATCTTCAGTGTAGTGTCGAGTCAATCTAGCTCTCGGGTCGTTAGCTAGATTCATAACGGGGTTTCTATTGAACGTGTATAACTGTCCATAGAACTTCTTGATCTCTCTTAACAGCTCAGGTTTGGCGGACACGTTTCTTCCATCGTTGATCTTCAGTTTTGCAAGCTGACTCTGCCCAATAGACAGATCTCTTGCAAAGACTTTGGAGCCCTTGTTCCGCTCTATCGCGTCCTTAATACGTTCCGTATTAAAAAGGCGAAGGTCGCTTTTCAAGGACTTAGAGATCCGTCTATTTAGCTGTCGGTACTCGAGTGCAGCTTCTGAAAACTGCAGCACCCCTAGCCAAGTTGATAATCTGCAATCGTTAACGGTAGTCGCTCAACGTTAAGTCACGTGGTTAGAACAAACGAAAAAAAAATTCGTAGCCAAATTCACATCGTTCAAAATGATAGAATGATTTTTATCGTTTCTACAATGTTCAACGCTAAATCCTTTGTTTTAGGGTGTCGTTTTTCTAAAGACATTGTAGAACGAGCGGCCGACTCAGGCGCTTCAACATGGCTACCAACTTATCGTTTTCTACAATTGCTGATACTGAGGCGTTACCGATTGTAGAACGGTAAACGTTTGTCACTTGGCTAGGGGGGCAGGATCATTCCGCGCCTCTGTTCCATGAGCTGTAATGTTGGATCTGAGAGTTTCTTTTTTCTATTCGTACGGCGGGTCTGGAAGAACTTAGACTCGATCGTATGGAAAGTTTCCACGAACCCATCGTTATAATCGTCCACAGAGCTCCCTAGGCACTCAAAACGATTCTGGAGTTCGAACTGAAAGCTCTCGGGGTTCTGAAGTTGGATCGGTGCTGGACGGAGCGTTGACTTCATCAGCCGAGACCTTTCCAGCTTGATATTGATATTCAATGTGCCTCTTACCATGCGGTGATCACTTCCGGTTTTCACCACGTTGATCACAGAGACATCATTGAATATTTGCTTCTTCGTCGACCTAATGAAGTCAATCTCATTTTTGGTTGCACCGTCAGGACTCTGCCAGGTTCACTTCCTGTGCTCACGTTTTCTGAAGAAAGAATTCATCATAAAGAGGCCTTCCTTCTCCATAAAATTAGCCAGTAGGTGACCCCGGTGGATCCGACGTCCAACTTCAAATTGCCCCACTCTCAACTCATCATCGCTTTACTTGCCCAGTTTCGCGTTGAAGTCCCACATAACAACGGTGAAATGAGTTTTGAAACCATGCATGGCTCTGGAAATATCCTCATACATGGTCTCCACCTCATCGTCGGGGTGTGTCAAGGTTTGGGGCGTACACCTGTATGACCTTCAGCGAATACCTTGCGGATATTCTGAGTATAAGGAACGCCACCCTGGTCGACACACTTTCGATCTTCACAACGTTGCTCACAAGGGACTTATGGACGATGAACCCGACACCACCTTGGGACTGCTGGTCGCCCTCCCGGAAAAAAAGAGCAGGTTTCCGGAATTCAGGATTATCGAGTCCTCCCCCTCTCTTCGGACTTCAGATAACCCTACTATACCCCATCGTAACCTGCTCAATTCTTCCTCGAGCTCGGCGATCTTCTCGTCGGTCTGGAGTGTACGCGTGTTGTATGTTGCCAGGTCCAGTTGTCGGTGGTTGTGGTCGCTGTCAATCCGTACATAAAAGATGTACGAGTACTAAACGAACCTTAAAATACATGCTGCTGTTTTACAGCAACAGTATACTCGTCACTACATAGCGGGTTGTAAAATAATATAGTAACTGACAGAAATATCATACTAATAACGGGAAAAGCCGATGTAATGAGGACGATAGAACACAAATCATAAAGTTGCAATTTCTGAATAAACGTAATTAAGGGAATGCTCCAACCAGCCTGCGAAATTCAAAAATTATTGCGTTTTTTGCAATTTGCACGCCAGTGCTAGGTTGTATGTTCAATCAAAATTATCAATACAACGCTCTAAGTTCATTAAGGCGTAGGAACAAAAAAATAACAGAAAAAGTGATTCCTACAGCTTTATGAACTTAGAGCGTTGTATTGATGATTTTGATGATTATAATTCTGTAACTACATAATTATGTCTTTAACAGCCGCGAATAATATTTTAATCAACATACAACCTAGCACTGGCGTGCAAATTGCAAAAAACGTAAGAATATTTGAATTTCGCGGGTTGGTTGGAGCATTCATCTTAATATGATTGTGAACTAAACTAACGTATTGAATTTCAAAAGTCAGTAGGGGCGGCAAAAATTGAATAGCCTACTAGCGGCAAATCTGTAAATCCGCCACTGCATGTGACATATTCCAACCCGCACTGGGCCTGAGTGTTAGTTTATAGCCCACTCCCTCTCGAAGAGAAGAGTCTCTTGTCTGCAGTGGGAACATTACCACATACCATACCACCACCACCACCACCACCAACCACCACTATACCACCACCATACCACCGATTCATTTCATTTATTCTTAAACAATTTCCATCGTGTTGAATATGTACACATGCAATTAACAAAAAAATATAAAAAATAAAAATACAGAGAACTATGAACTATTATCCTCCCAGTGAAAATTCAAATATTCGTAGTACCAAAAACAAATTTTAAATGTAATGTCAACAGTTTTCAATATAATGTCAAACAATATTATCAGTAGCAGTCATTAACAGTAACAATAGTATCAGTAGTAGTAGTAGTACTTACCATTTTTTTTAAACGGATTTTGTATGAAACATTGTAGATAGAGCAGTAATAAAAATACATACTCAAGTAAACGACTGAACTTAATACAATTTTCAACTGTGTACCTATTAAAGTTCACAAGATAGAGCCCGCCGTCAGACAGAGATGGACTGATGGAAAGCGGAGGCCTTGTGATAGTTCCGTTGGCATCCTTTCGATACGGAACCCTAAAAAGAAAGTGGGTAAAGGCGGTGCGGTACAATTAAAATGAGACATTCTGAGCTGACGCCACGTTGTAGTCGTCAGTCTTGGTTTTGTATGAAAACCCTGTCCTTTTTCGTCTCTTTTCAATTTTATTTTGAATAGATTTGAATAAAGGTTTGGGTTTTGCTCTTTTACAAGATAAATTGAAGGTATTCAGATTCTCTACATTTTAGGCTATTACTCGTAAATATCTTCACAAAAAAAGATTAAAAACGATTGCACTGTTTTCTTTATTAAAGTGATGACGTTTCATTTGCTGTAGAACAGAATATCTTACCACGTATTTCCAAAAGGGTTGGGCAGAGGTGTACCTAAAGAATACACCCGCATTTCGCCAGTTATGTTTAAGAACCAAATCATGGGGGGCGAGGGATTTATATTTGTTGTTGTGCTTTAATCGGCTGAAAGACACTGAACGACATACAATAGAAATTACTGTCCTGCAAAGCACTAAGGTAACAGGCACAATGCGAAAGCTAGTTCTATGAAAACATCATGGAAATTGTTCTATCAGAATCGCACAAGTCATCGCATCGCAAAGTACCTTTGCATCACTTCTTCTTCTTTTTCTTCACTTGACTGGGGAAGCTTTCAAACTCTTCCGTTTGCAATACCACTACATACTATATACATGTATCAAGGATTTTTGTTGGCGTAAAAAACAGTTTTAATTGCTTGTTAATTTTGCAGCACACCGAAATAAAAACCTCACTAAAAATAAATAATCTCAATAAATACTTCACTTAAAAAGAAGTAGGTATCCAATTAGATTATTTATGAGCCGGCTAACTTGATGGATGCCTTTACACTTGTCTGGATTCAGTTACTGAGCTATTTAGACCACCTTCAACCAAGTGGAATTAGCCCTTAATTCAATACCTAAGGCATCTGAATGTCGAGAAGTCACGAATGATATCTCCACCTGTTACAGTTTTGACGTTCTTCAATCTTTTGTTTACATACACTTTTTAGGGTTCCGTTGCCAAATGGCAAAAAACGGAACCCTTATAGATTCGTCATGTCTGTCTGTCTGTCTGTCTGTCTGTCTGTCCGTCCGTCCGTATGTCACAGCCACTTTTTTCCGAAACTATAAGAGCTATGCTGTTGAAACTTGGTAAGTAGATGTATTCTGTGAACCGCATTAAGATTTTCACACTAAAATAGAAAAAAAACAATAAATTTTGGGGTTCCCCATACATAGAACTGAAACGCAAAAATGTTTTTTTTCATCAAACCCATACGTGTGGGGTATCTATGAATAGGTCTTCAAAAATGGTAATGAGGTTTCTAATATCATTTTTTTTCTAAACTGAACAGTTTGCGCGAGAGACACTTCCAAAGTGGTAAAATGTGTGTCCCCCCCCTCCGTAACTTCTAAAATAAGAGAATGATAAAACTAAAAAAAAAATATGATGTACATTACCATGTAAACTACCACCGAAAATTGGTTTGAACGAGATCGAGTGAGTAGTTTTTTTTTAAAACTTCATAAATCGTAAACCGCAATTTACCTTACATTCAATCAACTGAAATATAAAAATTAAAAAAAACATTTATTTTTAAACCGAGAATACCTACAGGTTTGTACGGAACCCTCGGTGCGCGATTCCGACTCGCACTTGGCCGGTTTTTTTCCTTTTTCTTTTGTCAACTTAGCATAACTGGGTAGCTATGTATTTAAAGTCGACTGAAATTTTTGTTTAAAAATGCTTTGGACATTATTTTTAAATGAAAAATGTAGGTATATTCCTTTTATTTATTACGTGCTTTATGAGTGGTTTTTTAAATTTTTATAACGTAGTAAAATATCAAACACAATGTAAATTGTTAATGAATAAATTGGTTTGAAATACATATTTATCTTGGTGGCAATAAATATCTTAAGAAGAATGTTTGTTAATAATATATCCGATAGAACTTTTCACGCCATGTTTTGTCCTCTAAAAGTTCACACTTGAAGTTTCTAAAAATATAATTAAACACTCTAATAAAATGAGTACGCTTGGTTTAGTGAAAATCAAATAATTTCTATTTTAGGGACGTATAAATTCAAGTAACTGGGAGCAACTTGTTTAAGGAACGCAAAAAGTTTAAGGCGGTTCATTACTCATTATATTTTTATCCAGAAAGTCAAATCCTTTGTAGCCTGTAACGTAACCTATTTGTATTTCACCCTAACAACGACTGGAGCTATCGCGGTAACTACATTACAAGATAGGCAGACGCGACCAGTCGCCTTTATAAGACCAAATTTATTAGTAGACCTAACCTAGTGCAGTTGGGACTAATTTCACTTTAGTCAAGAAAAAGTTTCGAAATTTTTTTATCTTTTGGAACACGTGAAAGAAAATTTTCCTTTTGATAAATTCTTCGTAGAAAGTTCCAACTTTTTATTAATATTACTTAGTAAAATTAGGCCACAGTCTCTTGGAAGTGCTAGATTAAGTAATTTAATCAGACTTCTGAAAGGAAAATAATTAGTACACAAACTCACGTATTTTTCCTAGCAGACAAAAAATCTGTGTATAAAGGTCATCTAGCGGTCAAAGTCACAGTAATATTTAACATGTACTAGTGATAACTACAACAATAGAGCCGTGGGTGGTGGTTTTTTTTTTTTTTTTTTTTTTTTTTCAATCCCCGACAGATCACGCGACCCCGGCAGGTGGGTGGTGGCTCAGTGATAATGCCCTCGATTTACGAGTTGTACGTTGAGGGTTCGAACCCAGGTTTTACTCTGTGTAAATTATTTCATGACCACTGCTCTCAAAACGGTGAAGGAAAACATCGTGAGAATACTAGAATGTCCTAGAAACAAAAATTCGAAGACATGTGACATCTACCAACCCGCACTGGGCCCACGTGGTGGATTACGGCCCACTCCCTCTCACCGAGAGGAGGCCTGTATCCCAGCAGTGGACACAATATAGGCTGATGATGAAGGTTGCAACTAATTGCCACCTTATGCCCTGGACGACCTCCTTTTATAAATATGTAAATATTTTGAATAGAAGCTGTAACAGCGCCAATTAATCGTGTAGAAAGTAAACAGTCTTTGTCTTTTTGTGTATCTGTAAAGAACGCTGCTGGCTGCATATCTGTATTATACCATATCTATACTTAATATTATAAAGCTGAAGATTTTGTTTATTTGTTTAGTTGAACGCGATAATCTCAGGAACGAATGATCCGAATTGAAAAATTTTGTTTGTTTTGGGTAGCTTATTTATAGAAGAAGGTTATAGGGTATATAACATTATGCTACAGTCAAAAGGAGCGGAGCAGCAATGAAAACTGGACGAAAACTGGCAGGCAATTCGCTGCAACGGGAAGGGTCAGGGGAGCAAAAAATTTGACGCAGACGAAGTAGCGAGAAGAAGCTGGTGTACTATATATTTGTATTGTGTGTTTATTCTTCCAAATAAATGAAAAAAAACTCGCGACTTAAACGAAGCAAACGTTACAGAGCAACAGTCGTATTCATTTTAATCAGCGAACCCGAACGCGTAATAGCGTCTATAACACTTTCAGTTTTCCAAACAATTGAGTGACATATGAACGCATAAACATGCTGTAAATGTTTGAGAGGAAATGGGCTGTAATCAACCGCACGGGCCTAGTGCGGGTTAGTAGATGTCTCATGTTTTCGAATAGGTTTTAGGAATTACCCGTTTTCTCACGATATATTATTGTTTTCACCGTTTTGAGAGCAGTGGTGATGAAATTATTTACACAAAGTAGAGCGCCTTCTTCAGTTCGAACCCATGACCAATAAATATCTCGTAAATTGGGACTGATACCAATGGGCCACCACTGTTCAAACCTATGAATGCGACGTTCGCGTATTTGTGCAACCGATCCCTTTGTTTTGGCCACTGACTGTACGTACGTTTTGCAGCACTTATTAAAATGATTTTATTGTGAATTTTGATCATAAATCTATTTCGCGCTGGACTGTAGGCGTTTCAATCTTTTTGAAGCGTGTGTAGGTCAAACACACGAGCCTATGTTTTACATGACAAGAGGACGCGCCTACCGTGTGTCGACCTTGTACGCGTCTATCACACGCGAGGCGTGATTTTACAGAAAATTTGATAAATTACACCACGTCTTGTCAGAAGGGTTGGCAGTGGCGTATACAGGGCAGTAGGGCATCGGTGCCCAACCTTATTAATTTATTTATTATTAATTTTTGGTCGGTACTAGCGCAGTATTGCACTTTTCTATGAAACAGCAGATTTTTTATATGATTTTATTAGCTTCGCTTGTATTTATCTAGATAGATACATAGATATGTAGCGGAATCTTGGAAATCGAATTTTACCCACATTAAGACATCAGATTTTTTTATTAAAATGATTTCATTCATTAAGTACTCTAGCCTTATTTTGATTGTTTTAAAATTATTTTCTACTTTTTAGTTTGATTTTCCATTAAAACACAAACTTAACTTAAAAATAGCGCAAAATGTCTGCCCGATGTGATAGTATCATGATGTGTTGAACTGGTAAAAGTTTGCGCGTCAATGTGTACGATATTTACGAAAGTCTCATGGAATAGAGGGCAAGCCCATTGCCATTTTTGTGAACAAAGGCTCCATACCACAAATATACAAAATTCCTAATGAAAACCCTAATTGCCTATGACCAGCCTATGGGAATTAAACACAGGACCTCATGCTCAGCAGCTACTTACTTAATACTTGTGTCCACTACACCACGCCCGCTACAGAGTTGTCATTACCACCACCGAGATAGACAATATATCAACCTAGACGATAATAACCATCACATGATGATAAATTGACGTCCAAAAAACAGCTTGTAAACTGGTTTTAGTAAGCAAAAAAACTTTTCCCAAAAAATAAGGTGTTAGCAATTCATTCTCAAATCAACATAAAATTCCTCAACACTTGAGTGAGCGTGAAAACCCTCACAATTTTCCCAGCCAAAAAAAAAACTTCATCAAATATGTAAGGGCGCGTACACACAAAAGTTTACGACGTTGCGTTAATGGAGGTTTAAAACAAATGCTGTGTTTATTGCTTTAGTGACGTCAGTGTCAACAGATGTTGTATTTCCAGAAGGATCACTTGGAAAGGCACATAGGCACGTTCTCTGCCCTTGTGAACGGTCGATGGCACTAGGCTCCCTCACTGTTCCGCGGGTATTAGACATAACGAATGAAATGTGGGTTTACTGTAGGTAGGTACAACTCTGCCTTACCCTTCGTGGAACACAGGCGTGATGTTATGTCATAGTCAAGTACAACATTTAACACTTCCAATCTTAGTCGAGTTCTGGTCAAAACTTGAGCGATTAATGCTTAAATTTGTCAATAGATGGCGTTACTAGTATCGATTTAGTTAATTATATACGTAAATAACTGAACACAATCATTTGAAAGTATAATCCAAGTGATTTGGTAATTACATTACAAAAAAGTCTTAGGCTGACCCCACATTAGGCGTGCGCGATCCTCGGGCGCGAGCGCCGCGCGCGCGTCGCGAGCGCGCCGCGTGAGCGTCGCGTTTAGCTGCCCTGCTGCGCGCTCGCGGCGCGCTCGCGGCGTGCACGCGGCGCTCGAGTCGCGTTCTTACCCCTTCGCCCGCTACAATACTCAATACTTTATTGCATTTCACAATGCTTAGGTGGTAAAACATTTTATTTAGAAACAATTGTGGACCCTGTCGGGCACAGCAAAGGAAAATACAGTAGGTAGAGAGGAGGACCTATTGATTATCTTATAATGTAACTTATTCTAAAATAGTAATTAAAAATAGATGAAATACATGCTTTGGACTTTTCTAAACTAATTTCAGGGATTTATCATTTAAAATTTCGTTGTCGCTATAATAACATTTGCTTAACAGCAGCTTTTTTAATTTATCAGTAAATAGATGGCTTTTTTTCTCTGTCCTTATGGATTCTGGTAACTTGTTGTATATTGCTACTGTTTCGGTCCGTCACATGGTGGGCAGTGTTGTGTTGACACACGTTAAAAATAGAGTCACGAGTGAAATTTATATCGAAAGCTTTATCCTAGAAATACAGAATCGTTCTGCGATATAGGACATGACATACAAAGGAGTATAGTAAAAAAAAGGTGTGGGAAGAAATCAGCACTTTATTTATAAAAGACTAGCTTCTGCCCGCGACTTCTTCTGCGTAAATGTCGTTTATCGCGGACGCAGACATAGTCACGGAATAAAAAGTAGCCTATGTCCTTTCTCAGGCTCTAAACTATCTGAGTACCAAATTTCATTTAAATCGGTTCAGTAGTTTTAGCAGGAAAGCGAGACAGGCAGACAGACAGACAGAGTTACTTTGCATTTATAATATTAGTGTGGATAGTGTGGATTTTGAAACGAAAATTGTCCAAATTGTGACTGACTTAGCTGAAGGGGGTTAAACGCCAAGGCGAGCGCCGCGTGCGCGCCGCGAGCGCGCCGCAGGGCAGCTAAACGCGACGCTCACGCGGCGCGCTCGCAACGCGCTCGCGACGCGCGCGCGGCGCTCGCGCTACTCACACGCCCGAGGATCGCGCACGCCTAATGTGGGGGAGGCCTTAAATTATTCAAGCAAGGCCTGAAATGGTTTTTTTTTTGCATGGGAATCATCAAATGACTTGAGCGTGTCAGACTTTTACTGACTAAAACCCACCCGTATTCCTTCAGTTATCCATACGCCAGGGCCACGGTATCTCGTTTGAACAATCTCGCGACCCTGGCAGCCATCTGAAAGGCTCAAGTCTGATTAGTCTGAAAGGGTTAAGTATTCATTAATCAAATATTTGGTCCTAGGTTCTTTGTGAAAAATAACGTTGAGTTGTTCCAGCAAGAATCTGTCAGTAGCTGCCCGGAGTCAAGATTTTTCTTCAGTTTATAGTATAGGAGCGACCAACGTTTTCGAGAAAGAATTTCAGGTCAGTTGATTTTGTGATATGCTGTCCTTCTTGCTCTTTGGGTTGGAGTCTGGGCTACCTGGCTGGCGGTAGCGGTTGCGTTCATTAGTGCGCATCCTATCTGTCCAGGTAATAATCCTGGATTGTAAAAACGTTTTAAGATGCGTAATTTTCAATTTTTTGTTTTTAAATAAGTCTACCTGACATGCCTTTTTTATTGCCAGACATTTATGACATTGCTAATTATGTGCCATACGCGGATATTTTTCTTTATTTTTTTTAATTCAAAGTATTTTATAATGTCTGTAATTTTAATATTATGTTATTTAAAGATAAAAAAACTTAAAATTAATTTGCCAGACATTAATTCGATTGTTAAACCCTGAATTAAAATGAAAAAGTCATGAAAAGTATTGCATTATGATGCTAATAGTCCGAGAGAGACAGTTTAAATTGCGAGAGAGATAGACAGCGACAGTTGCGTTACCGGCAAGTTTACAAGATGGCGTCAGTCTAATGTCACATGTTTGTGTTTGTTTTGATTTTAATGCTTATTGTCAAATGTATGGAGTTAAAAATTCTTCGGATGTTAATGATGTTCGATTTCATTTATTTTCAAGTACGTTTAAGTCTAAAAAAGTCAGATGAGAACTTTGACAAAAAAATTCGAAACTTTGACTCATCCAGTTTGCCACCCTGTAAAGCGGAATTGCAACAGCATTTATTGAGGGCTCGTTACGTGACGAAAATTTGACACATCCAACATCCAACATCTTTCTTTCTTTTTTCTTTTTTGCGTTAAGGGTTTTGTTTGGGCTGCCTCGTTTTTGCAGCGCGTCGACTATGTTTGCTGAGGCGCACACTGATTGCTTCTATGCAATCATTCGTAAGCGAAGCGCTTCGCTGCTGAGACGCGTGCGGGGCACCGCGGGGGACACGTTGGTGAACAGGTGGGATTCTCCACTGTTGAAGCAGTGGATGAGTGTCCATGCAAAGGGCGCTCAGTCCGGCGCATGCTTAAATTAATTTAATAAATTGTACACACATACATACATACAATCACGCCTTTTTCCCATGGGGGTAGGCAGAAACCACGGAACGCCACCTGCTACGATCTCTACACACTCCAAAAAAAAAAAATAAAAAAAAAATCCAATCCCAAAAAACCATAAATCACCACCACCAGCAATCACCATCTCCATAAATTGTAATTACTAATCTTAGGCTAAGTTTATTGTTACTAACACCTATGGATCTTTTAATCCGAAAATAAATTTATTTGATTTGATTTGATTTATCTCCAATGATTTTTGGTTGGACTATCAACGGTGACAAATATGATTTTGTCTGGTTTTTTGGAGATCAATTATCATCCTCAGTTGCAGATATTACTGTTCAGCCGCGGACATTCAAAATATTTTTGTTCTTCAAAAACGAGCTGTTCGAGCGATTTACCAACTAGGTGCTAGAGTTTCTCTGAGAGATTTATTTAAAGATATTGGTATTCTTACGGTGGCATCACAATTCATCTTCTCCAACATCTTATATATTAGGCAAAACATACACTTGTACACCAAAAACAGTGATATTCATAACATTAATACTAGAAATAAGGACAAACTACGTGCTCCTTTTCACCGGCTTCATAAGGTTCATAATTCTTTTGTTGGTCTTGGTATTACCTTTTATAACAAGCTTCCCTCTGCTTTGCTAGATTTGCAGTTTAATGAGTTTAAAGCTAAAGTAAAATCCAACCTTTGTTCAAAGGCATACTATTCTATCAACGACTACTTAAACGATAAGAATAGTTGGTCGCTGTGATTAACTCAAGACAATGTTTATGTTCTTTCAATCCAGAATTAGCTTTCCTACTGACAGTTTATATGGGTAGTTCATATAATTGTTTTTTTTTATTTTATTTTTATTTAACTGATTTTGTTAATTATTTTTTATTTTCTTTTAATTTCACTTATTGTGGACATAATCTACTCATTACAGTGATTTTAAATGAGTTGTATTGCAACATGTAGTTAGCTAGCGACCTCGTCAGCTGTTCATAATATTCTAGCCTGACCAACCGGCAGCAAGTTCGTCATGCTCCCTTAGATGTCACTGCTTGCGGTAGCGTCGGGGGTCGGGTTACCACCTTCCCTCAAATATGGCGAGGGGGGTAATGGCTGACCTTTGCGTTATGCTCGTGAACGGGTGCTGCTTGTGGTGACTGGTCGACTTGCTGACCATGGTTTTTGTTATTGTTATTTGTATTAACTGTTATGTTATTTTATTTTTACTCCGGAGGTCCTAGTTTAACTATTGTAACTTCAACTTAGCAATATGCATCAATGTATGTATATGTATCATTTTGCGTCGTTGAATATGTAAGCGGGCACGCCCTTTATGCCTGGAGGCTTTATTTAAGTTTTACGTTCTGTTTACGATTTTGTTTTATTATTTATTTCAGCTTGAGTTTACTTTTCAATGTTTTGTTCGTATATTGGCGTGTGCTAGCTGACATATGGCGAATAATGTATGTTTTGTTTTGTTTTATAATATTAATTACTTACACGATATTGTATAGAATCAAGTTCTTCTAACTTAACAGACAGCTGTGCTGCTGGGGAGTTTGTTCCGCCACTTCTTCTTCCCAGCTAAAGCACTAGGAAGTGTCGAAGGGCGGGCGTTTTGGGGGGACTGTCTTTTGTAACTTTGACGTTCAAAAAGTGCTGACTCTCAGCCTAGTTTGAATAAATGACTTTTGATTTTTGATTTTTTTTTGATTTTTTTTCAAAGTAAGTATGAAATAGAACATTTATGAATAATAACTATTTTTTTTTATAACGAACAAGAAGAATTACACTGTTTATTTTTAATTTCTTTTGCAGATAATAGAGATTTAGAAGATAACCAAAGTTCCCAAGAAGATGATATAAATGATACTGACAAAGACAGCGACGATGATTATGATGATTACGAAGATGCCTCTTTTTTTGTGACGTCACTATAGGCTGAAACAACTTATACTTAATTATTAAAATTCACATTTAGTAAACACGACAATTTAAATAATGGTGTTGTTTTTGAAATTTAATTCTAATTTAATTTTCTTTTTTATGCTTATTTTTTTTTAGAGTTGCTCTTACTAGAACTATTATTATTATTATTATATTTAATATATACAATGACAAGTAACGGTTCTCTGTCTCATTCTCTACTATATATTCTGCAACTGTCTCTCTCGGACTACTAGCATCATAATGCAATACTTTTCATTTTAATTCAGGGTTTAACAATCGAATTAATGTCTGGCAAATTAATTTTAAGTTTTTTTATCTTTAAATAACATAATATTAAAATTACAGACATTATAAAATACTATGAATTTAAAAAAAAAAAAATCCGCGTATGGCACATTTAGCAATGTCAAAAATGTCTGGCAATAAAAAAGGTATGTCAGGTAGACTTATTTAAAACCAAAAAATAGAAAATTACGCATCTTAAAATGTTTTAAAAATCCAGGATTATTACCTGGACAGATAGGATGCGCACTAATGAACGCAACCGCTACCGCCAGCCAGGTAGCCCAGACACTAACCGAAAGAGCAAGAAGGACGGCATATCACAAAATCAGCTGACCTGAAATTCTTACTTTGCAAACGTTGCTAGCTCCCGTACCATTATGGCATTTGAAGGTTCACATTACCGATGCAGGACTTATTTAAACATATTGGGGCTGTGCGTGTGTGACAACCCATCTCCACCTAACTTCGCGAAAAACAGGCATGATGTTGGGGTGATTAATTTGTTTTATTTAATGTTTCATTAAATAAATTTAATTAAACAATAAATAATTTTGTTTTATACAAAATTAATTTTGTCTCGTCATTTCCGATTGAGACTCTTCTATTCATTTGTGCTCAAGTGTGTTATGTATGAGCGTCTAATTATAAAACATTTAATTAAAGCAAGACAGATAATTCCTTTTTCTTATTATGCAGGGAAATAATGTTTCCTAAAATTGGTGCGACATGAAATGTATGTTCATAGCTTTTTATAAACTTTACTAAATAAGGAAGGGTTATCAATTCGACTGTTATGTCTTCAAAGATGGTGGCCTGATTTCGCTGGTTTCTTGTTATATATTTCTTGATACGATTTCGGAATGGGATACATAACGAACTTCCGTTCACACATTTACCACCTATTTAACCCCTTTAGGGAATAAATTTTCGTAAATTATTTTTCTGTACTAAATTTTATGCTTCCGAGAGAGCCAATGATGCGGTGTGTTGGCTGCCAATGAATAAGAAAAAATAATAAAGAAGAAACATAAAACGCATATTCGAAGTTCAAAATTCAGTGTGTGAATGGGGAACATTGAGTCTTCTGTACTTTTCTGTCAAGTGACAAAAGTGCGTAGCCCTAGAGGGTTGAGTATTACTCAGTAAAACGTGACCTTTTTGATTTTTATGTTTGCTTGGTACCTAGACTTAAATTAAGAGGGTCCGTACCTAATATCAAGCTGACGTTTTGTCATAATTGGGTTACTGCTGGACAGAAATTCTAGATAACGACTATTACAACATTGCTAAAATATGTAGAAAAGTTAATATTAGGAGGGCAGTCTCCCAATAAAAATATTAAAAATAATGTAAAATCTTGACATTATATTTTAATAGGTTGTATGTTCCGTGTGATGCCAGAAATAAAGAATAGCACCATCCCAGTTCTTCCTGTGGGTGACGTAAGAGGCGACTAAGGGACTTACTAGAGACCGGGCAGCAGCGTTTTCCATGCAATTTATCACTATACTGCAATCGTCAACTTGCCTGCCAAGCGTGGGGAGATGTCCAGCAGTGGACGTCTTTTGGCTGAAATGATGATGATGATGACGATGATAACATAAAATCACGCCAGTATTATCCAAAGGGTTAGACAGAGATGCACCTATATAATAGTACACCCACATTTCGCCACTTATATTCAAGTCTCATATAATAGGGAGCGAGCTTATTGTCACCGGCCCGGCTCAACTTCTGGCTTCAGGCTGCAACTACTGAGAAATTCCAAATGGGAAAACCAAATGACACTGTTCCCGACCGGAATTAGAAGACCATATGCTATTTGCGACAGCCAGGGGAAGAAATGCGATGTTGCTATTCTCTTAGTCTGGCGCCATACGGTCGTTTGTTTAACGAATACTAGAAAATATGTTTCACAGCAAATTTTGATCGTAAAATATCAAATGACTGCCATAATCTTTTAAATACTCGCCCTTTGGCACGTGTTTCATTTCCAACCTGTAAACTGGTAATTATTATGACGCTTTCAAACCTTTTTGCTGTGCTATAAATCTTAGGAATGAAAAATAAATGTCGGGGTTCCGTATTAACTTTGGTGGTTTTTATTGTAACAACTTAAGGAAGTAGGTAAGTTTACTTAATGTTCGTTGTGAAACATTCCTCATGAGAAAGTACGGTAACCTTATGTATTATTCTACTAGATTCAACCCACAAACTACCAAGTCGTATAGCATCGCCATTTTCAAAGCTTCCTCGTTTTACCAAAGATGAGCACGTTCAAGCAACCAAACTTTTTAAATTGATTAAATTAGTAAAAATTGCACAGCTGCAATTGGTTCTTTCTGATGTTGTAGGTTGCCTACTCAATAATTGTAATAGCCAAATACAAAAATAAAATGGCATATATAATTATTTTAAGTCGGTATACTAGGATCGCTGAGTCCTAGACGCGTACCGTGAGGGCTAGTTGAGGCACGGGAGAAGAGATACCGGAAGACTTGAGAGAGGTATTTGCAGTGAATATTAAAGGCTGATAAGATTTAAAGGCCATTGACATACACGAGCAATTATATACCTTTACACAATTGCGCAAATTTGGAATTAAAATTTTCGTTAGTGCTTACGGTACCCTAAAAGCCACGTCAGCAAGGTATAAAAATAATGTGTTACCTACATTTTATGAGTGCTCGCGAGGAAATAGCTCAATTATGATTTTATTTGGCGACAACCGTATTTTCAAGTTAATTTCGTTTTACAATAACGGACTCACGTTAACTGGAGATTTTTTTGTGTTCAAAATGAAATAGAAAAGTTTTTTAATAAAAGTTCTGGTTTTATAGTGAGACTAATTAGACTAGTTAAATAGGTTTAAACTTTAACTTTCTAAGTTATTTATACTGACGAATAGCTGTTTCTACAACTAGTTCAGTAATCCTGAAAAATAGGAACAGAAGAAAAGTTAAATGAAAATAGTAGCAATTTTGTGACATACCGAAATAAAATGTTTTGATCTTTGGAATGAACAGTACTGCGATAGGACTCAAAAATACTGTAAAAATCGACGCTTTACAAAAATTGTATAAAGAAATAGTGATGTAACAAAGAAGAGCTATGCCCCTCCTCCATGCAACTTCGTATAATATATATTAGAAAGATACGGAGAGTGAGAGATCGTTTTATGGGTTTTGTGGATGCTGAAGCCAATAAATAGTAGGTCAAAATGAAAATGAAAAATAGTTAGAGTTGCAAAGGACTCGAGTCTTCGAATCATGAGTTTAAAGACTCGACTCAATTATGCAAGACTCAGTGAGCTCCCTAACATCCCTGCTTGGTATGTAAAGATGGTGACCCATCCACGGACCAACCGCTGCAAGCGTAGCTTAACCTGTACAGTCAACCATGCGGCTGTTATTATTTAGCTACAAGCTCTTACTACTCGTGCTGAATCCAATAGTGAGTCCAAAAAGTAAAAGGAACTTCATTCCTGACAGTGTTGTCCCTAGCCCACACATTTTTTTATCAATGTAGGTGATGTGTGAAATTTAGAGTTGCAAAGGACTCGAGTCTTTGAGTACTAATTTTAAAGACTCGACTCAATTATGCAAGACTCAGTGTGCTCAAAACGCTCAGAGTCAACACATAAGCACTCGAGTCTTAAAAAGGACTTGAGTCTTTAAAAAGGAATCGAGTCTTAAAAAGGACTTGAGTCTTAAAATGAACCCGAGTCTTAAAGAAAAACTCGGAGCATGAAGATGAAACTTGTAGCTCATCATTCGAAAAGACTCGAAAACAGGAAATAAATTCAAATTAGTGGTTATGATGTAACTTTGCGTACAAATAAATCTGACGAGTTATTCGAGTTTTTTCGAATGATGAGCTACAAGAGTCGAGTTCCTTTTAAGACTCGAGTAGTTTTTTTTTTATGTATTACAACGCATACCTTTTTACATAGTGGTCCGATTGTGACAATTCTTTTTCTATTGGAAAGGGTATACTCCCAAGGAGGTCCCATATACATTTGGAAAATAAAATCGAACCCTAAGGGTCGGAAAACAGTGGATGATTAATTGTTCACTCACTGATGTTTAACCACACATAACTTTATTGATAATTCTTTGTTGGATAGGGTATACCTTGCCAAGTATTATTAGTACATTAAAGCCACAAAAAAATATAAAATAAAAACTTTTTAACAAACAAATTAAACCGCCGAAAAAATTTTGAGTCGGCGCTGAAAAATCAATGAACAAAGATCACTCAAAGCGCCGACTCATAATTTTAAGGTTTATTATTTTATGCTTTTCAGTTTTTTCGGCGGTTTAATTTTTTTGTTAAAAAGTTTTTAAAACTCGAGTCCCTTTTTTAGACTCGAGAATGACTCGGGCTCGGCTGGATTCTAGACTCCAAGCCTTTTGAGCATTTTGAGTCTTGCATAATTGACTCGAGTCCTTTGCAACACTAGTGAAATTAGTCTGTACTCATCATGATCAGGTGACCCATATCACTGACGGCCCATAAAGAAATGAATGCCTTGAAAACAAAACCTTATGTAAAAACATTACATTACAGTTTTCCTTATTACCCACTCAAGGACACGCCGTTATAATTCTTAGCAACAATTTGCTAAGTAGTCAGACTCAGTATCACAAATTGCCTCTCCACGTGTAGACGTAATGAGACTAATCTAAAGAAAATGAGAAGCTTATGATATTTTGTGTATGAAGTCAAAATTATTTTTTGGGATGATAAGACAAAAATTGTACCAACTAGGTACCTACTTGGAACAATTTTTTAAAATATAATTTTCTTTCACAATTTCCCAGACTGCGTGCAGTAGTGACCCAAAGGTAACAGTCGAGAATTACGAGTGGTCGTGGGTTCTAACTCAAAAAGGCAATTTTACTTTATGTAAATTATTTATCCTACGGCTCTCAAAACGGTGAAAGTAAATATCGTGAGGAAGCATGTCCTAGAACTACGTATAAATGTTAGAATACCTGTAAGTCCGCGAACCCGTACTGATTATTGATGATAGAATATGATTTGGGTAAGGAAATAAGCCATTTTGCTTCGGCTTGTGTTTAAACACCACCCAAAAAAGTACCTATTTTACTACCAAAAAAATTCTAAACGGTTACCAAAATGGATAAATGGTCACCAAATAACGTTTTCCAAAATATTATTAAATAAAACCATTTTTTCGTATTATTGACTACCAAAAAAATATATGGACGCCTTTAAAATACACTTTAGACCAAATATTATATATTATCACTACTTAGATGTTACCACTGAATCTAGTCGTTTCTAGGAGGTCACAGTTTTAACCTAACCTAACCTAGTGTACTACGTGAGCTCGAGTGTATCGCACAAGCGTGCATTCGAACTATTGTGAGTCGCAGTACAGTTTTGTCGTACAAGGAGTTGGATAGAATTTGGTGACCGTTAATCCATTTTGGGAACCAAAAATAATATTTGTGCGAGGTTTGCGATTTTTCTCATGTTATTTTATTTATTTTGAATCATAATATTATATACTTTAGGGCCCTTTTAATAAAGTCAATTTATTTTTTTTATAGTTGTTTATTTTTTTGGGTGCCTCAGCTTAGAGTCTTAAAAATATTTTTGGTGATCGTCTAAATTATACCCTTTTGCTTCTCCTATGACATACCACAACGCAGGCAATGCAAGACCCGCTAGTAATATTATAAATGGGAAAGTAAACTCGTATCTGTCTGCCTGTTTGTTTGTTACATTTTTCGCCTAAGACACTGAACCAGTCGGGATGACTTATGATAGATAAGTAGTTGATAAATAAGTGACACCTGGAGAAGAACCTAGGCAACTTTCATAAATTGGACCTATAAATGACACTCGACATGCTATCGGACCGAAAATGACACATTTCGATAACCTGATTTGCCTTGCCCCGGACAGCATACAGCTGCTAATCGAGGTCGTTCATTTGATATAAACTGACACAATTTCGGGTTTAGGATATGAGAACAGCGTTTATGAGACCACAACTATAACACTGATTGATGTTTGATTCGGGGCGGAAGCTATACAAATGGTGGTAAACAGCTGTATCATGTATCTTGAAAAATAAAATGATATCAAACCTGTAGAAAGTCGTTGAGGAACTAGGAAATCTGGAAATCTATTGACATTCTTGTCTAGGCACACTTGAAATCTATACCTACTCTATGAAAATAAATGAACTTGAAGTGCCTGACTGTAATGTCAAAAAACCGGCCAAGTGCGAGTCGGACTCGCGCACCGAGGGTTCCGTACAAACCTGCAGGTATCCTCGGTTTATGCATAAGGTTTATGTTTATGAAATTAAATGTTATTTTTTTAATTTTTTTATTTGAGTTGAAGGAATTAAAGGTAAATTGCGGTTTACGATTTATGACGTATTAAAAAAAACTACTAACTAGATCTCGTTCAAACCAATTTTCGGTGGAAGTTTATATGGTTATGTACATCATATTTTTTTTTATGATTTATCCTTCTCTTATAAGTATAAGTTAGATATAAGTTACGGGGGGGTGGACACACATTTTACCACTTTGGAAGTGTCTCTCGCGCAAACTATTCAGTTTAGAAAAAAATGATATTAGAAACCTCAATACCATTTTTGAAGACCTATTCATAAATACCCCACACTTATGAGTTTGACGAAATTTTTTTTCTGAGTTTCAGTTCTAAGTATGGGGAACCCCAAAATTTATTGTTTTTTTTTCTATTTTAGTGTAAAAATCTTAATGCGGTTCACAGAATACATCTACTTACCAAGTTTCAACAGCATAGCTCTTATAGTTTCGGAGAAAAGTGGCTGTGACATACGGACGGACAGACAGACAGACAGACAGACATGACGAATCTATAAGGGTTCCGTTTTTTGCCATTTGGCAACGGAACCCTAAAAATCTGCTTTGTACTAAATGCGTACGAAAGTATTTCAAACAACACCATAATTTAATAAAATTGTCTGTATGTTGGTGTCGGCCTATCTCCAAAACGGCTGGACTGATTCTGATGGGACTTTCACTAACAGATAGCTGGTTTTATAATGAGTACCAAAGGCTAACACATTTACCTGGGATAATTTCCGCCAAACACGCAGGGAAAGGAGCAGGCACAGCTAATTAGTATTTCATCGTCAGCAGCCTATAATGTTCCCACTGCTGGGACACAGGCCTCCTCTTGGTGAGAGGGAGTGGGCTTTAATCCACCACGCGGGCCCAGTGCGGGTTGGTAGATGTCACATGTCTTCGAATTTTTCGTGAAGGAAAACATCGTGAGGGAACTAGAAAAAATGTCTTAGAACCAATTAGTATTTCAAAGGATGAAATACAAAAAAATAAATACAGAATCGCGATTAATTACGTTACCGAAAGGTTTTACATATTGAAACCTTTCGGTAACGTAATTTCTAATTTCAACAAAGAATGTTGGAGTGAAAACTTTTTAATTCTGTTTTTAATGCGGTGTAGTTTATAAATTGCTGAAACTTTCATAATTATGTCATATTTTACTGACTAAAACCCACCCGTGTTCCTTCAGTTGCCCATATGCCAGGGCCACGGTATCTCTTTCGAACAATCTCGCGACCCTGGCAGGCATCGTCCTAGACCCCTTCAGTGCTGCTAACACCTCTTTGAGGCGCGCGTGGAACACTACGCGCCGTCGAACCGAGGCAGGTCCTTACCGGGCGGCGAGCTACCCATTGCTCGCCACCCGCAAGCTCGCGTTTACGGTGGCCGGGAGTCTGGTATTGACTCCCGACGCCCGGGGCGTCTCGTGAACAATGCCTCAAGTTACTTTCCGAGGCACGTTTTATTATACCCATGAACACAAACTAATCGATTGTTGATAAGGGTCAATTGCTGAAATTCGATCGTAATTCATTGACTAATAGCCTGCACTTAAGGAAAATTATTTTCTTGAGTGCTTATTAGAAATTATTTATTACGTCGTTAGAACAATTATGAGTATATATTATCATATAAATGTTCATTTGAATTTCTATCTTCAATTTTGAAAATAAGTATTAACTATTCACTGGACTTAAAATAATTTAAATTAATTTATCTACAACTGTTAAAATTCTCATTTTCAGTCGAAATACTGCAGACATTACCACTATCTCATACCTTTGCAAAAATATGCAGTTTAAGACTAAATTTAACATAAAACAAATCGTAATATTCTCGCATTAAAATTATGAAAGTTTCAGCAATTTATAAACTACACCGCATTAAAAACAGAATTAAAAAGTTTTCACTCCAACATTCTTTGTTGAAATTAGAAATTACGTTACCGAAAGGTTTCAATATGTAAAACCTTTCGGTAACGTAATTAATCGCGATTCTGTATTTATTTTTTTGTATTTCATCCTTTGAAATACTAATTGGTTCTAAGACATTTTTTCTAGTTCCCTCACGATGTTTTCCTTCACGAAAAATTCGAAGACATGTGACATCTACCAACCCGCACTGGGCCCGCGTGGTGGATTAAAGCCCACTCCCTCTCACCAAGAGGAGGCCTGTGTCCCAGCAGTGGGAACATTATAGGCTGCTGACGATGAAATACTAATTAGCTGTGCCTGCTCCTTTCCCTGCGTGTTTGGCGGAAATTATCCCAGGTAAATGTGTTAGCCTTTGGTACTCATTATAAAACCAGCTATCTGTTAGTGAAAGTCCCATCAGAATCAGTCCAGCCGTTTTGGAGATAGGCCGACACCAACATACAGACAATTTTATTAAATTATGGTGTTGTTTGAAATACTTTCGTACGCATTTAGTACAAAGCAGATTTTTAGGGTTCCGTTGCCAAATGGCAAAAAACGGAACCCTTATAGATTCGTCATGTCTGTCTGTCTGTCTGTCTGTCCGTCCGTATGTCACAGCCACTTTTCTCCGAAACTATAAGAGCTATGCTGTTGAAACTTGGTAAGTAGATGTATTCTGTGAACCGCATTAAGATTTTTACACTAAAATAGAAAAAAAAAACAATAAATTTTGGGGTTCCCCATACTTAGAACTGAAACTCAAAAAAAAAATTTCGTCAAACTCATAAGTGTGGGGTATTTATGAATAGGTCTTCAAAAATGGTATTGAGGTTTCTAATATCATTTTTTTCTAAACTGAATAGTTTGCGCGAGAGACACTTCCAAAGTGGTAAAATGTGTGTCCACCCCCCCGTAACTTATATCTAACTTATACTTATAAGAGAAGGATAAATCATAAAAAAAAATATGATGTACATAACCATATAAACTTCCACCGAAAATTGGTTTGAACGAGATCTAGTTAGTAGTTTTTTTTAATACGTCATAAATCGTAAACCGCAATTTACCTTTAATTCCTTCAACTCAAATAAAAAAATTAAAAAAATAACATTTAATTTCATAAACATAAACCTTATGCATAAACCGAGGATACCTGCAGGTTTGTACGGAACCCTCGGTGCGCGAGTCCGACTCGCACTTGGCCGGTTTTTTGACATTACAGTCAGGCACTTCAAGTTCATTTATTTTCATAGAGTAGGTATAGATTTCAAGTG
The DNA here is from genome assembly GCA_932294355.1 of Aporophyla lueneburgensis. Classification (NCBI taxonomy): domain Eukaryota; kingdom Metazoa; phylum Arthropoda; class Insecta; order Lepidoptera; family Noctuidae; genus Aporophyla; species Aporophyla lueneburgensis. The sequence continues at coordinate 12,634,812 of OW028735.1, forward strand.
TGCCTAGACAAGAATGTCAATAGATTTCCAGATTTCCTAGTTCCTCAACGACTTTCTACAGGTTTGATATCATTTTATTTTTCAAGATACATGATACAGCTGTTTACCACCATTTGTATAGCTTCCGCCCCGAATCAAACATCAATCAGTGTTATAGTTGTGGTCTCATAAACGCTGTTCTCATATCCTAAACCCGAAATTGTGTCAGTTTATATCAAATGAACGACCTCGATTAGCAGCTGTATGCTGTCCGGGGCAAGGCAAATCAGGTTATCGAAATGTGTCATTTTCGGTCCGATAGCATGTCGAGTGTCATTTATAGGTCCAATTTATGAAAGTTGCCTAGGTTCTTCTCCAGGTGTCACTTATTTATCAACTACTTATCTATCATAAGTCATCCCGACTGGTTCAGTGTCTTAGGCGAAAAATGTAACAAACAAACAGGCAGACAGATACGAGTTTACTTTCCCATTTATAATATTACTAGCGGGTCTTGCATTGCCTGCGTTGTGGTATGTCATAGGAGAAGCAAAAGGGTATAATTTAGACGATCACCAAAAATATTTTTAAGACACTAAGCTGAGGCACCCAAAAAAATAAACAACTCAAAAAAAAAAAAAATTGACTTTATTAAAAGGGCCCTAAAGTATATAATATTATGATTCAAAATAAATAAAATAACATGAGAAAAATCGCAAACCTCGCACAAATATTATTTTTGGTTCCCAAAATGGATTAACGGTCACCAAATTCTATCCAACTCCTTGTACGACAAAACTGTACTGCGACTCACAATAGTTCGAATGCACGCTTGTGCGATACACTCGAGCTCACATAGTACACTAGGTTAGGTTAGGTTAGAACTGTGATGCACGAGCCGAGCGAGCGAAGCGAGCGGTGCCGCGGCAGCGGCCGGCGAGTGCTAGAAACGACTAGATTCAGTGGTAACATCTAAGTAGTGACAATATATAATATTTGGTCTAAAGTGTATTTTAAAGGCGTCCATATATTTTTTTGGTAGTCAATAATACGAAAAAATGGTTTTATTTAATAATATTTTAGGAAACGTTATTTGGTGACCATTTATCCATTTTGGTAACCGTTTAGAATTTTTTTGGTAGTAAAATAGGTACTTTTTTGGGTGGTGTTTAAACACAAGCCGAAGCAAAATGGCTTATTTCCTTACCCAAATCATATTCTATCATCAATAATCAGTACGGGTTCGCGGACTTACAGGTATTCTAACATTTATACGTAGTTCGAGGACATGCTTCCTCACGATATTTACTTTCACCGTTTTGAGAGCCGTAGGATAAATAATTTACATAAAGTAAAATTGCCTTTTTGAGTTAGAACCCACGACCACTCGTAATTCTCGACTGTTACCTTTGGGTCACTACTGCACGCAATCTGGAAAATTGTGAAAGAAAATGATATTATGAAAAATTGTTCCAAGTAGGTACCTACTTGGTACAATTTTTGTCTTATCTTCCCAAAAAATAATTTTGACTTCATACATAAAATATCATAAGCTTCTCATTTTCTTTAGATTAGTCTCATTACGTCTACACGTGGAGAGGCAATTTGTGATACTGAGTCTGACTACTTAGCAAATTGTTGCTAAGAATTATAACGGCGTGTCCTTGAGTGGGTAATAAGGAAAACTGTAATGTAATGTTTTTACATAAGGTTTTGTTTTCAAGGCATTCATTTCTTTATGGGTCGTCAGTGATATGGGTCACCTGATCATGATGAGTACAGGCTAATTTCACTAGTGTTGCAAAGGACTCGAGTCAATTATGCAAGACTCAGAATGCTCAAAAGGCTTGGAGTCTAGAATCAAGCCGAGCCCGAGTCATTCTCGAGTCTAAAAAAGGGACTCGAGTTTTAAAAACTTTTTAACAAAAAAATTAAACCGCCGAAAAAACTGAAAAGCATAAAATAATAAACCTTAAAATTATGAGTCGGCGCTTTGAGTGATCTTTGTTCATTGATTTTTCAGCGCCGACTCAAAATTTTTTCGGCGGTTTAATTTGTTTGTTAAAAAGTTTTTATTTTATATTTTTTTGTAGCTTTAATGTACTAATAATACTTGGCAAGGTATACCCTATCCAACAAAGAATTATCAATAAAGTTATGTGTGGTTAAACATCAGTGAGTGAACAATTAATCATCCCCTGTTTTCCGACCCTTAGGGTTCGATTTTATTTTCCAAATGTATATGGGACCTCCTTGGGAGTATACCCTTTCCAATAGAAAAAGAATTGTCACAATCGGACCACTATGTAAAAAGGTATGCGTGGTAATACATAAAAAAAAACTACTCGAGTCTTAAAAGGAACTCGACTCTTGTAGCTCATCATTCGAAAAAACTCGAATAACGTCAGATTTATTTGTACGCAAAGTTACATCATAACCACTAATTTGAATTTATTTCCTGTTTTCGAGTCTTTTCGAATGATGAGCTACAAGTTTCATCTTCATGCTCCGAGTTTTTCTTTAAGACTCGGGTTCATTTTAAGACTCAAGTCCTTTTTAAGACTCGATTCCTTTTTAAAGACTCAAGTCCTTTTTAAGACTCTATTCCTTTTTAAAGACTCAAGTCCTTTTTAAGACTCGAGTGCTTATGTGTTGACTCCGAGCGTTTTGAGCACACTGAGTCTTGCATAATTGAGTCGAGTCTTTAAAATTAATACTCGAAGACTCGAGTCCTTTGCAACTCTAAATTTCACACATCACCTACATTGACAAAAAAATGTGTGGGCTAGGGGCAACACTGTCAGGAATGAAGTTCCTTTTACTTTTTGGACCTCACTATTGGATTCAGCACGAGTAGTAAGAGCTTGTAGCTAAATAATAACAGCCGCACGGTTGACTGTACAGGTTAAGCTACGCTTGCAGCGGTTGGTCCGTGGATGGGTCACCATCTTTACATACCAAGCAGGGATGTTAGGGAGCTCCGTAACCGTAACTGAAACTATCGGATATCCGATATAAAAATTTATCCGTAACCGTAACCGAATCCGAAATAAAAGTTTCGGATAATATCGGATTTGTTATTACATTTTTATTTTATGTAGATTAGATAACACTCAATATATATTTATAATCATTTTTATTTTAAATAGCTGTAATAATTACTCTCACACTGATTGTAATTCCTACCAAATTTAAATAAAACCATTTTATGAGCTATTTGTATTTTACTTTTGAAATTCCTTAAATGTTTAATATCCGTAACCGAAATTATCCGAAACTAACGGATAATCCGAAATAAGTTCATATCCATATCCCTATCCGTATCCGGTATAATAATCATTCCTACATCCGTAACCAATCCGTATCCGAAATTTCATATCCATAACATCCCTAATACCAAGACACTTTCATACCTCGGAAAGCATGTTAAGCCGTTGGTCCCGGCTGTCTTTCGTAGATCTTAAACAGTCGTTACGGGTCGTCAGATGCCCGAGAATCTGAAACCAGTCTTACCAAGGTGTATCCAAGTGGGGAGGTGGGGTATTTTACCCAGTAACTGGGTTGTGGGGGTCAGATAGGCAATCACTCCATGTAAAATATTGATACTCAGCTACATCCGGTTTAACTGGAAGCTGACCCTAACATAGTTGGGAAAAGGCTAGGCAGATGATGATATTGGATTCAGCACCCTCGAAAACTATGACGAAAAATTGAACAGTTTTCGTAGCCACCATTTTTGATTTTCATTTTGACCTACTATAACTTCAGCACCCATAAAAGTATCTCTCCGTCTCCGTATCTTTCTAATATATATTATACGACGTTGCATGGAGGAGGAGCATAACTCTTCTTTGTTACATCACTATTTCTTTATACAATTTTTGTATAGCGTTGATTTTTACGGTATTTTTGAGTCCTATCGCAGTACTGTTCATTCCAAAGATCAAAACATTTTATTTCGGTATGTCACAAAATTGCTACTATTTTCATTTAACTTTTCTTCTGTTCCTATTTTTCAGGATTACTGAACTAGTTGTAGAAACAGCTATTCGTCAGTATAAATAACTTAGAAAGTTAAAGTTTAAACCTATTTAACTAGTCTAATTAGTCTCACTATAAAACCAGAACTCTTATTAAAAAACTTTTCTATTTCATTTTGAACACAAAAAAATCTCCAGTTAACGTGAGTCCGTTATTGTAAAACGAAATTAACTTGAAAATACGGTTGTCGCCAAATAAAATCATAATTGAGCTATTTCCTCGCGAGCACTCATAAAATGTAGGTAGCACATTATTTTTATACCTTGCTGACGTGGCTTTTAGGGTACCGTAAGCACTAACGAAAATTTTAATTCCAAATTTGCGCAATAGTGTAAAGGCATATAATTGCTCGTGTATGTCAATGGCCTTTAAATAATTAATAAGTGATCTTAAACCAAAAAAGTTGCATGTATAATATGTTCCTAGAAGTGTTTATTTTTCTATTCTATTTTTAATTTTAATTCTCAATAGACGCCTACATTCATTGGATACGCATAAACAAGGCTAAAATAAACTCATCTAACACAACTCATCAGACTTGATGGGTATCGATATATTATAAACATTTCAAACCATTTTTTTTGCATAACTATAATTGTAATCGTTTGAGTAGCTCGTGGCGTTAAACTACGCTAACCGCGCTGGTTCCCTGAATGGGTAGGGTAATAAGTAATAACTTTTATTGACATGAATGTAAACACAAATGTGAATCCCCTGGTCCCTAAACTAGTGTTTATTGTATTATAGGGACCAGTGTCATCGCCTATCCAAGTCATAGTGTCAAATTAAGGTACTATAACAATATTTTTCTAAAACTAGGATTATATTAAACATTTGGTGAAGCGTGTGTGTTTGTGTTTGTGTGATGTGTGGGTGTTTAGTGTGAAGGTGAAGTTATAAATTTATAATTACCCATTAGAGGTTAGGTTTTGTATTTCATCATAATTGTACTGTTTGAGCCAGACTGGCAGTTTGGTTTTTTTGCGAACACAATAGGTTTTGCAGTCCGTTATTTTTTAAGGAATCTGTTGTATGATTTAGGGGCCAGAACATCAAAATGACGTCTTGTAAAGGCAGTCCTAATACGCGGGTATAAAGGTGTATATAGGTATTGGCATATAGATACTATGTTCCCATTGAACATTTATTTAGATAGGTAGGTACACGATATATGTAACCGGTTCATTTCCTCTTTTTCTTATCAAAAGCTTCACGTTAGTTGCTTTATACCAAAAATAAGAACCGACTTCCTAAAAAAACACTACAAATTAAAAATTACTTTAATTTCGAAAGTCGGTGTCTTATGATCTGTATTTAAGGTATTTTTTTGCCACCGACTTCTGAAATTAAAGTTATTTTTCACTTTGTAGTGTTTTCTTTAGGAAGTCGGTTTTTATTTTTTTGTGTTTTTTTTTATTTTTAACTATTTAGTTATGGTAGATATCCCGCACTAATCTAATCGCGTTATTCGTTCATTTGTCGCCGCAAATACTTAATGCAAATTTAAGACTTATGTGGTTTTCACATGGATCCCATTGTCCAAATGGAACGGATTCGGGAAGCAACAGCTTTCAAATAAAAAAAGAATCATCAAAATCGGTTCACCCAGTCAAAAGTTATGAGGTAACAAACATAAAAAAAATACAGTCGAATTTATAAAAAGGAGGATCCGTTTTGAAGTCGGTTAAAAATAAGCACTGCACTTCGATGAGAGAGCTTTTGGCTTTTTTCTAGCTCTGTTTGAAGTAATTCAAAAATTCATCATCTGCTCAGCCTCTTTCCTATATAAGGGTCGGTTTGCAGTCTAACTGGATGCAATAGAATACCTGTATTATATATGGAACGACCAAAGAGCGAACCAAAGTTGTGGACACAGCTCATAGGATTAGCAAACTGAAATGGCAATGGGTCGGCGACCCATTGCAGTTTCAGTTTGCTCCTGCTCCGCCCAGAGCGGGAGAAGTCATTTGATGATTTCCCATCCAAAAAAAAGGCATTGATCACTGCTGAGTCTGTTCTTAGATCTTTAATCGTCGTGACGGGTAGTCAGAATCACATATTAAGTATAATATGGGACATATTATTATTATATTATTCCCATATTAGACAACAGAGAGGCAAGTCAGGTAATTTTAACAACGTTCACAGTTTAACCTAAGTCTCATTATTTCAAAAAATACTTCGAGTTTCCATACATTTTTGACATGTTTCTGACATTTGATTTAAATTTAATTTAATTTATTTCCTCATCACAAATGTTGCAGGTAGGTACATAAAGTGCTTAAACTAATTAAAACATATACAAGGTGCAGTTTTTTATCTGCAAAACATTTTAGGAGGTAATTATGTTAGTGATTCTCGACCCGAATCAACAATAAAATGGGCAGGTATTTTTTTTTAAATTTTATTCTTATTTACGGAAATCGATAAGTGTGAACTCCCTTTTTTAAAACGCGGCCAGTCTGTACGTGTCCTTAAACTGCGCTTTCACACACATAAACAAACGCAACCGACATTTCTTTCATAGATATTATGAAAAGGGTTGTTAAGAGTTATTCTGAAGAACAATAAAACTGAAAAATCTAAAATAAAAAGTATTATTGATTATTATTGACTTGGTATCGTATTGTAATATGATTATTTACGAGTCTCATAACAACCTCCTGAAATGTTTTGCAGGTTCAAAACTGCATCTTGTATAATAACATTTGTGAGAGACTTGTGCCCGAAGAAGGCATTGACCCGTAACACAGGTAGTATTACGGGTCACCAGGCCCCCCCATTCTTACAGTTAGACTTTGTGTTATTAGATTAAGACAAGTATGAACTAAATGTGTGATGGAGTTTGCACTGCTTATTTTGTGATATAAAAGAAATATTAAAAAATAAAAATATATAATGGATATGAAGTATTTATTTATTTAGTGATTGTAGCAGATGTGACACTGGGACTTGATTTTAAATGTTTTTAATTTCGAGAACTGTCCTTCTGATCTCACCAAATGGTATCGTGTTACGCAGTGACTGAGTTGTGAAGTCAAATAGGCAGTCGTTCCATGTCATCATCATCATCATCACCCTATAGCAGCCCACTGCAGGACATAAGCCTCTCCAATTGCATGCCATTTAGTTCGATTCTCGGCAACTCTCTTCCAGCTGCTACCAACCACCCTACGAAGATCGTCGCTCCATCTAGCCTGAGGGCGTCCTATCTTACGTTTTCCAATTCGCGGTCTCCACTCAAGAACACGTCTACCCCAACGGTCATCGATTCGAGGGCTAATGTCGCCGACCCATTGCCATTTCAGTTTGCTAATCCTATGAGCTGTGTCCACAACTTTGGTTCGCTCTTTGGTCGTTCCATATATAATACAGGTATTCTATTGCATCCAGTTAGACTGCAAACCGACCCTTATATAGGAAAGAGGCTGAGCAGATGATGAATTTTTGAATTACTTCAAACAGAGCTAGAAAAAAGCCAAAAGCTCTCTCATCGAAGTGCAGTGCTTATTTTTAACCGACTTCAAAACGGATCCTCCTTTTTATAAATTCGACTGTATTTTTTTTATGTTTGTTACCTCATAACTTTTGACTGGGTGAACCGATTTTGATGATTCTTTTTTTATTTGAAAGCTGTTGCTTCCCGAATCCGTTCCATTTGGACAATGGGATCCATGTGAAAACCACATAAGTCTTAAATTTGCATTAAGTATTTGCGGCGACAAATGAACGAATAACGCGATTAGATTAGTGCGGGATATCTACCATAACTAAATAGTTAAAAATAAAAAAAAACACAAAAAAATAAAAACCGACTTCCTAAAGAAAACACTACAAAGTGAAAAATAACTTTAATTTCAGAAGTCGGTGGCAAAAAAATACCTTAAATACAGATCATAAGACACCGACTTTCGAAATTAAAGTAATTTTTAATTTGTAGTGTTTTTTTAGGAAGTCGGTTCTTATTTTTGGTATAAAGCAACTAACGTGAAGCTTTTGATAAGAAAAAGAGGAAATGAACCGGTTACATATATCGTGTACCTACCTATCTAAATAAATGTTCAATGGGAACATAGTATCTATATGCCAATACCTATATACACCTTTATACCCGCGTATTAGGACTGCCTTTACAAGACGTCATTTTGATGTTCTGGCCCCTAAATTATACAACAGATTCCTTAAAAAATAACGGACTGCAAAACCTATTGTGTTCGCAAAAAAACCAAACTGCCAGTCTGGCTCAAACAGTACAATTATGATGAAATAGAAAACCTAACCTCTAATGGGTAATTATATATTTATAACTTCACATTCACACTAAACACCCACACATCACACAAACGCAAACACACACGCCTCACCAAATGTTTAATATAATCCTAGTTTTAGAAAAATATTGTTATAGTACCTTAATTCGACACTATGACTTGGATAGGCGATGACACTGGTCCCTATAATACAATAAACACTAGTTTAGGGACCAGGGGATTCACATTTGTGTTTACATTCATGTCAATAAAAGTTATTACTTATTACCCTACCCATTCAGGGAACCAGCGCGGTTAGCGTAGTTTAACGCCACGAGCTACTCAAACGATTACAGTTATAGTTATGCAAAAAAAATGGTTTGAAATGTTTATAATATATCGATACCCATCAAGTCTGATGAGTTGTGTTAGATGAGTTTATTTTAGCCTTGTTTATGCGTATCCAATGAATGTAGGCGTCTATTGAGAATTAAAATTAAAAATAGAATAGAAAAATAAACACTTCTAGGAACATATTATACATGCAACTTTTTTGGTTTAAGATCACTTATTAGCCTCTAAACAAAATGAACAAACAAATTTCTGACACCGTGATCATGAGCTACATACTCAGTTGACAGAAACTGCGGAAGAAAACAAAAGAAAAAGTTGTTTACAGCATCCCATGGGTCAACATGTAGGCTAGATTGAATACAGTTGACTAAATAACTATGTGGCGGTTTTTAAGCATTTTGTATATGGCCTACGCAATTATCCTACAGATCTGGTAGCGTCTTGTGACGGGTCGTTGAGCTCCCTAAAATAGGTTTGAGCTACACGATCACTGACACATACATGCCGTCTGATGGGGCAGATCAGCTCAAAGCTGCAATGGCTCTTTCTCCAAAAGGGCTTTCCAGGAATAGCGTTGCGTCGTTAGATTCACATAAAATTCTAATAATGAAATATATCGACTTTAAAAAAAACCATGTCCTCTGAGTTTGTTTCGGTATCTCTTCTCAAAAATCAGCCAGCTAGGAAATATCGGTGCCATTAAGTTTTTGATAATAAATTGACCAACAAAATATTGACGTGTAACAGTGTCTTATTAGCTCTGCTTCTATAAATATCATTTAATTCTGTAAACATTTCATTTCATTTTACCGCGACGCGTCTTGCGGAGCGTTGGTATTCGAAGGAAACAAGCGACGCGCGTGCGTGTTTTGATGCAAGCCTCATGACCAGAGGCCGTGCATGAGACCTCAAATCTATCTTCTGTATGTAAATATGAAAAAGAATAACCGACTGACATTCTGATCAAGCCCGTCCCTTGCTGCCCTCGAGCAAGCGATTCCTTTAGCCGAGGTTTGTACACCAAAGGGAGCGCCCTTAGCGAGTAGTGGCTCTAGTTTTTAGGGTTCCGTTGCCAAATGGCAAAAAACGGAACCCTTATAGATTCGTCATGTCTGTCTGTCTGTCTGTCTGTCTGTCTGTCCGTCCGTATGTCACAGCCATTTTATTCCGAAACTATAAGAGCTATGCTGTTGAAACTTGGTAAGTAGGTGTATTCTGTGAACCGCATTAAGATTTTCACACTAAAATAGAAAAAAAAACAATAAATTTTGGGGTTCCCCATACATAGAACTGAAACTCAAAAATGTTTTTTTTCATCAAACCCATACGTGTGGGGTATCTATGAATAGGTCTTCAAAAATGGTAATGAGGTTTCTATTATCATTTTTTTCTAAACTTAATAGTTTGCGCGAGAGACACTTCCAAAGTGGTAAAATGTGTGTCCCCCCCCCCGTAACTTCTAAAATAAGAGAATGACAAAACTAAAAAAAAATATATGATGTACATTACCATGTAAACTACCAATGAAAATTGGTTTGAACGAGATCGAGTGAGTAGTTTTTTTTTAAAACGTCATAAATCGTAAACCGCAATTTACCTTACATTCTATCAACTGAAATATAAAAATTAAAAAATATATATATTTTTAAACCGAAAATACCTACAGGTTTGTACGGAACCCTCGGTGCGCGAGTCCGACTCGCACTTGGCTGGTTTTGTTTTTTTTTTTGCCTTGGCTGGAGGCCTTAATTTATTAAAGTAGCCACAGGAGGCAAGTCCGGTTAAACAGCCGACGAACTCATAGGTTGACCAACGATAAGTCATTCGCCAAAAAAAAAATGTTAATCGAATGACAAAAAAAAATGGGCTATCCACTGACTGAAATATCAATGCACAGCCGAAACGACTGGTACTGAAACGGTTGTGTACATTAGCATACAGTCCTTTTATAATGCGCGTGTACACTATGATTTAGGAGTTTGACCTTTAAGGGAATGAAAAACGGGAATAAGATTGTTTGAGAAATCATATTCCTTGAGATTACTTAGTTGAAAGTTGGCATCAACACTTATATAAGTAAGTAAATCATAAAGGCAATTTACAAAATTACCTCGAAAAGGGATATTAGGGAGTGTTGAAATTCGTAGAGGAAAAACCAAAATCTACGCGGTCGAAGTCGCGGGCGAAACGCTAATCACTCATAAGCCCTTTAACAAAACAAACGAACCAATGGCTAACATAAATAGAACATTACAAACACTGATCGCCACTCTAATCTTGTTTATTTTATCTCATTCTATTGATTGAGCTACGTCTATTTTGGATCTATCGTAGTGACGTGAAAAGTGGACGTTTTAACTTGTACAAACATACTTTGTGTTTGCCAAACGTTTTTTTTTTTCAACTTCTAGGCCGTCTTTATATAAAAGTTTATTTATCAATTCTGAGTTTTTTATAGGAAAATATAAGGTCGTGAATTGGGATGTGGTTATAAGATTCGCACTAGAATAAGTGCTACCAATCTGCCAAATCTAGTAAGCGCCCCAGCTCTAGATAGCGCGCCCATTTTTTCCCACGGGTGTCGTAAAAGGCGAGTAAGAGGCTTACTAGAGAATGGGCAGCAGCGTTCTCTATGCATTTTACCATCATACTGCGATCGCCAGCCCACCTGCCAAGCAAGGCGATTATGGCAAAGCCCCCCAAATCGGGAGAGGCCTATGTCCAGCAGTGGTCGTCTTATCGCTGAAGTGATGATGATAATGATTTGCGCTAGAAACCGGCTGACCTATAACCCACCGGGTAACAATCCAAGGTATGCTAAACAAATGCTTCGACATTTTTTTTTCTGGGTGCTTATAATACAAGCTATTAAACATATACACCGTGATATTTTAGTCGTCTTACAAAGGCTGTCCACTCAATGTATCCCACATAATATACCTCTAGACGTGATTAAAAAATCGTTACCATTAATTAAGATAATAGGTACTAAGAAAAGAAATAATGCATTAGAATTATGAAACATCCTGTTAATAATTTAATTTTCGTATCAGACGGTATAGAAAAAAATTAAATTAGTAAAATTAAGTAGTATCAGACGGTATAGAATGGGCACGCCACTATTGCGGCGGTAAGTCCCCTCTTTGAGGAGTGGATAGAGAGGCGTCACGGCGTCCTCACCTTCCGCCTGACGCAGGTTCTCACCGGGCATGGGTGCTTCGGTGGGTTCCTGTTCAGGATAAAGCGGGAGGATACGTCCGGGTGTTTCCATTGCGAGGATCGTCTGGAGGACACGGTGGAGCATACGGTGAAGGTGTGCCCTGCCTGGGCGGAGCACCGCCGTGTCCTCGTGGAGGCGATCGGCGGCGGCGACCTCTCGCGTCCGGCCCTGGTGCGAGCCATGGTACGGAGCGAGAGGGAATGGGAAGCCGTCACCTCCTTCTGCGAAGCAGTAATGCTCGCGAAGGAGGAGGCGGGACGCGTGAGGGAGTGAAAAAAAAAAAAAAAAAAAAGACGGTATAGAACATACCTACCCAGCGCACAAGTCAACTTAATCATTCCATCTCCATTTTCTATGAGACAAAATATTACATTTCAAACTACGTCATGCGTCATCATAGTGAATAGTTTTTTTTTTGTGATTCAAATGTTCATTTTTTTTCTTATAAATGTTTAGTAGTCATTGGATACATGAAGTGGGCTGCCGTTGTAAGAACTATTAAAATGTCACGGTGTTTAAAGACTTTATTATCAGCCTAAATTGTTACCACTGATGGTATCGTAGCGGGCTGCTACCTACCACGCGTGCTCAGTGCAGGTTGGTAGATGTCAAATATCTTCAAGGCTTAGATATTCTATGACATGCTGGTTTCCTCACGATGTTTTCCTTCACCCTTTTGAGAGCAGTGGTACTGTTGTTGAAATAAATTACCCAAAGTAAAACGCCTACTGTACGGTACCGTCATGGCCGTTAGACTAGACATTATTAAAACAAAATTCAGTCACTGTTATCTACAAACGTTTTACAGAAACTTTACGACTTTTTAGATACGCTTAGCACTAAACGCATTTACTGATTTGTGATAAAACCGGGCTTTGGTATTTACCATTAATCGTAGAGGCCTTATTGGAGTCACTTGAAATATTAAGCATGGCTGTCGAGGTAATCTATGAAGAAGATCACTCAGTAACTGACTTGAATTGCTTGTATCAATACACGAACCGTGTTTTAAAAATTTGCATTAAAAATTACAATAAAATGTTGAAAATTATAATGGGTGGTCTTAAACAGAACTTGAAAACTCGCATGTACCTATTACTTCACAACTCCATTATAAAATCTTTAAACATTATGAATCTTTACTGTACGCATTTTTAGGGTTCCGTTGCCAAATGGCAAAAAACGGAACCCTTATAGATTCGTCATGTCTGTCTGTCTGTCTGTCTGTCTGTCCATCCGTCCGTATGTCACAGCCACTTTTTTCCGAAACTATAAGAGTTAGGCTATTGAAACTTGGTAAGTAGATGTATTCTGTGAACCGCATTAACATTTTCACACTAAAATAGAAAAAAACTAATAAATTTTGGGGTTCCCCATACATACAACTGAAACTCAAAAAATGTTTTTTCATCAAACCCATACGTGTGGGGTATCTATGAATAGGTCTTCAAAAATGGTATTGAGGTTTCTAATATCATTTTTTTCTAAACTGAATAGTTTGTGCGAGAGACACTTCCAAAGTGGTAAAATGTGTGTCCCCGTAACTTCTAAACTAAGAGAATGATAAAACTAAAAAAAATATATGACGTACATTTCTATGTAAACTACCACTGAAAATTGGTTTGAACGAGATCGAGTACGTAGTTTTTTTTTTAAAACGTCATAAATCGTAAACCGCAATTTACCTTTTATTCAATCAACTGAAATATAAAAATTAAAAAAAAACATTTATTTTCATAAACATAAACCTTATGCATAAACCGAGAATACCTACAGGTTTTTACAGAACCCTCGGTGCGCGAGTCCGACTCGCACTTGGCCGGTTTTTATTTGATTGTGAAAGACGCGTATAATATTTGATATCACAGCTGCATAAATAAGGATGAAGACTCGGTAAAAAAATGTTAATAGACGAATATTTTGTACAGACGCGTTTTTTCAAAAAATACGATGTGATAAAAGAATCATCTCATTTCCTTGCATTTGTTTTTCCAACGATTTTAGAAGCTTTTAGCTTTTGTGCATTTTCTTGCTTAAGAAAACATTGTTTGATTAATAAACGTGGTCGGTATGCCGTTTGCCGTTTTCAGATCAAGCATGACCAGTCTGTTCATCAAATCCTACGCCCTCTATCTGTCATTGAATTACCTATTTCCTACACGTATGTGAAATTTTATTGGCGAGCGCTTACAATGATAATAGAATTTCATTGGACAAATCCTTTGCAGGGAGCTCAATAGCCATTAATGTTTATCATGCTTTATATTTACCCCGCGTCAAATTTCTTACTCCCCCGAGCCACCCCATCGCATCGAATCGCCTACCCGTGCGAGTTCTACGCATTCTTCGTTTCGTTTTTTTTTTTCTTTTTGTTCGGTTCTTAAGGGTCTTAGCGTGATGTTATATAGTTTATAACCTTCTTAGATAATTGGGCTACCCAACAATAAACGTAATTCCTGAGATTAGTACGTTCAACTTCACAAACTCTTCAGCTTACTAAAATTGTATACAGTACTAGCTTCTGCTCGCGACTTCGTCCGCGTCAAATTTTCGCTCCCCTTCCCGTAGCATCGAATTGTCTGCCAGTTTTCATCCATTTTTCGTTTGCTGCTCCACTCCTTTTGATTATAGCGTGATGTTATATAGTCTTCCTCAATAAATGAGCTACTCAACACAAAAATATTTTTTCAATTCCGACTAGTAGTTCCTGAGATTAGCGCGTTCAAACAAACAAACTCTTCAGCTTTATAATATTAAATAGTATAGATTATAATATTAGTATAGATTTAGTTTTGATTACAATTAAAAAAAGTAATAGTGAGCATACCTTATAAGATAGACATATGCTGTTGCTTTGTACGTCTTAAAAGAAACAATTCGTCTTACATCTTTGTTACGTCACTTTAACCGTTAACGCAGCGCACGCAACGAAAGCTCTTAAAAGGAATAAATTTTCCCCGTTTTTGCAACATTTTTCAATAGTACTTCGCTCCAATTGGTCGTAGCCCGATATTATATAGCCTATATCATTTCTCGATAAATGGGCTATCCATCACTTATAGACTTTTTTAAATTCCTACCAGTAGTTTCTGATATTAGCGCGTTAATCCCGCCCGAGTTAATCTATTTTTCAAAACAAAGTTTTCTAACCTTTTCTGGGAGTCACCGTCGAGCTCTGAGCTGTAATATTTAATATGTGAAATAGTTTTTGAGTTATGAGGGGGTCAAAAGTGGCTTCAAATGGTTCGTTTAATATTACACACGGTGCTGCTCGCCAGTTCTTTTACTTGAACTTGGCTTGACACGCTGCCGCGTGTCTAGATACCATCTATAAGACGATCGATACTGGATTCATCGTCGGCTGAAAGAGGCAATAAATTCCTAGCTATCTTTAAATCAAACTTGGCCATTTTTTTGGCTTTCCTCAGTTTCACAGAACACAAATATTTCCTTTACAAATTATATTAAATTGTTCACAATTCTTTTTTTTTTACTTTTACTAACAAGTAATTGTAAACTTGTTCCTTAATGATGCCTTTAATTGCTTCTAATTTTCCTAAAATGTTTAGATATTCTTCATACAAGTGGTTAGCTTCTCGTACATTTTCTTCAATATTGTTTTACCTATTCGCCTCGTGGCATCTATCTTCACTTAATATGTTCTTAATTCTTTTATCGTTACAAATAAATTTGATAGCTCTTGAGCCATATGGCATAATTATCAATTATACAAGCTTTTACAAACCCGAGGCGGCTTTTTAGTATATTTTCTTACTTATTAGGTACTGTTGTTACGTACATACACAATACGGGTACATTTAAATTAGCGAAATTTAGTCATAATTGATACACTTATCTAGGCGTATTCTTAGATGTTATATACCTAAATGTATATAGTGTTCACGAGATTTCTCTACTTAGGGTTAATTTAGTAATATCAAAAGTACCACCTTTGGATCCTGCCGAACCGGACTAATGACTATAAATTGTTGGCACTTTCACGGAAATGATACCATTGCGAATGATGAGTAAATACTGACTTTATTAAAATAATGTTACATATTTTATACTGTAACACAAGTATATGAACTAATAATATAAAGTTACCTACATACACACGACAAAACATACAGACAAACTCTTCAACTTTATAATACTAGTAAGTAAAGATTTCTAGAATAGGTACAGTTAAACCAGAAAAAATGTGCTGTTCGGTAGTCTTCGTATTTCCAAATTTAGAACGAACGCCACGATACAGAGTACCTAACCCCCCACATAGGCACGGATTCCAAGTTGAGAATTGGAAGCCTCTGGGGTTGCTGCCGTTCCATGACAAGTGAGCCGTTATAATTGTTATTCTATAATTTTTTGACCACGGTAATACAAAATGGGTCACGACACTTGAATTTATCTGTTATACTGCATATAGATGAAGCCCCTAACATCATTTACTAAGATTCCTCATTGCATGCTGGTTATCTTATTACTACGTAAATTTCTTCATCGTCCTCCACTTTCGTATTTTTTCTCCTTTTTTTATTTTCGTTTTTTAACTGCCTCATTGGTCACGCGGCAGCAAGCGCGACTGCAAAGCGTTTGGTTCTGGGATCGATACACAGGTCAGGCAGTGTTACTGGGTTTTTCCATAAGGAATTTCTTAGTAACAGCCCGGAGTTTGGAAGTTGGAGGTGTGTCACCCCCGTACCTCGAAAAGCACACTAAGCCGTTGGCGCCTGATCTCTGTCCGGTCGTGTTGGATTGCCGTCCCATCGGACTATGAGAGTGAGGGAAGAGTGAGTGCCCCTGTGTCTGCGCACACACTTTTGTACTTTAATATCTCCCGCGCCGATGACTATTCTCCGTTGAGATTGGTCGCTATGGCCGAAATATGATCTGGAGGACTATATAATTTTCTTTACGGACATAGTTAATTTTGATGAACTAATAAAGATGCCATCCACCTAGCTTATAAAGCTGTTCTTTTCTTTGAAACTTGCAAGAAGCGTAGCATATTTCAGCTAAGTTTTAAATTAAGTTGAGACCACTCATTGTGTTAATAAGAAGTAAAACTCACTTTCTAGTTTATAACAACGCTCTCTTTATTTCTAGAATTTTATGACCCAAGCTTGAAATCTTATCTCATTTTATCTTATGAGCTTGGAGTTCTATTATCAAGAAATTGTGTTACTTACTTAGTAGTTCAGTAAGTCTTCTAAAGTTTAATAAATGAGATTACAATCTGCTAAGGAAGACGCTTTTAGATTGGGCTGAAGTCAACTTAATTACAAAATCCAGATATAAATCGACGGGAAAAACAAGAGCAATATAGTAAACGCTAGAAATATTATATACTAGCTTTTGCCCGCGGCTTCGCTCGCGTTAAATTCGGGGTAACACGGTTCCTTTTTCTTGATTTAGAACACAGAAGAGAACTCGGAACAGAATGTTATTTTAATACGCTAGTGTAGACGATATTATATGTCTTTCCATTTGGGGACAGAATGTAAAGATTCTGGGCATTGGACACACGCGAACATGCTACATACAATTGTCCATGGGAAAAGCACGGCTTTTCTAAGTTCACCCTAGCCACCTAAAAAAGAAAAATAAAAGTAGCCTATGTCACCCTCCATCCCTTCAACTATCTGCACTTAAAAAAATCACGTCAACTTGTCGCTCCGTTTTGGCGTGAAAGACGGACAAACAGACACACATACTTTCCCATTTATAATATTAGTATGGATGTATTTCCCTAATTCATCATCATCATCTTTTTAATCAACTTCCAAAACAGGAGGAGGTTATGTATTGGACGAAATAGACAGTCACTCCGTTTAAGATACTGGTATTCAGGTACATCCGGTTGGACTAGAAGCCGACCCCAACAAAGGTGGGAATAAGCTAGGCAAATTATATGGTCAGTCAGATTTATAAACAACCACGTTATAAAAAAAACCTCATATAGACTGAGGAACAATGTTCGAAATTGTAATTGATATCCATACGAATAACGAAATTACCTTTTTCTGACTGCCCTTTGCCTTTCAGGTCTTAACTGCATAACGGATTTTAATAAATTTCATATATTGTCGGCTGCTTAACCGGACTTGCCTATGGCTATTTTTACAAATTAAGGCCACCAGGGTCTTAATTTGTTAAGGCCCTGGTGGCCACGCCAGGCCAGGACTTAAAAACTTAAAACTGTCCCGACTACTCGCTAAGGGTACCCGCTGTAGCGTACGGATATCGGCTTAGGGCATCGTAGGTCAAAGGCAGCAAGGGAAGGGCTGGATCGGAATAAATTGGCATACTACGTTAACCCGTTTTGGACGAGAATGACACTGTTAGTACACCTCTCTTTAGCGGCTTAAAACTAATTCGAGTCGTGTCTGAAAAATTTGAGATATTCGATAGTTGATAGTCAAATATAAGCATAAAGGAAAGTAATTATTTTTACCAAGACACATAATATTAACTTATCTAAGCTTAGGAGGAATACCTTAGCTAAGATAACTTTATATCTTCTAATAATTACAAATACGCACACAATAAATACTGATGTTTGATACATGGGTATTTTTTTTATTGGTACTGCAAGAATGTTTTTTTTTGCCTACAAACCAATTTAATTTACCAACCGCACATCAGTAATTTTCAGTCAGTATTTACCTTTCAAAATCCTTTGATTCATCAACAAATTCATCCCATATTTACTCAAAAAAAAAATCATTACCCAGGTCCCAAATTAATTTCGATTTCCCACCTACAAATTTAATGGGAATTGGAAAAACTCATTGTATGTAGTCGATATGTGCGTACATACAATTATTTTGATCTTTCCACACATCTGCCATGGTATGTGGCGAAAAAATTAAAACAATGGAGCGCTAATGGGAAACGTCAATCAATGCGGGAATGTTAGGGAGAGCGTAAAACAAATGAACTTCCCGTGAAAAATTGTGCGAAGATTATATCTGGTATTTTTCAACGGGAACCGAGATTGATTGAAATGGTTCTGTAGGAGTAATAAACAGGAAATTGTGATTGCTTCGTACGGATAAAAGAGGTTGCTTCATAAGACATGATGAAAGATTCGGATATTGAGAATAATTTTCTTTGATTACGACTTTTAAACGACGTACGTTTTTATACAGATAAACCGAGTAATAACAAGCCGATTTTTTGTTAACAAAATGTGTTTTATCAAAGAAATACCTAAATGTGGAGTTTTGACAGATTTATTTTTGAAAAACTTTTGTTATAGAAGTAATCTGACGTTGGAAAAATCAATTCCTACGTTGTTTATTCCTAAAATCATTCATCTAAATCAAAAGTGACTGATCTTCCTAACATTAAAAACCCAGGACACAAAGATAAATCACCAATCCTGTAACAGTAGTTTACGAAACTGTTGCATAATAAGGGGTTCTTATATCTAGTTTTGTGCAGTTTCATACAGTATTTTATCTACTCTCATACATTGGGATTAAATCTACTAAATACAAGATCAAAGTTAAAAGAATAAGAAATAGTTTTGTAATGCTATCAAAATGGCGTGGCTCGAATATGGCATCCATTAGAAAAAAAATATTACTGGAAACTCTATTTATATATTTTTTTACGAAATAAGGTGTTCTGTTATGACTATTTCTTAAAATTCTGTAGATATATTTTTTATAAAGTTAAAATTCAAATTATTTCTTCATTATGCGACGATATAATATTTAAATCATTTAGCTAATAATTCAACAAAACCTGAAAACTAATTGGATGCTCCAAACGGTGAAACTTCAACGGACAACTGGTAGAAAATGCCCTATGACATTAAATTCACCTCTGTGTAAATAACTACTGCTTTGCTGCTATTAAAACTATTGAAGAAAGCCCTTAAAACCTTTATTTCGTCCCTACTGAACCCCGAACCTATATCATAAGTAATCCGAGCACAGATCCGATTTATCCAAAAATAATCGCGGAACCATTATTTACTTATGTAGGTACTCGAATTTAGACAGACATCTTTCAACAATTTGTGCTAAGATTTATATTCAGCCTTCCGTATTGTAAAGCGATCAATCTACGCGAGGCTTGGTGAAAGAAATAAGCAAGGTATTGGAAATGGAAATAATGAAAATACAGTATTTTTTTATGTTTTATCGTATGTAAATATCAATACTGATCACTCTTACGAAGTTTACACAAATAAAATAAGACTATTATAACTGATATTTAGAGTGACTGCAATAAACACTCTTCATTCAATTCTTTTACACACTTCTTTCTTCATCCAGTATACCTCTCTGTGGAATGCGCTTCCACGGGAAATCGAGATGGCAACCAACCGATTGTCCTTCAAAGTTAAAGTCTGCGAGCACTTTCGCGAAAAGCTGGCAATATCATTACAAAGGTAATGTTTTTTACTGTTTGTCTTATTTTTTTTTTATTAAATTCGATTATTTATTGGTGCATATAATATAGTCTAGTATAAATATTACATTTATAGGTTTATATTTAAAAAATATATATTTCCCAAATTTATTGCAGCTGCCACTGTTTATCTCACATCACACAAAGATTGAGGAACACTGGCATTATGTTTTTCATTTTTTATTGGGAGGGACATCAAACAGTTACATTATAGTAAGTAAGTCCGCTTCTGTGTATTTCTGTGCGTCTTAAAGTCTAAATCTATATCTATATCTATCTATACTTATAATAAAACTGTAGAGAGGTCGATTCTGTACATTGAATATACATTCAAAATTAGTATTGGAGGATGAATGGTGATCGATACTGATGCCAAAAATGCAGTCAGTAAATTTTTTGTCTGTCTGTCTGTCTGTCTGTCTGTCTGTCTGTCTGTATGTGCACGCATGGGTCAAAAACTACTGAAGGGATTTTAACCAAACTTGGTACGATTGTAGTCCATACTCCTGGGCAGGTTAAAGGCTATATAACACAACGCTAAGACACATAGGAGCCGAGCAGTGCTCGCAAAATTAACCTGGATTAACACATAGGCTAATTTTTATCCCAGTAGTACGTTCACACGGGATATTTTCCGACCTCCACGCGGGCGAAGCCGCTGGCAAAAGCTAGTATTAAATAAATGCGTTACATGACCCGAAAAAAATCAACGTTTGAATTCGTAGATATAACTCTACCGATCCGCTATCCATCGCGTCTGTGAAGTTTAGCGAGCCAATTATTCTACTAATATTATAAATGTGAAAGATTGTATGTTTGGATGTTTGTTACTCAAACACATAGGATACTTTTAATCTCGGTAATAAGTTTACATGGGATAATGTCAGACCTACCGGGTGAAAGCTATGGGCCAAAGTTAGTTTAAAATAACCCTGTATTTGACAAAAAACCGTAACCCAGCAGTAATACACTTCCTATAGGGTGATATTATTGTACCGTGTGGTGCCGGACGTAAAGAATAGCACCACCCCATTTCTTCCCGTGGGTGTCGTAAAAGGCGACTAAGGGACTTACTAGAGAATGGGCAGCAGCGTTCTCTATGCATTTTACCACCATACTGCGATCGCCAATCCGCCTGCCAAGCGTGGCGATTATGGCAAAGCCCCCCAAATTGGGGGAGGCCAGCTTTATAATATTAGTATAGATATGTATATATTTAGAAATAATAGAAATAAATAAATATGTTTATCAGTTGTCTGGTTGCCATAGTACCTATGCCTAGTTTGGGATCAAATAACGTTGTGTTGGTTGTTCTAAGATATTATTTATTTAGTTTCCTTAGTTCCTTTGTCTCTATTTCGGGTATACATTAAAGATGATGGCTTACGATAGCTTCCTCATATAATACGTGCCGCTGTTTCCGCGTCGTTTCGTCACTTCCTTTATTAACTGTAAACACCACATGTCCGTGCGTCCTTATATGAAAGGCTATGAAACCGGCGATTTAGGGACGATAGATAAATGCGCATTTTGACTTCGAAATCATTTATTTATTTAGATATTTAAGAGTCGCGAACAAATGTAACATTAATCAGTTACATAGAGTAAACAGCAATGACACAAACACTAAATGTACATTAAATTATAGGCGACCAGAACTTGCACACTGAAGTTAAAAATGAATAAAACATACATCAAAATCGTTAAAATCAAATAGTAATTAAACAAAAAAAAATCAAACATGAAAAAAATCAAATATTGTAATAGTAAAGTCAATTACAAAATAATAAAATAAAATCATTCAGGTACATAATTTAAACTAAAATACTAATATTATTGAATTCAATTTAAATCATAATAATATGAGATAAAATAAAATTTCTGCATCATAATTATGTTGTTGTTTCCTTTTAAAATAACTGGATGCAGCCAAACACCAGTGTTTTACATAGAATGACTGCCTATCTTGCCACCAAAACCCACATACTGGGTAAAACATATACAATACATACAGATAACGTTTAGTGGGACTGCTTGTTTGACTTTCAGACTTGTGACGACCCGTAACGACTGTCAAAGATCCCCAAATAACAACCGTGGCCAAAGACCTAACATCATTTTCAAGTACAATTCTAAGTGTATTTTTTTTCAAAATTTAATATTTATAAATTATTTGACGCACATAAGAAATACTGACTCCTTCTTATTTTTTACGGCCCGAGACACCGCGGCCATGCTCGTGCCGTTCGGTTACCGCACTCGCAGCGTCAGGTGGGCCATTCATAGAATTAGGAGTAAAGGTTGATGCAAAACGTCTCAAGCAGTTTTAAAATTATAATAATTACGAAAATTCAAAAACGCTTAGATATTTTTTTTTATTTTTGCTTCTATAGGTTCTTTACCACCTACAGGTGTACCTCTTAAAATATTTCGTGTATGAATAGATACACCTTATATAATATTGATCAGTCGAATCGTGTGGTTGGTATTAATTACCTACAAGCTCCCTTTCATCCAAATGCTTACAGATAGTTCGTTTCATTTCAGTTTCATTTTATTTCTTAAGCTATCTTTGTAAGAGCTTAGTAGATGTCGGGAAGATTATTTTTGCAATTTGTTTTAATAGAATTTTCTGCTTTACAAAGTTTTCCAATTGCTGCAACATATTTTTAACCGACTCCAAAAAAAGGAGGAGGTTATCAATTCGACTGTATTTTTTTATTAACCGACTTCTTTTTTTTATGTTTGTTACCTCATAACTTTTGACTGGGTGAACCGATTTTGATGATTCTTTTTTTTATTTAAAAGCTGGTGCTTTCCGAATGGTCCCATTTTAATTTGGTTCCATTTGAACGATGGGGTCTATGTGAAAACCATATAAGGCTTAAAGCATCACGTATTTGCGCGACAAATGAACGAATAACGCGATTAGATTAGTGCGGAGTATCTACCACAACTGAAAAGTTAAAAAATAAAAACTTTCCCAAAAAAAAACAACCGACTTCCTTAAAAAAAGCACTACAAAGTCAGAAATAACTTTAATTTCGGAAGTCAGTGGCAAAAATCTTAAATACAGATCCTAAGACACCAACTTTCGAAATTAAAGTTATTTTTGACAAAGTAGTGCTTTTTTTTTTAAAGTAAGTCAGTGGTTTTTTTTTTGTAAAAAGTTTTTTGAAATATCCATCGTGTTTTAGTTTCGTATAAGTTTATTGAATTATTTTTAACCCTCTGCGATCCCACAAGTTTACCCGCATACGTCATGATCCTCTAAGAATATGGGGATAAAAAGTATCTTATGTCCCAATTTAGATCATGGTCTACTAGATCATGGTCGATCATGGTTTTCTGGTCTTATCCAGATCCCTTCAGCCCTTTTAGCGTTAAAGCGTAATAAACAACCATATAAAAAATTAAATCTTTTTAAATATCATATGTTTGGTCTAGCTTCGGCAACTTCGTTCGCATTAGTCGTAAGACACCAAAATAAACTACAATAACAAACACAATTTTATAAAACTTTCCTATACACCACGATTGTAGTTTGTTTCTCAGCAGCCAAAATATACAGAGACTGGGGACTCGGAGGTAGGGCGTGTACAGTAGTCCGTGTGAAAAGCAACTTGTCTTGAGGTCCACACCCACAGTCTGTCCCAGTGACTTATAGTAGTTTAGACTAACTATCCTGTGTCGTCCATTTGGTTCCAGACATACAGAGTAGCATCTAACTTATTCTTTCCGTGGGTGTCGTAAAAGGCGACTAAGGCAATTACTATATATGCATTTTACTATCATACTGCGATCGCGAACTCGCATCGACTCGAATTGGGGGGTCTGTGTCCAGCAGTGGCAAAGACGATGATAATAATGACCTTGTCCAAGAATATATTTTATTTCTTTAAAGAGGTCAATGAACGGTATACCTACGTTTTTTATACGACGCAAAACATTTCAACTAGACATATTCCAGCCACGATGTTTCCAAAGAAAAATATAAATGAAATGTCTTATACATCCGACAGTATTGACTTGTTGATAGAAAGAGTCGGTTACCAGTCAATTAGAACAGGTGATTGAAGCTTTCTGTTTAAATAAACAATTACACGTCGAAATATTTAACGAATTTCTCACCAAATCCAATTTGTGAGTTTTGTTTTACTTCACTCAATCGGCTAATTAATCTACCAATCAATGCACTCATAGATCATTATAATCAACACACAACGTTCTCAATGCTTGGCCACCGCCTTCCTCTCCGTGGGAAGAAGTGGGCCGTTATCTACTACGTGGGCCTATTGCGGGAGAGTAGATGCCACATCATTATTGTCCTGCCCTTATACCCCCTTATTTGGGGTCGGCGCAACATGTCTTTTTCTTCCACACTTCTCTATTTATACAGAATAAGTTTTTAACCAGTGTGCAAATTTGAACAAATGAAACTTAAACGAGTTATAATAACCATACAATTTTTATTTTGATATATCTTAGTACAAAAAAATTAAGTTATCGTTAACGAAAGATGTTTTATTTTGAAACTGGTTTTATGGTAACATGCGCGCGGCACCGGCGTGGTGGCGAAGGTAAACGACCGAGCGTAGCTGCTAGTACCTACAGCTGTTCGATCGGTCAAAATTCTAAGAAGTTCGAAGTACCTACGCCGGCGTGTGGTTACTGACCTATTACTATTTCGATATCATATTATGAAATATGTAGGGCGTCTACAGTTTACTAATTTAAGGTCGGATAAAAATTAAAAAAAAAGTATTGAAAACATAGTTGAAATGTCTTTTATTACTGATACTGAACCACAAAAAAAATTGCGCACTGGTTAAAAAAAATCCTGTATAATCATTCGCACAGTCTATCCAACGTTTGGATAGCACGTCATGTATTCGAATTTTTGGTTATAGGACACACCAGTTTACTCTCGGAGTTTTCCATCACTGTTTTGTGAGCAGTGGTGACGAAATAATTTTCACAATGTTAGGTCTTGTGTCCATTCAAAACTACCACCAGCAACAACTCTTAGTCGCCGTAGCCGTTACCACTGGGTCACCACTACTTTCACTTATAGGTATGCCAGTCTGTTGTGTAAAAATCTCACATTGTAAACTTGTGTGAAGTTGACTCAAAGCCAGCTGTTGCTTCCCGATGCTAGGTCATCACCAGCCTATAATGTTCCCACTGCTGGGACACAGGCCTCCTCTCGGTAAGAGGGAGCGGGCCATAAATCCACCTCGAGGGCCCAGTGCGGGTTGGTATATGTCACATGTCTTCGAATTATTGGTTCTAAGACATGCCGGTTTTCTCACCATGTTTTCTTTCACCGTTTTGAGAGCAGTGGTGATGAAAATAATTTACACAAAGTAAAGCGCCTGGTTGGGTTCGAACTCACGACCTACATTCGTAAGTCGAGGCCGTTACCACTCGACCACCACCACTCTCATGATGCTAGGTACTTACATACAATGACACTTCCTTACCAGCTCACTTCGCCTATGTTAGATTTCTTCAGGTATCGATGAATTCACGGATCAGTCTATCAATGTATCACCTTGCAACAAGAATCTTTGGCGCTCAAATGATGTTGACAGGAGGGATGTGTTGGAAAATTAAACTAAGGGGGCACTGATTAGACAAGTCCACTCAATCTGTATGGTGCTGTTCACATGATGTGACCAAGATTATGTCTGAACGGTAGCGAGCCTTTAAGTCTCAGAGTAGTCAGTTAGAAAACGCCTTAAAATAGGATTGACGTGTAATAAATAGTGTTTGTACAAACCTTCTTACAGATATAAAATCAGATATCATTTAACAAGTGTACAATTATTTTGGGAAAGGTTTTGAAAGTTATTTTTGGAGGTATTTTTGGATAACGTCATTCCGAGTCGCGAGGTTTGTTCGAAAGAGATACCGTGACCCTGGCATATAGGCAACTGAAGGAACACGGGTGGGTTTAGTCAGTCAAAGTCTGACACGCCCTCCCGCTCCGACCAGAGCGGGAGACCTCATTTGATGATGTTCCACCCACAATAAAAAAAAACCTCATTCCTGGTTTTTTCCTTCAAAGAAACTCCGAGCACAGCCCGCTCCATAGCGCGCTGAGTGACCGTTATCAACATAGTTTGCAGAGTATGCAAGCTGAAGTGGTAGTGGGTTGGCCATGTCTGTCGAAGGATCAATGGTATAGTTTTAGGTTTCTCGACAAGTTCTATTGCCAGTAACAGGCCGGTTTTTAAAAGGAGATCAGCCTCATTGGGCCCAAATCCAAAATGTACCAACAATGATTGTGTAGTTTGAAGTAAATCTCCTAACTGTTTTTATTTTTCAACTTTAAGAATTAGCTGAAAGTAATAGTTGTAGAGATTGACGCCATAGTAAAAAATAAGGCTCCCCGACCACTCATTTTTTTTCGCCGGCACAATTTTGGGCCCAACTTTGTATGCAACGTGAAGTCAAATCTCCTTAGGCAACTGATAAACATACTTATATATTTGGGGACTTTGCTACTTTTGCAGAAACTGACCAGATATCACGGGATTCAATCAATCTTCAATATTTTTCAATTAACACCACAATAATGACCTAAAATAGTCAACGAGCCTTATTTATCGAAACCACATCAAAATGCAAATTCAAATTATTAATCCAAATTCAATTAATTTACTCGTTATACCTTTATAGGCAATCGCCTGGCTGCAAAATTAATTAAGTCATGAGACCCGATGTTTGACAGGATTAAAAAAAAAATAACGAAGCTATCAGGGTTACCCGGATAGGGTAAAAGGGTCAGTTAATTGCGTAAGCTTTTAAACGCAAATGCGGTTTTTTAGTGAAGATTTTATTGTTAATTCGTAGGTCTTTCACAATCTTGGTCTATGGAATGTAATCACGAGCGTAGGTCGGCGATATTGATTTAATTTCTCTTTCAGAAATTTCCGCAGGCATTTAGTAACTCCCACATTTTGCTAGTTATGTATAAGTCCCATGAAACAGGGGGCGAGCCTATTGCCATGACTCCGGGCTGTTACTGACAAATTCCAGATTGAAAACGCAATAACAGTTTTCCCGACCCGAAAATGGAGCCCAGAACCTCATGTTCAGCAGTAGCGCTTGCAACCACTTAACCAAGGCGTTAGACAAGACAAACTAAAACTTAAGTGTAGTATTTAGGTAGTGTGTGTGTGTGTGTGTGGTGTTTGTTATGGTTATGGTGGTGTGTGTATTTTGGGTATTTTTAGGTGGTTTTGGTAGTGTATGTGGGATACTCACAGAGAGGAGTGTCCCAGCAGTGGGAACGTTATAGACTGATTTTGCTTTTTTTTTTTCAGGATAGGAAATCATCAAATGACTTCTCCCGCTCTGGGCGGAGCGGGAGGGCGTGTCAGACTTTTACTGACTAAAACCCACCCGTGTTCCATCAGTTGCCCATGTGCCAGGGTCACGGTATCACTTTCGAACAATCACGCGACCCCGGCAGGCTGATTTTGCTTTACGCCGTTATAGTTAGACATAGTAATTATAATTACTTATCTACTGCAAATACAACCTAAGAGGCATTCTATCAGCAATAACGATGGTGAAATGTCAAAAATGACGGGACTGACCGAAACTACTTTATAGCTGTCAATCTTGTTGAAAGTATTTGTAGAAATACGAAACGGTTTGAAAGCCATTTCTAATCGCCTTCTTTTGGTTTGCGTACAGTCAACCATCTGCAATTCTCTTAATTTTATAAATAAATAAATTCTTTATTTTGTCTTCCACAAATAAAACAAGTACAAACTAAATACATACTATTGAACTATACTAAAGAACCAACTTAAGTATATTTTTTAGTAGTTCCAGTTACACATAATGACAAAAATATTTTATTTGTGGGAGACTGGCACCTAAACTAAGCCGAAGCCTGTATTTTAGGACACCAGGTCCCCACCAAGAAGCTTAAATACAAGGATGGGACATAACATATATATTTAGTGCAATGACACATTTTGCAGTTTGATGTTGGCATGACATGTATATGAGTTTATACAGATATTGACCTTCTCGAAGTCAATAAAGTTAGTACATTGAATGAAATATAGCAGAAGAGTGAAATAGTGTACGAATATTGTGACAGTGGATGTGTATTGTGTGATGAGTAAGTGTGATGTGTATGCGGTGAATGTGGAGTGTGTGGTGAGTGTCTATGTTAATGAGTTATATGAAATGTCATGTTATAAATACTACAAAAAATTAGTTTAGTTTTAGTCTTAATTTTATTTCTTTATTTCCAGGAGCTCTTCAGTTTGTTGATAGTCCAATCTTAATAACCATGCAGTTACTTTGCTTTTACATACTTGTGTACTATCTTTGATCACATTATTTAATTTATTAATGTGATTGTATAATCTAGGTCCATTAAAGCTATAGAATTTTTGTGCAAATCTAGTTTTTGTTTTATAGGTTTTACACAAAGCATAGTGCCTTCGTGTATGTATTAACCCTTGAGTAAACGCAGACGGATCTTTATGTTGTCGTAGGACACTAAATAATATGTACAACTGTCTAACAGTTAGTACTCCAGTTTCCTTATATAATTCCTGGGTAGAAAAGAGTCTAGGTTTGAAGAAGGTAACCTTTAGGATGAGCCTTTGAGCTCGCTCCAGTTCCAATAACTTAGTTTTGTCAGTACCACCCCATGAGGTAATACAATAGGTCAAAACAGATTGTATCAAGGCAGAGTAAACCATGATCAATGTCTTCTTATCAGCCACGTGTCTAAGTTGTCTAAAAATAAACGTAAGTTTACGCACTTTTTGAGCGACATTATGAATATGTTCCCCAAATGAAAGCCTATTATCAATAGTAACACCCAAATAACGTATAGATTTCGCAGATTCGATACGTAGACAATTACTACACTTTGATATAGGAGGGACTGAACTAGTGCATCTGTTGGTGGGGTTCAAATGGAGAATTGCATGTATTTGGTCTTTTCAGCATTTAATGTCAGTGAATTAGCAGCAAGCCAGTGGCAGACAATGTTCAACCCTGCTTGAGCTTTAGCAAAAACCTCTTCCCAAGTGTTACCGACGAAAGTCAATGTGGTGTCATCCGCATATGAGATGATTTCACAATTCTGTATTTGAAGTTGACAAAGATCATTTATGTAACATAAGAACAATATGGGTCCAAGAATACTCCCTTGCGGGACTCCATAAGTTATATTTAGATCATTACTCATGTGCTCACCGATACTCACACACTGAGATCTACCTGTTAAATAGCTTGCGAAAAGATCAAGTTCTTTGCCCCGAAAACCCATACCATTTAGTTTATTTAAAAGGTTGGAAATACTGACTGTGTCAAATTTAATGCCTTAGCAAGGTCAAGGAAGACGGTGATACATTTTTTATTCTCATCCATCTTCCTAACCGAAAAGGTGGTGAACTTGTGAACAGCATCATCAGTTGATTTGCCTACTCTAAAACCATATTGCGACGAAGAAAGTAGCTTTTTAGATTCAAGGTAATTTATAAGCCTACAGTTTATGACTCGCTCAAATACCTTTGACAGTGATGTAAGAATTGAGATAGGTCTATAATTATTGACACAGCCAGTATCCCCTGCCTTGTGTATAGGAACAAGAATAGATTTTTTAAGTGCTTTGGGGAAAACCCCAGCCTCAAAACAGCGATTTATGAGAACGGTAAGCACAGGAGCAATGAAGCCCACGACCTTTTGTAGAAACCTAGAAGATATGTTATCCCAACCCGCTCGACAGTCGTGTTTTAGGCTAAGTATAGTATTTTCAACTTCCGCACAATCGACTTTGAGAAGCACAAAAGAATTGCAGGTTGAGATTTCCTTATGATCGACATTTCGAAAAGGGGGGGTAGAAGGTATACTCTGTGCCAATCGACTACCAACACCAGCAAAAAACTCATTTACAGTATTTATAGATGACTGCGCGGAAGTCTTTGCAGTTAGCAAGTCTTGAGAAGTTATATTATTTTTCTTATTATAGTTGGTTATGGTTTTTATGGAGTTCCACAACTTTTTAGAGTTATTCTTAGCCATTTGTAACTGATCTTTTTCGTACTGACGTTTTAATTTCTTAAGGAGGTTATTACAAAAATTTCTATAGCGCTTATATGTTGTGCAAATGACAATATTGTGAGGTTCCTTTCTGGTTTTTAAGTGCATCATGTCTCTATTTCTAATGCAGCGTAGAAGGCCTGCAGTGATCCATGGCTTTAAAAGTGTCTTGTTTCGGGGGAACTTTAAGATCAGTGTATGCTTACGAATCAGATCTGACATGACGTTAACAAACATGCTGGTAGCCAAACAGGGATCAACTTCATCACAAATTTGACCAAAATCTGTCTCCGAGCAGTCCGATACAGCCGCCTTCCAATTAATTTTCTTAATCACGCAAGTATCTTTTGCTTTTGCGGAATTTTTGTAATTTAGGCAAAACAATATAGCTTCATGATCTGATACAGTAGTTTGCAGATTGAAGGTGAAAGCATTTTGTTTGGTTTTAACAATAACATGATCGAGACAATTTTTACCTCTAGTCGGTGAATAAATTGCCGGTAGAAGACCGTAGAAAGAGGTAATGTCGAGATAAGCAGAAGAGTTTGCATCGGTATTCAATATATTAATATTGATATCACCCGTTATGATAATGTTACGAAAATGAGATAATTTATCAAGTAGTTTATTGAGTGACAACAAAAAGTTATCCAGTTTTTTAAATGACGGTGGTCTATATATTGCAATTATAACTATATGATTTATTCCAAATTTAATGACCAAGCAGTTAGCTTCCATAAACTGTGGTTCCTCTACTTTACAGTCATGTCGATCGTTTACCATAACCACAATGCTATCATTTTGATTGTATTTTTCTGTGGTTTTATGAAAAGTGTAACCTTTTTTTATGGGGAGACAAGTCACCTGTGAAAGCCAACACTCAGACAAAACAATTACATCACAATCAAATTTTAGCCTAGCCATCATTACCAATAATTCATTAAAATTTCGATTTATGCTACGGATGTTTTGTTGTAAGATTTTCAGATACTTTGACGTTTTCTGTAAGTATGCACTGCATTGTTCGGGATTGCACGTAACAGGCTCAGAAACACGAAATTGATCTACATTGTTTAGCAAATTGTTTACAGCAGCGAACACGATAAATTATTAAATTTGGAGGATAATGTTATGAGATAAGTTTGGCAACCGATAACCGTGAAAGAAATATCAAATGAATCTTTGTAGTATTTAAAAACAGTTGTATTTAATAATAGTATGACTTTATGTGTGTGTGTTAGATGTAAATAGTTTAGTAAACATGTGGTGTATTGTGTTACAAAGAGTATTTCAGTTAGATAATAGGGAATAGTATTCTTATACAATATCAAGACAGGACCTAAAACTAGTCATATTTTGCTTAAATCTAAGTCGCCTTCGTCTTTTATTTGAATGGGTTTTCCTCCTTCACTCTTTCGAATATAGATTCGCCCGAAAGAAATCCAACACCCGTCATAAGATCGAGATTTAGCGCATAGCCTGGCTATGTAGTACAGTTTGCGTGCTTTGCCTGTTAATGAATCTGAGATATAAATGTTTTGTGGAGGGCCTTTTATTTTTATATGATTAGTGTTCAACGGTAGTTGCTTTTGCTCTTTCTGTATTTTATTAAAATGAATAACGGTGGATATAAACGACGTTTTTCTGGCCACCATTGTAAAATCGACGACTACGGCTTCAGTTTTAGAATTAGTCCTGTAGATGTCGCGAATTTCTTCTTCAATAACTGGAGATGGTATGTTGACAGCTGAGCCAAGATCCTTAACTACGTTTATTAGGTTTTCCTTAGTCTCATTTTCAAACTTTGGTATATGACGGATTTCTAGAGTAGACGCACGAGCCGATTTTTCTTGCAACTCAAGTTTTTGTTCTAAAAGCTGCACCTGTTTTTTGGTATTATTATTCTCCTATTGCAATTGGCCAATAATTACGAGGGATTCATCGTACTTCTGTGATACAAAGGAAACCGATTCTTTCAGTTCAAGATGCAGTTCCCTAACGGAGTTAATTGACTGGTTAATTAATTTAAAATTTGCATTTTGGGTCTCCTGGAACTCAGCAAACATAGACTTCATTTGAGACATAAAATTTTCAAAGCATTCAGAGTGATCATCAAATCCACGTTTGTATCTTCTGGTCACATTAAGCGACTCATCAGATTTATCTGGTTCATTTAATACTGAATCCGAACTATGATGCGGTGGTGTTGTAGTTTTAGACAAGTTTTTGTCGAGTAAACTCGGTGGAGTAACGCTGTAAATTCATGTTTGATACTTTTTGTGAGATTTCAAATTTAAATAAATCACAAAAAGAGATACAGTTGGTGGGATGCGAACCAGCGTTGAGTAGGCATTACCTCGCAGCTTACGCCACTACGCTAAGTTAACGTTAACAAAAGTATCCAAATACTACTTCCTTATTTTAATGTAAAAACCTGTTCTGACAGCGGTAACAGCTGACGTAAAACTGTCGCTTATCTCGCGTACAGTCCAAAGGTCACTTCGTTAGAACTAAGTAATTAGAAACCCATCAAAAACATAAATGTGAACTGAGAGCCAAGTTCAATATTATGATATTTGTCTTGGTTGTTGACTTCAACGACAAAAGAAGTGAGATCTAAATGGGTGCCAAATTCAAGGGTTAGTCCTGAAATTTATTTATAACTATGTACATAAAATATCATTTCTTCTTATAACTTAGGATAATATATTGTAGCCTAAGGCCTGACGTGGCTAGTTCTCATATACGAATTATTATGTTCGAGAGCTAGTTTCTACAAGCAAGCCAAATTTTTGGAATAATAAAATAAGAACCGACAAGTAACAGGTTTAGAACTTACGAAGGCTATAATATAATTCGTATATGAAAACTAGCCAAGTCAGACCTTGGGCTACAATATATTATCCTAAGTTATAAGAAGAAATGATATTTTATGTAGTTATAAATAAATTTCAGGACTAACCCTTGAATTTGGCACCCATTTAGATCTCACTTCTTTTGTCGTTGAAGTCAACAACCAAGACAAATATCATAATATTGAACTTGGCTCTCAGTTCACATTTATGTTTTTGATGGGATATCATTACTTTTTGTACGTAAATTATTAGTAGGTACTTATTTATAACGAAATTAATACTAAATGGTTTTTGTTAAAGTACCGTATTTTCCTACGTTTACGGGGTATAATTGTATTTTTGTGTTATTTTCTATATTTTCTTGTATCTTTGAAATGTTCGAGTGAATTGCCAATTCAGTATCCGGTTTTTTTACGCGTTTTCTGTTTATACTTAAATTGGCAAGGCGGGGCGGTATAACGCGCGCAGACGATTGTACTCTACAAGAGAGCTCACTAGTGCCTTGATTTGACTTGTATCTAAACTGATAAGATGTTCTCCATCTAAGGTCTTAACTCTGGAGAGTCCAACGTAAGCCTGCCTTTTACTAAATATAGAGGAGCCTATGTCGAGATTTGTGATTTGTGGGTAGTAATAGCATACGCTAAGCAAATAGGGAATTGTTCCCAGTGAACATATACATTACTTAATATCTGAAACTTGGTCTTGACTCGTTCTAGTTCGTAAATTAAAACCGTTAAAATCCACATAAAGACCAGCTGTTATAAGCTTTGATTGCTGATTGCTGATTCTTACATTTTTTTTACATACATACAGTTATTACAGGCACTAAGTACCTAAGTGTTCCTAATAGAATCAATTAAGTGAAAAATTATAATAAAATGATAAAAAATTACCAGTTTCTGATTTATTCCTTTGTATTCACCTTATTACCTATTTGCATGCCAAATTTGAACTTTCTAGGTCATCTGGAACTGGGTTAGAGTTTTGATCTATAGGTCAGTCAGTGATAAAAATGATGATTTTTGGACGTGAATATCTAAATAACCGTTTGAGATGTGCTTATGAAATTTGGACCACATATGTATCTTGCAAGTTTCAATATATTAGCCAAATTTGACACGTTTATGTGAAACAGTTTTTGAGTTATGAGGGTGTCAAAAGTGGCTCCAAATGGTTCGTGTAATATTACACACGGTGCTGCGCACCAGTTCTGTTATTTGAACTTGGCTTGACACGCTACCGCGTGCCTAGATATGGCGGTTTAAAAATTACTTTGTTTTCAAAATCAGCACTGTTGAAAAGTTTATTATGGTAAATTAGAGTAACTGTTTGGTTTTATTATAAAGAAGGAACACTTTTGATGTGTTTTGACAAGAAAAATGTCACTATTTTATTTTGTAATCACTCAATTTTCACTGGGTTTTAGTCATTAACATTTCTCGATATTCACTGAGAATTTACTTGAAACCACATTTTCACTTGTGTACAATAGACGTTGACAACTACTTTCACCTTTACAATACTTTCGCGTTAAATTGTTATGATTTAAAAACTACGGAGCAGATGTTGACACCGACAACTTCGTGGTGGGGATTTGTTTAAACATCAAACATTATATACCTCTGAAGCACTTAATTTACACAGTTCATATAACCCACCCCAGTCTTAAGTTCTCAGTAAATATGTCTGCTGGCAGAAACTAGTTAATAGAACCCAGAAACGTCTACATAGTAAGATTAAGGTTTACCCGCCTCATCGGATTAGAATACCGAGAAAACCGGAAACCATTTGCAATTACAATTAACTTCACTGATAGTTGCAAATTCTGCTTAGTCGGTTTATTAAAAAAGTTGGCAATGGAGCAAATATTAAAATATAAAAATGGCTGAACGGTTTAAGCTTGGACTGAGATTAGAACCCATTTTGGAATAAGAACGGTTTATATCAAATCTTCGAACACCAATCTACATGGTCTTCATATTGTTCGACCAACTGCCCAGTTGGTCTCAATCATGACCACTGAGCGTGAGATCTTGGGTTCGATTCCCAAGTCGGGCAAAGTGATATTTGGTTTTTATGAGGAATTCGGAATGTGGTAGTAACAGCCGCCCGGAGTTTCAAAGTTACTGTGATACCCCGTGCCACGGAACGCACGTTAAGCCGTTGGTCCTGCACCTGATTTCTTTCCGATCGCATCACATTGGCGTCCCATCGGACTATGAGAGTGAGGGAAGAGCGAGTGTTCCTGTGTCTGCGCATTATAATATCTCCCGCACCGATGGCAGTCTCCGATGAGATTGGCCGCCACAGCCGATATACTTTTTGGAGACCTAAATTTGTTTCGACCAAGATGAATGAAAAAAAAAATGAATGAATGTGTGTTCAAAATATAATAATAGTAATAAAATAATCTACACTAATATTATAAATGCAAAAGTAACTCTGTCTGTCTGTCTGTCTGTCCGTCTGTCTGTCTCGCTTTCCTTATAAAACTACTGAACCGATTTCAATGAAATTTGGTACACAGATAGTTTAGAGCCTGAGAAAGGACATAGGCTACTTTTTATCCCGGTAGTACGTTCCCGCGGGATAATTTCCGACCTCCACGCGGGCGAAGCCGCTGGCAAAAGCTAGTTTAATATAACTGATTTATTAATATTTTTTATATAATGCTAAATAAACACAGATCTAAACACGATTTTGCTGTGACATTTTGCATAACAGTAGCTTTTGTCAATTCAGTACATTTTTTTACTTTTCCATCACTGTTTTCGCTAGGAGAAATTCACTTCGTCTCGTGTTGTTTTGCCACCTCATATTACGTATATTAGTTTATCTCTACAACTTGTGTATAGTTTAGTATATGCCTCGTTAGCTGATTTAATATTGTTCTAGGCGTGATCTAAATCAAGTCGTTTATTAGCGGTTTAATTGACAAAGTCTTGGTAATGAGGTTGGGTTACAGTGAAAGCGTTATAGGCACCCAGGGCAGATAGCCCGATTATTTGAGGTGGCAGTAACATCTACGCGCAACCTGTTACCATACGTTCAGTACATGGTTTTTAAGTCATACATTAGAATTTTTCACACGTTATTAAAAAATATATTAAAATTAGCTTCTGTCCGCGACTTCGTTTGCGTCAAATTTTTGCTCTCGTAACCCTTTGCGTCGCATCAAATTGCGTGCCAGTTTTCGTCCATTTTTCATTGCTGCTCCGCTCCTTTTGATGTAGCGTGATATTATATAACCTTTTTCAATAAATATGCTACCCAACACAAAAAAAAAATCTATTCGAACTATTCAATAAAAACAA
Source organism: Aporophyla lueneburgensis (assembly GCA_932294355.1). NCBI lineage: Eukaryota > Metazoa > Arthropoda > Insecta > Lepidoptera > Noctuidae > Aporophyla > Aporophyla lueneburgensis. Next base: position 12,671,338 of record OW028735.1, read on the forward strand.
ACAATCAAATCTTTCCTCTTTATAATATTACTGCGACTATAAATTGAGATGTTAGCTATCCTATCTTTCAAGTTGGATTAAACTACATACGGTGTGCAAATTTTATTAAAATCGGTTAAGTAGTTTAGGAGTCCATCCCGGAAAAACAACGTGACGCGTAATTTATATATATTAAGATAAGCTGTTCTATACATTTTGACTGCATATATATTATATTATCTTTCAAGTTGGATTAAACTGCACACGGTGTGCAAATTTTATTAAAATCGTTTAATTAGTTTAGGAGTCCATCCCGGACAAACAACGTGACGCGTAATTTATATATATTATAAGATAAGCTGTTCTATACATTTTGACTGCATATATATTACACTGTTCTGTAAAACAGCATATTTTTTTTTGATCATCCTCATCCTAATCTAAAGCTTTGTAACCACGAGTGGGCCCTCAGTCTGGTCAAGTATATTTCTCCGATCTGACCTATTCCCGGCTATTTAACTCCAATTACTCACTCCAACAGTTCTTCAGTCTTGGTGAATCTTTGGGCGTCCAACCATCTGAGCTGCTTAATTTTTTTTTATAACCAACAATCAATTTCTAAGCTCTAATAGTCTTTATCTGCCTAGCCTTTTTCGAATTATGTATGAGTCAGTTTCCAGGCTGACTGGATGCGTCTGTGTACCAGTATTTTATGTGAAGCAAATTCGTGCCTGAGCTTCGCAATCCAATAACTAGGTAATAGGTTGCCCCTTAGTAAGACTGGTTGTCAGAGTTTGGGACTTCTGACGACCCGTAATGACCCGTAACCTTAGCAGCTGTTATTAATTAGCCATAACCCTACAATTATTATGTAAACATATATTTTATGAATTATTTTATTCTATAAGTACCCGTTAGACATTGGTTTATATAGTTCACTAGCTTCTGCCCGCGACTTCGTCCGCGTTAAATGTCTTGTTCCCCGACCCTTCCCGTCGCGTCGAATCATCTACCCGTGCAATTTTCCCCGTTTTTGCAACATTTTTCATTACTGCTCCGCTCTTCTTGGTTGTAGCATTATGTTATATGGCCTACAGCCTTTCTCGATAAATAAACTACCCAACACAAAAATATTTTTTCAATTCGGACTAGAAGTTCCTGAGACTAGCGCGTTCAATCAAACAATCAAACAAACTCTTCAGCTTTATAATATTAGTAATCTATACTAATATTATAAAGCTGAAGAGTTTGTTTGTTTGTTTGATTGAACGCATAACATAATATTTAAAGCAAACTACCGATAACTGCTGGTAAGATTCATGCTTAAATATGTTACTAAAATATTTACTTAACAAATAATACTTCACCAAAAGTTTACTAAGACTTTCTCAAAATATTTGCAACGTAAATATTTTACGTTATGTAAGATTTTCTAAAATTGTGAATGCATACTAATATTATAAATGAGAAAGTGTGTGTGTCTGTTTGTCCGTCTTTCACGGCAAAACGGAGCGACGAATTGACGTGGTTTTTTAAGTGGAGATAGCTGAAGGGATGGAGCGTGACATAGGCTACGTTTTTTTCATTTTTAGTTGGCTGGGGTGAACTTAGAAATGCCGTGCTTTTCCCATGGACAATAGTATGTAGCATGTTCGCGTGTGACCAATGCCCAGAATCTTTACATTCTATCCCCAAATGGAAAGACATATAATATCGCCTACAGTAGCGTATTATAAAAAAATAAATTTAAAATTTAAAAAACCCCCGACACAAAAACCTAATTTCCCTTTAAAAAGTAAAAAATAATAAAAAATAACACAATCTTAAAGTACCTAAGAATGTATTAATAATTCAAAAAAAATACGCCGCGTTGGGGGACCGCTTCAAACCTAACAATTTAATTACCAATAGTCTTATTACCTAACTAAGCAGTGAACGACGTCTGCACTCGCGAAGCGGTCCCCCAACGCGACGTTTTTTTTTTTTGAATTATTAATACATTCTTAGGTACTTTAAGATTGAGTTATTTTTTATTATTTTTTACTTTTTAAAGGGAAATTAGGTTTTTGTGTCGAGTTTTTTTTAATTTTTTATTTTGTACTTTTTATAGGTATATACTTAATATAATGTAGAATCAAACGAAGCTAAGAACACTTTCTATTAATTCATCAATATTCTCTTTCAGTGCGCTTTCATTTGAGACCCCAATCAAGTATATTTGCTGACATTCGGTTACTCTTCCCCACTTTCCCCCCACAACTTTTAAACGGCTCAACCGATTTTCATCAAACATGTCTAAGAACACTCGCAGATAAGTCACCTTTAATACATATTTTTTTTTTATTGAAATCGCATCATCCGTTCGGGAGCTATGATGCCACAGACAGACAGACAGACACGTCAAACTTATAACACCCCTCTTTTTGCGTCGGGGGTTAAAAATAACATTCTGTTCGGAGTTCTATTCTGTGTTCTAAATCAGGAAAGGGAACCGTGCTACCCCGAATTTAATGCGAGCGAAGCCGCGAGCATAAGCTAGTATATTAATAAAACTATAGTGTTCTGGGGACCTCAAAATTGTGTAAAAATCCGAATATCCCTTGCTTTGCTTTAAAGGTAATCAGAAAGCTTGCAATGTGCCAGAAGGTAGTTTAGATATGGAATAGAAAAATAATCATTCAGGTTCTTTTCCAGCATAGCTGTTTTCTAATATGATCCTTCACAGAAATACCGAGCATAGCTCGCTGCTTAGCATGCTGAGCGACTGAATTTGTGGAACAACCCGTCTACCTCTTACAATTAGCTTAACATTTTTCCATTGCTGGGACACAAACCACCTCTCGGTAAGAAGTAGGGGCCATAATCTACCACACAGGCCCAGTCCGGGTTAGTGGATATCTCATGTTATCGAATGTTTTTTTCTAGGACATGCCGGTTTACTTTTTTTTTTTTTTTCAGGATGGGAAATCATCAAATGACTTCTCCCGCTCTGGGCGGAGCGGGAGGGCGTGTCAGACTTTTACTGACTAAAACCCACCCGTGTTCCATCAGTTGCCCATGTGCCAGGGTCACGGTATCTCTTTCGAACAATCACGCGACCCCGGCAGGCATCGGTCCTAGTAGACCCCTACACTGCTGCTGACATCTCTTTGAGGCGCGCGTGGAATACTGCGCGCCGTCGACCCGAGCTTGGTCCTTACCGGGCGGCGAGCTACCCATTGCTCGCCACCCGCAAGCTCGCGCCTACGGTGGCCGGGAGTCCGCAATCGACTCCCGACGCCCGGGGCGTCTCCTCCTGCGGCGGCTAGGGACGTGAGGGCGCAGAGACTGCCACTCCCTCACGCACCCCGCCTCCTCCTTCGCGAGCATTACTGCTTCGCAGAAGGAGGTGACGGCTTCCCATTCCCTCTCGCTCCGTACCATGGCTCGCACCAGGGCCGGACGCGAGAGGTCGCCGCCGCCGATCGCATGCCGGTTTCCTCACGTTGTTTTCCTTCACCGAGCTCAAGAGCTGTGGTGATCTATCTGTGATCTATCAATTTAAATACACAACGTGAAGTACCTGCCTAGATTCAAACTCACAACCTTACGACTCTTAAGTCGGAGCCGACACCACTGCTTTTCCCTGCTGTGCATAAAAGTCATGCAATGTTTCCCATTGATGACCTGCAAATAAATACGAACTGAGGTCCCTAGAATCGCAAAGCGAAATTGCTGGTATTATTATTATTTATTCTCCCGTAAATGTCCATCCCAACAATTAAAATTAAGGTCTTCAAAACAAAGTTTTCAAATTAATTCGCTTGATCACGTTTACACATTGGCGTATCCCTTTTTGGGCTTCGCTAATGACGGGCCCCCAACTTTTGCGGTTCCGTCTGCATACAAGTTTATTCAAATGGGTTGCTTCAACCACGCCCATGGCTTGTCACGTCGGAAATTAGTTTCATTCTTGTAAGTAGGTTGGTAAGTTTTGGGTTTGGGCAGTAGCCGTCAAGATATTAATTTAAATTAATATTTTTTAAACCAACTTGGTTTTCTAACATCCTAATTAAATTTCACATGTTGACTTGCTAAATTGTCATTCAATTCTTGCCTGAGCATTTGAGCAACCGGCAGCAAGTTCGTCATGCTCCCTTAGATGTCAATGCTTTTTTTTCTTTTTTTTTTCTGTATGGGAAATCATCAAATAACTTCTCCCGCTCTGGGCAGAGCAGGAGGGTGTGTCAGACTTTTACTGTCTAAAACCCACCCGTGTTCCTTCAGTTGCCCATGTGCCAGGGTCACGGTATCTCTTTCGAACAATCACGCGACCCCGGCAGGCATCGGTCCCCTTCAGTACTGCTGACATCTCTTTGAGGCGCGCGTGGAATACTACGCGCCGTCGACCCGAGCTTGGTCCTTACCGGGCGGCGAGCTACCCATTACTTGCCACCCGCAAGCTCGCGCCTGCGGTGGCCGGGAGTCCGCAATCGACTCCCGACGCCCGGGGCGTCTCCTCCTGCGGCGGCTAGGGACGTGAGGGCGCAGAGACTGCCACTCTCGCACGCGCCCCACCTCCTCCTTCACGAGCATTACTGCTTCGTAGAAGGAGGTGACGGCTTCCTATGCCCTCTCGCTCCGTACCATGGCTCGCACCAGGGCCGGACGCGAGAGATCGCCGCCGCCGATCGCCTTCACGTGGACACGGCGGTGCTCCGCCAAGGCAGGGTACACTTCCACCGTATGCTCCACCGTGTCTTCTAGACGATCCTCACAATGGAAACACCCGGGCGTATCCACCCGCTATATCCTGAACAGGAACCCACCGAAGCACCCATGCCCGGTGAGAACCTGCCCCAGGCGGAAGGTGAGGACGCCGTGGCGCCTCTCTATCCACTCCTCAAAGAGGGGACTTACCGCCGCAATTGTGGCGTGCCCAGAGATGTCAATGCTTGCGGTAGCGTCAGGAGTCGGGTTACCCCCTTCCCTCAAATAAGGCTAGGGGTAGTGGCTGATCTTTGCGTTATGCTCGTGAACGGGTGCTACTTGTGGTGACTGGTCGTCTTACTGACCTTGATGTTGGTATTGTTGTTAATTACCTACCTGTTTATTTGTTTTTACGCCGATGGTCCTAGTTTATCATTTTGTGGCCTCGAGTTGTAACTCGGGTCGTAACAGTTATGTGAACGTGATACAGCATTGCATATGTAAGCTATCACGCTCTTTATAATAATAATAATAATATACCTTTATTTCAGACATACGTCCATACATTTTTACAAAGAAAAGAAAAGAAAAGCGTTAGTAGGGTTGTTAGTAGTACACAAAAAAAAAGTAAAAAGGTGTTAGTAATTTGTTAGTAAACAAAACAAGGTGCGCAATAATAACTAAGACTATTTCTTATTTCTGTGTAGGTGTACACTTGCCCAGTACACAGTAAATGGACTGTTAATTTTGCACGCTAACGTTCTGAGGACAGTGTTGGTGCTACCACGGACCCTGTCCATCATCGATGCAGTTCTTTTCCTAATTATGGAGAAGAAATCATCGATGGAAGCATCCGCAAACATTGCGGACGCACTGCAGTACCGAGGTTTTCTCAACACTGCCCTCAGAGCGTCATTGTACTGAACACGTAGGGCGTTGTAAGCCCGCCGCGTAAAGTTGATCCACAGACTGCACGTGTAGAATGTCTGACAGAAGGCTCTAAAAAGTAATAGTTTTACATCTGTGGTACATAGTGTGAATCTGCGGGCCAACATATTGCAGCGGACTGCCAACGCCCTCCTTTCCCTCTCTAAGTCTTCATCGTCCTGTAGCCGATCTGTCAGCATGTGACCCAAATATTTAACTTTAGCTACTCTCACTAGTGCCGCTCCACCGATCTTAATTGGCGGCACTTTCGACGGAGCCTTGTTCCCTGCTTTGCATAGCATGAGAACACTCTTACTAGCATTATATTTGAGTCCATGTGACAGGGCATATGATTCACAAATGCCAAGAAGTCTCCTAAGCGCACTCACTGACGGGCTCAACAGAACCATGTCGTCCGCATAACTAATATTATTGATCATATTTCCGTCTATTGAGCATCCGACCATGGCTCCGCTGAGCCTGCTAATCAGCTGGTTAACAAAAAGGTTAAACAAACTCGGAGAGGTCAACCCGCCCTGCCTAACACCGCATTTTAGATAATAGTCCTGACTCAGTGTGTTGACCCATCTGACAGCATTCTTTTGATTACTGTACCAATATTTGAGGAGAGATACTAGCTCTATCGGCACAGTGGTCTCTTCAAGCAGTTTATGCCAAAGAACGTCGTAGGACACCAGGTCGAAGGCTCTCGAAAGATCAAGGAAACACGCGTATATTGGTGTCTTCCTGTCGGTATAGTACCTTACAGTTTGTTTCAGACACATGATTGCCATTTCCGTTGACAGATTGGGTCTGAAGCCAAACTGCAAGTCATGTATCCGAAGGTGTTTGTTCAACTGCGCGTTCATGAGACTGTCAAGGACCTTCGCCATGGTTGTGGCTAATGATGTCGGGCGGTAATTATGCTTGTCAGATGGATTCCCGGTTTTGTTTTTTATTATTGGAACTACCACTGTCTTCATTCTTCTTTATGCCAGGAGGCTTTTATTTTGGTACTAATATTTACATTATATAAATATTTTTTTGCTTTTGCTTGAGTACAGATTTCATTTTATTTCTTGGAATATTGGGTTGGCTAGCTGACATTTGGCAAATCATTTAATTTAATGTTTTGTGACTCTTAATGTTACCTACTTACAATTGTATACAATCAAGTTCTTCTAACTTAACAGACAGCTGTGCTACTGGGGAGTTTGTTCCGCAACTTCTTCTTCCCAGCTAAAGCACTAGGAAGTGTCGAAGGGCGGGCGTTTTGGGGGGACTGTCTGATGTAACTTTAACGTTTAAAAAGTACTGACTTTCAGCCTACTTTGAATAAATGACTTTCGATTTTGGTTTTGATATATTTTGCCAGAATTGTTCTGGTTAAGAAATAATTAACGAATAAATTTCGGTAGAAACTACAATATAATTGATGATGATTTTAGCCGAAGACGTCCACTTCTGGACATAAAGGCGGGGAGACCGGGGGATCGCCATAATCGCCACGCTTGGCAGGCGGGTTGGTGATCGCAGTATGGCGGTAAAATGCATAGAAAACACTGCTGCCCATTCTCTAGTAATTCCCTTAATCACCTTTTACGACATACACGAGACGAAATGGGATGGTGTCATTCTATTCGTCCGGCACCAAACGGAACAATATAAAATATAATTAATTAGTGCCTAATTACGTAGATAAATATACAGCGGAACCCATATTTCAATTCTAAATACTGATTTAATTAAATTGTAACTCAGCCCTCTTCCTCTCTCCTAATTTTTGCGTGCCCGACAGGGTCCATATTTGATCTTGTACCATTTTATTTTTAACCATCTATGTAACATATGGAATGCAATAAAGAATTGAGTATTGAGTATTGAGTACTAAGTCCACTTCGCGGTACATTTTGACAGGAATATTTTTATTTCTGAAATTAGATAAGTTTGGACTCAGTTTCCTTGTTTGTTGTTTAAATGGTTTCCCTTATTTTTTGTTAGCTTTCCTTATTTCCAAATTATTATGAGTGAGAATTTTATAGAGGAAGTTATTTTAAACTGGCTTCATAACAAGTTTTTGTTGTTTGGTTGGCTAAGTAACACCAGCTTCAAGGGTCGATCGATCAAATTAAAATACGCTTGCGACGGTTGGTCCTTAGATGGGTCACCATCTTTACGTACCGAGACATCCTCGGAAAGCAAGTTAAGCCGTTGGTCTCCGTCGGGAGTCGAAAGCGGACTCCCGGCCAACGTAGGCGCGAACTTGCGGGTGGCGAGCAATGGGTAGCTCGCCGCCCGGTAAGGACCAGTCTCGGGTCGACGGCGCGTAGTGTTCCACGCGCGCCTCAAAGAGATGTCAGCAGCAGTGATGGGGTCTACTAGGACCGATGCCTGCCGGGGTCGCGAGATTGTTCAAGCGAGATACCGTGACCCCGGCACACGGGCAACTGATGGAACACGGGTGGGTTTTAGTCAGTAAAAGTCTGACACCCCAGAGCGGGAGAAGTCATTTGATGATTTCCCATCCAAAAAAAAAGCCGTTGGTCTCGGCTGTCATTTGAATTCTGTGTGCTAAATTTTATCTATATCCTTTCAATCGTTTTTGCGTAAAACATCCATCCATAAATCCATTCTATCAAACTTTCACATTAATAATATTAGTAGGATAGAATTAGCAACACTGAAATGTTCCCAGTAACTACATCCGGCAAAATAAAACCTTTATGTCGAAATTGTCAATCTGTCATTCCAAAGGGTGTATACACCCTTTTGGACGAAGTTCTGAGACGTCATTCTCAGTATTCCTGACCACATCACCAGGTTCCAAACACACTTCAACTTGTTTCATCATCCACAATAATCCACACTTCCACACTAATATTATAAATGCAAAAGTAACTCTGTCTATCTGTCTGTCTGTCTCGCTTTCCTGCTAAAACCACTGAACCGATTTAAATGAAATTTGGTACACAGATAGTTTAGAGCCTAAGAAAGGACATAAGATACTTTTTATCCCGGTAGTATGTTCCCGCGGGATAATTTCCGACGCCCATGCGGGCGAAGCCGCTGGCAAAAGCTAGTTTATTATAAAACGGTTGACACTGCGACCTTATGGAATGCGTCAAAATGTTCTAGGCCCACTACCGATAGAAGAGTTCTATCAAAATTAGTGATGTGCGAGATATCCGTATTCGTATCTGCGGATATCCGACGGAGAAGGAAGATCCGTCTGTATCCGTTACTTTTTAGAGGATCTTTTACAGATCGTTTACCTCATTAATTTTCAATACATAGATGAAATTCTATTTATAGACGATTAGGTAGCAATGAAAAACTATTAAATAAAATTCATATTATTTTTTAGTTCTTGAAATTAAACATTTGGCACGATTATATTGCAAATATTTACTATCGTATTATACCAATAGTACATAACTCAAAAGTACTTAATCAACTATGAAAGCGTCAGATGGCGTCAACTATCGTTCCAAGATCACGCGCATCGACACAAGGTAAGAGTAAGGAAGTTAAGATCCGTATCCGCAAATCTTGACACCAAATATCCGTATTCAGATCTCTATATCCACGGGTATAGGTTTTAAACGAATCGGTACATCACTAAACAAAATATTATCAGGTATTCAAAATGTATAAAGGTATGCAAAACCACAGGAATTTTGTATGCAAGATTAAAATTGTTAGTATAAAGAGACACACAAAACCGCTTTGATTGAAATTGGTTGAGCAAAATTCCTGCCTACAACGAAATTCTTTTAGAAAATAAGTACCAGATGAACTAAAATGCATTGTTTTTACAGCAGCTTCATTGAAGTTAATAGTGATAAAAATACATTTTTCTTTAGAAAAACTGTTTGATAAACGAACTGAATAAACAGAATGTTATTAAATAAATACGTTGAGTCATAAAATGTACTGAAATAGTGTAAATGTTGGTCGCGTGTTTATTTACAATAATAAATAATTGGATGAGCAGCAGCCATGCGAGTACTAACTCTAGGTTCATATTCGAGTTAGAAAAATATAAGAATGCTGATAGATGCTCTCAGTGAGGTTCTATTCTCAAAATAATTTTATTATCTTCTGTATTCATTACATTTTCCAAATTTCGTTTATAATACCTGTGTGAATATTAAAACATTGTAATTAGAATATGTAAATTATTATTTTCAAAAATCACAGTGAGATAACTACTTACTGAAGAGAGACCTACTAGAGAATGAGCAGGAATGTTTTCTATGCATTGTATCACCATACTGCGATCGTCAACCCGCTAGTCAAGCGTGTTTATCATGGCAAATTTCCCCAAAAATTGAACGGGTCAAAGTGGCTGTTCTTAGTGGAGGCCTATATGCAACGGTGTACTGATAACGATGATGATGACTTTTTATGATTTACACCACAATAAATCAACAGAACATATTGCGCGTGGTCGGAGTGTTAGGTCTTGAGTTATATTCGTAAGTAGCGCAAACCGTTGCCATAACGAAATAATAGAAAATTCTTTAGACTCTACACATATATAAAGTTTTTGCAGTAAGCTCTTATTTCTTTCCCGATTCATGGCATGACGCTTGCCACCTATATATACCTAAGAAAAGTATTGGCATAACTGCTGAACGTGAGTGCCTACCTCTAAGGAAAACAGAGGCGGTTATCTTAGACGGAAATAATGGAAAGAGACCTTGGCTAGCAGTGGGTAAGTTTAATTTAACGGTTTTTTTTTTTTTAATTCTAATATTTTGTAGGAGGCTTTTATACACAATGGCATATCAGCCTCATCTTAACTTAAACTATTCTAAATTACATCTACCAAGACATTATTAATGTCTAAATAAATCATTTGCTATCTCAAATGAAGGTTGCGTTAAAACTTTTGTTGCGTACCGTTTATTATCTGTGCGCCTAATGGAATGCGCGTGTAACGAAGTGACATCTGACTTGTCATTTTTTGACGTTGACACTTGACAGCTCTGTTAATTTTGCCGCTAAAAGAGGTCAGTCGCCGTGTTGAGTTCCGCGACGCGTTTGTTGAAATTAATCCCTTTAAATCGATCCGTTTGTGACAATTAGTCGTGATCCAATTGTATTAATTAACCGGTCGTTTTGTGGACAATCTGTCATGACCCGATGGTTGAGTGTGACGCTATTGTGAACGAGTGATTTGAAGACCGCATGCTGTGATTGCCTCCAGCCGGGTTGAGGCGGAATCTAACCTGAAGAATACTCGTAACGTCACGACACGATACACATACACTCATTTACATACATATCTCCAGGTTGGCACCAGTGCAGTGTCCTTCAACCACCAGGTAAGAGCTTGTATTTGTAATTGTTCACTGGTATTGTCTGCTCCGCGTACGGCGGACAGTACGCTAGCCACTTCTTGTTTCTAGAGCCCCACGGTTAGCACGCTTCCACATAATAATTAAAACCTTATGTGGGCCTAGTCTGGCAGCGTACATTCAGGTATCAGAGGCGTGGTTTTAACCTACAAAACCACCAAATTGGTAATTTTACAGTAGGCTAATTACTTGGCAGTCTCTATAAGGGAAGTAGTAATTCGCTGTAAATGTTTGTTAATGGTAATTAATTGGTATTTGGTATTTGAAATAATTTGTTTGAATTTATTGAGACGGGTAACCTGATGTTGCCAAAGTCAGCCGGGCTAATAAAGTGGATTGGATTGGGCTGTGTTGCACCCCCTTGTTGTAGCCCCTTTTTGTGTCTGACCTCTGTGTTGTATTGAATGTCAGGAAGACATTAAAGTATTGAGTTTGTAACATTGATATGGTTATTTGTGAAAATTAATATTTGAAAAATTATTGGCATTTTTGAGTATTACCATTGTTTTGAGTTGGAATAAAGGTTCATTATTGTTGTACCATTAACAAAGTGGTTTGTAAACTTAACCTTTGGAATTGGATAGAATTTGAATATTTGGAATTGAATTTGAAGTTGAATGTTGAACGTTGATATTGGGTTTGAATTAAAATAAAAGTTTATTGTTGAATTGAATTGAAACCAATATATTGTTATTTCTTGAGTTGCTGATTAGTCAGTTTGGTAGTTTGATTGTTTGCTTGTAGTTATTTTGTAATTGATTGATTGAACTGTTATTTGATTATTTAATTATTTGGTTTATTTGAATTGTATTGTTTGTGCAATGGCATACAAAGCGGTGAGAGTGGCAATCAGTGGATTGACCACACAGCTGCGGTGGTTCGCTTCAGCTGCAGCGACCGCTGAGCGCCAGGATCTTGAGGGGATCACTCTTGCTCGGTTCGAGCAGTTGAACTTGAGACTCGGCAACGTTGATGCTCTGCTCACCCGCTACAACCAGTACATTTGTGAAGTGGATTTGGAAGTGCTGGACCAAGCAGCACGTGACAAGGTCCTTGCTGACTACGACCAGATCTTGGACCTGGGGGATGTCATCGGTCAACGTGCTCGGGAAATATTGGAGAGCCGGACACCTGTCCAGGTCAAACCGGAGACCTCGATTGTTTCAGGTCCCGGACTATTGAGTAGACTGCCTACCTTGGAACTGCCACACTTTAACGGTCGCTTGGACCAGTGGTTAAGTTTCCAAAACCTGTTTGAAAGTTTGGTTGATGCACGCTCGGACCTCAGACCCGCCCAAAAGTTGGCCTATTTGTTGTCCGTCCTGGAAGGTGAGGCCCGAGCCTTGGTGCAGCATCTGTCTTTGACTGACTCAGCCTACCCTACCGCTGTGGAACTACTCACCCGGCGGTACCAAAATAAACGTTGTTTGGCTGACGTTCATATTGGATTGATTTTGGGGTTACCGGTCATTACTAGTTTGTCAGCATTGCGTACTGACCTGTTGAACCCGTTGGTGGCAGCGACCAACGCTTTAAAGCAATTGGACTTGCCGGTGGACCAATGGTCTTACTTTTTGGTACATGTTGTGCTGCAACGGCTTCCTGCCGATTTGAGGGCTCGTTTCGAGCAAAAGTATGGTGGGGATAGTGTCACACATCTCCCCCCATTTGATGACCTCGTCCAATTTTTGGAGGATGAGTGTCGGTTTGTGGACAACTCTGGCGTTGCCACTGAGTCATGCCAGCCGTCTTCCCGGCCACGAGACCAGGGACGGACTAGGGCTCGCGGGCCTGTTGATGGTCGCCCCGCCGCTCGTTTTGCTGGCACCCAGAGTCGTCCTGGTTGTGAGTTTTGTAGGGACACGGGGCATGGCATGGCAACTTGCGCGGCCTTTTTGAAATTGCACGTGAGTGCCCGCCGCCGAATTGCCAATGCACGCCGCATGTGCTTCTCTTGTTTGGGGGCTCACTTCCATAGGGACTGCCCCAACCCCCGCCCTTGTAGAATTTTTAGGGGGTCCCATTTGGACATTTTGTGCGCTAACGCGAACCACGCTGGAAGACCAGCCTCTGTTGAAGGTTCGCGTACGGGGGGGTACCATGGAGTTGGTCACCGGGCTTCTGCCTCGCCGGTTCAGAACCGGGGAGAGGCCCGCAATTTTGAGCGCCGCACTCCACCCCCCGCGCAAGTTGATCGGGAGCCGCGCGACCGCCATTTGGTCTCCCCGCGTAAAGGCGATTACGCAGTTGTTGCTAGGCAGCGCTGGCCAGACCAGCACCGCCTTCCCTCCCCTCCTTTGGCGGAACGTCCCCGGTTGGAGTCACGCCCCCCGCCATTCAGGCCTCCGGTGGGATATGCCCTTCCAGCGATGGCGCGTGGCTCGGGACACCGCGCGTTCGAGGAATTTGAATTGCATCCTCGTCGGGAAAGACTTGGGTCTGGGTGTGGCGATCGGTCGCCGCCCAGGCATTGTTAGGACATTGGCGCCTGCCCCGCTAAGGTACCCCTCAGATCGACACGGTTTTGTTGCCAACGGCATCGGTCAGGTCTGGGGGCCCACGGGGGACTCTGTTGTGGTCCGTGCCATTTTGGACATGGGAGCCCAGGGTTGCCTTTTGTCTATTGTTTTGTTGTTTTGTTTGTATTGTTTTGGGCAAAATTGTTTTCTTGAGCGCCTTTGGACTGCGGGACTTGGCTGGGACGAGCCAATTCGGGAAACCTTGTTGGAAGATTGGCTCCAATTTGTATCCGCACTCCCTGCAGTCAACGAGGTCGTGTTACCCCGCGCTATCCTCCCCCCTGGGAGCTACACTGCTATCATTGTTTGTGATGCGTCTTCGCACGGATATGCAGCTGTTGTTTGTCTGCGCATCGTCTGCGCAACAGGCCAGGTGAATTTGTCACTGGTCTTGGCCAAGAGCAAGGTGGCCCCCCTCCGGACGGCAGCACTGACCACCCCTAAGTTGAATTGTCAGGGGCGGCGCGTCTTGTGCGTTTATTGAACCACGTTGCTCACACTTTGGGTGGAACTGTGGACATTCGGGTTTCTTACGCCTGGACGGACAGTCAAATTGTTTTGTGTTGGTTGAAGACGTCCGTCCACTATTTGGAGGTCTTTGTTGCGTACCGAGTGTCCCAGATTCAAAATTTTGATACGCCTTTGATTTGGAGGCACGTGCCTGGAGATTTGAACCCAGGCGCCGTGGCCTCACGCGGGTGCATGGCACCCCGCTTGTTTGCTTACCCCCTATGGTGGGGACCAGACTGGCTGACTCATCCCGAGGATGATTGGCCTCGATCGCCAGTCTTGATGTCGGGTCCTTTGCCCGGGCTCAAGGTGCTCGCTGTTGGAACAAAGGACCCTGAGTTTGTTGAGTCGATTTGGCTCCCTCGAAAAATTGTTGAATTGTTTTTCTGTTGTTGAATTGTTGGTGACTGATCGTCACATTAAGAACTCGCATGCCGGTTGCAATGCGCTGTTGGCCATTCTGCAGCGAGAGTTTTGGATATTGTCGGGAGCCGTTGGTAAGTTGAACCCCTTTTGGACGATACGGGTCTTTTGTTGTTTGGTTGTTGACGGTTGAGTCACTCTAGCCTTCCTTATGGGGTCCGTCACCCCCTTTTGTTGCCTAAGGAGGGCCATTAAATTGTGGTTGTTATTGTTGTTTGGTTGTTTGTTGTTTGTTATTGTTTGACCCGCCAGCCTGCCCCCATTGGGGGGGTATTTTGAGGCCGCGGTGAAGGCGGTTAGGGACTCTGGCGCAGATTGTTGGGAGACACCGTTCCCACCTTTAAGGAGTTAGCTACGGTATTTTGCCGCATTGAAGCTGTGTTGAACTCGCGTCCATTGTGCCCGCTGTCTTCGGACCCGAACGTCTTGGAGGCCCTGACCCCGGGCCATTTTTTGATTTGACAGCCACTTGCCGCCCTGCCGGAGCACCTTTTCGTCGATGTGAGCCAAAATTGGCTATCGCGGTTTCAGTTGGTGCAGCAGCTCGCTCAGAGTTTTTGGAAGCGTTGGAGCTTGGAGTATTTGCATATCCTCCAGCAGCGCGTCAGGTGGACTGATAAAACGCAACCTTGTCGGGATTGCCAAGTGATTAGCGGACGGGAAGGCCCGTCCGGGGGGGGGGTAGATGTTGCGTACCGTTTATTATCTGTGCGCCTAATGGAATGCGCGTGTAACGAAGTGACATCTGACTTGTCATTTTTTGATGTTGACACTTGACAGCTCTGTTAATTTTGCCGCTAAAAGAGGTCGGTCGCCGTGTTGAGTTCCGCGACGCGTTTGTTGAAATTAATCCCTTTAAATCGATCCGTTTGTGACAATTAGTCGTGATCCAATTGTATTAATTAACCGGTCGTTTTGTGGACAATCTGTCATGACCCGATGGTTGAGTGTGACGCTATTGTGAACGAGTGATTTGAAGACCGCATGCTGTGATTGCCTCCAGCCGGGTTGAGGCGGAATCTAACCTGAAGAATACTCGTAACGTCACGACACGATACACATACACTCATTTACATACATATCTCCAGGTTGGCACCAGTGCAGTGTCCTTCAACCACCAGGTAAGAGCTTGTATTTGTAATTGTTCACTTGTATTGTCTGCTCCGCGTACGGCGGACAGTACGCTAGCCACTTCTTGTTTCTAGAGCCCCACGGTTAGCACGCTTCCACATAATAATTAAAACCTTATGTGGGCCTAGTCTGGCAGCGTACAACTTTTATATATGAACCATTAGCATATTTGTTTACTTTAATACTGTTCAACAGTGTCTCTCTTTCCTTCTTTGTCTTAGTACACTCCATAAGTATTCTTCAATCGTAATTTAATTTAACAGTTATGTTATATTTTAAATATGGTTGCTATAACACAATTTTTCGGGTTATTCCCCGAGTACCCCGATCTCCGAGGACCCCGTCCCGGAGAACCCCGAATACGATAAATATGATTACATTTCTTTTTTTATTGCTTTCAACTTGTACGGTCGACATAAAAGTGCTTGAATATATCTGTTTGAAATACATAAGACGAAAGTAGTTTATTTGAAATCTTGTACAATGTCGAATCATAGTTTTAATAGAGGTAATTACAGTTTAAATAAAATGTATCAAAAATATAAAATAAATGTTACAAAATTATCAGATCATACTTAATAAATATATTTTGAATAGTATTTTTGTACTGTAAAAAATAATATTAGTGAAACTGATTTAACATGTTAGAAGATTATTTTCGAGTTAACTATTTCCTATGCTACATTAATTACATATAAAAAATAATTACTGAAAGTGAGAGGTTTCCGCGTATTTTTTAGATTATGTTAATGATCCATGTAGTATATTTATAGTAGATATTTTGATTTTCTGTATTGAAAAAGGAACTATTGTGATATTAATTAAAACCTGTAATTGCTCTAGGAGGCTCTATATTGTATTCTCTAATTATAATATTTAACAAGCAAGACATACATTCATATTATTCAACCAAGCAGGCTTTATAATTCTTTCCTGATTCTTAAAGTTAAGTACTATAGTTTTAGTAAGTAATAAAATTTAATTTAACTTATCATATACTGACGGTACTTTTACGCTAAATTGACTGTTAATTGAGTTTACATAGATAAAAATAAATCGGGGTCCTCCGGGACGGGGGCGTCGGGGAACGGGGTACTCGGGGAATAACCCAATTTTTCAAACGAATAAATTTAGAACAGTGATAGCCAAGTGATAACAGCCGCGACTTACGAGTTGTAGCTCGTAACTTGTTCGAACCCAAACAGGCGCATTACTATATGTTAGGCGATTTACTTTGTGTAAATTATTGCATCACCACTGCTCTCAAAACGGTGAAGGAAAACATCGTAAGGAAACCGGCATATCCTAGTACAAAAAAAACCGAAGGCATGTGACGTCTACCAGCGTGGTAGATTACAAGACGCTCCCTCCTAGAGAGGAGGCCTGTATCTCAGCAAAGAGAAAATTTAACTAAATTTCAAAGCTCCCTCAAGCTCACATGATAATTTTAAAATCAAAACAAAGCCACGCCATTCAGTCTCCAGTAAAGAAAATTGAATCTTTCTTTCTTTTACAAAAAAAAATAACAATTCTTTCACGCCGCATTTTCATAGCGAAGTGTTACATTTATATTGCGTAGTACCGTAAAGAGATTGTTGTTGGTAATAAATATAAAACCGGCCAAGTGCGAGTCGGACTCGCGCACCGAGGGTTCCGTACAAACCTGTAGGTATTTTCGGTTTAAAAATATATATATTTTTTAATTTTTGTATTTCAGTTGATTGAATGTAAGGTAAATTGCGGTTTACGATTTATGACGTTTTAAAAAAAAACTACTCACTCGATCTCGTTCAAACCAATTTTTGTTGGTAGTTTGCATGGTAATGTACATCATATATTTTTTTTAGTTTTGTCATTCTCTTATTTTAGAAGTTACGGGGGGGGGACACACATTTTACCACTTTGGAAGTATCTCTCGCGCAAACTATTCAGTTTAGAAAAAAATGATATTAGAAACCTCATTACCATTTTTGAAGACCTATTCATAGATACCCCACACGTATGGGTTTGATGAAAAAAAACATTTTTGAGTTTCAGTTCTATGTATGGGGAACCCCAAAATTTATTGTTTTTTTTTTCTATTTTAGTGTGAAAATCTTAATGCGGTTCACAGAATACACCTACTTACCAAGTTTCAACAGCATAGCTCTTATAGTTTCGGAATAAAATGGCTGTGACATACGGACGGACAGACAGACAGACAGACATGACGAATCTATAAGGGTTCCGTTTTTTGCCATTTGGCAACGGAACCCTAAAAAGGACTTATTGTTAGTATAAACATTATATGAATGGTATTTTACGTACTTCCTTTGCCCGTGCTGGCTGAAGTGTTTGACGTTATAACAATTGCGATCTCAGGAAACAAGACAGCATTTTCGTTTGAGTTTACTTAAATATTTTGTGTGAATAGGATTTAGCATTTTGTGGTTACTGCAGTTATGTCATGAATGCATAACAATGTATAATAGAAAGTATACCATTGTTTCCTAGCCTACCAAAACTCACACGGAAACGTATCACCGAGATAAAAGTATCCTTTGTGTTAACCGAAGTTATAGACTATCTGAGTCCCAAATGACATCTAAACCCGATCAGCCTTTTATAAGTAATGAGTAACAAACATCGGAACATACAAACTTTCACATTTTTTATTATTAGGACAACTGTTTTCAGCGGCTTCACCGGCGTGGACTTCGGAAAATATCGCAAGGGAACGAACTTAATTTAACTAGATATCTGTGTGTCAAAGGACATCCAAATCCGTTCAGTCGTTTTTGCATGGTTGAGTAACAAACATCCTATCATCAAAACATCCAAACATAAAAATTTCCACATTTATAAAAACTACTAGAATTAAGATTGTTTTGTTAACTCAACACCTTACCATTCGTACTTACAAAACATCACGTCTCGTATGAAATAGGAAATTCGATAGAGCGAGCCGCGAGCCCGCAACACGTGCTTCCTTCCACGTGATAACAACACATTACTGATAACAAACCGAACACTGTTTTATATTACGTTATAATGTTGAACTTGCTTTGAATATTGAGAAGATTTTGTTTGGATTACGAAAATTGCTCAAGGAAAACGTGGGTAAATAATAACAGTTGCATATGTCGATTGATCACGTTAAGCTACGTTTTCCAGGATTGGTGCCTGGATCATCTTTATATACTGAGACCTCCGTACTTCGAAAAGCATTTTAAACCGTTGGTCCCTGTAGGGGTCTACTAGGACCGATGCCTGCCGGGGTCGCGTGATTGTTCGAAAGAGATACCGTGACCCTGGCACATGGGCAACTGATGGAACACGGGTGGGTTTTAGTCAGTAAAAGTCTGACACGCCCTCCCGCTCCGCCCAGAGCGGGAGAAGTCATTTGATGATTTCCCATCCTGAATAAAAAAAAAAACAAAAACAAGCCATTGGTCCCAGGTGTCATACGTATTTCTTTGAAGAAAGCCAGAAAGACTGACTAATAAGGCAGTCATAACATCTTCATCATCACGTCAGCCGAAAGACGTCCACTGCTGGACATTGGCCTCCTCCAAAGGGGGGATTTGCTTTAATTGCCACGCTTGGCAGGCCAGTCGGTGATCGCATAACGGTGGTAAAATTCATGAGAGCACACTGTTACCCATTCTCTAGTATTCGCTTCGGCCCACCTCTCGCAGAGAAGAGGCGTGTGTCAACATTAGAGGGAAGATTATACGCTGATTATGATTCAAAAAAATATACCCACATGTTTGATTCGTAAAAAGATTACTCTCTACAGCACCTCTACCTAGGAATTTGCTGTAATGACATTAGTATTCCACAAACGAAATCTTTTATGAGCCCTATAATATGGGCGTAACTTATCTTTTAACGTTGATATATTAATGACCCGTCTTTTCTTATAACAACTCGTATATAAACAATACCAGAACGCCTTTAATCAATCACAAAGAGTTTGCTTTAAAATACAATCTGGGTTTCTTTCAGATGACTGGACTGAATAATGTATTTCGTTTCTATAAATCCGTATCATAAATATGCCCATTCGAATAAATATTTATTAAAAATAAAAGAAAACATCAATTCTTCCCGAAAATCTTCAACAATGCGAGGAAAACGGACAAATCCAATAAGTCTTCAAAAAACTCTGGTTGGAATAAAATACTTAGAATAACGAGTAGGTACAGACGCCAACACATCAAGCTACTACAATCGATTTTCGATCGATTTTCGACTTTATTTCTAGACCATTAGGTTCAAGGTTCATTGGGAAAAATTGACAGTTTCGGGTAGCTTGACCTGGTGGCGTCTGTACATTGAGCCTTAAAACCGATGTATCTTTTTTCTTGGTGGGATATCATCTAATGACGTCTCCCGCTGTCCGTGCCAGAGTTTTACTGACTTAATTCCACCCGTGTTCCTTCAGTTGTTTATGCCAGGGCCACGGTAACTCTTTCGAACGAATCCGTGACCCTGGCAGGCCATGACCCTGATACTGATCCGAACAAATTGATTTGGTTGTCTCCATTACGCGTTCCTTAATATTGTATCGTAAGGATGGACAGCGAGAGAAGACGTGGCGATATGACTTAGACTCGTATTGCAAGGGTTTGATCGAGGTGACCCTGGAAATGGATACCTGTAAGGATTTAGGGAAGAACTTTGCTCAGCTGTCGGACAGTGTAGATCAACCAAAAAAAAAGAAAGTGACCTTGTGAAGGCCACAAGAATCCGCGAGAAGCATATAACTAGTCAAAGGAAGGCCTATATCCGATACAGGACGTCTTTCAGCTATATCTATACAATGATAGGTACAGAATTATGGAACAAATAAAATATCAAAATTTGTTTCACTGAAGAGTTAAGCAGAAGTGTACCTATAGTATCACCCACATTCCGCCAGTTATGTTTCAGTCCCATGTAATAGGGGGCGAGCCTATTGCCATCAACCGGGTACAAAACTAGACTACGAGCTGCTACTGAGTAATTCCAGATAGAAAACCCAATACCACTTGGGCAAAAACAACCTGGACATTGAACTCAGGTCAACATGCTTAACAGTGGCGCTTACGACTACTGCACTAATGAGGCAGTAACAATATCTTAGGACAACCAACACAACTTTATCTGATCCCAAACTAGGCAGAGCCTGTACTATGGCAACCAGACAACTGATAAACATACTTATATATTTCTAAATCCTACTTAATATTATAAATGCGAAAGTTTGTATGTATGGATGTGTGGATGTTTGTTACTCTTTTACGCAAAAACTCCTGAATGGATTTGGAAGAAATTTGGAACACAGTTAGTTTATAACCTGGATTAACATATAGGCTACTTTTATTCCGGTAGTACGTTCCCGCAGGATATTTTCTGACCTCCACGCGGGCGAAGCCGCTGGCAAAAGCTAGTATATACATATTATAGATAAATTACACCCAGACACAGAACAAATGATTGTGCTCATCACACAACGATTTGTCCTGGGTGGGAATCGAACCCAGGACCTCAGTGTTAGAAGTCAGGATCACTAACCACTATACTAACAGGCCAGTCAAGGATAACAAAGAATAATGGGAGAAAAAATCAAAGAGAAAATCAAATTAATTCTGACATATTTTTAAGGTTGACTGTACACAGACGGTTTCGAGATAAGCGATTGGAAACGCCGATAGCATTCCTTCACATCAGAAATACTTTACATCTACTATAATAAACTAATAAAGCAAAGCGTAGCTGAATGATTTTCGTATTTTCCATCAAAAGTTGTAAACGACTGAAGTAGAGATAAACTCTATTGGAAAGCCAACTCTATTGTAGTTTGATTTGAGTCGATTTCTCATTCACCGCAAACCGATCTGTATAAACGCCTAAAGTTTTGATTACCACCATTTAAAATCGAACTTTATTTCAATAACACGTAGTTGGTTTTCAGTTGAATTGCAGTTGAAATTACGTTGTTTTGTGAGGTGTAAGTTCACGAACGATTATTTGACGTACCTATAAGCCATAGGTTATAAGATATTGTTTGTGTTATGTTAATGTACAGGGATTTATATGGAGATGAATGGTAGCGAGAGTATTGGGATAAATTATAGGATCTGCTATGCAAAAGGATTTGAGTGAGCCATTATTTATGACATAATTCTAACAATTACTCATAGAGGTTTAACGCCAATTGTTGATGATACACGTGGCGGAATTAGATTTAATGTTATTGTTATGTGTGGTTGGAAGAGGTCATAAATAAACGGAAATTATACGCTAGGGACTAGAAAAATAATAATTATATAGACTTACATCACGCCTGTTTTCCCTGCATGGTGAGGCAGAGTTGTACCTTTAGTACTCTCAAATTGCGTTAGTATATTAAAGTCCTATGTAATAGGTTATTTATATATTAGTAGACTAGATAAGTTTTTATCCAGTGCGGAAATTTTAACAAATTAAACTTAAGCGAGTTATTAACCATGCAATTTTTATTTTGATATATCTTAGTACAAAAAATTAAGCTATCGTTAACGAAAGATGTTTATTTTGAAACTGGTGTTTATAGTAACTTGCGCGCGACACCAGCGCGGCGACGAAGGGAACGACAGACCAGCTGTTCGATTGGTCAAAATCCTAAGAAGTTTGAAGTACCTACGCTAGCGCGTGGTTACTGACCTATTAATACTGTCAATATCATATTACAAAATATGTAGGGTGTCCACAGTTTACTGATTTAAGGTCTGATAAAAATTAAAAAAAGATTATTGATAAAATAATTGAAATGTCTTCTATTACAGATACTGACCACCAAAAAAAAATTGCACACTGGTTAATTTTTTTTCATGTATAAATTACTTTTGCCAACCGCGCACAAAACAGGACTCCAACTCCGGGCTGCTATTGAGAAATTGCAGCCGGGATCGCAATAACACTTTGCTTAGCCTGGAAATTGAATCTAGGACCTCATTCTCAGCACTAACTAAATTAACTATTAATTCGTTTTTCATTTGCATTAATGTACACGAATTCTCCTGATCTCAAGCAATTAAGACCAGTGCGTTAAAAATAAGAAGCGAATGTTTACCTTAGTTATATTCTTCCTTAGATTTGCCTTTACGACCGTCTTACTGTAGTTCAAATAGTTGTTCTTTTCTTAGTGACTAAGTAACTAGTATGAATAATAATGCACTTAGATTTTAAACTTAAGAAGAATGCGCTAAGGTAGAAACTTTATCGTGAAATAGTCATTCAATGGGACTGTATAAACTTAGAGGGTTGTATTGGTGGTTTTAATCATTATTGTTCTGCAAATACATACATGTTATACTGGCACATTATATTCTGGTCATCATGCGGCTTGAGACTGACCTGCAAAAAAGGAAAAAAATAATTATTTAGCGGGTTACCAAATTTGTTATAACACCTTATTCATGTACAGTTAGTGCCCCGCATTACCTGGCCCCTTTTCCTCATTTTTTCTATGTAGAAGGGGTCAGGTAATGCAGGGTACTGACTGTACGAGTGTTTGTAAAAGAATTATGACAACTTAGCCAATCTTAAGGAGAAAAGTTGAAAACTGCTCTGAAGATAGTTGACTAAGATTATTCAATAAATATTCTTCTAAACATATAATTACGTAGGTAAGTACCTGCCTACTTACGTGGACTATGTAGCAGACCTACGCATGTCGGTCGGTTGGACTTAATATTCTGAATACGTAGTCCGTAGTTTATTTTATATTTAAAATGCATTTCTATCAATGATATTATGAGCAATAAGTAGGTATTTCTATATATCTTTTTCGATAAGTCTGTTGTTGACGAGACATAAACTCTAAAACTTCAACCTGAAATATCTTAAATTCCTGACTTCCTATAAAAGTATAACTAAAGACAAAACTGTTCAGCAATTCAATCTCTATACTTTTACATATTTTTCATAGGCAGACGCAAAAAGTTCGGGAGTTCGCCACTGTTCTTTGCATTAAGTATTTGCACGATAAATGAACGAATAATGCGATAAGATTAGTACGGGGTATCTATCATAACTAAAAAGTTAAAAATAAAAACTTTTCACAAAAAAATAACAACCGACTTCCTAAAAAAAAAACAATAATTTCGAAAAAATCTTTAATTTCGGAACTCGGTGGCAAAAAAACCTTAAATACAGATCCTAAGACACCGACTTCCGAAGTTAAAGTTTTTTTTCGAAATTAGTAATTTTTGTTAGGAAGTCGGTTGTAATTTTTTTTTCATCTGGAAGTTCTCAATCTCTGAAGTCTGGATTTGTGCCCTGTTGATGGTAATATATTCTCGCCTCCCGCGGCCACCTATTAGGTTATTAGGTCTTAAGCATAAGTGGATGAACAATAGGTACACATATACCTAACCTTTGGGGATATAGAGGCAGGACTGTTAAGTAATACTAACGAGTTCGTTCACGTCAAATATTGTCCCTCGACCAGTCGCGTCTTATTCCAGCGCTCGCCTCCGGTATAACTTCGTTTACTCTTAGCATATGTGCGTTCAGGCTCTTTTACATTTTTCTAGGTTTCTAAGCTTTTTTTTTTCTTTTTTTGGATGGGAAACCATCAAATGACGCTCTGGGTGGAGCGGGAGGGCGCGTCAGACTTTTACCGACTAAAACCCACCCGTGTTCCTTCAGTTGCCCATATGCCAAGGCCACGGTAACTCTTTTGAAGTGTTGTCATAGCTTGATGTTCTACTTGATAGCAGAATACTAGCGCTGCGACACTTATTTTTAAATGTCGGAGCATCATGCTCAGATACCGGCCCTATGGCCTCGCACAGGACTTTCTGTTTTTTCTTTTTTCTTTTAAATCTTTTTTTTTTTCTTTGTTTCTTTTGTTTATAATTGATTTTTATTTTATTAAGTATTGTTTTTTGTATAGTTTATATGCGCATCCACAAATGCTTTTTCTTAATTTCTTTCAATCGCTTATAACCTTCCTCAAGTATTGGACAATTAAATGCAAAAATAATTTTTCAAATCCAACTGGATGTTTCAGAGCTTACCTCCTACAAACAAACTCATAAGTTTACAAACTTTACCTCTTTATAATTAGCGTAATGTAGTTTTTTTTAGTAAGAAGAAAATACTTTTGAAAGAAAGAAAGAAAATACGTTTATTTCGTTTTGGTGTTTGGTGGCCCATTTATCTCTATAACATCACGCTATGACTAATTTTGCGGAGCATCAATGAAAAATGTTGCAAAAACCGGGTCATCGACCCACAATCGCAGAACACTCAAACAAAACAATAAAATATAGGGTAATTGAGAATCTCCTCCTTTTTGAAGTTGATTCAAAAGCGATATTTCTTAGTAATAAGTATAGATTTCCTAGAGTATCACTACTCATGCATTTATATCCGAACCAACCGAGCAGCAACGAAAAATGAACGAAAACTGGCAGGCAATTTGATGTGACGGGAAGGGTCAGGGGAGAAAAATTTGACGCGGACGAAGTCGTGGGCAGAAGCTAGTAATAAAATAATTGAACTTTAAAAGAGGCTATCTCCCCTGAGTTTGTGCTGTCATTTCTTCTCAAGGATCAGTCAGCTAGGATATTATGCTGGTGCCATCTAGTTTTAAAATGTTAACCAACAAAATATTGACGTGTAAACGTGTATTTAAAGATCTACTTACATAATAAAAACATTATATCATTACGATATTTGATACTTTTAACAAGTGGCAAAAATTAAAAATCATCCGGTACGTAAAAAAATGATTTTAAAACAGTAGAAAAATAGAAGCCATACTTAATTTGGCTGGGAAACCATCTATTAAAACAATGTGTTTCTGTGAGAGCTGACAAAAGACATATTTGAAGTAAAAACTTTTTACAAAAAAATAACAACCGACTTCCTAAAAAGAAGAACACAAAGTGAAAAATAACTTTAATTTCGGAAGTCGGTGTCTTAGGATCTGTATTTAAGGTATTTTGCCACCGACTTGCTTTTTGGAACCAAATTAAAATGAACCATTCGGGAAGCACCAGCTTTCAAATAAAAAAAGAATCATGAAAATCGGTTCACGCAGTCAAAAGTTAACTAGCTAACTATTACTTGAGAGCTAACAAACATAAAAAAAAATACAGAGGAAATGATAACCTCCTTCTTTTTTTGAAGTCGGTTAAAAACAGTTACATGTTGGCCAGAGACAAAGCAGAGGTAAAACCATAGATAACTTATAGACAGCGCTAGGTTGCTTATTTGATGTTACCACAAACAAAGTATATATTTCTAACACCATCACTATACCTACTCGAGTTAATATTCGGGGAATCAAAAGTCACTAAGACCTGACCTACTATTTACAATGTGACCCTAGTTCGTCAGTATGTACCCACGTGTGGGTTAACTCGATAAGACAATAGCAAATCTAATTCACTGTGGGTTTACTTGATACGTGTACCTATAATTTAATTAGGATACGTACTGCGGAGATATTGGATAAGTTATATTTTATCTCGAGAACCTGCCATTTTGAATAAATCTATTTCAGAATCAAAATTATCCGAAAGAGTATTGATCTGCACGTAGGTAGATGTACCTTCGGGTCTGTGTCGATCCAGGCGATCCACACAGTCGTCTGGAGGACATGGTGGAGTATACGGTAAAGGTGAGCTCTGCCTGAACGGAGCACCGCCGTGTCCTTATACAGGCGATATGGAGCGAGAGAGCATGGGATGCCGTCACCTCCTTATGCGAAGCAGTAATGCTCACGAAGGAGGAGACAGAGCGCATGAGGGAAAGGCAATATATGCGCCCTCTTGCCCCTAGCCACCGCAGGAGGAGACGCTCCGGGCTTTGGGAGTCATTTGCGGACTCCCGGCCACCATAGGCGTGGGCTTGCAGGTGGCGAGCAATGACTTGCTCGCCGCCCGGTAAGAACCAGGCCCAGCTCGAAGGCGCGTTGTGAATCACGCGTGCCTCAAATAGATTTCAGGAAAAACTAATGGGGTCCACTGGGACCGGTGCTTGTCAGTGTCGCGGGTTTTTAATCGCACCACTGTCCTCTTTCAAAATCCAACAATGACTAATTTGGCATTGCCATTTTAAAATGGATGTTGCCCCCAGAAATAACCATTTTTTTTGTGTGTGGGTTCCAAGAAATAGCCATAATATCATAACCGTTATTTCTAAGTGTTGCTAAAGTAGAATAACACATACAGTTGCCATGATTGAAATACATTTAATCAGTTGCCATGATAAAAATACATTTAAAAGTTTTGACAATTTTTACACATAATTATTTTGTGCTAAGTGTTGCCAAGGTGCATATTTATAATTCGGTATACATTTATTTTTTCATTAAATAAAAGTAATCACGACTCTAAGAAGTAAACAATCACGATTTGGAAAGTACTAAACTACAAAATCCTTAGAAGTTGATGCTAAGTTGGAGACTCTGCTTTATCTGTACAGAAACGGCCCTCTCTAAGTCAAATTGTTACCGACAAATAGCTTTTCTCTCTCATCATATTAAACACCCCACACTTGACGTAAGTCGAATTAATGATATAATGAGCGACAAGAAGACAAATTGTCATAATCACCACGCTTAGGAAGCAAAATGATGATCGCAGTTTGTCATAATTAGCAGACAGGACTCATTTGCTCCTCATGCTCCTGGTGTAATATGTAAGTAGCGTTTTAAAACATATTTTACCTATATAAGGTGTATCTATTCATACACGAAATATTTTAAGAGGTACATCTGTAGGTGGTAAAGAAGCTATAGAAGCAAAAAGAAATTTTTTACCTAAGCGTTTTTGAATTTTCGTAATTATTATAATTTTAAAACTGCTTGAGACGTTTTGCATGAAACCTTTACTCCAAATTCTACGAATGACTCGCCTGACGCTGCGAGGGCGGCGACCGGACGGCACGAGCATGGCCGCGGTGTCTCGGGCCGTAAAAATAAGAAGGAGCCAGTATTTCTCATGTGCGTCAAATAATTTATAAATATTACATTTTGAAAAAGATATATTTAGATTTTTTTTCTTTCGTAGCTTCTTTACCACCTTTAAGTGTACCTCTTAAAATATTTCGTGTATGAATAGATACACCTTATATATGTCAATTACTGTTACCATCATCTGCCTAGCCTTTTCCCAATTATGTTTGGGTCAGCCTTTAGTCTAAACGGATGCAGCTGAATACCAGTATATTTAACCGACTTCATAATAAGGAGGAGGTTATCAATCCGACTGTATTTAAAAAAAATATTATTTATGTTTGTTACCTCATAACTTTCGACTGGGTGAACCGATTTTGATGATTCTTTTTTTATTTAAAAGCTGGTGTTCCCGAATGGTACCATTTTAATTAGATTCCATTCGGACAATGGGATCCATGTGAAAACCATATAGTGTTAAATTTGCATTAAGTATTTGCGCGACAAATGAACGAATAACGCGATTAGTTTAACGCGGGGTATCTACCATAACTAAACAGTTATTTTTCACTTTGTTGTGTTTTTTTTTTTTGGAAGTTGGTTGTTATTTTTTTGTAAAAAGTTTTTATTCACAGCTAGCTTGGTACCCGCGAGTTCCTCTGCGCAAGAAAAAAATATGAACAGATAATATAAATATAATAATAAATCTTTGATTTAGTGTACTCAAATTATAAGATTAAACGAACTTACCTTAAGTGAAGTTCTATCTTAATTATACGAAGCTCCTTGTCCGAGACGGTTTTACAAGTAGTAACGCTGATTGTACCAGCGCTTAGTCACAATTTTAAAGCTATAAAAAAAGAAACATTAATTCCTGCGTGTGGCAACTTTGTTTACATGTCATTACGTTTAAAGCAAGGTTTATGAACAACCCCTATTATTGGGATTATACTTAGTAAGTATAAGTGGGAGGGTTTTTTGGGACTGCCGTCTCGGACAAGGAGCTTCGTATAATTAAGATAGAACTTCACTTAAGGTAAGTTCGTTTAATCTTATAATTATACTCTCTCCTTGTCCGAGACGGTTTTACAAGTAGATGTTCAAAGATGGGTTGTGAATAACGCAATAATAACAAGTTTTTTAAATAGAAAAATAAAAAGTATATTTAAAACTTCCATACATTAATAATCATTCTCGAGTAACAATCAATTTGTTTAATAATAAAATATAACACAAAACTCACTTAATCTTAAGTGTTTGTTATAGTATTGCATATAGCACTACCAAACAGGGTTGGATCTTGAATTATAGGTCTATTGTAATGTGTGGCAAACATAGCGGAACTTTGAGACCACCCTGCAGCCTTCCTTATGACATCAATGCTGACTACAGATCTGTTTGCGGCGGATGTTGATGCATGTCTGGTACTATGTGCTGAGAAGATGGTGACATCTATTCCAGCTTCTTTCAATGTTTGTTTTATCCAGCGGCTTATAGTTTGGGTTGATGCATTCTTGTGTGGTTTCTTGAATGTAAGAATTAATTTATCTATATCATTTCTTATAGGACCTGTCTTATCTATATAAGATCTAATAGTGTTGACTGGGCAAATTTCTTTATTCTGCGTGAATGTTTTCAAGTGGAATATTGGTTGTATACTACCTCTTCTAGAGGTTTTTATGATATCAGGTATGTATACTTGCACACCATTATCATTGAATTTAATATTGGGAATGGACATCATTGATAGGGTTTGTACTCGGTGACCAGTTGTCAGTGCGAGTATGGTGACTAATTTCTTAGTTAATTTTTCTAATGATGTATCTTCATTTGGATAGTACCCAGCCAGATGGGTTAGTACCAATCCTGGATCCCATGTAATATTATATTTTGGCATGGGTGGTCTTGATCGAAAGATGCCTTTTGTAAATCTTTTTATTCTATCATCCAATCCAATTTTAGGTCCCATCAGTAGCGATAGTGCTGACCGAGTAGTATTGATAGTACCATATGATGCTCCATTTTCATAGCATTGAGATAAAAAAAATAATATGTAGGGAACAGATGCTTGGTATGGGTCCATACTGTGTTCTCGACAAAACAACCACCATAGTTTTAGAGATGAATCATACTGCTTCATTGTATTCAATGAAAGTGAGTTTAGCATCACATTTAAAGCAGAGTGTGGGGTTCCACGCCTTATGAATGCTTGGCTGACAGCAGCCCTGCAGCCAGGGTAAGCTGATGATGCAGGGGATGATACTCTCTGAAAGGAGACGACAATAGACTTTTGTTAGGCTCAAAAATCATAAGGTCCCCAGTGGACAATGTTTTGATTAGTGGGAACCATGGTTGTGATGGCCAAAGAGGAAAAACCAAGATCCCAGTGGCGTTATCTCTTTGTATTTTATATAAACATTTTAACAATAATGAAAAAGGTGGAAATGCATAGAAAAAAATATCTTTGCAATCTATAGTGAAAGCATCAACAGCAATTGATTCTGGGTCACATTTCCAGGAGACAAATTTTTTACATTTTTTATTTAACCTAGAGGCAAATAAATCTATTTCCGGAATACCAAACCTCTCAGTTATTTGAATGTAGGCTTCAGATGAAAGCTGCCATTCAATATTAATTTTTCTCGATTCTCTATCGGCTTCGAAATTATCTTTGGTATTTATATAGGAAGCAAAGATCCAAATATTTCTATTCTCACACCATTGCCAAATATCTCTAGTGATATTATTTAAGTGGGGAAATTGTACTCCCCCCATTTTATTTATGTATGCTATTGCAGTGGTGTTATCTATTCTCAATAATATTTCACAATTGTAAGTGTCTTTTGTAAAACACTTCAATCCTAAGAAGGCAGCTTTTAGCTCCAAATAATTAATATGGTATTCCTGTTCTGACTGTGACCATGACCCAGAGGCTTTCCTGTAATTGCAAACTGCTCCCCAGCCAGTGGTAGAAGCATCGGTATGTATTTCTAGGTGAAATTTATACTGTTTTATTGAATTACTTTTATCTAAATTATTTCTCCACCATGTTAATTCCGATTTGATTTCTTGTGAAATAGACATGACAGTATCATAGTTATCATTTGACTTTAGCAAGGCTTTGTATTTCTGTCTTTCTAATTTTTTTGTATATAGCCAACCATATGGGAGGGCTGGACAAATTGAATTAAGTGTTCCCAACAGTTGAGAAAATTCTCTTATTTTGCAAGTACT
Source organism: Aporophyla lueneburgensis (assembly GCA_932294355.1). NCBI lineage: Eukaryota > Metazoa > Arthropoda > Insecta > Lepidoptera > Noctuidae > Aporophyla > Aporophyla lueneburgensis. The sequence continues at coordinate 12,702,030 of OW028735.1, forward strand.
ATTTTGCTTAAATAATTTAATTTTTTCTAGTATGGCTACTTGCTTTTGATGTGGAACTGACAATGAAAGATCCATTGAATTTAGCATGAAACCTAGGTATTTACATTTTTGACTAGGAATAGTAATACTTTTATCAAAATTTATGATAAATCCTAAGCCTTGTAAAAGTTTACATGCTACCTCAATATCATCTTTACACTTATTTCCAGATGTATTGAAATATAAACTGTCATCTAAATAGGAAGTTAATATAATATTATTGTTTCTTAGATAAGTGGTTACTGGTTTGAGTAGTTTTGTGAAAACAAAAGGAGCTGTACAGAGGCCATATGGTAGGGCATTAAACTGGTATAAAATTCCATTATATTTGAACCTAAGGAATTTTTTGCTATTTTCTGATATTGGTACAGAAAAGTAGGCCTCTTTCAAATCTATTGACGCCATGTAACAGTTTTTTGACATTAATTTACAGGCTGTTCTGATATCTTCTAACTTGAAATGTACAGTTTCTATATACTGATTCAATTTCTTTAAATTTAAAATAAATCTATAAGAACCATTAGGTTTAGGTACTAAAAATATGGGGGATGTAAATTGGTCAGCACAGTATGAGCATTCAGAGATTGCACCTAGATCTAAAAGCTTTTTTATCTCAGAGTGAATTATTTGTTTTTCATATTTTGGCCAGTGTTGTGGCTCCATATCATAAGATGGTGGTGTTTTGGTAAATGGAATTTCATAGCCTTGTATCCATTCTAACACTACTGGATCATTTGTAATCTCAAGCCAATTTTTTATGAAATATTTAAGTTTGCCTGCATGTACCTGCATGTTTTCTATCGGTAGTGTCTGGATCTGGCTGGAGGGTGTTTCCGCTCTGTCTGACGAGGTTGGGTAAAGCGAGGCTGCCTCTTGAATGGCATCTGTTGTTGGTGATGCTGCCCACTGCGAGCTTGTTGGTGTTGTGATTGACGGTTCTGCAGTGGGCCCCTCCAGTTAAAATTTTTCTTTATAATGGATTGTTTCTGTTTTTTGGTACTTTCTGTAATCTGTGAGCTTGTTCTTTGTATTGATTGGGCAGCTTTAATTTTATCAGAACAATCCATACCAAATAAAAATGTATCTATTTTTGAAGATTTTACAGCTTCTTGAATAATCTTATTAGCCCCCGATAAGGCAAAGAATTTTCTAGAGGAGGAATCTTGATGGTGAATTTCAGCTGCAATCTTTGCTGCATCATTGATTTCTTCTATAAGTGTTTTACTATTTATGTTACCTTTTAGTATGCAGGTCAGTGACCGGCCCAGGCAGGTCATCAGTTTGCCAGTAAGATTTTGTCTGGTAACAATCCTCCTATCTCGTTTGATAGAGGGTTCGGAGAGTGTGGCCAATATCTCTGGATTCATGAGAGGAGCATTTGCATTTGGAAAATTGGAGGGGGAAGGGTACTTATTGATAATACTGGTTCTGGCCTCCTTTCCCAATCCTTCGGACATGATTTTGGACCAACGGGGTACTAATTCAGGTCTGATGGGGTCCCCAAACTCTGCTTCCTCTTCACCCTCCTTACCAAGGGCCTGTAAAAACTCCAGCGGGAGTTGGTCATCTTCTGGAATAAGATTTTTCGTGATTAAGAATTAATGTATTTTATTTAAGAGAGGTCAATTGTCTATCCGCTCTGTGATAGCGCTCAATGACTGATATTATTTAGGAGCATTGTCTAACCGCAAGGTGATAGCACTAGCTCTTTATAGTGAATGTTTTATAGTCCATACTGTCTATCCGCAATGTGATAGCGCTAGCTTGTAGTTTTTTAAAAGTCACAGACTGTCTATCCGCAAGTGATAGTGCTTATTGTCATGAAATAATGAGAGTTTTATTTAGTTTTGTTTTACCTAGTATGTTTATGATATCTAGGTAGATACAACCCATGCGTTTGAAGTTTATACTCAGTAGGTGAGGTTATTAATAATTTACTACACACCTGTAGGAGTTTCATCATCTACTTCAGGTTCCTCAATGTGCACCGGCGAGCGGGGCCGGGGTGGAGTTAAATCCTCCCGTGGGTTTGGACTGTTTGGAGGCAGCTCTTTAAGTTTCTTTTCTGGTTTCTGGATCTTCTTTCGTATGTAGTTTTCGTCTCTTATTTTCCTTTTTCCCATTTCTGTGGTATACGGTACAATTCACCGAGTAACGCGACTTAAAAACTCTACTTGAATTGAAAGAAGACGCGACAAAACCGTTGGGGGTTGGAAGAATTTTTGGAAATCGTTCGTTCAATCGGGATGCCAACATAATAAAGAATTTAAAAAAATATTTTTTAAGGTTTATGGTCAATAATAAACTATTGTTGGTATCCGGAAGCGGATATGTAAATGTAAATACGTATACTAACGAAATTACATTTTTTCATTCATTTTAGGTTATGTTTTAAACAATAAATTTCACTTTTTATGTTTGGAATAATAGGATGGATTCAAAACATACCTGTAATTCCGAATTCATTATGGAATTCAATGAAATGTATACAACAACAAACCTTGACCTTGAAACTCATCACTATAATAACTACGAAATTCACTGTAAAATATTGTAAATTTACTAAAAACAATATAGCACTCCATGATAATACTGTTCAGACATAATTTTAATCTATTTATAGTGTAATTATAAAGATTTTTATACATTTTAACACGAGGAATATGTGACTGCGCTGTGCACAAAAACCGTAATGACATGTAAACAAAGTTGCCACACGCAGGAATTAATGTTTCTTTTTTTATAGCTTTAAAATTGTGACTAAGCGCTGGTACAATCAGCGTTACTACTTGTAAAACCGTCTCGGACAAGGAGAGAGTATAATAGTTCATGATATTGCATACATTCAATCAAATTAATCTCCATAATATATTCACTAACAATTAAAAAAATGTATTAATAAGTAAATGTATTGTAATTATAGTGTTAATGAAAACTTAAATGATAAATCCCTGAAATTCATTTAGAATACCACAAAACTTTTTTTTTTTTAGAAAAATTTAGATTATAAGATAAACGATCGGTCCTCACCACTACCTGCTATATTTCTTGTCTTAGTGTTTATCATCTAAGAACATACACTGTGGAGAGAATTACAGAACACCACCTACTACAACCCTTACATACATTTTCACATTACATTAATTTCGTCAATTTCATTTGTTTCAGACCAGTCACATAAAAGCTGCAAAAATACGTGAAGACAAAAATTTTGTTTTTTTTTATTAAAAGATGTTAGCAACCGTCATGTTAACCAATAATATGTAAGCGTAGGTTTCTAGGCGAAATCGAAAAATTACAGAAATCATTAGATTTTATTCCACGTAATTTTTTGAGAGATGAAACGTATTAAAGTGTGGCTGTGTTTCTTATATAGAAAAATGTATTTGTTGTATAATTGATCTATTGAATTATACTTGTAATAAGAATGATAATTGTAATGATAATTTAAAAAATTATCTAAAACTAGCTTTTGCCAGCGGCTTCGCCCACGTGGAGGTCGGAAATTATCCTGCGGGAACATATTACCGGGATAAAAAGTAGCCTATATCCTTTCTCAAGCTATCTGTGTACCAAATTTCATTTAAATCGGTTTAGTAGTTTTAGCAGGAAAGCGAGACACACAGACAGACATAGTTACTTTATTAAGTGTGGATTAGGTGTGGATAGTGTGGATTATCATTATTTTAATTACTCTGGTTTTCGAAATGTAAGTATAAACAATATCCATGTTTGTATGCCAAGTGGTAAAATATGCCTGAGCTTAATGTATCATAACAACTATTCCGATGTTTGAAAATACTAAAATCCAATCAAAAATAATTCAACTCTAACCAGTGGATGGATCGTTTAAAATTCAACCGCATTGTTATTGTGGTGGACGGACAATCAGGACTTAGGTTTGCTTGCACAGCTTATTTGAACGGGTCGAAGCTTAATTCATATTAGGGGGATGGTGGGCAATTGTTCCTATTTATTTGGACTGTTAAATAGTGTATTGTCTTATTTATGAAATACTATTATTTATGTAGATTATATTATACTTTGTGAATGTAAGAACGTTGCAGGCCTTGTAGACTAGGCAATTTTCCATTTTATTAAGTACTTGGTACTTGTTGACAGTCCTACACTGTTCTTCCATACCTATTAATACTGTAATTTAAAAACATTTTAAAAGCCAATTATTTTAAAAGAGTAACCGTGGAGTTTCTAGCCGGCTCTTCTCCATAGGAATCAATTATTTGGAACCTGCACCTAGCTTCTAACTTTTCATAAGTGCTCATGTTGGTTTATGTGAAATAAAAATATTTTGATTTGATTTGGAATCCGCACGGCATGCCTTTTTAACTGACTTCAAAAAAAGGAGGAGGTTATCAATTGGACTGTATTTTTTTTTTAATGTTTTTTACCTCATAACTTTTGACTGGGTGAAGCTATTTTGATAATTCTTTTTTTATTTGAAAGCTGGTGCTTTCCGAATGGTCCCATTTTCATTTGGTTCTATTTGGACAATGGGCTCCATGTGAAAACCATATAAGTCTTAAATTTTCATTACGTATTTGCGCGACAAATGAACGAATAACGCGATTAGATTAGTGCGGAGTATCTACCACAACTAAAAAGTCATAAAATAAAAACGTTTACAAAAAAAAACAACCGACTTCCTTAAAAAAAACACTACAAAGTCAAAGATAACTTTAATTTCGGAAGTCGGTGGCAAAAACCTTAAATACAGAGCCTAAGACACCGACTTGCGAAATTAAAGTTATTTTTGACTTTGTAGTGTTTTTTTAAGGAAGTCGGTTGTTTTTTTTTTTGTTAAACTTTATTTTGCCATACTTCTCCATTAGTCGACATCTTAGTGCACAAACAACGTGCTTCCCCGTTGTTATCGTGGTCGTAAGCGCGACTGCTGAGCGTAGGGTTTGGGTTCGATTGCCAGGTCGGGCAAAGTGTTATTGGATTTTACCATTAAGAATTTATTAGTAACAGCTCTGAGTTTAGAAGTTCTCGTCTCCGTTGAGATTCGCCGCCATGGCCAAAATAAGATCTGGTGGACTATGGTCCATATATACATAAAATCACACTTGTAATCCCCAAAAGGTTGGGCAGATGTGTACTCAGTACACCCACGTTGCGCCAGTTACCCCAAACTCCCATGTTATAAGATGCTAGCCTATTGCCATCAACCGGGCACATTCCTGATGGATTAACACTACACACTAACATACACTCATGATCATCATGATCTGGCAGTTTGAGTAATTTATGTGGCCTACCCAAATGTCCTTTCTTTGGTACTGTTCGTCAAAGCGTTGGGCTCCTTATTTTCCAAGTTGAACTAAACGATTAGTGACAAATGCTTGCACTGACTGGACAGGTCCACTCAATCTGTGTGGTTCTTTCTTCAAAAGACCATTTCAGTCACCAATCTACATGATCTTCACATGATGTGAACAAGATTACGTCTGGACTTTAAAAGAGACTGTGACTAGAGCTGTAAAAAAACGGTTTTTTTTCTGAGATGAAAAAAAAACGTTTAAAAAAACATGAAAAAAAACAGTTTTTTTTCTGGAGCAGGTTTTTTTTCCATGATTAGGAAAATAAAAAGAGAAAAGGCGGTTATCGTATAATATGAGTTGATATTATTATTTTTTTGTTCAATTAGAAAATAGGTACCATTTGTTTTTTGTTAAATAGTACATACATGTCTTGAAACAAATGCAGACACAGAACATTATTTCGATGAATCCGATGTTGATAAAACAAGCGTAGCCGTAGCTACTGACACTGAGACAGATGATTGTAAGACCTTAAGTATTTTTTAAGTTCATAATAATAGTTACCCATTGATTTAAACATAATTTGACTTGAATAAAAACAAAACAATCAAATTTAGTGTTTTATTCCACTTTAGCTATAATGTTTCACTTTTTCTGAAAAAAAAAAAACCAAATGTAGAAAAAAAACAATGGTGCCAAGATTTTTTTCATGTATTTTTTCAAGATTGTGAAAAAAAACATTTTGTTTTTTTTTTTCAATTTACATCTCTAACTGTGACCACTGAGTTTGTTTCGGCCTTTCTTCTCAGAGTAGTCAGTTAGGAAACGCCGAACTCATCTAGTTTAAAAAAAATATCATTGACATGTAAAAGTGTTTGTACAAACCTACTTACAGAAATAAAATCATTTATCATTTATAACCTGAAAATCGAACCCAGGACCTCATGCTCAGCAGTAGCTTTTGCGACCACGGACCAGCGAGGTGGTCAACTTGTAGTCAACCACTTTCGAGTTATATCAACTTTCACACAATCTATCCATCGCTTCTTGGCGTTTCCGCACTATGCCCATGTTAAGTGAAGATCAGTTTCCTTAAAGGTACCTTTTACCTAAATAAAGGTTGTCTGTAAAAGATCCCTTTCATCAATAGGACTGTATATTGTAGCTCCATGTTTAGTATATTGCTTCTTATTTCAATGTTTCGAAGTGTCAATGTTCTTCTTGTTGTTTGTATTTCAAATAAAAAATATTTTTCTTTCTTTCTTAAAGACTGCCAAATAAAGAATGTTTTCTCGATTTATTTGTACCGAGCGATGGGACTACCTATTGAACTTATTTTTAACCGACTTCAAAAAAAGGAGGAGGTTATCAATTCGACTGTATTTTTTTTTATGTTTGTTACCTCATAACTTTTGACTGGGTGAACCGATTTTGATGATTCTTATTTTATTTGAAACCTGGTACTTTTTGAATGGTCTCATTTTAATTTGGTTCTATTTGGACAATGGGGTCCATGTGAAAACCATATAAGTCTTAAATTTTCATTACGTATTTGCGCGACAAATGAACGAATAACGCGATTTGATTAGTGTGGAGTATCTACCACGACTAAAAAGTTAAAAAATAAAAACTTTTTACAAAAAAAAAAACAACCGACTTCCTTAAAAAGAAACACTACAAAGTCAAAAATAACTTTAATTTCGAAAGTTGGTGTCTTAGGCTCTGTTTTTAAAGTTCTTGCCACCGACTTGCGAAATTAAAGTTATTTTTGACTTTGTAGTGTTTTTTTAAGGAAGTCGGTTGTTTTTTTTTTTTTGTAAAACGTTTTTTTTGCCATACTTCTCCATTAGTCGACATCTTAGTGCACAAACAACGCGCTGCCCCGTTGTTATCGTGGTCGTAAGCGCGACTGCTGAGCGTGGGGTCTGGGTTCGATTCCCAGGTCGGGCAAAGTGTTATTGGATTTTACCATTAAGAATTTATTAGTAACAGCTCGGAGTTTAGAAGTTCTCGTCTCCGTTGAGATTCGCCGCCATGGCCGAAATAAGATCTGGTGGACCATACATATATACATAAAATCACACTTGTAATCCCCAAAGGGTTCGGCAGATGTGTACTCAGTACACCTACATTGCGCCAGTTACGCCAAACTCCCATGTTAGAAGAGGCTAGCCTATTGCCACCAACGGGGCACAAATCCAGACTCTGGGCTGCCGCAGAAAAATTCCTGATGGATAAACACTACCTATGTACCGTGTGGTGCCGGACGTAAAGAATAACACCACCCCATTTCTTCCCGTGGGTGTCGTAAAAGGCGACTAAGGGACTTACTAGAAAATGGGCAGCAGCGTTCTCTATGCATTTTACCACCATACTGCGATCGCCAACCCGCCTGCCAAGCGTGGCGATTATGGCAAAGCCCCCCAAATTGGGGGAGGCCTAAGTCCAGCAGTGGACGTCTTACGGCTGAAATGATGATGATGATGAAACACTATAACCTGAGAATCGAACCCAGGACCTCATGCTCAGCAGTAGCTTTTGCGACCACGGACCAACGAGGTGGTTAACTTGTAGTCAACCACTTTCTAGTTATATCATCTTTCACACAATATATCCATCGCTTCTTGGCGTTTCCGCACTATGCCCATGTTAAGTGAAGATCAATTTCCTTGAAGGTACCTTTTACCTAAATAAAGGTTGTCTGTAAAAGATCCCTTTCACCGATTGGACTGTATATTGTAGCTCCATGTTTAGTATATTGCTTCTTATTTCAATGTTTCGAAGTTTCAATGTTCTTCTTGTTGTTTGTATTTCAAATAAATTATATTTTTCTTTCTTTCTTAAAGACTGCCAAATAAAGAATGTTTTCTCGATTTATTTGTACCGAGCGATGGGACTACCTATTGAACTTATTTTATATTATTCTAAATCATTATTCTCCTGCCGTTTTCACAATTTATTAGGGGTCGGCTCAACGTGTCTTTTTAACCGACTTCAAAACAAGGAGGAGGTTATCAATTTGACTGTATTTTTTTTATTTATTTTTTTACGTTTGTTACGTCATAACTTTGACTGGGTGAGCCGATTTTGATGATTCTTTTTTTATTTGAAAGCTGATGCTTTCCGAATGGTTCCATTTTAATTTGGTTCTATTTGGATAATGGAGTCCATGTGAAAACCATATAAGTCTTAAATTTTCATTACGTATTTACGCGACAAATGAACGATTAACGCGATTTGATTAGTGCGGAGTATCTACCACAAATAAAAAGTTACAAAATAAAAACTTTTTACAAAAAAAAAAAACAACCGACTTCCTTAAAAAGAAACACTACAAAGTCAAAAATAACTTTAATTTCGGAAGTCGGTGGCAAAAACCTTAAATACAGAGCCTAAGACACCGACTTTCGAAATTAAAGTTATTTTTGACTTTGTAGTGTTTCTTTTTAAGGAAGTCGGTTGCTTTTTTTTTTTGTAAAAAGTTTTTTCTTCCACACTTGTCTATTAGTCGACATCTCGGTAGCCACTCCCTTTCTATCCATATTATCATTCACATAGTCCGTGTTATCGTTTCTATGCTCTGTACCTACTCTTATAGCCTACATTCATACTGAAAACTTTTCGCACGACATATTTTAAATGGTCTACTTACAACAAATAAACATTTCATTTCTTTCTTTCATTTTGTGGCCCAACATTCTAACCTTATACCGGGTGACATTTTCTAACGTCTTGACAAAAAATGGGTGTAACAGGTGAACGGAGTAGAAGCCTTTGGCATATAAATTTTTATTATTTTTATTTTTGAATAACATGTAATGAAATTGATCTAGCAATAAATACTACACATTTAAAGTAACATTTTCATACTAGAACAACAAAAACAGAAATTTGGAAAAACAAACAATTAAAATCTATCGAAACTCAAATCATACGCACCCTACTCAATGCGCGGCATCTATCAATGATTTCGTAGCGTGGTCCTACCCTTTGAAGCCGGCCGATAGGCGGCTTCATTGATCTTTCGCAGGTGCACGAGCCGCACACGCATCCCCGTCAGCCCGCGTCCCGCGCTCCTTTAGTCACCTGCAATAAATCTGAAGGCCTTCCTACCTTTTATTCTAGTTACACAATACACCTTATGAAGCTCGACACGGTAAAAAATGTCATCCGGTTTAATATTATATTTTTCTAACTCACTCCATAATATTCTTAATCTTGCACATTATTTGTTTAAGTGTGTTTTGAGCGCAGTTGACTTTTATATTACATTCTGCATACCCATTCATTCGCAACTGGAGGCTTCCAAGAATTTAATTACCTAACTCGGTAAAAATTCTTGTTTTCTGTTTGGGTCTTGGATTTATGCCAGATGAGATAACAGATGCTTTTCACATATTACGTGTCTGCTACTTCTCAATAAGAAAAATGTTTTTCAAGAATAAGCCTTATACTTGATGATATTTTCTATCAGGAACTTTTGACCTGTAGGGGATCAGCTTACAAAAATCGATGATATAACCAAATTGTTACGTGGAAAATTCCCTAACGTGAAAGTTGTTGTTTAATGATAAACAGAAGTCTCAACAACAAATTTCACGTTTATAAACGATAAAAATGACTAACTTCCATCAAACGTTTCATTAACTTTACTTAACCTTTATTTAACTTTAATTTAGTGATTTTTCAAAAAACCTTACTTATTACTTGAACTTTGTTACTAGAACTTTGTAGCAAAAATGGTACGTTGTAGACCCAGCAAATTCAAGCTGTGCGATGTATGTCAAAAGGAATTTAAGAATTTCAAACACAATATAAAACCTAAAAGTTCTCATACTCTTTGAATATATCTAAAGAAACAATCGCAAAACCCATGAAGTTTTTATTAAAAAAACAAAACCAATATCCCTTTCTTTAAAAGCGACCCTTGGGGACAAAACCCATGCATGCAAATTAATTCATCAGGACCATGATGAAATCAGGGATTCGAGATACAATGGACCCCATAGTAATTGACATTATTTTTGGTCCTCTCCGTCTCTTAGGACCAAAAATGCGAGGGTTGGATACACAGTCGGCTCTTTGTTGTGGGCGGGCACATTTGTGTTTGTTACGAAATATTTAAATAAATGAACATTGGGAGGTTAATGAAATTTTTATGAATATGTAGATACTTTGAGTGGATGATGATAGTACACTAAGGGAATATGAACATACTAAAATCAGATGATCACGCGACGAAGTGATCAGTCAAAACAATATATGATATACATTATTAAACTAGGGGCCCGTGCCTAAGTAATAGCCATCGCATGGGTCAGTCGATCAGGTTAAGCTACGTTTGCCGCGGTTGGGCCGTGGATGAGTCACCATATACCTATACATATTAGAATCTGTCAGTGCCTAGGTAAGCATGGAAAGCAGTAAGCGGCTATCTATATATCATATTAATACGTGAAGCGAAAACGTTGGATCCCTTTTTACGAAAATTGGGCGGACGGAGGAGTATGAAAGTTTAAACAGAGAAAAAGTGACGAATGATAATATTTTTTTAATTTATGCGTAAAAATACATTATTTTCAATAAATAACACGTTACACACGCTACTATTCATTACCGTGTATTAAATACACACATGCATAGATATTCTTTTGTTTATGGTCCAAATCTGTGGTCCAATCGAGAACATCATTCTGTCTTTAACATTTTGTGTCTATAAGTCTTACTGAATGTCAAGTATAACCATAGGTAATAAATTTATTTTATAGATATTTATCCTATTTCATTTTTAAAATCTATGATCATATCGAGAATATTTGTCTTTAATATTATTTGTATTAGTGACGATAGGAATTTACTTTAGATTTATAAGAAATATTTTTTGAAGCATAAGTAGCTGTTTAATAAATGTGACACACGAAGATACCTACATGAACATACAACATTTTTTTGAAGAAATTTTCTTGCTGTTGGACTTGTTTGAAAGATCTTAAATAACACTGTCATGATAAAGTCTTGGGACTTTGTGTAAAAGAAGTTCAATTTTTTTTTTTTGGATGGGAAGTCGTCATATGACTTCTCTCGCTCTGGGCGGAGCGGGAGTCAGACTTTTACTGACTAAAACCCACCCGTGTTCCTTCAGTTGCCCATATGCCAGGGCCATGGTATCTCGTTTGAACAATCTCGCGACCCTGGCAGGAGTTCAAAGAATCAAAGTAAACTCCTCAGACTACATCAAATCCAAAAGGCTATCACAGTTCCAATACCAAGCAAATCTACAAACGAACGACATTCGAGCAATCATAAATGTTCTCCAATGGAACAGTGGTCCTTTGTCCGAGAATAGAATTTAATTCTGCAACAATAGAGTGCAATTTAGTTTGGGAAGAACTGTCGTAGCCCAGATTGCCGTCTTCCGTCCAGCCGAGATTGGCATAGTTTAATAAAAGCTAGATTTCGCGTGTGAGTGAGTGAGTCTTGTGATTTCAATTTAGGATTATTTCGATCTTATTATCTCGTCTAGGAAACTTTTTGTGAATGTTCAGTAGATTTAAGCAATTGAAAGGTGTTATATTACTTTGTAATACCACTTATAGGAAATCTTCCGAGTGTGCATAAACTTACTAGTTTATAAAGGTAAACGCACCACTTTTACAGGTAGAGCAATTTTAAGGGAAACGATTCAACGAGTCGCCAGCGACGCCTGAAGCCGATGTTCCTTATAAGCGGTGCCCTTAGTCACTTAGTTTATAAGTTGTATGCGATGGCTGAAGACTTTGACTATAAGGCACCCATAAGGTAGCCTGATTCAGCAGCCATCAACCTCAGAGGTTAACCATAGAGAAGCAAGCCCCTAATTTTTATTTAAATGACCGCTCTTTAACCTTTAACCGAAAGACGTCCATTGTAAGACATAGGTCCCCCCAATTTATGGTTCATAATAGCCACGCTTGGCAGGCGGTTTGGCAATCACAGTATGGTGGTATAAAATGGACAGAGAACGCTGCTGTCCATTGTCTAGTAAGTCCCTTAGTAGACCTCTACGGATGGTGCTATTCATTACGTCCGCAACAAACGAACGCTGACCAAACCAAGAGCCATACGAAATTACTAAGACGTAATTGGCGAAATACAGTGAGAACGAATGGAGAATACAGACGTGTTGCAACGTTTATCTCAAATAAAAAATAAATGAAAACTGTGTAGCTCTTTATCTAGATCGGTCGAGGGATTTCATACTGTCCAATTTTCCTCATAACGCGATACCACTGCATGAAATCTCGGGGGATAGCGAAGTTTCGTACAGACAGCCAGCGTTTTAGTACCGCATACAAGATTTGATCAAATAAAACTGTAGCCGTTTACTTTATATTAAGTTTCTCAAATATAAACGGTTAGTTCAAAGCTCCAGTATTTGAAGGGTTGAAAATCTAAAGGGTCTATGTGCCAAAAATCACATTTCCATTTTTTAACGAAAATACAGTCTAGGTGCCAAGCCTAACAATATCCGCCAGGGTCACGTGATTGTTCGAAAGAGATACCGTGACCCTGGCACATGGGCAACTGATGGAACACGGGTGGGTTTTAGTCTGTAAAATTCTGACACGCCCTCCCGCTCCGCCCAGAGCGGGAGAAGTCATTTGATGATTTCCCATCCAGAAAAAAAAAAAAAAACCTAACAATATCCAAATTCAAGTTCAAGTGCAAGTTCAAGTTTTTGCTTGCATTTGCTCGGCACTTAGACTATATTTTCGTAAAAATATTTAAATGTGATTTTTGGCACATAAACCCATTAGATTTTCAACCCTTCATTTTATATGCAACGAATACGTTTTTTTAACGTTTTTCTCAAATCAACAACTAATTATAACATCGATAAAATCTTAACCTGCCTAGACTTTTCCTAACTATGTTGGGGTCGACTTCTAGTCTTGAATTCCAGTATTTTTCATGGAGCGACTGCCTATCTGACCTCCACAACCCAGTTACTGGGTACTACGATACCTCTTGGTAAGACTGGTTTACAGACTTTTGGGCTACTGACGACCTGAAACGACTGTCAAAGACTCACAAATGACCCGTGGGGCCGAGGACTGTTAGAACGTTGATTAAACGTCACAAAAACTGTGCGTCGTTACTATTTGCGCTCGAGATCATAACATGTAACTCTAGAGCCAGTGCTCTTTCAACACGACGACCCTAAATCCATATGCGCCATAGTTAATTATATCTTTGTTACAAATTGATTCAGAATAAAACTGCTCCAGACATAATATATATCCTGACGGACCCTGTCTAAAATATTTCACTTTTGTTGCGGTGGTATCTAACAGATTTTTGTTGACGTCTCTGAGGGTGGAAATTGTGACTTTATAGGAGTATTAAGTTCCCATCTGCAAAGTTAAATGTAAGTGGTAAAACAAAATAACTAAACAATCAATTATAATAGTTTACCTATGGCCTGTTTTCGTGCCCCTGCTAGGTGAGAACGAGAGGGTGCCAGATTGCCGAGATCTGCCATGGCAGAGGCCCAGTCTGGCCGAGTCTGGGTTTAATTTTTAGTTCTAGGACAAACCAACCGTTCTCTCACTATCTGGCTTCTAGTTAATTTAATCTAGGCAAATTCAAAGGCATAAGTCAGATGCAGTTTTTCAAAGAGAGAATCGAAAATCTATTATGTTCAGCCTGAATTGTGTTAAACAACAATGACTGCACTACTTTTGTATGTATCGCATAACAATAGACACATGGGGCCAGATAAACACTGAGGGCTGAATCTATTTAAATAAATATGCTATATTTCTTCACGTGTTCTCCGTGGGCAGCACTCCAAGGGGAATGAATTGTGTGCAATCTGAATAGTGCAGGGCGTTTATCTTCTGTATTCAAATAAATAGATCCGACTGCCATGCGCCACTTTGGCTCTATGTGTATAATATATGTTTGGGACAAAACAATCACATATTTTGTATCTATGGACCCCATTCATAACTAAGTGAAAATTATCATGGTATAAAAATTGATATGTAATAAATGGACTCTGATAACGTTACACAACTCACGAATATGAAGTTCAAAAATGGAATTAGTAGCTGTGTTTCATATTTTTTTCTTTGCTCATATATGTATAATATCTCAGAAAATTCGCTTTCATTTGAGGTGGTGGCGTCTTCTGTTTCTTCTTTAGATTATTAGTTTATAATTAAACTTAATGTTAAATAATTTTCAAGTGTTGGTTATTCTATATCTTAGCTCCCGTAGTTCTTTAGCTTTTCATCTATCACTCTCCGACCCACTATTATTATGGGTAAATCACATCAATCCGTTCGTCTGTTGCTGCACGAAAGAAGGAAAATCACACCGTAAAATGTGTAACAAATAAATCTACGTATTATACGTGGTAATGTAATATACTATGATACGACGAGACACTTACTCACCCATTGCACTTCATGTCATCGTGGTTAATCTAATAGATCGTCAGGATTGTGAACAGTGTAAAAAATCTACTTCTTGATAGATAAAGCAGTAGGATTGCCAAACTGTTCCCTTGATTCGTATTTTAAACAATCTTGCCAAATAAATCGTTCTAGAAGAAAGATGTGTGTATTGTTACGTACAATATCTTTTACTGCAACGCTATTGTAACAAATAACAATAGACGTGCTTGTCGAGATAAATGTAGGTAATCAAGGTACGTAAATGTTATCTGTATATTATGTAACGTTTTTATTGTTTGGACTGAATTTCAAGTGGTTTGTGTGGTGTATTTTTCCTAACATGTGTTATTTAGTAAAGAAACATTACCTGCCTAGCTCTCACAACTAGCCTGAGGTTGTCTTCCAGTCTATCCGACTGAGTACCAGAATTTTACTTGGAGCGACTCCCTATCTGACCTCCACAATCCAGTTACTGGGTAATACGATACCCCTTAGTTAAACTGGTTCTCAGACTTTCGGATTTCTGACGACAGATCGAAATATCCATCAGTGACAGCGAGGATCAACGGCTTAACATGCTTTTCGAGGCACGTAGGAGTCTTGGTATGTTAAGATGGTCACCCATCCACGGAATAACCGCAGCAAGCGTAGCTTCACCTAATTCGATTGACCCGTGCTGCTACACTGAGAAAAATGTCATTTTGGCATAATCTTAAAATATCGTGACGTTGGTTTAAAATAGATGCGTTGTCTTATAATATGTTGATAATAAGTAAATATTACGCTAGAACTGAAATGTGTTAAGATGGAATCGAATTTTTTGGGTAAATAATGCAATATTATGATACTTGTCATCGTAAAAATTTGTAATTATGAAATAACATTGTCTTCTTCAAATAATAACACAATGTAATAGAAAATGGTCCACTGTCCCATAAATTAGTATGATAATTATAAATAAGATTCTAATTAAAAAACACAATGACAGTCACCGTAATATAAATAGATTTCATAGTTTAATATGAAGAAGTATCTCTAAAAATACGATGACCTCCCCCTAATGTACTATATTAAATTATAATGCTTTAAACTTATATTTTTAAAGTAAGCATCATTTTTTAATATTACAGTCATATTATTTTATGTGAATCCTATGATAATACGATTAAATAATCTCATATTTTTAGAGTAAGCATCAAAGTTCAATAATATAGTCATATTATTTTATGTGTATCCTACTAAATTATTATTACAGAGACCCATTTATGAGTAGCATTTGAATGATGTCCTACAAATTTAAGGTGACGGCATTATATAATGAGGTCTCCCTCTCTCACTTCATTCCGCCGCCGCGCCATTTCGGTCGGCCATTTGTATTTCACCGCTACAGCCGGCAAGTCACGACTCACGACTCGTTTAATTAATAGCAATAACAATTCCATTAGTGCCAGTGAACGTGTTTGATCAGTGCAAAAATGGATATGGCTGCGCGTGATCTTTTGAAGAAGTGGAATTTGGAACGCTACATCGATCGTTTTGAAAGTAAGTTGACAAACCTACCTAGTAAGTTGCTAGCATGAGCTCACACATTACATTCACACATTCTAATTTCTAGCAAGAATAGGGTCAGAGTGTCGTCTTAGAGGCACTATGAAAATATACTTAAAAAAATTTCGCGACCAATTTCAAGGTCACAGTTCTAACATAACCTTACCTATGGATCCCTTCGACATCGTTTTTACGACAAACGGTTGGTCGGAGACAAAAAACACCCAGACACTTTTAGCCTTTCTAGGTGTTACATACTATAGAATCGAGAAAATAAACGATTTGCGAAAATAACACTTTTTTGGCCGCTGTACACTCCAACCAAGAATAGTCTTGTCGTATGGTACCTACCCACCTACCTAGATATACGTTCATATTTATATTATACACTAGATTCGATGTGCAACTGCAACCCAAAAAAAAACAAATAGGTAGAGTGCGTCTAAACTAAAATGACGCGCCCCACTACCGCATTTACCGTAGTGTACGTATACAAATTTAAGTAGTGGGGCGCGTCATTTCAGCTTAGACGAGCTCTACCAACCTACATTTTATAAAGTCGATGCGACGTAGTGCATTTCACAGCTGCAATCAGGGCGCTGTTAAATTTACCTTTTTTTTCAGCTGAAAGAATTGATATCGCAACAATGCAGATGCTTAGTAAACAAGACATACATAGTATGTTCCCTCAAATAGGGGACAGACTCCGGTTTGAAGCAGCTCTGGCCATGTTAAAAAGCGACCAACCAAAAGATATGGTTTGTTTTCATGTTAAATTGTATTTCAAAAAAGTAAATTTTGTTTTAAACTTTTTGCTTACACATGCCCTGCGTCGCTTAAATGCACATTCTCCTACTTGCATGTAGGTAGGTAGGTACCTACTTATTAACTTTTATTATTTTAAAGTCTTCTTAAGATACCTAACAATTTAACCGGTGCAGTATTTATTTAAAAAGTGGAATAAAATCATAACTTTTCATCAGTCTTGTTAGTTTACCAACTAAGTACATTATTATTACCTTTTTAAATTTCTTGTTAAATTTCAGGATAACTCCTACAATTCATCACTCTTTGAAGAGGTCCTGAGGAATGACTTGTTAACTAGTCTACCTTGTAACTTAGAGCCTCTGCCACCGTGTGAAGGACTGCAAAGCTCAATCCTCAACCAAGACTGCGAAGCAGGACTTAACCAGGAAAATTTGGTAAGTTCTGCAAAATTGTAGAAAAGTACTCGTACTTACTGTTTTTTGGTTCAAGAGCAATATGTATTAATTTGTAATTACATCCATACTAATATTATAAATGCGAAAGTAAGTTTGTCTGTCTATCTGTCGGCTGGGGCAGGACCTTTTCACATTTTCATACCTAAGACACTGAACCGATGCAAAATTTGGTATAGACATTCTTTGAGACCAGGATCAGTCCTGATCTTGATCGATTAGTTTTTATCAGGGCCGGATCAAGGGACGAGGGCAAGACCGTTCACACCTGCAATGCTGAACCGATTACTAGTAAAAAAATATAACACTTCCCTTGAGTTATCTCCGGCTAGGGCTAGCTATAGCCTGTTAGTTAACGGTCGCACTCGGACACATTTAGTGATTATTTCAACGATTATTGAGGTTAATTGACCGTACATACTCATATTATCACACCTTTTTGTTACATGTACTATTATAACATTGTCTCAAAGTAAATATTATTTTAGGATGGTGACATACTGGTGATACCACTGGACTCGTCGTCGTCAGTGGGTGAAGCAGTTAGACAAGAGTCCACCGGGAGCAATTTAGTAAGTTATTGCCTATTATCCTGTACTTTTGATAAGGAATTTAAATTGACATTCAATATTGTTAACCCCCGGCGTAAACAGATAAGTTTAACGTCTGTACCTGTCCTGTCCTGTATGTGTGTACGGACGGCCGTTTAGGAGCTATACTATATGTCACAAAGATCAGTAATATATTTGGAGTTGGTGACAGCTATAACTAACAACTAAATGCATGATGCCTAGACTGGCACCGACTCCAACTAATCATTATACTGAATGGAAGGTAGGTATTGAACCTGTATTTTCAACATTTTAGTGACATTTTTTTTTAACTTTTACCTTGCATATTTAGTTTGTAATGCCATACTTATACTATTTGTGTTTCAGGTGAATACCATACTGAATTCATCAGTCGAGGGAAAACAAATAATAGCAATTGGGCAGAAAACGGGCACCTTACCCTCAAACGTGCGTGGGCGTTTATGCAAGCTGCTTATGGAGAAGCTCATTACGGCCGAAAACCCGGTACTTCTGACAGATTCGCAGCTGCTTGCTCTATCCTACGACATTGGCAGATTATTTAAAGAGGAGTCACCACCCCTATACTACGCGCCGTACCTGCCGGCTGATGCTTACCAGGCTAAGCGCAATATCTCTGGCTGGTTAGTCACCGCCAGAAGGGCTCGACGGCAGCATTTAGTTTCGTTGGGCCTTATTGAAAAGCCCAAGTCACGTTCTCGCTCCAAGTCCAGTCCTAGGCTAGACACCCCTCCACTCGCTGGAATCGACCTGACCGGACTTAAAGAAGGTAACTCCTTTTCAAGAAATTTTATGTTTTCAGATTGAATTAAATTATCAAGAACAAAATTATTGAGAAAAATATCTGAATTAGTATAAATTTTCGTTACAAATTACAAAATATCTGAATCTAAGAACCGTTATTGTCATTGTACTAATTATTAATCGTTTTAATTTTTGTGTGCAGGTGAAGTGGAGGACGTAGCGTCAGCATTAGAGCAGCTGTCAAGTCCTTCAGCTGGTCCGTGGCAGGAGGTCAGTGCCCTGTGGCGGGAGACGGTGCGAGCTCGCCTCCGGTACTTGTACTACGAGGAAGGGACATTACAGGAGTACTTCAATAAGTATCCTATCCTGAAGTCAAGTGATGGATGGCGACTCCTGACTCATGACTACGAAGCACTGTTCCCTGATAAATCCGGGGGCCTCGACGCCTTGGATGCTTCATCGGAAAACATACTAAAAGCTGCTCAGCAGAAGCTTAACACCACAAAGGACTCGTTTCTTCGTCGAAAAATAGCTGATACATTGGCAATTTGTGACGGTAAGGAAATGATTCTGTTATATAGTTCTAGGTGCTCGACCTCCCTGGGTCGGTGAACCCGTTATAAAATATATAGACAAAAAAGAATTTAAAAATTATCTAACATGGTGCAGTCGTTCAGAAGTAACGGGCGGGCGGACACACATTTCGGCAATTCATTTTTACTTATATAGATAGATTTTATTTTGTTCTGATACTTTTCCCTATTTGCTCAGTTAATGATGATGTGTTGTGTAAAATATACTATTATTATTTTCTTTCCAGATGAACAACCGGAGACAAAATTAATAGCAGCGATATTGCTACTCGGCTGTCTCTTTAATATTCCTCCTGCCCGTCGATCTAGAAAAGACTGGCAAGCTTCACGAGCGGAGATATTGGATGGATTTGTGACCATCGTGGATGATGACGCAGACGTGCAAGTGGTAATTGAGGAGCGTCGCCAAAAGCTTCAAAACCTAGGTATTAGCCTCCAACCATTTATAATTTGGTGCCGCCAGTCAGGTGTCTCCTTCACAGTATGTGACAATACGTTTTACAAGTTCACAACACTAACTGAGGCTGTTGATGTGACTTTTAAAATATTTCATGCTACTGCGGCTAAATATCCTACTGAAAGCTATAACATTTGGCTTATTATCCAAATTGGTTTTTACAAAGTCAAAACATCGTACGATCGTATGTCACAATCTGTGAAGGAGATATTAGTTACTCTCGGAGTCACAATTTAAATTAAGATGAAGTGTCACAGTTGTAAAAGGACTTTTCCCACGTTTTCTTCACTTATTACCCACATAAGGAAAGAATGTGAAAAAATTGATATTACTGGAGTTTATAAATGTGGTGAAGACGCATGCTACCGGTATTTCACGGACGTTAGACAATTTAGAAAACATGTTAACTTAAAACATTTGAATAAAGTAAACACTCGTTATTTGCCATCCACCTCAAACGAGGCTTGCGTAGTTCCTATGTGTGAAACAGAGACTACCAAAGTAGCAACTGAGCACATATACATTGAAGCTGATAGTGAACCGGAAGTCCTTGATAATGCTGATAGTATTATTCATAAAGAAGTTTTGAAATTTATTTCAACGCTCTATGTAAATCCCTCTGTATCTCGATCGTCTGTACAAGCTATGGTTAGTCATTTGCAAACCCTTCTTGACAATATCGCACCGTCTTTAATGTCCGTATTCGGCCCTGTGCTAGCTGATGAGGAAAGCATGTCTGGAAGCGAAATTAATAAACGACTTCATAAGTTCAACACAGCTTTGAAGGGCATCTTTTTTCCGTTTCGTTCAGAATATTTGAGATTCCGAGAATTGAATTTATTAGGTTCTTTTATACCACCACATGAAGTAATCGTTGGTTATTGTCCTGACATTTCACAAAGGAGTAACACTTTAACATTACACACCAAGCCACGTACAATGCAAGTAATTCAACTTCGCCAGGTTTTGAAGATTTTTTTTTCCATTGACACTATTTGGAAAGATGTAACGGATTATTTGAACCACCTAAGGGGTAATTTAATAATCCGTGAAGAAAATCCGATGAGGCCAATGTGTCTAGAAAATGGAATGCAGGGATCTGTATGGCTGGCAATGTGTACACCGCAGGCGTCGGACATTATTCTTCCTTTAGTAGTATACTATGATGATTTTGAAATTGGAAATCCTTTGGGGAGCCACGCTGGGGTGCATAAGCTTGGTGGTGTATACGTTTCCTTGCCAGCACTCCCACCACATTTATTTTCATTGTTGAATAACATTTTGCTGTTAGCTATTTGCCATTCTGCTGACAAAACTAAATATGGAAACAAAGCTATTTTTGACCCCGTTATTGAGGAATTGAATTACTTGCAATACAAAGGAATTTTTATAGAAAATAAGTTTTTTAAAGGAACCGTAAAATTGAAGGTTGTTGCTATAACTGGCGATAATTTAGGCCTGAATTCAATTCTCGGGTTTACTGAAAGTTTTTCAGCTAACAAGTGTTGCAGAATCTGTAACATTGACAAGAAAGGTTTGCAAACTGCTCTATATGAAAACAGTAACTTGCTTAGAAATATGACTTCATACCACGCTCAATTGCAAGAAAACGATACACCTAACACGGGCATTAAAGAATCATGCTGTTGGCTTAAGGTGACAGGATTTGATTTATTTCAAAATGTAGCAGTAGACCCAATGCATGATATATTAGAAGGTGTAGCTCGTTATGTAATGACCTTTGTCATAAACCACTTCCTTGCCGAAGGTCTTTTAAAGATCTCAGTATTGCAACAAAGAATAATTTCATTTTTTTTTTTTTTTTTTTTTTTTTTTTTTTAGGATGGGAAATCATCAAATGACTTCTCCCGCTCTGGGCGGAGCGGGAGGGCGTGTCAGACTTTTACTGACTAAAACCCACCCGTGCTCCATCAGTTGCCCATGTGCCAGGGTCACGGTATCTCTTTCGAACAATCACGCGACCCCGGCAGGCATCGGTCCTAGTAGACCCCTACACTGCTGCTGACATCTCTTTGAGGCGCGCGTGGAACACTGCGCGCCGTCGACCCGAGCCTGGTCCTTACCGGGCGGCGAGCCACCCATTGCTCGCCACCCGCAAGCTCGCGCCTACGGTGGCCGGGAGTCCGCAATCGACTCCCGACGCCCGGGGCGTCTCCTCCTGCGGCGGCTAGGGGCATGAGGGCGCAGAGACTGCCACTCCCTCACGCGCCCCGCCTCCTCCTTCGCGAGCATTACTGCTTCGCAGAAGGAGGTGACGGCTTCCCATTCCCTCTCGCTCCGTACCATGGCTCGCACCAGGGCCGGACGCGAGAGGTCGCCGCCGCCGATCGCCTCCTCGAGGACACGGCGGTGCCCCGCCCAGGCAGGGCACACCTCCACCGTATGCTCCACCGTGTCCTCGAGACGATCCTCGCAATGGAAACACCCGGACGTATCCTCCCGCTTTATCCTGAACAGGAACCCACCGAAGCACCCATGCCCGGTGAGAACCTGCGTCAGGCGGAAGGTGAGGACGCCGTGGCGCCTCTCTATCCACTCCTCAAAGAGGGGACTTACCGCCGCAATTGTAGCGTGCCCAATCATTTCATTTGATTATGGACCAGATAGGAATTCAAAACCAAGTAATTGTTTAGTTGTCCAAGGTTCGAAAGTAAAATTGAAAACTTCAGCATCAGAAATGCTTACCCTTATTAGATACTTCAGCCTAATAGCCGGGTTTTACATTCCTTTAGAAAATAAAGTATGGAAATTATACATTATGTTGCGGCAAATCACCGACAGGTTATTAAGTCATAGGGTCTTCAGTGACACCAATATTCAACTCCGGGTTATAATAGCAGAATTTAATCAATTGTACACGGAGCTAACAAAATCACCCCTGCAGCCAAAGTTTCATTTTCTGACTCATTATCCTACCATGCTAATGAAGTTCGGCCCCGTACGTAACATGTGGGCTATGCGTTTTGAAGCCAAGCACAGGGTATCTAAGTTAGTGGCTAGATCATCTTTTAATCGAGTCAATGTTTGCAAGACTCTAGCAATAAAATGTCAACTTATGCTCAATGACTTGTTTGTGAAAAATACAATACCTACAACAAAAATACTAGGAAAAAAATCTGCATTAAATTCAGGAGACACTGTCAAGTTTTCTCTCGGCACTGGCGTTGTCCTCAAATATTCGGTTACTTCCGCTACAATAGCTGGTGTTATATGGCAGCGGAACTCTATTGTTACTGTAGATATAGATGATGAACAATTCTTACCCACTTTTGGCCAAATTGATGCAATTTTGGTGACAGATACTGAAGAGGTTTTTTTCCGTTGCTGTATGTTTGAAACTATTGAATTTAATTCTCATTACAATTCTTATGAAGTTAAACGTGGTAGTGATTATCTGTGCTTTCCTTGCCAAAATGCCGTTTCTCCGTGTCCTAACACGCTCACTCTAATGCGAGGTAACACGTCATATATTACAAGTAGATGGTACCTAGAGTAAAAATTTCAAAATTCTGTAGGTATTCTAACGGCTTACGGTCGCTGCTATAATACCTTGAAAATGCGCAAACGAGTTAACTCGTTTGCTCATTTTTAAGGTGTTTTTATTTTGAATCCAGTAATATCAATTTTTTTTGGAAACGTTTACATAATTATTAATTATGTACTTATACCGTACGCGGCGTTGCTAGTTTGAGGCACTGCAGAGTCCAAGGGCAGTTATTTTTTTATAGCAGAGTGCGCTCAACTAGTAATCTACCCTTAGTTACGGTATTTATCGGATATCCCTTTAGGATATCCTATAAAGACGGCCCGATAACGGTGTCCGCATAAAGTAATGGTATGAGCCAGCACCAATAGCTGGTTTAAGGTGAACGCACACTTATCAGAGCCGAAGGAGGCGAAGGAATCAAATTTTAGAATTACTTAAATGAAGTCCAATGTAACTTCGCACACTTATCCGCACCGAATCGTACGACCTTATTCGTCCGATTCGGTAAGTGTGCGAGGTTCCATAGGATTTCATACAAGTAATTCTAAAATTCGATTCTTTCGCCTCCTTCGGCTCTGAAAAGTGTGCGTTCACCTTTAGTAATAGATTTTAAAGTAAAGTATTTGTATGAGGGATAGATTAGTCTCATCGGAGTGTTTATAGTAGCACTTTACTTGAAAATAGATATTTACTATAATAATATAACCAATTTATTGTATGCAGCTTTAAGGTGAAAGCGTCAGGGTAGCCCGCGAAATTCAAATTTTCTTACGTTTTTTGCAATTTGCAGGCCAGTGCTAGGTTTTGATTGAAATGTTAGACGCGGGTGTAAGACGTATGTAGTACAACTTATGTACTTACACCCGCGTGCAACATTTAATTAACATACAACCTAGCACTGGCCTGCAAATTGCAAAAAACGGCTACCCTGAAGCAATCACCTTAAGGGCAAAAATGTTTTAGTTATAGGTACATTAATGTAAAGTTTGTTATTTTTTGTAAATTAAATTTCTACTCGTCTCAACCTTTATTTTAATTTGTAAAAACTAGAATTATTGAACATAATGTCTATAATGATTCTTTATAATGACCGACAAATAGATACTGTAATCATTAAGGCGAGGATGTTTCTAAACAAAACAGTCTTCTTTTATACTGAATATAAATGTTTAGAGTATATAATAATTATTCATTCATACTATGGAAATAAAAATACCATTCAATTTTCTGTTTAATTTATACATACATCCCTTTTCACCTTCTTACCATTCTTGCCAAGGTACTTTTTTCTATTTTTTTTACTTACTCTCCATTTTTTTAAGGTTCAAGTTTAGGGTTCTTCAGTTTTTTTTAATGTTGAGCTCACACCTAATAATATTTAAAAGGAAAGAACCAATATTGGATACTTAAAAATAAGGGGATCATGTAAGTCCAGTGGCGCCCTCAATTATAGGAGGATTGTGATTTCTAATAATCCAAACAATTTCTGTGTAATCCACCAGTATTTAGTTGTAGTCCTACTGATGGAGAATGAGTAGAACTACAACTAATCACTGGTGTATTATAGAGATATTAATTGGTTTATTAAAAAACACAATCCTCCTATTGAGGGCGACCTCCGTAAGATAATAGGCTATAACCAGAGATATGAGGAAATAGTAGGAAAAGTAAGAGGACCTAACCTAAAATACGAGGAGGTTACCGAAAAATAGTAGGAAAAATAATAGGATATAACTGGATATATGAGGAAGGCACCGAAAAATAGTAGGAAAAATTGTATGACATAACTGAATATGTGAGGAAGTCACCGAAAAATAGTAGGAAAAATAATAGGATATAACTGGATATATGAGGAAGGCACCGAAAAATAGTAGGAAAAATTGTATGATATAACTGAATATGTGAGGAAATCACCGAAAAATAGTAGGAAAAATAATAGGATATAACTGGATATATAAGGAAGGCACCGAAAAATAGTTGGAAAAATTGTATGACATAACTGAATATGTGAGGAAGTCACCGAAAAATTGTAGGAAAACTAATAGGATATAACTGGATATATGAGGAAGGCATCGAAAAATAGTAGGTAACTAAAACTAAATCCATGGTGACACATCATCTTAAATACTGTTATCATTAACATCAGTATTATCATCGTTCTTTTTGGTGAATCACTATGCTCCGTCCTTTGAGTGAATTCATCATACTTTAAGCTGAATTCACCTCTTTTATGATTGTCAGTTTTCTCAGTGTATTGTTACTGAATCACAAGCTCCTTGTAGTAATGAAATCATCACCATCAACAGTTCAGCCGAAAGACGTCCACTGCTGGACATAGGCCTTCCCCAAGCTCCGCCAATTCGACCGGTTTTGTGCTTCCCGCATCCAGCGGGTTCATGCGGCCTAGCGGATTCCTGCGACCTAGCGGATTCCTGCGTAATAATTTCTGAGTAATGAAATACGGAACAATAATTACGAGCCTTTGTATCAATCTACATAATATACTAATATAACGAGGTAATTTGTGGGTTTGACTATAGAGGGTAATCTTCAGAGCGAGTGACGCGTTTCCAAAAATATCTTTGCTAATTGGATGCCGAAGATATTGCCGAGTGTCATAGCGTATATTTTACGTTGAAATAAGAAATTTCATTTGAAACACGGGCAGAAGTGTTTTAATTTACTGGGTCAAATAAAATAAGTGACAATACTTTATCCACATATTGAGTACCCATATAGAAAACGAATAAAAGAAGAACAAAACCGGCTAAGTGCGAGTCGGACTCGCGCACCGAGGGTTCCGTACAAACCTGTAGGTATCCTCGGTTTATGCATAAGGTTTATGTTTATGAAATAAATGTTTTTTTTTTTTATTTTTATATTTGAGTTGATTGAATGAAAGGTAAATTGCGGTTTACGATTTATGACGTATTAAAAAAAAAACTACTTACTGGATCTCATTCAAATCAATTTTTAGTGGAAGTTTATATGGTTATGTATATCATATATTTTTTTTAGTTTTATTGGTCTCTTATTTTAGAAGTTACGGGGGGGGACACATTTTACCAATTTGGAAGTGTCTCTTGCGCAAACTATTCAGTTTAGAAAAAAATGATATTAGAAACCTCAATACCATTTTTGAAGACCTATTCATAAATACCCCACACGTATGCGTTTCATGAAATTTTTTTTTTGAGTTTCAGTTCTAAGTATGGGGAACCCCAAGATTCATTGTTTTTTTTTTCTATTTTAGTATAAAAATCTTAATGTGGTTTACAGAATACATCTACTTACCAAGTTTCAACAGCATAGCTCTTATAGTTTCGGAGAAAAGTGGCTGTGACATACGGACGGACAGACAGACAGACAGACAGACATGACGAATAAGGGTTCCGTTTTTTGCCATTTGGCAACGGAACCCTAAAAACGAAATGAAAAACAACATGATCTGCTATTTTTATCAGTTTTTGTGGAACTTAGGCCATCATTCATTATCATCATTTCAACTGAAAGACTTCCACTGCTGAACATATGTAGGCGTCCCTCAATTTGGGGGGCTTTGACAGAATCGCCGGCAGGCGGGTTGGTGATCGCAATATGGTGGTAAAATGCATAGAGAACGCTGCTGCCCATTCACTAGTAAATCCCTTAGTCGCCTTTTACGACACCCACGGGAAGAAATGGGTCGGTGCTATTCTTTACGTCCGTTACCACACGGAACTTTTATAATAATAATAATAATTTTTCGTTGCTGCTCCGCTCCTTTTGATAGCAGCGTGATGTTATACAGTCTATAGCCTTTCTCAGTAAATAGGCTACCCAACACAAACATATTTTTTTCAATTTGGACCAGTAGTTTCTGAGATTACCGCGTTCAAACAAACAAACTCTTCAGGTTTATAATATTACTAGCTTCTGTCCGCGACTTCGTCCGCGTCAAATTTTTGCCCCCGTAACCCTTCCCTTCGCATCATTTGCTTTGCCTGCCAGTTGTCGTTGCTGCTCCGCTCCTTTTGATCGTAGCGTGAAGTTATATAACCTTTAGCCTTCCTCAATAAATAGGCTACCCAACCTAAAAATATTTTTTAATTTGGACCAGTAGTTTTGGAGCCTATTCAATACAAACAAACAATCAAATCTTTCCTCTTTATAGTCAAACGGGATAAAAAAAAATGTCCGTTTCCTGGTTCTAAGCTACCTCCCCACCAATTTTCAACCAAATCTGTTCAGCCTTTCTTGAGTTATAAATAGTGTAACTAACACAACTTTCTTTTATATATATAGATAAGTATAGAGTTTTAACAAGAAGCAGTGAGGGTTGGCGGATGTCACATGTCTTCGAAATTTTGGTTCTATGATATACCGGTGATAAATGATGACTTTTAGCATATAAACGAACGTGTTCCGTGTGGTTCTAGACGCACCAGAATAAATAACACCATAAGAGGCGACTAAGGAACTTACTAGAAAATGGACAGCAGCGTTCTCTATGCATTCTAACACCGTACTACGATCGCCAACCCGCCTGCCAAGCGTGGTGATTATGCCTAACCTCTGCCAGCTGTGGACATTTATTGGCCAAAATGATGAGTATATAATCGACAAACGAAAGGAAATAGTCCTACCTATTTCAGTTCCTGCCGTAGTACTAAGTTTAAAAGATCGATTGCACTCAACAGTAAACAGCTTCAAGCACATAACGGAACAGTTTATCGGCGCTGAGAGTCGGTCATTACTTCAGGAATGTAATCGTTTCGTTGATTCATTGCAACCATTTTATGAAGACTGGTAATCGTTTATTAGGATTTGTACGCCACAGTTGGCCTGGAGTATTGCCATACATAACGAGTACACTTGGCTGGATTTGTATCGTGGATACATCTGCTAAAACCGCAATGATTGTGGTTGCTACTTGGCAGTTTGGTATCATATCTGCATAATATGCTTTTATTACTGTCGTAAAACTTTGAAGGATTCATATCAACATTATTGCGTAGTGGGTTTAAAGTACATTTAGGAAAACTACCAGCACGACAGTGATAACAGCGGCGACTTAAGAATTATATTTCATAGGTTGGAACCTGGACAAGCGCATTAGCACTGCTCTCAAAATGGTACAGGAAAACATTGTGAGGAAACCGGCATGTGTTTGACCCAAAAATTTGGCAACCTGTGTCATCTACTAACCCGCAATGGACTCACATGGTAGATTACGGTCCACTCTATCTTACAGAGAGAAGGCTTTTGTCTCAGCAGCGGGAACAATATAGACCGATTATGGAGGGAAACTATGTGTTTATCATATTGCAACACTACGTCTATTGTCTGTATTATAGCCATTTCATACAACTGTCAAAAACGATAGTTTTAATTATTTGAATATGTGGACAAATTAAGTTGGTAATGAGTTTGCTAAACGATTTCATAAATTGCCCTGACTTAACAGTGCATTATGAACCTTTATTAATATATTGAATACTAGCTTTTGCCAGCGGCTTCGCCCGCGTGGAGATCGTAAAATATCCCGCGGAAACGTACTACCGGGATAAAAAGTACCCTATGTGTTAATCCAGGTTACAGAACAGGAAGTACATGCCGAGGGTACAGTTACTGGAGTCACACCGCAACGTCAACTTCAAGGCGTTTGTGGTGCGTGTACCGAATTGCTATCTGCCCGTCGTCATGGATGAAGACTTTTGGCCACAGGACGTGGTGTTCCGTCGCTTCCGCGGACAAGTGCCACAGGACAGCTCACAGACAAGCTAACTTAATAGTGAAGTGCTACTAACATAGTTTATAGTACTATTATTAACACATGTTTTTGTATAATACTTATGTATGTTAGTTTGTAAGATATTTGTCTATGGGTCTTTGTTACCTGAAAATAAATGTTTTATTATTATTTCCTTTATTTCAGTATATAAACATATAAATTATATTTTTAAATATTAGAATATAAATAAAACATTTAAAAATATAAAAAATAGTAGCCCACCGGTATCGGGAACAGGGTCCAAGCTACCGGCGGTCAGGGCTCCAGAGAGAGG
Source organism: Aporophyla lueneburgensis (assembly GCA_932294355.1). Taxonomy (NCBI): domain Eukaryota; kingdom Metazoa; phylum Arthropoda; class Insecta; order Lepidoptera; family Noctuidae; genus Aporophyla; species Aporophyla lueneburgensis. The sequence goes on from OW028735.1 coordinate 12,731,498, forward strand.
AACCTCCTGACGATGCGAGCCGTGTCCAGAAGTACCGCTTTCTGAATCAAGCCCTTGACCCAGCTGCCTAACGAGAGCCTCCTTAGGTGTTGGTCGAGGCTCTTGGCTATCAACCCATTGGCTGTGACGACTATCGGCACAATGATCGCTGAATCCACATCCCACATGTCGACAACCTCGCGAGCCAAGTCAAGATACTTGATCTGTTTATCTTTCTCAGCTTTCACGAGGTTCTCGTCATGTGGGACCGTTATGTCAACAATCATTGTGCGCCGCTCTACTCGATCCACCACCACTATATCAGGCTTATTTGCGGTAATAGTCCTGTCAGTGATGATGGATCGATCCCAGTACAATGTGATATTTCCATTTTCGAGAACTGGGTCGGGCACATACCTGTAGTACGGCACTTCCGATTCCACAAGGCTGTATTTAAGAGCAAGTTGCTGATGGATAATCCTGGCTACTAGGTTGTGTCTATGCAAGTATTCTTCGTTAGCTAGACGAGAACATCCGGAGATTATGTGTCTAATTGATTCTCCTGGACGGTGGCATGCCCGACAGATGTCAACCGTGCCGTCTTTCACAATTATTATTATTATTATTATAAACTGTGTTCCAAAATCCGTTCAGTAGTTTTTGTGTCAAAGAATAACAAACATCCACACATCCACACATCCATACATACAAACTTTCGCATTTATAATAATAGTAGGAAGTAGAATAAAGCAATAGAGCTTCTGACTGTAGCATTTTGTTCAGTTCTTACATCTAAAGTTTTTGTAATGTTGCCAAACGTCCGAAATTCAATCTCCAGCACTCCAATGCTGAACATTCCAAGCTGTATCTTATTATATGTCCCTGCTCCATTTAAAACGTAGTGTTTAATTTCTCATAGCAAAATATTTTATTTATCGCAAAGAAAAAAAATAAAACGATATTGAGACGTCACGGATAGGTACATCATAAATATGAGTATATACCTCAAAATAGTTTGGACCTTCAAGTCTTACAATATACTCATCATTTGTTTAGCCTATTCACAACTACGTTGGGTTCGGCTTCATGTCTAACCGGATACGGCTAAATACTAGTATTTTAAATGGAGCGACTGCCTATCTATCAATTGACCCATTACCCATTGACCCGTTGACCTATTTATTGGCTTATTCGATACCATTTGGTTGGAGTAGTTGTCCGATTTTCAGGCTGCTGACGGCCCGTAACGACTGTCTAAGAATGACAGCTGGACCAACTGTTTCACGTGCTTTCCGAAGCTCGAAGGGGTCTTGTTATATAAAAATGGTCACCGATCCACAGACCAACACGGAGAGCGCAGCTTTTTTTTTTTTGTTTTTTTTTGGATGGGAAATCATCAAATGACTTCTCCCGCTCTGGGCGGATCGGGAGGGCATGTCAGACTTTTACTGACTAAAACCCACCCGTGTTCCTTCAGTTGCCCATGTGCCAGGGTCACGGTATCTCTTTCAAACAATCACGCGACCCCGGCAGGCATCGGTCCTAGCAGACCCCTTCAGTTTTGCTGACATCTCTTCGAGGCGCGCGTGGAACACTACGCGCCATCGATCCGAGCTTGGTCCTTACCGGGCGGCGAGCTACCCATTGCTCGCCACCCGCAAGCTCGCGCCTACGGTGGCCGGGAGTCCGCTATGGACTCCCGACGGGAGAGCGTAGCTTAGCGTGATAAATCATACCGTGCGGCTGATAAATCTTAGAAGAGTATAAACTTAAAAACTTGGACCACCAAACTACTCCGGAAAATTCATGAAAATAAGGTCAGCTCCACGTTTTCAATAACCAAAATGAAAGGAAATCCATTAAAGTTTGTACAACTTCAACATAAAAGTGTATTGTTACGACTACGAGCTGAATACTTCGAGAGATAAAGTTGCTCAATAAACTTCCATTAGAAGCCGTTGACGACGTTGGCTCTGGTGCCATACTTATCCGTGTCAATGGGGGTATGTTTGCATTTCAGGTGTGGGATAAAGCAGGAGCGGAAAGCGATTAAAACAACCTGTCAGTGTTCTACTGCAAGGATATAAGATATGAAACCTTATATCCTTCGTAAGAGATGACTAGTCAGATATAAAAAATATATAATATATAGTTCTTTTTCGGTATTATAATTTTATTTTATTAAACATAACATCACGCCTTGTTTCCCCGAAGGGTTGGGCAGAGTTGTACCTATAGTACACCCACATTTCGCCTGTTATGTTTAAGTCCCATGTAATAGGGGGCGAGCCTATTGCCATCAACCGGGCTCAAATCCAGACTCCGGATTGCTACTGAGAAATTCCAGATGGAAAAACCCAATAACCCAGGACCTCAAGTTCAGCAGTAGCGCTTGCTACCACTAGACTAACGAGGCAGTCACAGGCAGGCAGTTTTATTTTATTCTAACTCTTTAATCAAATATGTGTGTTGGGGGTAATCAAAGAAATTTGCTTAGTAGGACTCACAACAGGGCAAGGGTGTTGATGTCTGATAAACAGATATTTTGTGTCTAGTTTAGACATCGATAATCATAATGTTTATAGAAACTAGTGTCATAAAGTATATCACAATACTTTTAAGTTGTTGTAATTATACTTTTGGACAAATAAAGTATACTAATTGTTATTACCCCGCACTTATGAACCAAAAATGAACATAAGAAATAAACAAGAAATGCAAATGAAATTACAGTTTGGGAAGCTAGCAGCACGAGACTGCTAAAGGCCGTGACTTACGGATTATATGTCATAGGTTGGAACCCGCAGGAGGAGACGCCCCGGGCGTCGGGAGTCGATAACGGACTCCCGGCCACTGTAGGCGCGAGCTTGCGGGCGGCGAGCAATGGGTTGCTCGCCGCCCGGTAAGGTCCAGGCTCGGGTCGATAGCGCGTAGTGTTCCACGCGCGCCTCAAAGAGATGTCAGCAGAACTGAAGGGGTCTGAACGGGGGGGGCAAGGACCGATGCCTGCCAGGGTCGCGAGATTGTTAGAAAGAGACACCGTGACCCTGGCACATGGGCAACTGAAGGAAAACGGGTGAGTTTTAGTCAGTAAAAGTCTGACACGCCTTCCCGCTCCACTCAGAGCGGGAGAAGACATTTGATGAATTCCCATACAAAAAACAAAAATAGTTTGGAATTCAGATAGGAACTGTACTTTGAATAAATAATTTCATAACATCTGCTCTTAAAGCGGCGGAGATAAACATCTTGAGGCAACCGAATATTTTATATTTTCTCGTGCCTGTTTAATTCGGCACGGGTTTTTTGTATGAGGTAACAAGGATGAATGAAGATAACTCCGTATTTCGCATAAACATTCTTTTTTTTTGTCTCATTAGTAACAGCATGATAATCTTTGTAATAGCTGCAGTCTATTATTATCAAGAACGGAAGTTGCTGAAGTTGTCGCGGTTGGAGTCAACCAGGACTATACATTTTAAGTCCTACATCCTCCAGGTTCCCGTGATGCAGAAGGCTGTCTTCCTTAACTCAGGAGGCCTTTCTGGCCGGCAGGAGTTGTGTACAGACGTTACACGGAAGCATGACCGAAACCAAGCTCCCAAGTATATTATGTTTTTGTGGTTTTTATAATTATGTATGTTACTCTATCTATAAGGTATTTATATTATGGGTCTTTTATGCCTGAATTAAATGTTTTATTATTTTTATAATAATGAATTCGGAATATATATTACAGATCTCCAGCCTCTTAACCTCTAAGTCCCTGAGATAGCACATTTGGTATAGACATAATGGTTTTTTTAATTGTGTCTGTAATTACGGTAATTGACTGGTTAAATTACAATAACATTAACTGTTTTAACAAATCATAGAAATTTCTGTCATTAGGGTCAGCAAATCACTAAATAGACTCGACTCTGGACTCATTTAAAATACTGTCATATTTTAGAGGAATTTCACCAATGAAACTGAACGCCACATCTTTAACTAAATAGCGTGTAAGAGCGGTCAGTAGGTGTGATATTTATCCTTAGTCAAACGATGGTAGTTGGCATAGAAATTAATATTATAACTTAACGAATGTATGTCCAGTTTTCACCATATCATGTCTCGCCTGCTCCCGGTATCTGAGCATATAAACTTTTATTATATGTGTCTACATAACTTCTTATCTTAAAAACATGCTTGAAATTACACCGGTTGTCTGTCAGTAATACAACCGTCTTCTACGAAGATAAGACAACAGTCTTGGCATACACCCAACCTGTTGCTATCACAAATCTCAGAACTTCTCGTCGCAAACTCCATCAACTGCCAAAGCGCATTTCCGCTTTAGCTTATCTCTTGTAAACTTTGGAAATAGGAGATGAAATAAGTTTGCCGTTGGCAGCGAGATGAGATGGTGAGATCCTCGATACAGATAGATAGTTGCTGTATGTTTAAAACAAATAAATAATGCAAGACCTAGTTCGCTAGGAGTTTTTGAAATGAACCACAATACTGTGGTGCAAGCGTATTTATACAGTACTAGCTTTTGCCAGTAGCTTCGTCCGCGTGGAGATCGGAAATTATCCCGCGGGAACATACTACCAGGATAAAAAGTAGCCTATGTCCTTTCTCAGGTTCTAAACTATCTGTGTACCAAATTTCATTTAAATCGGTTCAGGAGTTTTACCAGGCAAGCGAGACAGACAGACAGACAGAGTTACTTTTGCATTTATAATATTAGTGTGTATGGGAGGTAGATATGAACTGCAAACTTAAATCATGAGGCAGGGTGCCGGGGTCGCGTGATTGTTCGAAAGAGATACCGCGACCCTGGCACATGGGTAGTGATGGGCAGTGGATAAATACTCGAGTTTTTATCCGAAACGGATAAATACTCGTTTTTACTCATTTTTATCGGATAAATACTCAAAATGATGGATAAATATCTTTTTTGCGCATCGGATGATTATTTTAAAATGTTAATGACTTTATTGTTATTTAGGCTTTTCAAAATACTACGTTATTACATTATTTAGTTCTAATGTCAATTGCCAGGGCTGTAATTGAGTCAGAAGCCCAATTGCTCTAATAGAGCATGCTCTTTAGATACAAATTTAGAATCTTTCTTTGTTGAGTGTGTAGAGAATAGCCACATAATTGATTATCTCTGTGCAGAGCTTCTAAAAGTCAAGAAAAATGCGGCGAAGACAAGTTTGTTGTTGTTGTTTGCCAACGCTATAAACATGCAAAGGGCTTTTCAATTAGTTAAAGGTGTTGAGCCTTTAAACTGCGCAGCACACACTAGTAATTTGCTGGCTCATGGTGCACTGAAATGCGGTAGTTTCAAAAATTTATAAACTATGCAGATATGATAAAATCTTTAATAAAAAACAATTGGTTGTCTGTAAAGTCGGTATACGGACGATAATTTTACGTGATAATGTCTAAGTCTCTTTTACTTGGACGTATTGGCCGATGGAGTGGAAGAGAGATAGATTTTACAAGTCGAACGCTAAGGCCGATCGTGCCTCTCTATCGCTTGTTTCGCGCTCTCGCTTACACGCTTGGTTTAGGCGGAACGTGACAATGTGTCATGCTTTTCCGTCCGTGCAGATAGTGTTCATGGATTTATAAGACAGTCAAAAAATCACAAGAACTAAACCCAAAAACCACGATCGAAGCTACAACAAGTTGTAAAACAAAAAGTAACGGGAGAAAAGTTAAACCTACCATGCTACACAAAACAGGGCAGCTATCTACGATCACTTGATCACACATACACACACGAGTATGAAAAATAGAAAAGCCGCTCTCTCAGCGTACGCAAAAGAAAAATATATCGTCAAGTCAAATGCTACAAGCAGCTTTGCTTGATCATAACTTTTGGGATTAGGTATATCAATGCATATCTGTTATTGAACCCATAAAAGAACCTGTCTTTCAACAAGAGTCCAACCAATGCAATGCCCTTCTAGTGTTTATAATATTTAAGGATATGAAATCAACACAAAATGGGTTATATTTATAGACAGATACTGATAATGTGTCATTGGATTTGAGAAAATCTAAAAGCAGGTTTCAGTAAATATTACCACTGTGTAGATCGCCTGGAAGATACGGTGGAGCATAGAGTGGAGGTTTGCCCTGCTTGGGCGGAGCAACGCCGTATCTGGCACGTCCGGCCCTGGTGCAGGCCATGGTATGGAGCGAGAGGGCATAAGAAGCTGTCACCTATTTCTGCGAAGAAGTAAGGCTCACGAAGGAGGAGGTGGAGTGTGTTAGGGAGAGGCAATCTGTGCACCCTCATGTCCCTAGCCACCGTAGGAGGAGACGCCCCGGGCGTCGGGAGTTCATTGTGAATTCTCGGCCAACGTGGGCACGGGTTTGCGGGCGGCAAGCCACCCATTGGTCGCCACGGTAAAGAACAGGCCCGTGTTAACGGAGCATTGTGTTCCACGCACGCCTCTAAGAGATGTCATTACATATTGAAAGGGTCCGCGGTGGCAGTCTCTGCGCCCTCACGTCCCTAGCCGCCGCAGGAGGAGACGCCCCGGGCGTCGGGAGTCAATAGCGGACTCCCGGCCACCGTAGGCGCGAGCTTGCGGGTGGCGAGCAATGGGTAGCTCGCCGCCCGGTAAGGACCAAGCTCGGGTCGACGGCGCGCAGTATTCCACGCGCGCCTCAAAGAGATGTCAGCAGCAGTGTAGGGGTCTACTAGGACCGATGCCTGCCGGGGTCGCGTGATTGTTCGAAAGAGATACCGTGACCCTGGCACATGGGCAACTGATGGAACACGGGTTGGTTTTAGTCAGTAAAAGTCTGACACGCCCTCCCACTCCGCCCAGAGCGGGAGAAGTCATTTGATGATTTCCCATCCTGAAAAAAAAAAAAAAAAAAGGGTCCGCGAGGACCGATGCCTGCCAGGGTTGCGGATCTGTTTAAAAGAGGTACCCTGGCACAGGCAACTAAAGGAACACAGGTGGGTTTTAGTCAGTAAAAGTCTAACATGCCTTTCATATTGGCGATAGCAGTGGTGTCCCGGTGGTATCAGCCCCGACTTACAACTTGTAGGTCGTGAGTTCGCACTCAGGCAGGCGCTTTATTTGTGGTAAATAATTACATCACCACTGGTCTCAAAACTGCACATTGCTCGCTGAATCCACATCCTACAATGTCGACAAACTCGCGAGCCAAGTCAAGATATTTGATTTGTTAATCTTTCTCGACTTTCACGAGGTAGTTTTTTCATTATTACAATGATTTAAGCGTTACTTAAATAGTTTCTGCCTACCCCCATGGGAGAAAAGCATGAGTTCATGTATGTATGTGAAAAACCAATTAACAAATGTATAATTTTATCTAACTTTGACAGTGATTGACTAACTGTATTCATAATTGAATGAAATTATTGTCAATATTAGCGTTTTGTAATTGTTAAAATGATTAATAAGGTACGATACCAATCTGCATAGTCTATTTTTCATTAATTTTAATCCCTTTGTTAGTAAAATGACGAAACTTACGTTACAAAAACATAAAATAGTATTTATCCGCTGTTTTGGATAAATACTCAGTAAAAACGGATATTTATCGAGTATTTATCCATTTTGAGTATTTATCCGGATAAAATCCCAACACTACACATGGGCAACTGATGGAACACGGGTGGGTTTTAGTCAGTAAAAGTCTGACACGCCCTCCCGCTCCGCCCAGAGCGGGAGAAGTCATTTGATGATTTCACATCCTGAAAAAAAAAACATACAGGGTAGGAGAATTGCATTTAAATTTCAGTAATATATATTTTTTGATTACAACGTTTAACAGGGGTTTACTTAAAGAAGTTGATTTTAAAAAACAGCCAATTTTCAAAAATAAAAAGCTTCGGAAGTTGGTGGTTTTAGGTTTTGTATTTTCGTGTATATTTTGCTTAGCAGAAGTTGAGCAGATTTATATACCCTTACAAATAAAAAAATATTGTTCAGTTTGGTTCTTATATGACGGAGTTCTGAGGTAACAATTGAGATTTAAACATTTTCAGTTCCTCCTTTTTTTAAAGTATCTTAAAAACAATATTAAATGAATACTACTACCTACTAATAGACAACGCACAGCCTAAACAGGAGGGTCTAGAAGCAATAGACTTTGCAAAAGAGTTCTTTTTTTATACCGAAGGTGAGAACAAAGATAGGAGTTTCAATAATTTATCCACAGGTTAAATAAAACATGAAAGTTTTAATGGAAGTTTTTCATTTTACGCACAAGAGTAAAAAAATGATATTATTATCTTTAACGCTGCATTTCATGAATCTATATATAGCTTCTTAGGACTGTGAAATATCTTTCACATGATCCAAAGAAACGATGAATGGATTGTGTGAAAGATGATATGGCTAAAATGGTGACTACCGTGTTGACGACTAATAGAGAAGTATGGAAGAAAAAGACAATTTATGCCGACTTCTACAAGCAGAAAGACAATGACTGCATTTTGGAGTACTTCACTAAGCCAGAAATTTGCTTAAATTGATTGCCAAGTAATTTTTATAATACGTGAAGCGAAAACTTTGGATCCCTTTTTACGAAAATTGGGCGGAAGGAGAAGTATGAAATTTCGCACACTTATAGTATATACAGAGAAGAAGTGACGAATGCTAATCTGTATTTTTTAAATTATGCGTAAAATTACATTATTTTCAATAAATAACACGTTACACACACTACTATTCATTAAAATCTATAAACATATCTAGAATTTTTTTCTTTAATATTATTTGTCTATAGTGTTACTGAATGACAAATATAACCATACTAGCTTTTGCCAGCGGCTTCGCCCGCGTAGAGGTCAGAAGATATCCCGCGGGAACGTAATACCTGGATAAAAATTAGCATATGTGTTAATCCATGTTATAAACAAACTGTATTCCAAATTTCATCCAAATTCGTTCAGTAGTTTTTGCGTGAAAGAGTAACAAACATCCACACATCCATACATCCATACATACAAACTTTCGCATTTATAATATTAAGTAGGAAGTAGGATTATTTTTTTATGTTTATTATTATACAGGGTGTTTGGAAGATGGGTGCAAAGCTTTAAGGCGAAGATAGTGCAGACAATTTAGAACCATTTAAGCCATGGTTGTCTTAGACGAAGTCTTACCAAATATTTTTAACCAAATTTTTAAGTTTTTTTTTCGGAAATTCTCAAAATTTAATGTAAACTGCATAATTATGGCCAAATTGAATGATAAATGAATTAATTTTTTATTTATTTAATTAAAGTAATATGTAAGCAATCAAGCAAAACATGTTTTAGGCTTCTGTGTCATTAGACATTTTTTTTTACAGACATTTAAAGCTCAGAAAAAATAAAAAATTTGTACAATACGTCCTTATTTAAACCTTATTAAAAAAAAACGGAGGGTGCTTTTTTTGTTCATACCTTTTTGAAGACATGCTTGATAATAATCGTTCTTTCATTTGAGGTATCATTTATGCGGATATCTTACAAATTATTGAAATTAGGGCCTACAAACCAATTTGAGGGAGAATTTTTTTTATTTTAGGCAGACTAATTAAAACAACATTTGAATTAAAATGATTTATTTTTCATGTTCAAAATGACGGCCGTGATTCCTAATACAAGCACGGCCCCGTCTTCTAACTTCTGTAGTCGTTATTTTCAACATCATCTCCTGCTTCATTGTCTCAAACGCTGAATTTATTCTTTGTATCAATTCTTCTCTAGTGTTTATTTCTATGTTGTTATACACCAGTTCCTTGGCCCGGCCCCACACGAAAAAGTCCAACGGGGTCAGATCTGGGGAGCGAGCGGGCCAAGACATGGGTCCATCCCTGCCGATCCAGCTATCAGGAAAGCAATTGTTGAGGTGTTCCCTTACATTTAAAGTCCAATGCGCTGGACAGCCGTCTTGCTGAAAGATGACTGTTCGGTCTCTTTCGAAGATCGGGACACCTGATTCCTCTACCAGCAGTGGTAAATCAATTTGCAGAAATTGCAAATAATTTTCGCCATTCAATGGATCAGGCAAAAAGTCCAATCAATGTTCTGCCAATTATTCCAGCCCATACATTCACAGAGAATTTCATCTGAAATGACACCTGCTTCTTAAAATGTGGATTGTTGTCTGCGTCGGCCCATTCATGGATGTTGTGAAAGTTTGTAATACCTTCCCTTGAAAATTTACTTTCATCCGTCCACAAGATTGATTTCAGAAACCACGCATCTTCGATGTCTCTGTTGAGGAGGAAATGGCAGAACTGAATTCTTCTTTGAGGATCTTGCTCTACTAGACCTTGCACACTCCTGCCATGGAGCGGATACTTATCATTTTGGTGCATTGTATGCCACACTTTCCATTGAGAAATGTTTAAATTTCGAGCTACTGCTCTAGTACTGGTAGTAGGATCCGCTTGAAATGCTGCTAAAATGTCTTCGTCGACGGCAGTTTCGTGTCTGCCCGGGTTGACTCCAGGTTCCACGCGGTGAAACCCATCATGGGCAAGACGACGAAACGTGTTGTAAAACACTCGGACTTATGGTTACCAGTAATTATAAGAATATCCAATAATTTACGGAGTTCCTCTTTGGTAAAAACTATATCGTGCCTATTGTCCAGCATATATTGTACTTTGCGTTGCAATAAGTAGTAAGACACTTCATCGTCAAAACGATGCTCAAAAACTTTATCAGGGGTCAAACCTTTAAGGATATCCGAAACATTAGAAAGTCGTTTTTCAATAGACATTTATCTGTAGTAGACCGAAAAACGTAGTAAAAAAGCACACATTTTCTCCAAGTTGACACCTCATCAATAGTTTGAACTCTTCTTCTTTCTGGTACGTTTCATAAAGCAGATGATATGAATGATGCGAGGGGTTCATCATCATTGCCGCTCCATTCAACTTCAACGGCAGTGGTATGTCTGCGAGGAACAACTTCTATGTTGTCGGGAGCATCTTGAGAACTAATCCATGTTCGTACAAGTCGTCGTCTCTACCTTCCTCTTTATCGGTGATAGCGTCTGGATTGGGTGGTAGCATAAACACATCGTAAGTAGCATCATCATCGCTATCTTGGCTAATAATGTCGTGTATAGCGTCTTATAAACCAAAATGGTTGTATTCTTGAGTATGTCGGATTGCCATTTTGTACTTTTAAATGGTTTTATCTAGCCCTGAAAACAAAGTGACTAAAGGGTCACTAATAAAAGAAGAAAAAACTAACAATACTTAAAAAAAGACGACTAAGCATAGCACACAAATACAAAAATGTCTTAACTATGCAACCATAACTTACCTCATGCGCCCAGTGTACTAAAGTTAGTACAGTAGCACGTTATGTGTTATAGCAGAAAAAACTTTACACGAATTTAACTTTTCTTTGTATTTTATATTAGTATATGGTGTTATAGAGTAAACAATGAAACTTGTTAACACCTTTTAAAGCTAAATCTTATATAATAAATAAACAAGTACTCACCTGCAGACACGAAAAAAAACGCTGACACAAAATGAGGATTACCCCCAAATTATTTAACAATCTCGATTTATTTTAGCTATTAGCTTATTGCATGGATTTCAAATGACCGTTTAAAAATGTTGCTAGAGTGAAAAAACGTATTAGATTAGTATTACCTTAACTTAAACTTGTGTACTATTTTTAGTACGGCGGGCGTTAATGGGTTAAAGCTTTGCACCCATCTTCCAATCACCCTGTATATATTTTTTTCATTTAATAATGTATTTCTATTCAAATGAAGTACGGTTGAATTTCGACCAATGGGCGATCTAGGCGACTAGTTATGTTAACTTAGCATCAAACCCGATGTTTATACAACAAAATACTATCTTTTAACCAACAAGGTCGATAATGTTACTGATTCATATTTTGCACAAGCATTTTATGTGCAAAGATAAATCAAACGAAATGGCTTTTATGTGCAGTGTTCGTAACTTGGTCCACGTGTGTAGTTTTTTAATATTCTGAATTTAAAACTACTCTATGATTTTAAAGTATTATTGTACTGCCAGACTTCATTGTATGTATGATTTAATAGATTACGTAAATAATTAATAAAGAAAAAAATTACAACCTAAATTAACTAAATTTCTTTTTCTTTATTAATTATTAATATAATCCATGAATTTTATCTAGACAAATAAATAAAGTATATTTCTATTCTGGGTTAAATAGATTGCGTAAAATAAGCCCGACATTGTAATACTTATGAATTCATAGATTATTTAAAATGGCTGGCTTCATAATACCTAAGGGTTAATACATTACATAAAATATATCACACTTCATCTATGGATTAATAGAATAATCTACAATAAGACACACTTCATAACATTATGGATTAATCGTTACTGATTCTGGAGTTATTAGAACATTTACAGGCAGATATTCAGAGACACTCCATCGGACTTTCCAAACGTGAAGATTACAGAACAGAGAGACCAAAAAAACACGCTTTGCAGTTTTCAGGTCACTCTCATTCATAAAGAACTATGAGAAGTGCAAAAGCTATCTGAATTTCATACATTTGAAGGCATAAAAAGGCACTTAAAATAGCGCTGTGGAACGATTTATTAATACGATCCTAGTGCACATCTGCATATAAGCTGAATGGGCGAAATGGCGCCGTAATCTGCTTAGCACTCGCTGTATCGTTTTTACTGACTGGCCTGTTAGTCTAGTGGTTAGTGACCCTGACTGCTAAGACTGAGGTCGTGGCTTCGATTCCCACCTAGTACAAATCTTTGTGTGATGATCACAATCATTTGTTCTGGGTCTGGGTGTAATTTATCTATAATATGTATGTAATTAGAAATATATAAGTATGTTTATCAGTTATCTGGTTGTCATAATACAGGCTCTGCCTAGTTTGGGATCAGATTAGTGATAGTGTTTGTTGTCCTAAGATATTTATTAACTACCCAAGTTTGCGATTTTCATGTCCAGCTACTTGAATTTCAATCTGAGATTCTTTTGACTTTCGAAAGTGTCATTGAAATAAATGATTTAAACTTAACTTTGATGATGGCTATAAAAACTGATCGTTTATTCGCCATTACTGCGCTTACATATTTTGGCGTAGGAGTATTTGATTTGGCAAAAATGCACAATATTATTGAAATCCTTATATTGGCGTATTTTCTTGATTATTTTTGCAAGTATAGTAAGCAATATACAGGTGTCAACACTATACAAACTGTGAAGGATAACATCGTGAGAAAACCGTCATGTCCGAGACCCAAAATTTCGAAAACATGTCACATATCAACCCGCACTGGGCTCGCGTGTTGGCCCCTGGCCTTAGGGCCCACTCACTCGCACCGAGAGAAGGCTTGGGTCCCAACAGTGAGAACATTATAGGCTGATAGCGGTATGCAAGCGATTCGGGAGGCATAAAGCAGGCCTTTTCAGAAGATAGTACACTGTGGTTGATACCAGGTGACTCGTGCATTGTTAACACAAAATATTATTATGACTAAGTTTCATACATTTCGTACGTCATCAAATGATCTGCGCGGTTTTTGGTTAGAAATGTATTGCATATATTCACCACGCTTAGTGAGTAAATTGGTAACGGTAGTTGGAAGTAGTATTAGTTGATAGAGTATGAATGTGAATGGCGATAAAAGTAGAGGAAGACCAATGAAACGATGGATGCAGTGTGTGAAATTTGTGGGAATGGTTTTATTTTATTTTTTTGTGGGTGGGAAATCAAATGACGTCTCCCGCTCTTGGGCGGAACAGGAGGGCGTGTCAGACTTTACTGACTAAAACCCACCCGTGTTCCTTCAGTTGGCCATGTGGGTTGACTAATGAAATCATAGTTTCTTCTTATTTTTCTTTTCGTATGGTCGATGGTACGCTACCTCGTTTCTTTTAATAGGTTGAGCCAAGTAGAATAATATATAGAATTACACGCAACTGAATAATGCTGAAATTCGTATGAATCGTTTAATTTTACTATGCATAGCAAAGTTGCTCTTGGTATGAGTCTGTCATCAGAAATTAGGGGCCAGATTTTTTTCTTTGGTTATGCTTAGCACAGATAATAATAATACAAATATATATTAATGTACATATTTATATGTTGTATTTGTATGTTTGTTGTTGTATATATTGACAGGCCTGTTGGTCTAGTGGTTAGTGACCCTGACTGCTATGCCGGAGGTCGTGGGTTCAATTCCCACCCAGGACAAATGTTTGTGTGATGAGCACGATCATTTGTTCTGTGTCTGGGCGTAATTTATCTATAATATGTATGTATTTAGAAATATATAAGTATGTTTATCAGTTGTCTAGTACCCATAACACAAGCTCTGCTTAGCATACTAGATGGCGTTATGTGATAGTTGTGGAATATTATTATTATATTATATGTTTGTAAAATGAAATAAACGAAATAATAATATATCTTAGGACAACCAACACAATGTTATCTGATCCCAAACTAGACAGAGCCTGTACTATGGTAACCAGACAACTGATAAACATACTTATATATTTCTAAGTATATACATATTATAGATAAATTACACCCAGACACAGAACAAATTATTGTGCTCATCACACAAAGATTTGTCCTGGGTAGGAATCGAACCCACGACCTCAGTCTTAGCAGTCAGGGTCACTAACCACTAGACTAACAGGCCAGTCAATAATATAATATACGTAATTATACCTTGCTTTTCTTTCTTTTGAAAAATTTAAAATTTAAAAAACCCCCGACACAAAAATCTAATTTCCCTTTAAAAAGTAAAAAATAATAAAAATAACTCAATCTTAAAGTACCTAAGAATGTATTAATAATTCAAAAAAAAAACGTCGCGTTGGGGGACCGCTCCATGAGTGCAGACGTCGTTGACTGCTTAGTTAGGTAATAAGATTATTGGTAATTAAATTGTTAGGTTTGAGGCGGTCCCCCAACGCGGCGTATTTTTTTTATTTTCGGCGAAATTAGATTTTTGTGTCGGGGGTTTTTTAAATTTTAAATTTAATTTTTTATTTTGTACTTTTTATAGGTATATACTTAATATAATGTACAATCAAACGAAGCTAAGAACACTCTCGATTAATTCATCAATATTCTCTTTCAGTGCGCTTTCATTTGAGACCCCACTCGAGTATATTTGCTGACATTCGGTTACTCTTCCCCACTTTCCCCCCCACAACTTTTAAACGGCTCAACCGATTTTCATCAAACATGTCTAAGAACACTCGCAGATAAGTCACCTTTAATACATATTTTTTTTTATTGAAATCGCATCATCCGTTCGGGAGCTATGATGCCACAGACAGACAGACAGACAGACACGTCAAACTTATAACACCCCTCTTTTTGCGTCGGGGGTTAAAAAGTAAGTTAACATCACGCCTATACCCCCCAAAGGATTACGCAGGGGCGTACCTATAGTACACCCACATTTCACCAGGTATGTTTAAGTTCCATGTAAAAGGGGGCGAGTCTACTGTCAGAAAAGTAACTTATGGAACTTACAGCCGATTAACCTTCCTCTTAACATAATCATTTTGCTTTTACGTCCCTTAGTTACGGAAGACTCATAGTGGCTCTATTTGGAGAACCCCGAGTTATTGTGGTTTTCCCAAAGCATGGAATGAAATTAGCATAATCCAGCTTAATCTATGGTGCTCAAAATGATTCAAGAAATTTATGTAACAAGTGTCATTTAGCGTCGAGTACGGTACCAACCGCATTGTTGTATAAAACTGAAGCAATGTTATTTCGTATACTCATTTTGAGTTCGTTAAATTACAAGAGGTCGGAGGAGGTTAACACAGGGGCTTATAAGTTGATTCGCACAAATAATCTCGCCCATATAATAGGGTGGATCGTTAGTTTTCAATAATATCATATTTTGTATTTGCGACGAAAGAAGTCAAATTATTTGTAGGTGAATCGATAATTCCAGTAATATATACATACTAGCTTCTGCCCGCGACTTCGTCCGCGTCAAATATTTACTCCCCTGACCCTTCCCGTCGCATCGCAGCCTGCCAGTTTTCTTTTTTTTTTTTGTTGTTGCTACTCTGCTCCTTTTGATCGCAGCGTGATATTATATAGCCTTCCTCAATAAATAGGCTACCTAACTCAAAAATATTTTTTCACTTCGAACTAGTAGTTCCTGAGATTAGCGCGTTCCACCCCCCATTTTAGGGAAGTGGGGAGTTAAAAATAGACAACAAGTGCGAGTCGGACTCGCGCACCGAGGGTTCCTTACAAACCTGTAGGTATTCACGGTTTATGCATAAGGTGCTATGCTTTATGAAATTAAATGTTATTTTTTTTATTTTTATATTTGAGTTGATTGAATGAAAGGTAAACTGCGGTTTACGATTTATGACGTATTAAAAAAAACTACTTAATAGATCTTGTTCAAACCAATTTTCGTTGGAAGTTTATATGGCAATGTACATCATATATATTTTTTTAGTTTTATCATTCTCTTATTTTAGAAATTACAGGGGGAAGTTACACACATTTTACCACTTTGGAAGTGTCTCTCGCGCAAACTATTCAGTTTAGAAAAAAGTTACATTAAAAACCTCAATATCATTTTTGAAGACCTATCCATAGATACCCCACACGTATGGGTTTGATGAAAAAAAAAGTTTGGGTTTCAGTTCTAAGTATGGGAAACCCCAAAATTTATTGTTTTTTTCTATTTTTGTGCGAAAATCTTAATGCGGTTCACAGAATTTTTATTTATTTATTTAGGTAACCAACAGCGATACAAAAAATATTATACAAAATATGCGTGTTACAGTTATTATGGCCAATTATAGGTTTCCCTGTATAACTGGGATATATGTATATAATAAGAATACATCTAATTACCAAGTTTCAATAGCATAGCTCTTATAGTTTCGGAAAAAAAATGGCTGTGACATACACGGACAGACAGACAGACAGACAGACATGACGAATCTATAAGGGTTCCGTTTTTTGCCATTTGGCAACGGAACCCTAAAAAGTAGCCTATGTCACTCTCCATCTCTTCAACTATCTGTACTTAAAAAATCACGTCAATTCGTCGCTTCGTTTTGCCGTGAAAGACGGACAAACAGACACACACACTTTCCCATTTATAATATAAGTATGGATATGGCAAATGGCACGTTTGAAATAAAACCTCAAAGAGCAAAAGAAAGGTTAAGAAAAAAGGTACGCTAATTTTGTTACATAAAATACAAAACGTGCCAAACGTAGAATATATATATATATATATATACATCATCCCGCCATCGTTAACCACCAGAAAAGACAGTCAGGGGATCTTCCCTTTTATTTATTTTCTTGCTTTAGCTCGCAACTTCGTCCGCGTCATATTTCTTGCACACCGACCAACGCCACCACATCGAATCACCAGCTCGTGCGAGTACTTTTTTTTTTTTTACACTCAACACTAAAATGATTTTCAATTCCCACCAGTAGTTCCTGAGATTAGCGCGTTCAACCAAACAAATTCATTTTATTATTAAGTATAGAATTGTTAATTTAGCCATTTATGCACACACGTATTATATCATCTTCATCGGCAGCCTATAACGTTCCCGTCGTTGCTGGGACACAGGCCTCCTCTCGGTGAGAGGGAGTGGGCCATAATCCACCACGCCAGCCCAGTGCGGGTTGGTAGATGTCACTTGTCTTCGAATTTTTTTGGTTCTAAGACATACCGGTTTCCTCACGATGTTTTCCTTCACCGTTTGGAGAGCAATGATGATGAAATAATTCACACAAAGTAAAGCGCCTGCTTGGGTTCGCACTCACGACCTACTACTACTCGTAGGTCGCGGTCGTTACCACTGGGCCACCCCACATACTATATACTAAGTTACATCCTGTACGCATGATGAAAAGTTATATGTTTATCATGTTTTTTCGAACACATACAAATTCTTTTACAATCTGTGTTTCTTTGACTTTGAACGGCGTAGAAAACAAACTTATCTTCACGGTCATGAATACAATACGTAAGGTAACGCAGTCATATAAAAGTATTGTATTTTGTTGACATAGCTGTCGCTGTAACTTTATTTTCCAACCTTTTAATGTATTATGAAAATATTGGTGTGGAACGATAAATCGCAATGTATTTACTTGATATAATTTGCTACTAGTCCACGCCTGTATTCCCGAAAGAAGTAAGCAGAGTGTAGTGTACCCTTTATTTTGGCAGGAATATTGAATAGAAGTTGATTCATCTACATTATCAATCAATCAACTCGGCCTGTCGCAGTCCACCACTAGACAAAGGGGTCTATCAGGCTGCGCCACAACACCATGTTGTCTGCGTTCCGCGTCAGGTCTGTCCCAGCCAGCATCTCAAGTTTGTCAGTCCGTCTAGCTGGGAGATGTCTCACTCTACGCTTGCCGATACGCTGTCTCCACTCCAGGACTCATCTGTTCCACTAGCCATCGATCCGTCGAAAAACCGAACACAAATTTAGACTGGAAAATGCTACTGATGCTACCATATCAGGGTCGCGGACTTGTTTGAAAGAGTTACCGTGGCACTGGCACAGGCAACTGAAGGAACACGAGTGGGTTTTAGTCAGTAAACGTCTGGCACGCCTTCCCGCTCCACCCAGAGTGGGTGGCGTCATTCGAAGATTTTTTACCCAGGGATTGAACCCTGCAGATCATGCTCAGCAGTCACTGTTGTGGTCACTTGACCGAAAACAAAATACAAAAATAATTATGAAAAAGAATGAAACCAAAAAATAAAAACTTAGGTAACTTAATTACCTTCATATTACAAAATGCCCAACATTAACTAAAACAAAAAAACAGAATCCTTAAAAATGCGCGGCAAATTGGGTGTCCTATTTTTAAAACTCCAACAAATCATATTCCAAGATGGCCGCCAGCGACAAGCTGTCACCCTAGTTTGCGAATATTTCATTTAAAACCAACTCCTGTAATAAGGCCCCAGGGAAGACGTAATAAATCTTTTAAACTTAATTATATTTATTTACTGTCATTTAGATTAATAAAACCGAATGGAGAAAAAATACTAGTACCAGTAACATTTGCTAATTAAAATGCTGGAAAATTAAAGATCATCTTACCTACTATGAATTAAAGTATTATTGTTCACGCACACAGGCACGATGCACCAGCATGATGCTCTAATAGAAAACTTTATATGAAAAATTCATGGATATTGATCTACTAGATTTGCATCGCGCTGTCGGTTCGTGCCGGTCTGCGGAAGCTTTTAAGACACAAATAGCATAAAAATAAAAGAAAGTAAAAAAATTTCCTTTAAAAGTGACTAGTAAAGCCAAAAGCTGGGATTGCTGACGAAAACGATTTGTTATTGAAAATAAATTGGCACCGAAAAAAGTACGAAGTCAATAACTGTACAATGAATATTTTTGAAAAAAAAAATTGCTATGAGGTCTGAAAACAAAATTTGATGCTGAAAATATAGTTTTTTATAGATTTTATGTCCATCTATCTGCATATATATGTTGTATGTATGTTCCAGATTAACGCAAACATGGCTGATCGGGTTTGGATAAAATTTGGCAGGCATATAGTTTATAGATTAACACATTGAGTACTTTTAATCCTGGTGAGATAATATCCGACATCTACGAGGGTGAAGCCGCTGGCTAAAGCTAGATGACAATACATAATTAGGAACCGAGCGAAATACTCTATTTCAGTAAAACTTAGTTATTCCATCACTAACTCTATCCAAGTTTCATGTCTAACATACATTTGCTATTTGCGGTTATTGTATGACGTTAACGATAATACATTTTCCTGAACGATTGCAATCTTAACCTAGTTCTTAGAAATTACAGTAACTTATTTAAAACTTTATAAGAATACCGAACTTAAGAATACCCTCACGATGCTGTTCACAACTGTTCGACTCAGTTGCAGGGTGACCAGTCCGATAGTCGTTAGGGCCGATGCCTGGCAGAGTCGCGAATTTATTCTAAAGAGTTACCGTGGCTTTGGCCCAGGCAACTGAAGGAACATGGGTGAGTTTTAGTCAGTAAGAGTTTTACACGCCCTAACGCTCCACCCAGAGCGGGAGAAGTCATTTGATGATTTCCCACCCAGAAAATAAAAACAGGAAAAGAGGGCGTCGAGCAGTGTTTAATTTAGAGCGGAACTTTAAATGTACTATTAGATGCTCGCCTGCCTGTTAGCCATTAGCTAGCCTAGCCATCCCTCAACTATGTTGGGTTCAGCTTCTGGTTTAATTGATGAAACTGCATATCAGAATTTTACTAGTACGACTATTGTTCGTGGGCTAGAAATAGTAGTAGAAATAAAATGTATTTGCATAAAACATGGTTATATAGCTTTTTAAAAATATCTTAAATCGCATGTTTACGTTTTCCTTACAGCATGCAAACATTATAGGTTTACATCACAGAAGTATTTTTCATCAGTCAATTAAATGGTGTTGTGAAAAATATTAACGTTAAACCATTTCAGTACCTGAATATTTTTTGTTGATTTTAAGATCTATAATTAATAAATCACTCCATATCCGAATACATATTACTGGGGCATGGTTTATCGAACCTCTGACTGTCAAAGAGGACAAATAAACTACTGATCCTAACGGTAAAAACTGCTTTCAGAGTCAAAAGTGGTTCCCGGTATGACATGGATGGTCCGGAATCAACAAAGGAACGAACCCCTTTAGACTGAGGTTTGACGCAAAATTATTTACATAATGTTCTAGGAATATCTAAGCCGCAAAATGCCGTCTCAATGTCACGTCCCCACGTTTGGGGCAGCCTATATAGCCGAGATTTGAAGGATCAAGGCCGCTTCTTTAGAAATCGCTTTCAATTCTGATCGTTCAAAGAATGCTTTAGAGATTGTAGACCTTTGGGATAGATAAAAATGCACAAGAAATACTTTCCTTAATACTTTTATTTTGACGTTACCATTTATCAAATAAATTAAATGTATATCATGGATAACTTTCTATCATTAAGAGGAATATGTGGTGTTACACGAATGGATAGAATAAGAAGAGAGTACATAAGAAGAAGTCTGAAAGTAGCACCGATGGCGACCGCCAGTTATGTTAAAGTCTTACGTAACGGGCGATCCTATTGCTATCAACCGGGCACAGATCCAGACTTCGGTTTGCGACTGAGGTAATTCCTGATAGAAAAACCCAATAAAACTTAGCCTTACCTTGGGATTGATTCCAAAACTGAGATCTAGGTCGATGGAAAGCATGAATTTTCAGCCGTTACCCATATGACCACTAAACCAACTTGGCCGTCACCAACCATATGCCAATTCTGTTGGAAGTCATTATATACAACATTAAGTTTTGTTTATGCGAAACCCGAAACACGGGTCTAGTATTTTTATGTAAAGAATCTATGAAAAAAATTTCAAAACTGTATTATTAATAATCACAAAGTTATAAGCTTGATAAGTTACCTGGTTGTCCACCCAAAAACATATGCAGATCACCACAAACAGCTAGTGTACGTACCATCTCCGTGTAATGGACGTTTGAATACGAGAAAGACATGATAATTTTAAAATCGAAACAAAACACTAAGGCCCGCGACTTGGAAGCGTAATTAAATATTTTTGGTACAAAATATAACATGGTGTAAAAATTATTGGAATCGATTCAGTTACTGATTCTGAACAAACTATATTCAGGTTTCGCATATACTAAAAATAATCTTGTATACACAAACGTTTTGAAAGAAATTGCCTCTTATTCAGGTCCTCTGATAATGCAATCAACATTTGCAACATACATAGCTCGGGTTTCGAAAAAAGAAAAAACATCTCATGGGCTTGGAATTCATCAGAGTAAGGAAAAGTTTACACCGAATCACGGCAATTTTGGGAAGACAAAAAATGGGAGAAAGTTTTATCTCATATTAGCTTTACCAGCGACTTCGCCCGCGTGAGTGACAGAAATTATCCCACGAGATAAAAATACCTCTGAGAAAACCTCTGAGATAAAAATATTGTATGTGTAACTACAGCTTATAACTATCTGTGTACCACATTTCATTTAAATCCGTTTGGTCGTTTTACGTGACTGAGTAAATCCAAATATACAAACTTTCACATCTATACTAACTAGTGATCGCCCATTGGTCGAAATTCGACCGTACTTCATTTGAATAGAAATACATTACTGTGGAGAGGGTTCGCTGGCGGGATGGTGATGGCCAGGACCAGGACGTAGGTGTAATGAGTAAAGAATACTTCTTCAGGACTCTCTTCTTTATTTTCTCAATACTTCTTAACTGCTGGATATAGAACAATATGGAATGAATTATCACAGAAATTTGTTCTGTTTTTATAGAATTTTCCCTATTATTTTTAATTAATTATGACGGTTCCAAATGTCATAATTATGGTTATAATTATGACATTTGGAACAGTCATAATTAAAAAACCACCTGTACAATCTATGACCAGCCTGTACAATCGTGAGGCATATAACCTCTACAGTTTGCACACGACACTAAGTTTTGTATGGGGAACTTACTAATGCCATACTTGACACTCCCCATAAAACCACAAAAAATATTTCTTAGATATTCTAAACTAAATTCCTATCGTCGCTAATATAAATAATATTAAAGACAAAAAATATTATCGATATGATCATTGATTTTAAAAATGAAATAGGTTGTATATCTATAAAATTAATTTATTATCTATGGTTATACTTGACATTCCGTAAGACTATAGACACAAAATCAGGCTTACCAACTTAGGGGTTATCCCAAAATTAGAGGATAAATAAGAGGATTGAGATTTTTTAGGGGCGTTCCATTTTTAGGGGTATTCTTAGGGATGTTTTGCCATCTTACATTTCTCATTGTGTTTTTGATTACAATAAAAGTATTAGCGACTTCTAGTACGGTTCCTCGATAATAAGAATGCAGAGTGAATGATTAGCAAATGTCGCGTAATAAATATAGACAAATATTAATACTGTGTGCCGGTCTATGATTACTGAACATTCGTTGGTTATTTTCATTGTAATTTTTTAGGGGATTTTTTTAGTAATTGTGGCAATTTTAGGGGTTTTTAACTTAAGCTTTAGGGGTAAATATTTCTGGGTGTTGGTAACACTGCACAAAATAATAAAGACAGGTTTGGACCATAAACAAAAGAATATCTATGCATGTGTGTATTAGATACACGATAATGAACAGTAGTGTGTGTAACGTGTTATTTATTGAAAATAATGTATTTTAACGCATAATTTAAAAAAAATATTAGCATTCGTCACTTCTTCTCTGTATAAACTATAAGTGTGCGAAATTTCATACTCCTCCGTCTGCCCAATTTTCGTAAAAAGGGATCCAAAGTTTTCGCTTCACGTATTAATATATAGATATTATAAAGCTGAAGAGCTTGTTTGTTTGTTTGAACGCGTTAATCTCAGGAACTACTCGTCCGAATTGAAAAATTCTTCTTTTTGTGTTGGGTAGCCTTTTTATTGAGGAAGGCTATAAGCTATATAACATGATGTTACAAACAAAGGGAGTGGAGTAGCAATTAAATATTGTCGTAAACTAGCAGGCAATTTGATGCGACGGGAAGGGTCAGGGGAGCAAAAATATGACGCGGACGAAGTCGCGGGTAAAAGCTAGTTTATAATATAGTCTTCCAGACCGTATTTCAGCCATGGCGGCCAATCTCAACGGAGACTAGACATCGGTGCGGGAAATATTAAGGTGTACAAGTGTGCGCGCAGACACAGGGGCACTCACTCTTCCCTCACTCTCATAGTCCGATGGGGCGGTAATCCGACACGACCGGAGCGAGATCAGTCGCAGGACCAACGGCTTAATGTGCTATCCGAGCCACGGTGCTATTATACCGCCAACTTCCAAACTTTTGTCTGTTACTAGGGAATTCCTAATTATACCCAATGAGACTTTACCCACCACTTTGTACAAATTTCTAATATTAAGTAGGACAAATGGACGTAGTTACGAGAAATTGAAGTTTGAAGTTCAAAAGGTATTTTTTTCATTTTCTTTTTTTGTTATTTTGTCAATGGAATATTAACACATTTTGTTTTAATGGTAAAGGTATATTAACATATTCTCTTAGAAATACTAGTTAAGAACTATAAATTTGATTTGTTTATCCTGAAAAAAAAAGAAGTGCCATACCATTGGTTCTAAGCTTTAAGTATACGAAAAATAAAGCTATTTTTAGCTAGATCATTTTCACTAACCCGTAGTACATAGTATGTATAATTTGGATCAGTTTGCTGCACTTAACTCATTTTTGACCACGTTGTGGATTGAGTCTTTTCTGCTTAACTACGTCCAAATCATGTTAAACCATATTAAACGTGGAGCAGTACCTACAAGTACTACTCGTTAGTGATTTCGGTTCGTTCAAGTTTCTGGGTTTTTGTATGTACCTACCGATATAAAAATAGGTTCAATCAATATTAAGGGATACTCACAAACATCAGCTATTGAATACCCTATTGACTTTATTGAGACTTTAATCCGAGACCCAAACCCCTCTTAGACCCTTAGCTACTATTGCTTAACGTTTGAAATTGTTTGTTGTTATCAATTATCCAATGGAGCAGACATTTAATATCTATTACATATTCTTCATATATCCGTCCGTTATTAGACGTTTCACTGACGAGTGAACCTTTGCTAGAGTCTATTGTTCATTTCAATCAAATTACGTAGAAATTAACGATTTTTCCAACATTGGGAGCGTGAGTGAAAGATGCCGAAATCCAACATTCGTTCACCGGATTGCTTTCCCTTATAAAACTAACAGATAGCAGAAGGACATTTTTTGTAATTTTAAGAACTTTCACAATATGATCCCAGTCTCAGTCTGTCAAAAATACCTCAAGTTTACATTTTTGACATATGATTGTCGCCGAGACGAGACTGTGACTAGATTTAACACGTTTTTGATTACGAGATTTGGCCTTCAGTTTTAAATACTCCAAAAAAACACTATTAAATCGATATTTTTAACGCGCTTTTATTAGCTTCAAACGTATGTTAGCAGTGGCGGTACCTCCATATAAGCCCAAAAGCCCGACATGCCTTACTAAAATGCTCGATAGAGAATCAATATCAAAACCGAACTATTTAAAAGTTCGCGCGCTTAATTCTTATCAAAATAACACAAAGTGTATTTTTTTTACTTCACTAAGAAGGGTCCGATTACGGCGAGGAATAAATAATGTAGCACTATATCGGTATAATAGCGTATATTATATCCCAAGAACACAATAGGTCTACAAATAGGTTCACACAAAAAAAAATAAAATTCTGATCTCTTATACTTTTCGCGGTAACGAAACCATAGCGCGATCTAATTCGACGCCAACGCCATCTATCGAGCGCGGTGACAACTCTTGACAAAAATTAATATTAGATCACGCTATGATTTCGTTCCAAACCCCAACATACCGCCCACCAAGGACATATTGACAAAATGTCCTTAATTACCGCCCACCGTGACAAACGTCCGGCTTATATCAAGCCTGACCATGACCGGAAACCTTTAAATAAAGGTTTGCGTCCTTGGTAGTAGGTTTTAACACAATATAGGGTTTATCAGAACAAATATCATGCCCTTGGTTTTACATTATAACAAACAAAGAAAATAATAAATAAAACAAATCTTAAGTACAACAAATTTTAAACTTGACCTTAACTTAACTGATTACTGGCAAATAGGTAACACACACAATTTAGAGGTAGGTCTCTTAAAGACTGAAGCCTGTGTGCGTATGGTTACGACCCGAGTAATTCCGTCAGGACCCGGATGCGTCTGTTCAACCTTACCCAATAACCACTTGCCTGGAGGCAAACCGTCTTCTTTTACTAACACGACCTCCCCAACTGATGGTTCTGGATTTTTATTGGCCCATTTATGGCGTTGCAGGAATTGATTTAAATAATCCTGCGACCAACGACGCCAAAAATCCTGCGTCATCCTCTGATGAAGCTGCCAGCGTTTTAAGGTACTCACATTGGACCTTTCGTAATTTGAATCTGGTGCTAAAACGGGTGGTTCTCCGATCAAGAAATGCCCTGGCGTTAAAATGACACACTTATCTTGATCCTCGACATACGATAAAGGCCTGGAGTTGAGGCAAGCCTCAATTTGAGCCAGAACTGTTGCCATCTCTTCGTACGTCAGTGTAGAATTCCCAATAACCCTTTTAAGGTGGTACTTGGTCGATTTTATTCCTGCCTCCCATAGGCCACCAAAATTAGGTGCGTGGGGCGGGATAAAGTGCCAATCTGTGCCATTATTAGCGAGGTACTCTGCTAGTTCCGGATTGAGGTTGGACTTCTCATCGTTAAATAAGTAGAGTAACTCGCGTGACGCTCCCACAAAGTTTGTCCCATTGTCGCTATGTAAGTCACTGCATCGACCACGTCTTGCCACGAATCTTTTGAAAGCTGTCAGGAAACCTCTAGTACTTAGTTCACTGACCGCCTCTAAGTGTACTGCTCTAGTGACCATGCATATAAACAATGCTATATAGCCTTTATAGGACCTATTACCTCGACCTTTCGATACCCGAATGTTAATAGGGCCAGCGTAATCTACTCCACTATATAGAAATGGTTTACTAGGTGTAACACGTGCCGAAGGCAGTTGCCCCATTAACTGCGTTCTAACTTTAGACGAATATCGAATGCATTTAATACATCCTTTAACATGTTTTTTAACCAATTGCTTGACACCAATAATCCAATATTTGGAACGCAAGTATGTCACCATAAGTTGCGGACCACCATGCATCGTCTTTTCGTGAGCATCTGCCACGAATAGAACTGTCAGAAAAGACTGCTTTGGTAACAATATAGGATGAACTCTATTATAACTTAATTGAGACATCTCAAGTCGCCCTCCAACTCTTATGATTCCCTTTGAATCCACGAAAGCATTTAAAGACCTTAAATTACCGGACCTTTTTCCTACTTTACCACTCTTTAAATCCTCCATTTCCTCGGTAAATTCTTGTTGACATTTTTTGATACATGTTTCTAGAGCAACTTCAAGTTCTAATTTGGATAAATGTCGTGTATTATGTCTGATTGTTACTGATTTCCTTAGATTTAAAAATCGCCGACAATAAGCAACAACTCGGACTAATCGGGATAATGACGAAAACTCAAACAAACCTTCACGTTCCAAAGAAGTCGTGTGAACTTTCACTTCTTCTAAGTGTGTGATAAGGTGTTTGGGTCTTTTATACTCTACCACCAGCTGTCTTAGATAATCCGGCCCATTCCACCATAAAGCCGTAGATTCAAGATCAGCTGGGGAAACTCCGCGAGACGCACAATCTGCGGGGTTATGTTTCGTTGATACGTGAGACCAATATTTCGTATCTAACAGACTTAAAATCTCAGAAACTCGATTTGCGACGAACGTTTTCCAGCGACTTGGGTGTCCGTTGAGCCAAGCTAGCACCACCTCACTATCGGTCCATGCATGCCAATTGTCACGTGGTATGTTCAATACTTCTCCTACTTCCACCATTAATTTAGCAAGGAGAGCAGCACCACAAAGTTCTAATCGTGGAATAGACACTTGTCTAACGGGCGCTACTTTCGTTTTCGACGTGACTAATGAAATGTGAATTTCCCCTTTGTGATCCACTACTCTCAGGTATATGACTGCCGAATACGCTAATTTCGAAGCGTCGGAAAACCCGTGCAATTCAGCCTTCAAATTGGTACTTTCCTGTTGCAACCATCGTGGGATTTTAATATTCACCAAATTGGCCAAACTATGATGGTAAGTAATCCATTCTTGTACTAAGTTTTTTGGAATTTCTTGGTCCCACTCTAATCCCGCTAACCATAATTTCTGAATAAATATTTTGGCTAAAACAATGCTTGGTGCCAACCAACCCAAAGGGTCAAATAGACGTGATATCTCGGAGATAATTTTTCTTTTCGTTACAGGTGCAGTCAACGGTTGGAGTTCTACAGAATACTGAAAGAAGTCTTTGTTCGAGTTCCAGGTAAGTCCTAAAATCTTCGTAACATCATCTATTTTTATCCTTAATTCTTCCTCTGTAGTTTCTTTCCCATCCCTTATTTTATTCAGTAATTGCTGACTATTACTCCTCCATTTTTGTAATGGAAACCCTCTCTTGTCTAACACTTTGCTTAATTCCGTGTAAATATTAAAACAGCTTTTTATATTTTCAGATCCTGTCATCACGTCGTCCATGTAGAAATCGTTTAGAATAATCTTGGCTATTTCGGGCTGATCTGAGCACTCATCGTACGCCACCTGTTGAAGTGACCGTACTGCCAGATATGGTGCCGACGCCGTGCCGAATGTTACCGTTTCTAATTGATACACTTCTGTTTCCTTTTCAGGACTTTCTCTCCAGAGGATCCTTTGTAGTACTGAGTCTGCTTTGTGAACTAACACCTGCCGATACATTTTTATTATGTCAGCTACAAGACATATTCGGTGCGTTCTCCATCGCATAATCGTATGCCGAAGTTCCGCCTGCAATCTAGGACCAACTAACATACAGTCATTAAGTGAAGCTCCCTTTGATCCCTTACAGGAGGCATCAAATACGACGCGAACCTTAGACGTTACTTTATCCTCCCGGACAACAGCATGGTGTGGTAAATAAATAGCTTTCGGATTATTCTTGTCATTTTCTAAAACCTTTTTCATGTGATTTAGCTGTAAGTATTCCTGGATAACCTTCGAATAATCTTCCTTGAATTTACTGTTTTTCTTGAATTTACTTTCTAACGACTTTAATCTTCTTTCAGCAATAACTTTCGATTCACCAACCTTGTCGACCGGGTCCCCCTCGCGCAATGGTAGCCTTACTATATACCGGCCACCTTTGTCGCGTTCTGTTGTATCTGCGTATAATTTTTCGCAGTTGTTTTCATCCTCCGTTAGCGTTTTCTTTCTCGATGGTTCTGCCTCTAACTCCCAAAATTTTCGAAGCAACTCATCGGGATCAAGACTTAAATGCATCACGGTAATATGTGCGGGATAATTTGAGTGATCCAACTCAAAGGTACCCGACAATATCCACCCTAACGTGGTATTTTGTGCCAAGTAAGTTCCGCTTACGTTTCGTTTGATTCCTTCTTGGATGACTTGGCTGTAAATTTCCGCACCTAACAAAACATCAATTTTATTAGGCCTATCGTATTTTGGATCAGCCAAATCATCATCGGCCAAGTCAACCCATTCTACCCTAGTTACTTTCGTAGCTGGGAGAAGGGCAGTGACCGACTTCAAAACGAAAGCATCGACTGTTATCTTGACCGTGGGATCTATTCTAGATCTCATTTTAAGGGTTACAGTGGACTTGGCAGTCGCACTTTTTTCCCCACCTACCCCAATCACTGTTTGTCGCGATGGAGTTTTATTTAAACCCAAATATTGTACCACGGATTCTGTAACGAAAGAACCCTGTGATCCTTGGTCCAGCAAAGCCCTAACTATTCGATACGAGCCGTCTTTAGATTTCGCCTCGATCAAAGCAGTAGTTAATAAGACGGTTTTCCGACCGCCTCCTGTGGATAAACAGGAAACCAGTGGCTTGCTCGACCCCTCCGCTTGCGCGGCCCTTTCAACGTTACTAGTTTTATTATCCTCCTTCATCAACGATGAGGTTTCCTCGTGAGCCCTATTACTACCTTCGCCCATATCAGACCCAGAAACACCTGTTGGGTGTAACAAAGAATGGTGGCGGCGTTTACACACCTGGCACTTGAGAGTGTTTTTACAATGTTTAGCAGAGTGATTATTGTATAAGCAAACAAAGCACAAATTATGTTCCTGAGCAAAACTACGCCGAGCGTCATTAGACTCCTTTCCAAACTTAGGACAGGACGTAATTTTATGATCGGCTGACGAGCAAAACGCACATGCAACCGACTTTTTTACTACGTGAAACGACTGAGTCCCTTTTTGGTTTGAATGTCTATCTTTGTTATCGACCTTATCTAAATTTTCTAGACCTCTAAACCGATTATTTAAATATTCCGAAAACAGTTTAAAGGTAGGTAATTCATCGCTTGCGTCTGAAGCCGCATTAAGTTCCCACGCTTTCCTGGTCTCTTTATCTAACTTTCCACTAATTATGTGTATCACAATCAGATCCCAGGAAGACACATCTACCCCTAAATTACTAATTGACTCTAAGCATTCAACAGTAGTCGTAATAAGTCGCTTTATTTCCAATGCCGATTCAAACGATAATGTCTTTTGACTTAACAATCTTTTCATTATACTATTTGCCAGAAACCTTTTATTGTTGTACATTTTTTCTAACTTAGACCAAGCAATTTTATAGTTGTCTGATGTAACATTAATATTTCGTAACAACTGTTCAGCTTCCCCTGTTAAATGACCCTTTAAATAAAATAAGCGTTGTGCATCATCCAAAGATTTGTTTTCATGCACCAAACCCACAAATAAATCTTTGAATGTTTGCCACTCCGAATACTTTCCCGAAAAAGAGGGAATTTTTATTTCAGGCAACCTTACTCTACTGAGGTTCCCTTCTGTTTTAGAGCAAGAATTAGAATCTGTACGCGAATCAGTAAACTTTCTTTCGGATAATATTTCTTTTAAATCACTTTTAAAATCCACATAAAATTCTTCAACTTCATCATAAAGATTATTTTTAACATAGCTCGAATTAGCCAATTCAGGCTTTTTTATCGTGCTTAATATTTCCTTATGATTAGAAGTAAATGCGTTCCATAATTGTTCCAAATTTTCAAGTCGTGTCTCTAAATATGAAGTAGTTAAACGGTCTTTAGGAGCTTTCTTAAAATTGGATCTGGCCTTAATCATTTTAGAACTAACATCTTCCTGCATACTACAGAACGACTCCATTTTGCAACAATTATGGCACAACTTTTATCAACACAATCAAAACACAAGTCACAAAAATTTGATTTGTTTTATGTTTAAAGTTATCCAACAAATCCCAAAATTTTACAAGTGTTTGGAACAACTCTTATTTGGTTCTAAAATCGGGCATGGATTCCCCGTCAGAACCGCTTTTCACATAAAACAATTACAAGTCCTAAGCTAATAAAAACCATTAAAGTTAATGTTAAATTTAAAGTCCAAATTACGCGCACTTTTTGAGATTCTTGATTGATGTAAACACTAAACTTCCTGATCTAAGTTATAATTCAAATGTACTCACGATTTTTTCTTTTCACTCACTGACACTTTATTGTTGTACTGCACCCGAGCCACAGCCGGCACGCGTGCTGTACTGCACCACGAGCCGCAAGCGCCTTCTTCGCAGCGCGCAGCACTGCACCATACAAGTGGCGCCCTCTATTCGACGAAATCCTCCCTCGCGACGATCCTCCGACTGCTGGGTACCAGGTTGGCTGCGTCCACGCTCCACCTGGCTGCACCCGGCTCCAATCGGTTCCTCCTCCAACTCCTGGACACCTCACCTGGTGCCCGTTGAAGGGGCTGATCTGGACAGCGATCCACTGCCCAGTAACGACGCGAAGGGTGGTGATACACTACCACCTCTGGAAACCACCACACACACTCCCGACCACTCCGGTTCGAAGGACCATGTATTTTTTTACTTCACTAAGAAGGGTCCGATTACGGCGAGGAATAAATAATGTAGCACTATATCGGTATAATAGCGTATATTATATCCCAAGAACACAATAGGTCTACAAATAGGTTCACACAAAAAAAAATAAAATTCTGATCTCTTATACTTTTCGCGGTAACGAAACCATAGCGCGATCTAATTCGACGCCAACGCCATCTATCGAGCGCGGTGACAACTCTTGACAAAAATTAATATTAGATCACGCTATGATTTCGTTCCAAACCCCAACACAAAGTATCTACCTATGCCACACTACTACACGTCGCGATTGTTCGCGCGCAGAGTTTCGCATTTGCAGCGTCTAAATATAGCTATCTCGCTTACACGTACCGGCTTTTGCCTGGCTTTCAAATACTATCTCTGTCACTTTCGCACTTATAGCGATGTGCCGTATAACGAGTTAGAACCTTGTGCATCTAAAAAAGGATCAGTATGGAAGATTTAAGCCGTGCATGCGTATGAAGTTGCACGGGTATGATGCGTGACCTTGTCATTTTGCCAACTCTGCAGTGTTGCCGTTTTAGCGATGTTGTGAGATCTTGGAGATTTTTAACACTAGAAGCGCGGAACATACCGACTGAGGTAAATTTGGATTTAAAAAATGTATATTGCAATTACGTGGTTGAAGTCTCGTTTATATAATAAATATAATAATCATCATATTTCATGAAAAGTCATAAAAAGTTACGATTATATGCATAATAAAATATTAATTAGAACAGGAAGAAAAACGAAATGGGTCAAATTTGGGACGCCCGCACTTCTAGTGTTAACGAGTTTGGAGACTTTTTTTAAGATTTAGCAACAATAAAAACTAGCGACTTTTTAAAATAACGAAATTAAATATTCAAGCAATATCTTAAAAATAAAAAATTTGCGACATCTAGCTAATTTTTCATATACCTGGCGACTTTTTTTGCCTAAATGACAACACTGCAACTCTGAGTTCCCGACACCCGAGTGCAACTCACTTCAGTTTGATTTGCTTAAGTGGGAAAAGTTTTGTTATTAAAGTTTTTTGTGTGTTTTCTTAGATTTTCTCAGTGATACAATTGTTTTGGTGACTTACCTACAACAATGGAGGTAATTGTACCTTGTGAGGATTTAAAATGCGTTCAAGTTTTGATTGGCGAAGATAAGGTAAAATCTTTAAACTTTGCTCAGAAAAAACAGTTAATTTCTTTATTAAAACCGACGCCTAATCTGTGTATTTCTCAGACTAGTAAATCGCATAAACGAAAATTTAATAGATCAGTGTATAAAACTAGTTGGATTGTTTGCTGTTCGCACACTAATAAATTGTATTGCTTGTGCTGCATATTTTTTTCGAATGAAGATTTCGTTTGGAATAGATCTGGTTATAATGATTTAAATAACATATCTGGCGCCATTAAAAGGCACGCAAATTCCCATAAACACCTGTGTGCGATGGTTTCTTTTGGTAATTTTGGTAAACAACGAATTGAGACATCTATATCACGCCAGTTATCTGAGGAAATTTCAAAATATAACACGCGCGTTGATAACAACCGTAGTGTATTTCAAAGATAAGTTGATAATTGTTTGTCATTTAGCACAACAGGAACTTCCTATAAGAGGACATGATGAGTCCGAAACTTCATTAAATAAAGGCAATGATATTATTATATAATCTGGTAAAACCTCATTGAATAAAGGCATTTTTTTAGAACTGGTCTCGTTAATTTCAAAATACGGTGTCGTTTTAAAAAAGCATATGCAGCATCAGGGAAGTGACAAACCGGCACCGAGTTATTTATCTACCTATATCAAACAAGTTTATGAGAAAATTACGATGATACATACGTAGGTACCTACATACTCAGTCATAACTGAACTTTCTTGTTTTGAAATCGGTTAAAATTTTATTGGGCTTGCCTTATTTTGAAACCCTAGGCACGCCACTGTATGTTAGTATGTTTATATGTACGTGTCTATGTAATGGAAACTTTGAACATAATTTTGACCCTTTCAAAACGCCGGATTATCTCGAAATTTGGCACACACATCAAGGATCGATGACAATCCAATAATTTTATAAAGTGCCATTATCCTTGCCGGTGTTACTAGGATAGCCAAAAAAACGGTCTTTGAAAACTACGCTGACATACGTAACAAAATTCGAAACACCCTACAAAATAGAAAATAAATAATGGTTTAAAAAACTAAAAAGCTTCCATAGAAAACCAAACTAAAAAGTAGTAAATAATGGAAAAAGCGTGGGGTGCTTGATATTATTTAAAAAATACCTCAAGTAGCAGCACCCCACGCATTTTCCATTATTTACAACTTTTTAGTTTGGTGTTCTATGGAAGCGTGTTTTTTTAGTTTTTTTTTTACTATTCTTTTTTCATCCTATCCTGTAAGCTCCTTCATTGATATTGCAACACTTCTAATTTGTAAAGCACGTCCATCTATGACGTGCCTAATGTGACAATGCATGGTTTTCGTAGCCAGTTTCATGTGTCGTGATTTCCTTGTTTTTTAATGTTTTATTTTAATACGTACCTAATTATCCAATTGACATGTAAAAGTGTTTGTATAAACCTACATAAAGAAATAAAATAATTTATCACTGTGGCAAGGCAACACGTTCAAACAAGAAATTGTCCGTATTTATGCAAAATGGAACCACTCGACAAATTTAGTTTTTTAATTTTTTTGAAGAATACTAATTTAAAAGTGGTCTAAATTCTTATACAAAAAAAAAACACATGAGTTTTCCCTTGAAACAAGGTATACTAAAAGCAGAATGGAACCAACAGCAACATCAAATATTACATATAAAGCAAAACCGAACCACAACACAACGGGACTCGATTGTTCAAACAAATAAATGATATAACTACTATATAATTTTATACAAAACAGATCCACACATAATTGGTACAGTCAACAGCAAAAGTAGATGATCAAAATTAGAAATTCGATATTAATGAACGGAGTTCACGTCAAAACTGTGTGGCGTCGAAGTGATTCAAAAGTATGTGATTGTAAATTATACCAAACATTTACTACTAGTACAGCTGCCATATATTCGTGAATTGCTCTCATTAGTATTGAATTTCTAATTTTGATCATCTATTTTTGCTGTTGACTGTACCATTATACATTACACATATTTCTATTATTAACAATTATTTTTAATACAGCAAATGGAACCAAGTTACATAGTTTCATTGATATCAGTAAATCCCTGGGTTATGGTTCTTTTTTCGTATGAGATTAATTAGTAAATGTTAAAAGGAACCACATGCACATTTTCTTAATTATCTACTACGTTTAAGAGTATTCAGAGTAAATTTATATACGTGTAGCAGGTTTGTATGAACAAACACAATTTAAAACGGAACGTTTATTGGTAACGTTAAGTAAACAAATAATAGGCTAGTACAGTACAGGGAGCGGGACCCCGTGCGTGTGCTAGCGTAAGACTGGTTCTCAGAGCTGTCCGACCAGGAAGGTTGAAGCAGACCGAGAGCGCAGTGAACACTGACTGCGCACACGCCGGTGGTCGTGTTTTATAGACGCCGGCCGGCGGCGGCGCACGGAGGGGCAGCCGCTTGCGGGGAGGCCACGCCCCAGTATGACGCGTAGATGGTACCATGGCTCGGGCGCTCGGGCGTTGTTGTGTTTTGTTCTGTTACAGTCTCCCCCTCTGGATCTGAAGTCGTCCCGACGATGATCCAGCAACTGGAGGCGTGTTCCTGGGTTTTCCACGTTTCTGCGCTTGTCCTGTGTCACTGCCGTGCTCCAGGGTTTGCTTTCGTGGTCGTCCTCTCTTCCGCAGGGGCTTTACAGGAGCTGGTAGCATGGATGACTCTCCGACATAAGGCACCAAAGCTGAGGAGTGATATACCCCAATCACAACGTCTGCCTTTTGTGGATTAGCAATTTCGTAAGAGGATGGACCGTGCCGTTTCTTGATGATGTAGGGCCCATCACGTCGTGGTGCGAATTTGTTACTTACACCACGTGACGCATTACTCAATGTATGGGTTGTAGCAAGTACCAGGTCACCAGGATTGTAACCTGGATCTTCTCGCCGTTGTTTATCGACGTACTTCTTACGACGTTCTTCGCCATGTTCCTGTATTTCTCGAGCTTGTTGCAGGGTATTGGCTAATTGCAACAACTTTGGAGTGATCTCTGGGACGAAATTCTCGGATTGCAGAATCTTTCTAAAATCATGGGATGTATCATCTGGTGTTCTAAGTTGCCTGCCGAACGTTAAGAATGCCGGCGTGAATCCAGTTGATACGCTGCTTGCGGTATTCATCGCAAACCTAATACTTGGGAGATGCTCCGGCCATTCTCTATGCTTATCCTTGACTAGGATAGCTAGCTGGGGTTTTAAATCCCTGTTCTTCCTCTCCACTGGGTTCGTCTCTGGGTGATACACAGGTGTGAAGGCATGCTTGATGTTCATTGTAAAAGCAACCTGTTGCATGACGGCACTGATGAATTGGGGTCCATTATCACTGATCATACGACGAGGAAAACCGAAGCGAAGAAATATTTCGTTGATCAGAGTCAGGGCGCAATTTTCTGCAGTGGCTTGGTGTAAGGCGAAGAGTTCCACCCATCGCGTTGCAACATCCTCTACGATGAGAATCCAGGTTTTGCCATCTAGAGAGGTTGGTAGTGGACCAAACAAATCAAAGGAAATGACTTCGAATCTTTGATTCATTACAGTAGTTTGGAGCAATCCCGCAGGTTTTTGATTCGATGACTTGTAACGCTGACACTCCAGGCAATTCTTTGTGTAACTCTCGATGTATTTTCTCATACCAGTCCAGTAGTACCTTGTTGAGATTCGGCGGTAGGTTTTATCTGAACCGTAATGACCGGCCAAGGGATTGTCGTGATATGTTGACAATATATTGGCCCACTCATGTTCGGGTACTGCCAACTGTGCCTCTTCGGAATCTGAATGGGAACTGTGTCGGTAGAGTAGCCCATTATTCATCAGGTACCCCTTGTTGCTCCAGTATACCGCTTTTTCGTCATTGTTCAAACTTTCTAGATCCTTCACTATCTGCTGTAATCTTTCATCTTTAAGCTGTTCATCTCTAATTTCAGCGGGACTCCGCATGGGCATATCGATGGTCACTGTACAGATACCACAAGTTCCTATTGTCTCATTATTACACGGCGGTCTGGAGAGAAAATCAGCGACGACGTTCGTTTTCCCAGGAGCATATTTGATGGTAATGTCGAACGCCTGCAACTGTAGGGCCCATCTGGCCAGCCTACCAGTAGGCGTCTTTAGTGACATGAGCCATTTCAGGGCTTGATGGTCCGTGATTACGGTGACAGGCAGCCCTTCGATATATCCGCGAAATTTTGATACTGCCCAAACCACAGCAAGCGCCTCTCGTTCGGTAGTTGTGTAATTCCGTTCAGCGGATGTCAGAAGACGACTAGCGAACTCTACAGGATGTTCGTCTTCACCCTCCCCCTGGACCAAAACTGCTCCTATGGCGTAAGAGCTGGCGTCGCTTTTGATGACGTACGGTTCGGTTTCATCGGCTTGTCTCAAAATTGGAGCAGAAGATAGACGATACTTCAACTCATTGTAGGCGTTTTGCTGTTCCTCTGTCCACTCCCAACTGACATTCTTCTTTGTTAAGCGAGTCAGGGGTTCCGCAATCTTCGCAAAGTTCTCTATGAATCTCCTATACCACGAACATGTCTGCAGAAATGCAACTAGATGTTTCAGGTTGGAGGGCGCGGGTAGCTTTGCGATAGCTGCAGTTTTCTCCGGGTCCACTTGTAGACCGTTCGGCGTGATATAATGTCCCAAATATTTGATGGTGGAACAACAGAAATGGCATTTCCCTCGATTCGCGGTAAGGCCAAATTCTTTTAGCTGACTGAATACCTTTTGCAAGTCTTCCAAATGTCGTTCAAACGTTTGCGAAAATATTGCCAGGTCATCCAAATATGCCAATAGCTTCACGTCCGGCATACCTACTCGCATGCGGTCAATGAGTCGCTGAAATGTTGCTGGAGCGTTCCGCAAACCAAACGGCATCCGGGTGAATTTGTAAACGCCAAAAGGGGTGATGAATGCCGTCTTGTCCTGGTCTTCTTTTCGAACCCCAATCTGCCAGTATCCAGCTTTCAAGTCTAGCAGGGACATGTAAGGCGTTGGTTTCGCTTCGTGCAGGAGATCATCAATCCTTGGAATAGGATATGGGTCGGGTACAGTTATCGCATTGAGTCGGCGATAGTCTATGCAGACTCGTATGGTCCCGTTAGCCTTCGGTACCAGCACTACAGGGGCCGCCCATGGTGACGCAGATGGTTGGATGATGCCATCCGCTAACATTGCCTGGATCTCTCGTTGCAAAGCTTCTTTTCGAGGTGGTGACAATCTGTACGGGGGGACCGAAATTGGTTTGTCATCCATTGTCTTGATTGTGTGCTCAATCAGTTTCGTAGGCTCTTGCTTCGTATTGAAAACATCGTTGTTCTTCTCCAGCAGCTGATTGACTAGCTTATCCTGGTCCGGAGTAATATGTACCACCACGTCAATGGAGTCTATACGAACGTCCCAATTGTTCGCATCAAAGAGGCCATTACTCTGTGGAGATAGCTCGGCGTTTTCTCGATGGACATTTATTTGAGCATCTCGCATCATGAAGTCCGTGAAGCTTGGAGAGTACCCATCGAACAGTCGAGGCTTTTTCTTGCTTGGTGGTGTGGAAGTTAAATCAATCAGCGCTAGTTTGTAGTCTGTGACCGCTTGTTGATCTTTTGTTGGAGTTGCTGCTTCACCCGTGGCCATTATCGCTGGAGGAGGAGTCGATGGAGGCGTAGGTATGGCGTTAGACACGCTAGCAGCATCCTCACTGTCTGTCACTGTCATTGCGCTGAGTGGGCTTGGCAAAATCATCATTTCCTTGATGATAGTGGATTCGAAGATGGTGAATTCCTCCGGGTACAGCTCGTACTGCAAGTCAGGTTCGTCGATGAAGGACCACGTATACTGAGGAATGTTTATCACCACACCCGCTTTTTGCAAGAAGTCGACGCCTAACAGTGTGCGGTTGTCCTGAGCTTCCTGCAGCACGATGAACCTGGTGGCTATTTTACGACCATTCAGGTTAACCATGGCTTTGCACACAAGCACCACCTGCTCCCTCTTGATGCCATCGGCTAATGTGAGATCCACTGTCTTCTCGACGAATGTGCATCCACTCTTCAGCAGGGACTGGTAAAGGCTATAAGATGCGACACTCATCTTGGCGCATGTGTCCATGAATGCCGTCCCCATTATCCCCTCCACCTCCAGGAACACCACAGGTCGTGAGTGCGTCTCTTCAGGAGCGTCAAGGGCGCAGAAACCGACGTTTTCCTTTTTGACCGGAGACGAGCTTTTCTTGCACGTGGAACAATTACTCCTATAAACTCCGGGTGCTCCACACCCATAGCAGGAGAACTTCGGCTGGGAAGGAGATGGTGCCTGGGTCTGACCCTCTGAGACATCTTTCACTGTAGAAGAAAGAGTGCCTTCGGCCCGCTTCTTCTTACGACAGACATCAGCTGTGTGCCCTGGGTTTTTGCAGAAGGTGCACCTTAATTTTCCTTTCTTCCCCTGAGCGTTCCTCATTTCGCCTGTCTCCGAACTTGCTGCGTACTCATGTAGGGTCTCTTCAATACCTCGTGCCGTTTCCAGGAGTTTATCGAATGTAGGTACTGTATCTCGTGGCATGCGGTTTCTTATGTCCAGCCGAATGAGAGGGAAGATTAGATCAATTTGTTGTGATTCAGTGAATACTGGAGTAGGAGCCAACGAGAACAGGGACCTTTTCCTTGCGATAAATGATTCCGTCGTAACGTTCGCTTCCTGAACTTCATGTGTAATTTGATAGTACACCATAAATGTTGGTTTTCTCGGGGCGAACGTGTGGCGGAGCTTAGTGCAGAAATCTTTCCACTGCGTCACATCAGTCTTCACTCCCTGCCACCACACTGCTGCTTCATCTCGTAGTAATAGTGGGAGACTTTGCAGTGCGTCTGAGTCACTTATTTTCTCCGTTGACTTAAAAACGGTAGCTGCGGCTAAGAAAGCTTCTACTGCATCCGAGTCCTTTTTCCCGTCGTACGTGAACGTGCAGGATGCAAATGTTCCCTGTTTATTGGCCGTGATGGTGCTAAGGAGTTGCTGGAACTGCTCGTTTGACATGGCCATCTTGATTTCACGATGTGGAAGACGACGTAAGTTTTCAATCTTGATGCCTGGGTTCGGCCTCGCGTTGTGCGCCAGATTGTAGCAGGTTTGTATGAACAAACACAATTTAAAACGGAACGTTTATTGGTAACGTTAAGTAAACAAATAATAGGCTAGTACAGTACAGGGAGCGGGACCCCGTGCGTGTGCTAGCGTAAGACTGGTTCTCAGAGCTGTCCGACCAGGAAGGTTGAAGCAGACCGAGAGCGCAGTGAACACTGACTGCGCACACGCCGGTGGTCGTGTTTTATAGACGCCGGCCGGCGGCGGCGCACGGAGGGGCAGCCGCTTGCGGGGAGGCCACGCCCCAGTATGACGCGTAGATGGTACCATGGCTCGGGCGCTCGGGCGTTGTTGTGTTTTGTTCTGTTACATACGCATACTTAAATAAGTAATTTATCAATAAATTTAAATAAAATAAATAGTAATTATACTTCATCTAACAGAGCTGCACATGTTTTTGTAAGTCCTTTGATATCTCAGAAGTGCGTTTTTGCTGGGTGGTTCCTTTTTGCATAAATACGGACAATTATTTATCTTACTGTAACAAACTTTTAATTGTACATTTCATAATGGCAACGGAATGTATTTTACTATGGTAACACCAAGGAGGAACGGTTTTGACATTGTCGTTATTTCTGGGTGAGGTAAAAGTCATTGTATCATGGTAAACATGTAGTGCAAAGTCTGTCGTTGGATTGTTAAAAGGTACAGTAGTGCGATTAAAAAGGATTAGCAAGAAAAGAGGTTTTTCTTCATTCTAGTTTCATTTCCAGTGAGACTTACTTTAAAACTAGAATCAGCAGCTGGGTTAAGTATGTTAGAGTTCAGAATTTGAACAAGATTTGGACCATAATGGCAAATAGTTGACATTTTGTTTTAACTAACTCACCACCATAAAAAAAAACATTTTCTCCGTTCGTGAACAGATAAATAATTAGAGGAAACTTATCATAATGAAATACATATACAGGTATGTATACTAACACCCAAAATAGAAAGAAGAAAGGAATTTTATTGTCACTGAATAAGAAAACGCATTTAACCTATTTTTACCCAACGACCGATAGTTTACTAACAACAAACTCAATATGCAAATACGGTACTATATTTTTATATTGACATCCTTAAATATATGCGAAATAGTTTAGTTAGTGTATGTTTGCCATAAAATAGTTCTCATGTGTCTCTTTGAGAAAAGATACGGACACACTGAAGTAAGTTCGATGTCGAATTTAGTCTCTTCCTGTCTTTTTGCTGCTTGTTCGTATTAGATGGTCTTTTTTTTGTAGGTGGAAAATCATCACATGTCGTCTCCCGGGCGGAGCGGTTTCAGACTTTTACTGTTCCTTCAGTTGCCTTTATGCCAGAGCCACGGTAACTCTTTCGAACAATCCTCGCGACCCCTAAGTCAACTCTACGTCTCTAACTTCCAGCCTTTCGCTTCCAAGAAGTTTATAAAATAATTGTTGACAGGTGTCTCAAAAAATAGTATTGTTCGTTATGTTCTTATTAACATAGTACATATTAAAAAAAACAGATTGCGTAAAAATGACCTTGGAAACAAGATGACCTATTTCTGACTACAATCATATAACCCGTACTTGTACTAAGCCATCTACGTTTGTGATTCAGTCGGAAGTATACTTAATTTAAACACTAGAGAGCTATTGTTCATTTCAAAGGGCTATTGAAGGATACTCCACTTGACTTACTTTGACGAAATTCATTATTTTTGTCTTCTTTTACAAAATGGCGTCTAGTTGCCGCTAAACTGAATTTTGGTTACTGAAATATCTTTAGTGTCACACACAAGATTGAAACAAATCGATTGACGAAGAATAACATAACATAACATCACACCTTGTTTCCCCGAAGGGTTAGGCAGAAGTATACCCATAGTACACCCACATTTCGCCTGTTATGTTTAAGTCCCATGTAATAGGGGGCGAGCCTATTGCTATCAAACGGGCACAAATCCAGACTCCGGTCTGCTACTGAGAAATTCTAGATGGAAAAACCCGAAAACACTTTGCCCGACCTGGGAATCGAACCCAGGACCTCATGCTCAGCAGTAGCGCTTGCTACCACTAGACCAACGACCGCAGACATGAAGAAGATGAAGAATAAATTAAGAATAATAAAAATCAGTCCATACGTTTGGTCTCTAGAGCACCAGAAATGAACAAATCTATATATTAATACGTGAAGCGAAAACTTTGGATCCCTTTTTACGAAAATTGGGCGGACGGAGGAGTATGAAATTTCGCACACTTATAGTTTATACAGAGAAGAAGTGACGAATGCTAATATTTTTTTAAAATTATGCGTAAAAATATATTATTTTCAATAAATAACACGTTACACACACTACTATTCATTACCGTGTAGTTAATACACACATGCATAAATATTCTTTTGTTTATGGTCCAATCGACAATATTTGTCTTTATTTTGTGTCTATAGTCTTATAGTTAGGGAGCTGGCGAGCATTTCGGTATACGATTTGCACACGTTTCACGTCGACGTGGATTGCAGTTTAAATCATTACGAATCGATTTGGTCCAATCAATTAAGGTCCTATGTCACTGCGTTTTCGCGTGACAGCGGATTGAAGTTGCTTAAAAAAATCGGGGTATTAAATCAT
The DNA here is from genome assembly GCA_932294355.1 of Aporophyla lueneburgensis. NCBI lineage: Eukaryota > Metazoa > Arthropoda > Insecta > Lepidoptera > Noctuidae > Aporophyla > Aporophyla lueneburgensis. The sequence continues at coordinate 12,774,076 of OW028735.1, forward strand.
TTGCACATGTGTGCCTCTAGAGTTCATGGTGACAATCATCTTGGAAACGAAGAAAATCGAAGAGGCAGACATTCAGGACTCTGCATTGTCATGGGACGGAGTTGTAAAATATTAAAAAAAAAGGTCTACTAAGTCATTTGCACGCGGTTCTCATTGCGCCCATTCGATTCACTATGACTCTGTGGATTCGAAAAAACATGTGGCAGACTCTTTGCTCACTGATTTTCAGCTGTATTACTTTTTGAAATTCACGGAATCAAGGGACGCGGGTATTACGTGGGATTATTGTTATTATTTATAGTTTTATTCTTACAATTTTGGTTAATATTATCCTGTAAACTCACGGTAACGATTCAACTTCTGGAGCTGAAATCTATGCAATCAAATTTTTTCTCAATGCCAACCAGAAACGAAATGCGCTTAGAACTTTAATTAGAAAGTATTTTTTTAAATTGCATGCTTGATTGTAATCTGAATAGGATTAGGATCTGGATAGGAACAGTCTTTAACTTTTTTAAATCACGTTTTATTTGTGTAAAATACGTAGATTTTGAACCAAGACGTGTGAAAGTGCCTGAGAGCGAGAGAGAGGAAAAGCGTGCAAAATAAAAGGGGAGGCTGTATATAGATATACGCTCTATACATTTAGTTTCACAATACGGAAAAGGTCAGAACTGAGTTATACCGTTCTCACCCATATTCCCAAATAAAAGAGAGACATCACGAAAGGAACTATGAGGATATTTTATACCTGCTTGGTTTGGCGCGAGCGTCGTCTTAAAAAAAAAAATCTAATGGTCTGCCTTTGGAATGTCAGAGGCCTGAACGTCTGCCTCATCGATTTTATTGGTTTTCATAAGGAATTCAAACATCAGTCCAAGAAGTAGACGTGTGCGCATAATATAGCACACCTTTTTTTACATTTTTGGAGCACTATCAATAGACAACGCAGAGGCAACATATTGGCAGACTATTTTTCCGTGGTTCTTCTCATTGTTTTTAATCGAACAATTCAAATCTGCCAAGTGTGCACTTCATATAGAGTTTTTTAATCATAAAAATAAATGTAAAAATTAATACTACAAAAGTCAGAGCCCTAGATGTCTGCCTTTTCGATTCTTTCTGTTTCCATGATGACTGTGATCATCAGCCCCAGAGGCAGACGTGTGCGCATCATATAGCACACCTTTTTTTGTAAACATTGTTGAAACGCTGTAAATTTACAACGCAGCGCCACCATGGTGGCAGACGAGGTCCTTGATGTTTCTTAGGATATAATTATTATCACTATTAATAACGTCTGCCTTGTGTGCTGATCATATCGAAATTTTGCTCGCCAGCTCCCTAACTATTAGTGAATGTCAAGCAAATGTCATGTATAACCATAGGTAATAAATAAATTTTATAGATAGATTATATAACCTATTTCATTTTTTAAATCTATGTTCGTATCGAGAATATTAGTTTTTTTGTCTATAGTGTTACTGAATGTCAAATATAACCATATTTTTTTAAATATTTATTATTGTATACGTTTTTTTCATTTAATAATGTATTTCTATTCAAATGAAATACGGTCGAATTTCGACCAATGGGCGATCACTAGTATACATAGATACTCGTATTTACACACATTACCCTCCTTTGCGCCGCGCAGGCGTTTGCCATTTTTACCATTTATTTTTTTTATTCAATGGAGCAATATTCAAAACCACACCAGGACCACTGTTATTTCACTGTTATTAAGCCCGGATTGTATTTTAACTCGGGAATCTTTAAAAACCACAGCCCTATAATTATGATCCGCCTTGAAGATGAATTTTATCTCCATTCTTCATTGAGCCTCTAAAAAAAGCAGAAAGTGTCTTGCGAAAATTGAATTATTAAAAAAAGAAAGTCCCTTCTTTTCTCCTCAACTTTTCTTTCTCACCTTTTCTTTTCATTGCACCCGGCATTCATTCGCGGCAAATCTAATTATGAGCTACCTTCGCTCTGTGTTACACTGTAGTGTGAATAGTGCTTTATTAGGGGAAGGGGGGGGGGGGGGGGTACTGGCTCGATAGCTTATGGACGCGTCACCTTACATTGAAATGAAGACTATTTGCATCTGACCCCGTTTCTAGCGTCGAAAATAAAACCATATTGAGCTGAAATAGATTTGAAGCAATATTCAGGTTTTGGGTAGTTGTGTAGGAAGTTTTAGTGTAAAAATGTTGGGGAAGGACATGTTGCAGTGCGAGCATAAATATGTAACTTCTCTTACTACAATACTTTAAAAAAGCAAAGCATTATTTATTTCCTCAACTAAGTGATCGGCCCCTGGTATATTAGGTTATGTAACAATACATGAAAATGAATACTCTATCTAAACAATTAGGAGATAAAGTTTGTAACTTTATGAGTTTGCTTGTAGGAAGTAATCCCAGGAACTGGCAATTAGATAAAAAAAAAAATCTTTATGCATTTGGAAGGTCTAGGCTATTTAACATCACGCTACGACCTATAGGAGTCGAGCAATTTGAAAAAAAAGTCGAAAAAACGGTAAGTGTAAACCAAGTATAAGCGCGGGCGGGCTTGAATTAGCACAAAACAAAAAATTCAAAGTCAAATTTCAATTAGACTCTCAAAGACACTTTGGCATGCAAGTTAAATACGAAAAAATAAAGAATTGAATCTTGTTGCATCGTCCAATAATATAATTAGTTTCGTATGGAGAAGAATGGCCAAGTACACCAATGGTAGTCTTTAAAAAAAAATCTTATTGTCGCCGCTTTCAATGTAGAGGTGCTGTGGTAGCAAAGAGGAGCAGTGGTGGCCCACTGGTAAAAGCCCCGACTTACGAGTTGTAGATCGTGGGTTCGAACTCAAGCAGGTGCTTCACTTTGCGTACGTAATTTCACAACTACTACGCTCAAAATGGTGAAGGAACACATCGTGTGGAAAACGGCATGCATTTTTTTGGATGGGAAATCGTCAAATGACGTCTTCCGCTCTTGGGTGGAGTGGCAGGGCGTGTCAGACTTTTACTGACTAAAACCCACCGTTGTTCCATCAGTTGCCCATGTGCCAGGGTCACGGTGTCTCTTTCGAACACTCTCGCGACCCTGGCAGGCATCGGACTTGGAATCAAAAAATTCATATGACATCTACCAAACCGCACTAGGCCGCATGGTAGATTACAGCCCAGTTCCTCTCAAAGAGGAGACTTGTGTCCCAACAGTGATATTATAGGCTGATTTTACTGCTTCCAATTATTAGATTAATTTGAAAAGGTGTTAAGAAATAACATGGTCTATTTTTACCTTCCAACATTCTCGACCCACTCCTAAAATCCAAATAAAACGTTTGGACCGATTTAACAATTATGCACATAAATACAGCTTAGTTCATAACGGTCTATTCTTGCACTTAGCAAGTACACACGGAAAAACAGTCAGGTAAAATAATGAACATGCATTTGCCCCGTCGTTGGTCTAGCAGTCGTAAGCCTGAGTATGAGGTCCTGGGTTCGATTCTCAGTTTGGGCAAAGTGTGTTCTCAGTTTGGACAGGCCTGTTGGTCTAGTGGTTAGTGACCCTGACTGCTATGCCGGAGGTCGTGGGTTCGATTCCCACCCAGGACAAATGATCATTTGTTCTGTGTCTGGGTGTAATTTATCTATAATATGTATGTATTTAGAAATATATAAGTATGTTTATCAGTTGTCTAGTACCCATAACACAAGCTCTGCTTAGCTTGGGACTAGATGGCGTTGTGTGATAGTTTTGGAATATTATTTTATTATTATAAAGTATTATTGTATCTTCCTTTCAGGCGTCTTTCAGTCTTGCCAGGGTCGCGAGATTGTTCAAACGAGATATCGTGGTCCTGGCATATGGGTAACTGAAGGAACACGGGTGGGTTTTAGTTAAAGTCTGACACACCCTCCCGCTCCGCCCAGAACGAGAGAAGACATTCGATGATTTTCCACCCAAAAAAAAGGGGATTTGTCAGTCGAAGCCCGGAGTCTAGATTTTTGCCCGGATGACGATAGTAGGTTTACCCCCTAATCACAGGAGGACTTCAACATAACTAGCAAAATATGTAGTTTTTTTTACAGGATTGAAATTATATTTAACTGCATCACTTGCTGTTTATTTTGCTCACTGTATCTACACATACAAATAGACGTAGGTACTTACTAAAAGTACCTACACTACAAACGGTGCGTCATGATTTCATTCTGTGTGGGAGCAATAGAGATATTTCCTACCTATTTGTCGACAGGTCAAATGTGAGAACGTCATAATGGCAATCTATGACTTGAAAATGGCTTATGAATAAAATATGTTTCATGGTAGGAAATTGGTTATTCAATGCAGTTTATTCTAGAATCTAATACGAAACTTTAAACGATGTTATCCATACTGCATCTTAATTTGCGTAACACATTATCAATCAGAATCTGAAACATTTTAGAAGGAGATTACTAATCCATGCTCCGTGTGTTGCCGTATTTTAAATAATAGCACTATCTCATTTCTTCCCGTGGGTGTCGTAGAAGGTGACTAACAGACTTCCGCATCTTACCACTATACTGCGATAGCCAACCCGCCTACCAAGCGTGGCAATTATGGCACACTCCGCCTTTAGTGAAGGCTTATGTCTACAATAGACGTCTTTTGAATGAAGAAGACTTATGGCCGTCCGTCCAGCAAGGAACGTCGTTCGACTGAAATTATGATTGCTTCATAATACTCGAAATATTTGTCTGCTCACGACAGAAATATTGATTAGTTTGACAGTACAGTCAATTTTTGCCTTGTAATAATGTACCAATACGTTTAACTGTACGATAAAAACTGAACTTTTTATGGTGTTCGACGTTTGGGCAGCGCCTTTATAGTTGACTAGCTGACCCAGCGAACTTCGTTCCGCCTCAGAATCAATAAAACCCATGTTAGGTGAGCTCCTACCAAGTTATGACAACCTGGTACATACTTCGAAGATATATTAATAAGGAACTATTTTGGATGATTTTTTACACCTTGGGTCCGAAAAACCCAAATATCTTACGGACCCCTATTTTAAAAAAAAAATATAGCCTATGTTACTCGCAAAATAATAATGTAGCTTTCTAATGGTGAAAGAATTTTTAAAATCGGTCCAGTGGTTTTTGAGTTTATCCATTACAAACAAACAAACAAAAATACAAACTTTTCCTCTTTATAATATTAATATAGATTATAAATCATAGAATATACAAACTTCGAACGTAACATAACACTACCAGCCAGCAATCCCCGATAAGGCAGAGGTGTACCTACATATAGTTACACCCACATTTCGCCAGCTTTGTTTTCAACAACTCAGCCTATCTCAGTCCAGTCCCGCAGTCCTTCGCGTTCCACATAAGTCTATCCATCAGTGATACGATTACACAGGCACTAGTTCTCTGGCATTATTGCTGAACTGGGTATTTTTGTTGCAACCGTGAGGCACACTCTAATACTAGTTTATCAACGCACCTTACACTTTTATGTCTGAATTGTTTGGGTTTTTTTCTCTTACATACTCTTTCAAGCCTATACATTGTGTGCCTTTTAGTCTGTGGTAAATAAATGTATTTTCTTTCTTCTTCTTTCTTTCTTTATTTACTTAAGTTTCAGTCCCATACAACAAGGGGGCAAGCCTAATGGTACAAACCAGGCCCAAATCCAGGCCCCGGGCTGCTACTGAGAATATCCTAAGAGAAAAACCCAACACCAACACAAAACCAAAGTAAACACGCGCAGTCGTTACATGTGTTTAAAAGACTCGTAAAGGAACATTACTTGTCGGTGTGATCTTATTCTCTGTACCTAATTGTAATCTATAGTCTTCATTTATTTTCTTTGCTTTAATAAGAGTGTATTTATGTACCTATCTATTATTTAAGATATTGTGTATATTATTTACTTATTATTTATATAAACGACATCTCCATTTGATGTTCAGGTAAATCAGATTGCAGAAAGTGAAAAGGCCACCTATTGTATATTTTGTAATTGTCATTGTTAGTTATGTACTTTTCTTTTATTTATTTTTTGGTGTAGACTAAAGGATATATAAAAAAACAAGCTTTTGCCTACCACTTCGTCCACGTAAATGTCGGTTATCGTGGACGCACACGAAGTCGCGGAATAAAACGTAGCCTATGTCCTTCCTTGGGGTTCAAACTTACCCCATACTTTTCATCAAAATCATTTCAGCGGTTTAGTCGTGAAAGCGTAACAGATAGACAGAATTACTTTCCCATTCATAATATTAGTATAGAAGTATAAATATAGTATAAATATAGTATTGATAGTCTAGAATAATAGATCCACCCCAAGTCCGACGAAGTGTTCTTGAGGAAGTGTTGTTGGGGGTTTGGGGGTATGATTGAAAAATCTGGATTTTCGGACTTTGCAATCAATCCCTGGACCTTCTGCTCAGCAGTAGCGCTTGCAACCACTAGGCCAACGAAGTAATTCAAAATTCTTTAAATGACATTCTTACCTAAATTATAAAATAGTCTGTAAATTCATGTTGGTATTTTAGGTATGCCCTTTAGGCGTGAGAAAAACATATATTTACATAATTATATCTTATTAGGTCGGTCATTCGGTCATTTAAATTTCGTAATTCCGTTGTTTTAACTGTATTTTTTAAAGTAATTTTTGTTAATTTATTGTTCCGTGTGGACTTAAGAATTGGACCACCCAATTTCTTTCCGTGGGTGTTGTAAGAGGCGACTAAGGGACTTACTAGAGAATGGGCAGCAGCCATCTCTATGCTTTTTACCCCCCTCCCCCCCCCAAATAGGGAGAGGCCTATGTTCAGCAGTGGACGTTTTCGGCTAGAATTATGATAAATTAATGGATGTTGTTTTCCTGAGTATAAATATTTACATTTATCTAAAATTTGCATTAAACGGAAATCAAAGGCACGACTTAGTTATTAGACGGTACGACTTATAGTATAGGTCTTATGCGTAGAACGAAGGTGTCCAAAAGAAACCTGCTCACACCACTTTTTGAAGACAAGCGGGTCAAATGTGGGAGGAAACATAGATTCTGGCAGAGACTTCCACACTTTGGCTGTGCGCATTATACATGTGGAGGAAAAGCGCTCTTAATCTCTTTCCCTCAAGTTGAACAAAAAATTCGACGACTCAGTCCATCTTTATCGTTCCATCTAAACAACGATATAAAACAATATCTGTAAACCATTAAAGGAAGAGCAAAAGGTCGTTAGTCCATTTACTGCGGGGGCATATACGCCATTTGTTTTTATAACCTTTTCTGCTAGGACGCGATGGTTCGTGGATAGTGGTGACTGTCATAACACTAGGGTTACGACCCTGGCTTGCCTAGCTACTGCGGGGTCACCGTAATACACTAACAGTAAGAACAGATTTAACTTTGACAGTGCAACGCCATTCATTACTTTATTTACGTAGCTGCGCAAACAAATTTTTCGAATATATGAAACAACAATGGATAAGCTATAGTTTCCAGAGATTGATAGTATTTTACCAAGATTTAAGTTAAATGAGAGGTTCATGTTCGGATTGGGTTAAATACTTTAGTTTGTGAGTTTTTATTATTTATGTAAAAATAATCTTCTGGGACTACAATGCCAAACATCAAATTAGGTTAGGTTTTAGGTGTATGGAAACATCTACTTTACACTTACAGTACCATAAAAGAAGAGGGTATTATCGGTTAACAATTCCAACTCCAGGCTACTACGTATCAGCTAAAACAGCAGAATAGACAGCTGTGCGGTTTGTTGAAACAGCAGAATAGACAGCTGTGCGGTTTGTTGAAATAGTAGAATAGACAGCTGTGCGGTTTGTTGAAATAGTAGAATAGACAGCTGTGCGGTTTGTTGAAATAGTAGAATAGACAGCTGTGCGGTTTGTTGAAACAGCAGAATAGACAGCTGTGCGGTTTGTTGAAACAGTAGAATAGACAGCTAAAGCACTAAGAAGTGGTAAATCGGACGTTTTGGGGGACCAGACGGTCTGATGTAATTGTGACGTTTGAAGTGCACATTTTCAGCCTTATTTAAATACATGATTTTGATTTACACTGCCTGCCGCCTATAACTTCACCACTTCTGGGACATAGGCCTATTTTTTATGATAGGGAATGGACCGTAATCCACCATGCGTGCCTAATAGGCATTGGTGAATGCCAAATGTCTATGAGTTTTTTTATTATAAGACATGTTGGCTGTCTCTCAATGTTTCCTTGACCATATAGAGAGCAGTGGTGATTAAATAAGTAAAGAAAAAATAAAATGCCATGACCAACGACTTATAAATCGGGGCTTATGCCACTGGGCCACCACTGTTATCTATACTAATATTATAAAGCTGAAGAGTTTGTTTGTTTGTTTGTATGTTTGTTTGATTGAACGCGCTAATCTCAGGAACGACTGGTCCGAATTGAAAAAATATTTTTGTGCTGTGTAGCCTATTTATTGAGGAAGGCTATAGGCTAGTTAACATTACGTTACAACCAAGAGGAGAGGAGCAATAATGAAAAATGTTGCAACAACGGGGAAAATTGCACGGGTAGGCGATTCGACGCGACGGGAAGGGTCGGGAAAACAAGAAATTTAACGCGGACGAAGTCGCGGGCAGAAGCTATTGATATGATAAAACTCAAGAATACTTCCCAAACCTTAGTTTCGAACTCAAAATCCCACGCTCAGCAGAAGCTGGAAGCTCAGTCGCACCACTAGATTGATGGCAACCGACAAAACCGGCCAAGAAAATAGGAAGTATATTTTTTAATTCCTTTATTAATCTAATTCTAATTCCGTTGATCTGATAAATTCATTGTAAGCTTTACCTTTGTAATTATGATGTCAGTATTGTATAACAAAGTAAATGCTGACCGGCAGTTACAATAATAGAATTGTACAATTAGTTGTACAAACACAGCTCGTATTTCAGATACTGTGTTTTATTTTAGAATAGCTGGATAATCGGATTTGTGAGAGCGTCGTGTTACGTCATCACACTATTTATGTGACGTATTTGATCTGTTGTCTATTTAATTTTACAGGAAATATATACACGTGTCATCATAATCTGCCTACCCTTTTCCCAACCATATTAGGGTTGGTTTTTAGACTTATGGACTTATGGATGTTCACTTATCCGAATTAAAGATTATTTTATTTTTTTATTTATTTTTAGTCTAACCGGATGCAGGTGAACATGGACTGAATTCACTGACCTCCAGAACCAAGTTACTGGGTAATAGGATATTAGGGATGGGCTGAATATTCGTTTTACGTAACGATTTCGTATATTCGGCAAGTTTACCGGCCGACTATTCGGAAAAAATTTCGGACATTCTACCAAATCATAATGTATTGATTGATCCTATTATCCGGCTGATTTGTACAAATCGGCCCTTTTAACATTATCAAATGTGAATTTTGCTAATAAATAGTCCGGACTATATTTTTGAGATTCTCGATACGGCGCACCAAGTTCTACCGAATATTCGGTTCGGTTAAATTTGAACCGAATATTCGGTCAATTATTCGCCCTCTGTAAAGTCCGTATTTGGCCCATCACTATAGAATACTTCTTAGTAAGACTGGTTGTCAGACTTTAGGTAGCACTGTAAAACACACATTTACTGGTTTATTGTATTGAAAACTATAGGCTCGGCTCGGTACAGGACGTGATATCACGCACTGTGAAAAGACACCTAAACCGGTAAATTACCGGACACAACTGAATATTTGACTTTAAAATTGTAGTCATAAAGCACATATTTATTTTATTATTTTTAAACAACACGTCCCTAAGCGGTGACAAAAAAACATCGCGTGTACAGCCAACACCAATATTTACTTTGGTTAAATATTTTGACAATAAAACGTCCACTACTGTATAACTGTCATGGTGTTTATTTTGTCATGATTAATATACCCATCGTAGGTTTTAAAATAAATGTCGGAACTTTTCTTCGAAGAATTCTCGCCGTTGTGAGTTCTAAATTTATCATGAGGCTTGAAGCTTTTGGTAGGTGTAATAATTACCTACATTGATGGTAGCATGACAAGATTTTCAAGGACATACTATTCTTGCCCTTGTTTTATGTTACTTAGAGTCAGTTTCCGCTGTCAGTCGGCATGGTATCATTATTTATTTATTTATACTTTATTGTACACCATGAAAATATATAACAAAAAAAACATTACAATGACTACAAAATATACAATGGGCGGCCTTAGCACTTTATGCGATCTTTTCCAGGGAACCATGGAATGGACAGTGATAAGTCTGGACATTAAATAGGTATTTCAATGGTGTAAACATACAATGTACTAAAATTGCTGAACAGATATTTATTTATTATATTTTTTTATTTATCATTCCTCTATTCACACAATACATCAAAATCTAACCATACTTTCATTGGTCTTCCTCTATTTCTCAATCCATTAACATTTATGTTTATCACTCACAATGATTCAGGGTGTGGGGAGAAATAAAAATGCCTTTAGTAACTTAGGCACAACTTAGGTGGTCAGCCTTGCGACCACTTTGCTGACTTGCTAATCTTTTCACCCCAGCTTGGGCTAGACATGACCTTGTGCTATTCTTTTATGTCTATTATTTCGAAAATCGAATGACTGTCAAAGTGTCTAGTTGCCTTTCCGTTATAATTAGCCTGTAATGTTTCCACTGGTGGCCCATAATCCACCACGCCTGTCTAATGCGGGTCGATGGGTATAACATGTCTCTGAATTTTTTGTTTCTAGGACACGTCGGTTTCCTCGCGATGTTTTCCTTCACCGTTTTGAGAGCAGTGGTGTAACTGCTATTGTTCACTTACAAAACAAGTAAGTGTAGACAATGAAATAAGTTCGCTATCGAATTGCGTGCAATATCTTAGGACAACCAATACACCACTATTTGATCCCAAAATAGGCAGAGTCTGTACTATGGTAACCAGACAACTGATAAATATACTTATATATTTCTAAATACATACATGTTATAGATAAATAACACCCAGACACGGAACAAATGATTATGCTCATCGCACTAAGACTTGTTCTGGGTAGGAATAAAACCCACGACCTCAGTCTTAGCAGTCAGGGTCACTAACCACTAGACTAACAGGCCTGGCCAATATCTCTTGAGCGACGTTTGGAGTGAACTTTACATTGAACTATTTACCGTAGAGTAGAAAGGTTTTTTTAAGCCTTTAACGGGCACAAGGAACTATTTTCGTACCCCGTCAATCTAACTAAATACACGAATATTTTTTAAATGACAAATCTCCAGACTTTATTTTTTACCGAAATCTTAACTTGGATATTTACTGATTTAGATTTAGGTAAAAGACAGAGTCTGGCTCACCAGACTCTCAACTCATTGTCATTTTAAAATATTCGTGTATTTAGCTAGATTGATTGGTGGGAAAATCGTTCCCTGTGCCCGATAAAGTGAGTGAAAACACAGGAAAAGGACGCTTTCGGAGGTCAGCAAAGTTGAAGCGTAGTATTCGCAACCGGTGTGCTTGTATGTACAAACGGTGAACGTAATCATGACAAAAAGAGTAAGTAAAGATCGAAGCAGGTGGCGTTTTTGCCTAGCTCGATGGGAAGAAGGTACGAGTTTCTGTCATTACCATTTCAGCCAAAAGGCGTCTACTGCTGGATATATGCCTCCTCCAAGGGGTCCGTAGGCGCGAGCTTGCAGGTGGCGAGCAATGGGTAGCTCGCCGCCCGGTAAGGACCAGGCTCGGGTCGACGGCGCGTAGTGTTCCACGCGCGCCTCAAAGAGATGTCAGCAGCAGTGAAGGGGTCTACTAGGACCGATGCCTGCCGGGGTCGCGAGATTGTTCATGCGAGATACCGTGACCCCGGCACACGGGCAACTAATGGAACACGGGTGGGTTTTAGTCAGTAAAAGTCTGACACGCCCTCCCGCTCCGCTCAGAGCGGGAGAAGTCATTTGATGATTTCCCATCCTGAAAAAAAAATGGGAGAGGGTGAGCTGCTATAACCGCCACATTTGGGCCGCGGTTGGCGATCACAATAAGGTAGTAAAATGCATAAAGAATACTGTTGCTTATTCTCTAATAAGTCTCTTAGTCGCTTTTTACTACACCCAGGGGTAGAATTGGGATAGTGCTATTCTTTCCGTACAGCACCACATGCAATATACAGTAGAATCTCTATAACTCGCACCTCGTTAAGTCGAAATCCTCAGTAAGTCGAAAAAAGGCCTTCCGCAGAACCCCTAAATACGCGGTATCTCGAATTATTTAGACTTTGTAACTCGAACAAAATGTTATTTCCCTACTAAGTATTGATATATACTATTTATACTCTATAACTCGAATTTTAAGTTGAATTGTTATTCAAATTTGACTCTACAAATCTAAAAATATACTCAGAAATCGCGCCTTTGTAAGTCGAAATTTCAGAAGTTAAATCAGATATCTCGAAGTTCTTGTTAAGTCGAGATCTCATTAACTCGATTTTTTCTGCATTTCCCTTGATATTCGAGTTATTGAGTTTCCACAGTAATAAGTTACGAGTTAAAACTATTTTTCATACTTCAAACTATGAACGGTAATAATGAGCCACGCGAACAAAAAAACACATAGACTAGTTTACTCAAACATTTAAACGGGTTAATAAACATTTAGTTTTGTTTGCACAAACATGACACAAACGCGTCCACTCCACAATTATTTTGTTTACAAATATAACGTAGTTTTGTTTACACTGCACTTTATATATTTAAACGAAATTAATGGAGACAGTTTTTAGCCAACTTTTAAGACGTAAGCAAACAATGTTATGACCACATGCCCTTAAACGTGACGTCATTTTGAAATGGACTCTAAGCTTATGGTGTGCCTTAACACTACTTGTTTACTGATCTGAAGATGAAATATTTTTTTTAAATCAAGAGATTGTGCTTTATTAAATTCGATCGTGACGATAATATCGGACACGTCTACGTCTATAAATTGGATTAGTATGGAAAACCCTGTACATTATAACGTTATAGTAAGTAAGTCGTTAAAATATCGAATCAAAAAATTAATAAAAAAAAATCTAATAGGAACTAAAGGGTTTACTTGGCGGCAAAAACTAGAAATTGACATTAGATAATTAAAAGTTAATGTTCCATGTGGTGCACGACGTAAAGAATAGCACCATCCCATTTCTTGTAAGAGGCGACTAAGGGCCTCACTAGAGAATGGGCAGCAGCGTTCTCTATGCATTTTACCATCATACTGCGATCGCCAACCCGCCTGCCAAGCGTGGCGATTATGACAAATCCTCCCAAATTGAGGAGGTCTATGTCCAGCAGTGGGCATCTTTTGGCTGAAAAGATTGAAACATTACAGAGCACGTCCTATGGCTATGTTTTATTCCTGTTACTGTTACTCAGTAGACTAGCACTTATATAGTTGTCTGTACAATACTCGATATTAGGTAATACTGCCTCAAAGAGATGTCAGCAAGACTGAAGGGGTCCGCTAGGACCGATGACTGCCAGGGTCGTGAGATTTGTTGAAAAGAGTTACTATGGCATATTGCCTATATGCCATAGTAACTCTTTTCAACAAATCTCTGAAGGCAAACGGGTGGGTTTAAGTCAGTAAAAGTCTAACATGGCCTTCTGCTCTACCCAGAGCAGGAGACGTCATAATAATATGATGATTTTCCACCCACAAAAAAAGGCCGGGATCGAATCCTTAAACGTTACTTAGTAAGAAGTAAGAAATCTCTGTACAGTACTCGATATTAGGTAGTACTACTGTACTAGGTATACCTACAGATTATGATCAACACTAGTTTTATATAATAGCTGTGATTGATTACATAGTACAAAGTTATGATTAATCGTTGACCTGTTGTCACCTATTATAATTAGTTTTCGAAGTTACGCCCTCGTTTTATATACGAGTAAGCTTAGTTTTTATACGGCTTTGTTAAATTAAGAAAATTTGAGTCATATTCAGCCATGTTTGATTAGGCTCGTTGATTTATTTTGATTAATAATTTGTTTGTTTGTTTAAGTTTTCTAATCTATAAAGGACCGTTTAATCCAGCTGAATTTTAACTAAAGTATATAACACTAGCTTCTGTCCGCGACTTCGACCACGTCAAATTTTTGCTCCCGTGGCCCTTCCCGGCGCATCGAATTGCCTGCCAGTTTTCGTCCCTTTTTCGTTGCTGCATCGCTCCTTTTAATCATAACGTGATGCTATATAGTCTATAGCCTTCCTCAATAAATAAGCTACCGAACACAAAAATTATTTTTTCAATTCAGACCAGTAGTTTAGGGGTCTATTCAATACAAACAAACAATCAAATCTTTCCTCTTTATAATATTAGTATAGATCACGCCTGTAATATCCGAACGGTTAGGTAGAGCTGTACCCATAATTGTCCCATTTCTTCAGTTATAGTTAAGTCCCATGTAAAAGGGGGCGAGCTTATTGCTATCAACCGGAATTTTCAGTGGCAGTCCGGAATCCTTATTTGATCCAGACTTCAGCCTTTCACTAAGTAATTTCAAATAGAAAAAAAAAAACAATGGCAAAAATTTAAATACAGATGCTAAGACACCGACTTCCAAAATTAAAATTATTTTTCACTTTGTGGTGTTTTTTTTACATGTACGTGTACTTATATGGTTTTCACATGGACTCCCCGTCCATGTGAAAACCATATAAGTCTTAAATTGTCCGAATAGAATCAAATTAAAATGGGATCATACGGTAAACACCAGCTTTCAAATAAAAAAAAAACATCAAAATCGGTTCACCCAGTTAAAAGTTATGAGGTTATAAACATTTTAAAAAATACAGTTGAATTGATAACCTCCTCCTTTTTTTGAAGTCAGTTAAAAAGGACCCAGGACTTTATGCTCAGCAGTAATGCTTTCGACTTCTAGAAAAACAAGGCCGTCGAGAAAGCTAATTATAGTTATTTTATTAATATTTGACGCAAATAAACTGTGATTAGAAATCATGATGAAAGGGAATCATTGAGAATGGGACATAACAAAATATAAACTTATGTAGGTGGTACACACAGCGATATATCCTTGATATGACGCCGCGTTGTATACCTCGTATACATTGCCAGTATTAGCTGACCTCGCGTTGTATAGGCTTTCAGTAGAACTTTAATTGAACGAAATTGGATGTCCGCACGGCGTAAATATTAACGTTATATTCTGTAGTATAAAGGTCAGCTTAAACTGGAAATGCTTTGCGTAATATGTTGCCATGCGTAAATACAAGTTGGTACAATTAGATCACTTCAATTACAAGTTCAACTGCAGCTATACAGTATAAGTTATTAACGAGTGCGCAAATTTTAACAAATTAAACTTAAACGAGTTATAATAACCATGCCATTTTTATTTTGATATATCTTAGTACAAAAAAAATAAGTTATCTTTAACGAAAGATGTTTATTTTGGAACTGGTTTTTATGGTAACTTGCGCGCGGCGGTGGCGAAGGTGAACAACCGAGCGTAGCTACAAGTAGGTATTTACCAGCTGTTCGATCGGTCAAAATTCTAAGAAGATCTAAGTACCTACGCTGGCGTGGCGGCGAAGGTGAACGACAGAGCGTAGCTGCGAGTAGGTACTCGGCCGGTAGGTATCAGTTGTTCGGTCGGTCAAAATTCTAAGAAGTTCGAAGTACCTACGGCCGGCACGCGGTTACTGACCTATTCCTATTGTCGATATCATATTAGGTACGAAAAATGTAGGGTGTCCACAGTTTACTGATTTAAGGTCGGATAAAAATTTAAAAAAAGTATTGAAAAAATAGTTGAAATGTGTTCTATTCCAAATACTGAACCACCAAATAAAAAAATTGCTCAATGGTTAACATTTTTTCCTGTATAGGGCATAATGAAGGGTCCGCTAGGGCCGATGCCTGCCAGGGTCGCGGATTTGTTCAAAACAGTTACTGTGGCCCTGGCACAGACAACTGAAGTAACATTGACGGGTTTTAGTCAAAGTTTTAGTAAAAGTGTGACACGCGCTCCCACTCCGCCCAGAGCGGGAAAACTCATTTCATGATTTCCCACGCAGAATATAAAGCTATATTGGGTGGCAGGGTCAATACTTGATTTTAGACCCCAAAAGTAGTTTTTTTCGGAAATAATAAAATAAAACTGCTGTTTCATAGAGAACTGCAATACCTGTCAAAATATATTTTCAGTTCGACTGTATTCTTTTTTTTAATAATTAACGAAAAATTGCAACGCATTCGGATTCAAAATCATGTAGGTCCTGAATCTATGGTTACAAGTTCCTATCAATTTGTAGAGAACATGTCGTATTTATCATGTTGATCGACTGATTTCCTAAATTCTTTAAATAGGTAAGAATATAAATAACCTTCTTTTATTTTAGTCCGTAGGTAAGAACGTAGTTAGCAATGTAGCACCCGCAGCTCTCCGAAAATAGCTCGGCAAACTCAATCACACAATGTGTAGCGAGTCGAATACCTGAAACGATTGTTAGCCCTCGTACAGCTATATAAATGCTGGAATGTCTCTGTCTGCTTGTAAAATTAGCATAGCGCATACTCAGCCTAGTATGTTCTCACTGACCTCCTCCCTAAGAAAAAGAGTGACACGTAATCCTCCATGTGGATCCAATGCGGGTTTGTAAATGTCACAATTACATGTCTTCGAAGAAGAAAGGTTTTTATTTAATTTACAAGTAAAAATTGTTTAAACTTAGTTCGTGATCTAGTTTCCATACATTTAAACAGATATGTGTGTCTGGAAAAACAACTTTGATACATTCACATAAAGTTTAGTTTGAGCAAAAACTTAAAACATAGAACCTTGCAGTAGAATTTATCTCTTTCTTTTACCTTCCTCCGCTTATAATTAGGTACATAGTACTAAAAAACATTGAGATATTTACAAAAAAAACAAAACAGTATTAATTCTTATACAATTCAATATTTTAGATGGGCATAAACGTATTTAATGCCCTTTAAAATGAAACTCTTAAGGTTGGACTTTTAATCCTATTCACTAACTTGACAATTGGAGGGATACCAGGTTTTGACAAAAAAAAGATAGTGAGGTGGTGCAAGAATGAATGAAATTGAATGAACTTGAAATAATGTACTTACATGCAAACTTTGTAATTTAAATTTAATAACTTGTTTTAAAACAAGATGTGTACTATATCGATATATATGTAGTCTATGGCTGTCACAGGAAATAAAATGACTATAGTAAAAAAATAAGCAAAATGACATGATTTTTATATTTAGTTTTGTTTCTATCAGAAGAAAATAAAAAAGGAAATAACTATTATTAAAAATTATTAAATATTCTTATAATCCACACCTAAAAACGATTTTTTAAAGTTTTATTTAATTTAAAACATTTTTATCATTCATTCTTTATGCGAAATCATTCACTACCCCGACACTATTATTTTTAGAATGGTATCATTATTTTGCATTGAACTGTCAAGTTAGTGAATAGGATTAAAAGTTCAACCTTAGAAGATATCACTGATCTCAAAATATCAATCATTAGCAGTGAAACGGGCGGTCAACTGGTATGCCCCGTTGCCGTCCACGCCACGGGGAGACATTCTATTAGTTATACGACCTCCATAATATATAGTGTACAGTCGTTTGTAGCCGGGGAAGGTCGCAAAATTTTAGGTATTAACGACAATTCATGCTTATTAAGAAGAACCTTATAAAGCTTGAGTTTTTATGAAACCATCAATCACAATCTATTTTTAAGCATTTTTTTTAAAACCTATCAGAAACATACTCAACGTAATTCATGATCAAAAGACACACCCTGTATATGGCTTACGACCGACAGGTTAATTTCCTGTATATGGCCTAGACACGTTATCGGCATATCGGAAGGCTTTTTTACAAGTTATATGAGTAAAGTAATCTTTTTTCAAGCAAATAAGCCAAGAAAATACGGCCTGCAAAAATAATTACAGAGACGTGACGTAAAAATATTAGTAAAGTATTTTTTGCTCGCAACTTCGTCTGATTAGGTTTTCGATTTTTTTACACAAACTTTAAAACCGTATTGTAGTTCCGTAGTGGATTTTTCTGGTTGAAAATGTAAGTTATCTATTTTATATCGAACACAACAGAACCGCACCCCTAGCCAAGTTGATAATCTGCAATCGTTAATGCTAGTCGAAGACTAATCAAATGTATTGGATTGAAATCATCTCAACGTTAACTCACGTGGTTAGAACAAACGAATAGAAAATTCGTAGCCAAGTTCCAGCGTTCAAAATGATAGAATGAATTGTTATCGTTTCTACAATATTCAACGCTACGCGTACATCCTTTGTTTTAGGGCCGATTTTTCAATCCTCAGATAAAAGAACCAATAGCTACCTAAAGAATAAAGTTATTAGACTCTTTGTTCCTTGGATAAGTGGTTGTCAGTTTTTCAATCGTTATTTTATTTAGGAATAACTACCTGGGTTCCGTTGCCAAATGGCAAAAAACGGAACCTTATAAATTCGTCATGTCTGTCTGTCGGTCCGTCTGTCTGTCTGTCTGTCTGTCTGTCCGTCCGTATGTCACAGCCACTTTTCTCCGAAACTATAAAAGCTATGCTGTTGAAACTTGGTAAGTAGATGTATTGTGTAAACCGCATTAAGATTTTCACACTAAAATAGAAAAAAAAACAATAAATTTAGGGGTGCCTCATACTTAGAACTGAAACTCAAAAAACATTTTTTCATCAAACCCATACGTGTGGGATACCCCACACGTATGGGTTTGATGAAAAACCCATACGTGTGGGGTATCTATGAATAGGTCTTCAAATGGTATTGAGGTTTCTAATATCATTTTACTCTAAACTGAATAGTTTGCGCGAGAGACACTTCCAAAGTGGTAAAATGTGTGTCCCCCGTAACTTCTAAAATAAGATAATGATAAAACTAAAAAAAATATATGATGTACATGACCATATAAACTTCCACCGAAAATTGGTTTGAACGAGATCCAGTAAGTAGTTTTTTTTAAACGTCATAAATCGTAAACCGCAATTTACCTTTCATTCAATCAACTTAAATATAAAAATTAAAAAAGAAACATTTAATTTCATAAACATAAACCTTATGCATAAACCGAGGATACCTACAGGTTTGTGCGGAACCCTCGGTGCGCGAGTCCGACTCGCACTTGGCCGGTTTTCTAAAGACATTGTAGAACGAGCGACTGACTCAGGCGCGTCAACATGGCCACCAACTTATCGTTTTCTACAATTGTTGACACTGAGGCGTTACCGATTGGAGAACGGAATTTGACACGAAACGGTTGTAACTTGGCTAGGGGGCCAGAGCAGTCGATCTAACAGAAAAACGCTACGCTTGTCGCGGTATGTCCTTGAATGTGTAACCATATTTACATACCGTGAACATTAGTTTTAAATAGATAAATACATATCTTAGGACAACCAACACACCGTTATCTGATCCCAAACTAGACAGAGCCTGTACTATGGCAACCAGACAACTGATAAACATACTTATATATTTCTAAATATATACATATTATAGATAAATTACACGCAGACACAGAACAAATGATCGTGCTCATCACACAAAGTATTGTCCTGGGTGGTCGAACCCACGACCTCAGTCTTAGCAATCAGGGTCACTAACCACTAGACTAACAGGTCAGTCAAAGGTAGGTTTTTCAAGTTTTGTTACTACATCTTCTTCGCACCGTTGTCTTATCACATCATTCCTCAGCCTTTAATTATGTGTGAGTGGAAGGGACGTCCTAGGAGGGTACAAAAGTGACCTTATTGATGATGTTTTTCAGAAAAGCCTGGAGCGTGGTACTCGCAATCGGCGTGAGTGCATAATACATCTGGTCATGCGACCAGAGGGGTAATTGCGGAACTTTTTATCGGTAGGAATTGGTTTAATATTCATAGTTAAACAACATTCATTGCGTTATTTACGTTGCTGAGTCACAATTTATTCGAACAAATGACGCCATGGTTTAGAAATAATCTTCAATCCCATTCAGATTCTGATAATTTGTGCGTTTCGCAATTAGGGTGCAGATGTATGAAAATAAACCAAACATAGTATGTAATAAGTAAGGATCTTACCAAGTGGCGATCTATAGTTTGCTACCTATCTCTATGAGAAAAAGACGTGAGTATAAATATGTATGTGTGTATATTAATATTTCATTACATTTAATAAAGAAATATCTATGTTTTATTAAAACGTGCTGAGCAAAGCGAGTCGCTAATTCATTATATTAGTAGGTATGGTTTATAGGAGGAACACGTAAAAATGTTTAAGCAATATGTCATCATAAATATATGTCGCATGTTGTACGAAATCTGATATCTACTTAATTGAATTTTCATAGAGATAGGAATTTTCTTGAGCAAAAACATGTTCTTTTATGACAGCAAGTCAACAAGAATAATCACATTTGATGAATTTGTATACTCTTATATATTTTTGATCTGAACATTTTAACATGTCTAAAATTAAAACGTGTCCCGATAAATCTGCTTATTTGTATCATTATTTTAGCCGTAACATGTCCACTGCTGGACGTAGGCCACTCCTTTTTTTTTCTGGATGGGAAATCATCAAATGACTTCTCTCGCTCTGGGCGGAGTGGGAGGGCGTGTCAGACTTTTACTGACTAAAACCCACCCACGTTCCTTCAGTTGCCCATGTGCCGGGGCCACGGTATCTCGCTTGAACAATCTCGCGACCCCGGCAGGCATCGGTCCTAGTAGACCCCCCATCACTGTTGCTGACATCTCTTTGAGGCGCGCGTGGAACACTACGCGCCGTCGACCCGAGCCTGGTCCTTACCAGGCGGCGAGATACCTATTGCTCGCCACCCGCAAGCTCGCGCCTACGGTGGCCGGGAGTCCGCTATCGACTCCCGACGCCCGGGGCGTCATCTGCTGCGGCGGTTAGGGACGTGAGGGCACAGTGACTGCCACTACCTCACGCGCCCCGCCTCCTCCTTCGCGAGCATTACTGCTTCGCAGAAGGAGGTGACGGCTTCCCATGCCCTCTCGCTCCGTACCATGGCACGCACCAGGGGCCGGACGCGAGAGGTCGCCGCCGCCGATCGAGGTGATCGGCGGCGGCGACCTCTCGCGTCACGAGGACACGGCGGTGCTCCGCCCAGGCAGGGTACACCTCCACCATATGCTCCACCGTGTCCTCCAGACGATCCTCGCAATGGAAACACCCGGGCGTTTCCTCCCGCTTTATCCTGAAAGGCCACTCCTAATTTGGGAGCTATGCCATAATCGCCACGCTTGACAGGCGGGTTGGCGATCGCAGTACGGTGGTAAAATGCATAAAGAATGCTGCTGCCTATTATCTAGTCAGTCCCTTAGTCGCGTTTTACGACACCCACGGGAAGAAATGGTATGGTGCTATTCTATACGTCCGGAATCATACGGAGAAAAAGTGTTTTCTGTGAAATTACCATCGTGAACCTTTTCTCAATGAGAAACCAGAAGAAGAAAAGCCATTAAACTGCATTGTCATAGCTAAATTCTATACTAATTCAGTGTAAATATACATTGCTGCCATGTTTTACGAGTCCAAACTCGCTGTTTATGACACCCGCGTGTAAAAACTCACTATAACTATCTACTTTAACCCCTCTAACGTCCACAATATAACACATAAAGGCGAACTACCCCATTCTTGCGCCCTTAATGTCCAGTGACCCATTTACTGGAAGAATGCCCCGAAAATGTTATCAAGCAATGCATGTAATGGAAAGAATTGAATCTATACTAATATTATAAAGCTGAAGAGTTTGTTATTATAAAGCTGAAGAGTTTGTTTGTTTGGTTGAATGCGCTAATCTCAGGAACTACTGGTCCGAATTGAAAAATTCTCATTGTGTGGTAGCCTATTTATTGAGTAAAATTATAGGCTATATAACATTATGCTACGATTAAAAGGAGCGGAGCAACAACGGAAAATGGACGAAAACTGGCAGGCAATTCGATGCGACGGGAAGGGTCACGGGAGCAAAAATTTGACGCGGACGAAGTCGCGGGCAGAAGCTATCAGTAATATGATGATTGTATCTGTATAAATTAGGTATGTAGAGACAGGATTATGCCGGTATAGTCAACCTACGTTTATAGTGAAAAGTTTTGTTAACAGTAAGTGCGATTTATGCAGGTCAACTTATTACTGATTTGCTGTTGACCGTACTAGCAATTTTCTCGAATGCGTTCGTGTGGAACTTTGATTTTCCCATGTAAAGTTCAACACGTAAATTAAGTTGATTTCAGAATAAAGGCAGTGGTATCCGCCGAGTCTTACGAGTTGTAGGTCGTAGGTTTCATCATGTCTGAATACGGTGAAGAAAAACATCATGAGGAAATCGGAAAATCGTAGAAACAAAAATTCGAAGACATTTACCAACCAGCACGTGGTGTATTTTGGCTTACTCCCTCTAATTGAGAGAAAGCCTGTAGAGCAGCAGTTAGAAATTATTTGGCTGATTACGTAAGTGAAGAAACAGACGATAAAAACAACGACTTTACTTCACACTATTTAGAGATTGGGATATTCGTGGCAAATCGTTATTTTACAGAAGTAATAAACTGCTTAAAGTAACTTTCTAAGGCTAGTAATAGTAATCTTCAATAGCGGACTCCCGGCCACCGTAGGCGCGAGCTTGCGGGTGGCGAGCAGTGGGTAGCTCGCCGCCCGGTAAGGACCAAGCACGGGTCGACGGCGCGCAGTGTTCCACGCGCGCCTCAAAGAGATGTCAGCAGCAGTGTAGGGGTCTACTAGGACCGATGCCTGCCGGGGTCGCGTGATTATTCGAAAGAGATACCGTGACCCTGGCACATGGGCAACAGATGGAACACGGGTGGGTTTTAGTCAGTAAAAGTCTGACACGCCCTCCCGCTCCACCCAGAGCGGGAGAAGTCATTTGATGATTTCCCATCCTGAAAAAAAAAAAAAAAAAAACAAAAGGCTAGTAATAGTATAGGTCATGCAACGAATACAATTAGACACAGCGGGACAATTAGTACCTAAGACACAACGTTAGAGAAGAGAATCACATTCTTGGCATAAAATTGTGAGGTATCAACATAACACAACTTTTATAAGCGTAATAATGCCGTAGTAACGCCACAGGCGTGATAATACTTTGGCATAGGGCAAAAGTTAGGTTAAATGTCATTTGGTCTTACAGAACCCCCGGTAATCCGATAAATTACAGATCCATTTCCCGTTCAGTCATGCATTATCTACATTAGCGAAGACTGTCAAAAAAATATTCAATAATAATTAAATTAAAAATATTTTAAAAATAGACATGTCGGATTATAGGGGGTGCCAGATTAGACAGGGGCTGGATTACCGGGGTCCACTGTATTTGTTTTGGCACAATTTGAAGTTGTATATATATTATGATTCCCAAAAATAAAAAAAATGGGGTTTTATACTTACATCTATAGGTTATTATAATTTGGGAATCTACTGGATTAAACTAAGGTGCGACTGGGATGGCCGAGCTGCTAAATTGTATATGAGGATATATTTTAAATAAATGCATTATGCGTTTATAAAAATATGCTTCATAATCATTTTCCGCGAATTTTGCTGATCGCGTAGTGATAATTTTGCTGAAATTCGTTATACACATGTAATTATGAGAAAATATTTCATTTTTATAGTTTTTAAACCTTAGAGATTGATTCTTCTCACCCAATGGCTGTCTGAAAGGGCTTTTAGCTATAAAAATCCCACTCATATCTGTGTTCTTTCAACGTACTCACCTAGACAAGCACACTTTTACTTTGTGACATAAAATACATAATTATCAACAATTTTCAACTTTAAATTTATCTATGTAGTGTTCTGATTCAAATAGCATTTAATACGCGTCCGCCGTGTGTGCCATGCACCTACCTAGACACAGATACGAGTCCCGTGGGTCTAAGATAAATGGGCTTAAGTGCGTGAGTTTTTGGGACAATTAGTTTAACCTACTTACTCACTTCATCTTCAAACCCTTTTTCGTACACCTATACAGTAACTGTGTTATATTTGGAGTTTTATTGCACATAAATAAACTCCTTTTTGCTTCACCGTCCTCTGTTAAGAATTTTTTCCTGTACTGCAGGTGCGTTTCCAGACTTGGATTTTTGCCCCTGTTCGTTCACCACCCCACGTCAGCGGCACGTCAATGAGAAACAAGATTATTTGAACCGAGTGCGAGGCCCCGGTGACGGCGTACGGTGAACACGCGACCATAGTATATTATGTATCGCTACTTCGGTGCCGTCACCTCGTTCTTGTTGATGTTTCGCTGACGTGACTGCGGAAAAACAGCCAAATTAAACCAGTTTGTGCACTCCGGTACAAATCCCGGTTATGAACTAAATTGTCTTCTTCTGTACTTCCATGCATGTACAAGTACCTGTTTTTTTGACGAGTTATTTTTGTATTTATTATACTTTAACATAATACGGCCAAAGGCTAGACTAGGAGCAGTACTACCCTCATGTTTATACCGCCAAGTTTTGGCCTCTAATCACCAATTACAAAAGTATAAATGATAGGTTACAAGTTGACATTGAAGATGCCTTAGGACTTATTACATGTCCCTATTACGTTCCCTAATACCTTTTGGTAGCCAGATTTCTCAGTAATACAACGAAATTCCAATGAATAAATGCAAATGAGATGGCAGAAAATGCCCAAAATAATAAACCAACCTCATTTAAATACCCAAATCCGATGTTTCACGGACGGAAGGAAATCTAAGGCGCTGTAAAAAGGGCGATAACTGAAGTGAGTATTGAAGATTTTTGTAAGAGATAAGTTGCAGATAACATGGCATTACCTTAACGAGCATTTGAGTTCGGATGATACGGGAGTTCAATTCGAACGGGAACGTAATTTTTAGGACCTAGTTTCTTTATTAAAATTGTAAATGATCAAATGACATCTGCTCTGGGTGGAGCAAGCAGGGCGTGTCAGACTTTTACTGAATAAAACCCAGTCGTGTTCTTTCAGTTGCATGTGCCAGGGCCACGGTACCTCTATCGAATAAATCCGCGAGCCTGGCAGGCATCGGCTGCAACTGATCCTGTCAATTACTTCTGACATCTATTTGCGGACCTTGATGGAAGGACCACGAACTTAGATGTCAATTGATTCACAGCAGTAACAAAACATGTGAATATTTGTGACTTTCGGGATTCCACCCAAAAAACAATATTTATTTTGCAGTAGTATTGGTTGGGACCACAAGAAAAATTAAGTTAAATTACAGTGAGCAAAACAAATTACGAGAAAGAAAAAAAACGTTTTCTCATACATTTTGTGTGTCAACTACAAAAGGCATTATGCCTTTGAAGTACCAGGTTGTCGTAACTTAGTAGGAGCCGGTCCCAAAAACCCCGCGACCCTTCTGTAGCTCCCAATAGTCATGCGAGAATTGAGAATAAAAATAAATCCAGAATTTATCATAGCAAAAAATAAAGAATTTTATTTATTTTACTGAATGAAAAGAAAAACAGATTTTTCCACGTTCGTTTATAATGAAATGAACTTCGTGCCGTTTTGAATCTGCATGCATTTTGTTGAAGAGTTATTTATTTTCATAAAGGCACGCCGCTTTTTCGGCAGTACCTAGTGAAAAATTAAATAACCCGGTCGACAGAATATTCCATTTAAAGTTATTCGTTTTCGTGTAGGCACTACAAACATCGTCAGAAATTCTGTGCTGAATACAAACTGCATTTCATTTATTTTTCATACTTTACTAGCTGCTTTGCTCGTGAGGACTTTAAATATCTTTCTAAAACTAGACAGCATATTCACAGGATGTTTGGGTGTTTTACGTTTAACAAAAAAAAAAAAAAAACATTTTGTAGAGTTGTGTGCTTGAATGTATGGATCAAGTGATTTATTGGAAAAACCTAAGGCTTTTTCGTTTACGTTATAAAAAGGTTTTATTTAAATTGTCCATTTGTTGATGTTACTTTAGTATAAATTTAGTCATTGAAACTTAAACCCCTTCGTGTTTTCAGATTAATCTGAAAATTTGGTTCACATTTTTATCAATATATGTATAGATCCAATATGGCCGCCGCAAAATGGCCCCTCAAAATAGGTATTGATACCTATTTTGAAGGGAAATGCCATGAAAGGCGTTGACTAGGACAATGAAGGACACAATAAAAAAAAATGTTTAATGTTGTTTGTTTGTTTTGTTTTTCAATGTCCCAGATTGATAAAGAGAGTGGAATGATGACCGATCCGTAGGACCTAACGAATTACATTCTTAGTCTTTCATTTAGTTTCCTCAATCTTCTTTTAAAATTTCCTAAAACAGTAAAACAATCATTTTATTATTTGTTACATTATATTTTTCGATAACGATAATACCCAGCACGTGGGCAAAATATTGGAAGCTCATTTAATTTATCCCTGTTGATAAGTACATCAGAAGCATGAAACATTAAGCGTGATCGAGGTCAAGAGCAATCCCATTCAGCAAAAAAAGAAGAAGAAAAACATTGGCTTCAAATTCGTCAGGTATACTTTGACCCCGATGGCCAATATTTGCTCGAAGAAAACGCCCTTTATCTTTTCAATTAACGGTACTGAAGTCTGTTCCTATTAATATTGGGACATTAATTTCATATTCTTTGGTAAGTGGGCGGTAATAAAATCAAACGCGTGGGTTCTGGGACCAAAATATTTGCCACAAAATATTATTGGAACAACATTGGTTAGTATTTTAGTAGTTCTATATTCAGTTCTTGTTAAGAAGTTTGATTTACGACATAGCTAATAGTAACAAGTCTATGAATGCAAACGAAAGTATATTTTGTGGTGCGTAAACCAAGATAAAGAAAATACGAAAGGAAGAAAATATTTTGATACCAAACTTCATAAATCTATAACAATATCATAATTATACCGATATTTTATCTATAACCTAGAAAATCCCCTAACCGAAGGAGCATAGCAATATTTTGTTTAGACAAGGCAATTTTAAATTCTCTCAACTACATATTCTTCTCAAAATCAATAAAACAGTGATGATGCAGTTTCCCTGTAACGGCATACAATTTTCTATCTTTAATGGGGTCACATTTGGACACCTTTCTTCAAAGTGTTAAACTTTAGAATGAGCTTTCAATTCTTTCGTGAGCGAAAAATAGTTTATGATAGTACAGGCTATAAGAAGTAACCTATTGACTCAAGATTTTAATACTCCATAGTTATAACTTCAGGTTAACATGCTTATTTCACATTAGCTTCTGCCCACGACTTCGTCCGCGTTAAATTTCTTGTTCCCCCGACCCTTCCCGTCGCGTCGAATAGCCTACCCGTGGGATTTCCTCCGTTTTTGCAAGATTTTTCATTACTGCTCCGCTCCTCTTAGTTGTAGCGTAATGTAATATAGCCTATAGCCTTTCTCGATAAATAGGCTACTTAACACAAAAAGATTTTGTCAATTCAAACCAGTAGTTCCTGAGATTAGCGCGTTCAATCAAACAAACAAACAAACTCTTCAGCTTTATAATATTATAAGTATAGATTATTTATTAATAAATGGCATCTCATACGTCTGATCTGTCAAGACTGCCTCTTTGGTCTTGTCGTCGCTAGGGCTTTTGCTGAGAATGAGGTCCTGGGTACGATTCTCAGATCGGGCAAAGTGTTATTAGATTTCCTTTATGGTATTTTTCAGTAGCAACCCGGAATTTTGATTTTTGCCCGTTAGATGGAAATTGGCTCGTCCCTTATACATGGGACTTAAACATAACAGGCGAAATGTGTACAATAGGTATCTGCTCTTCCTTTGGGGGACACAAGGTGTGCTGTTTATGTAAAAAAAAATGTTCTCATACGTCAACATTTTTTTTTTACCACTGGCGTTCCCATAGCAACTCTCATCCCCTATGTTTCCACATTTCAACACTGCCCTAATCCAGCAGCTATAAACAAGGATACAGTCGTGATAAACGCCGCGAATCCAAAACGAATGGCTGACGAGATTCAGACGGGGATAACTCCAGCTTATTGTAAAGACTTTTATGTTGAGACACTATTTTGTTAGCTGGATATCTAAGTATACTCGTAAATGAGGAATTTAGCGTATAACTTTGATCGTGGAAGGCACTGACTGGTGCAAAAATTTGCCATCTGCTTCTTTATGTTAAAGAAAGAGATAGAAGGAACTGAAATCCTATAATATGTCTGATGGTGATAATGGTTGGATTAATATTAGACCTTTTATATTGCGCATGAAAATACATTTAAAATAATAGACTTATGTGATGTCTATAAAAATATTTATTAAACTATAAGATGCAATAAAAGACGAATCCGACGATACGATATTTATAAATAACCTTAAGCAAATATTAATTAAATAGCATACTAGACAATTTAAGTATCCATACATTAAAACAAGAGTGAGTCGGACTCGCACACCGAGAGGTTCCGTTCCATCACATATAAATATTTTATTGTATTATTTTATTGCATATAGTAGTGCTGTTAGCAGCAGTAGTGAAGCCGCGGAAAAAGTTAGTAAAGCATAAACAACGACAAACACGAGTCAGATAATATCGTAAATTCATAATTATGCTTAGGTAAAAGGTAACAACGCCCACATAGAGAGTAGAATTATCTTATTTTTTGCCACAGGCAGGATATGTCCGATAAGCACGCACGTTGCATTATCTGCAACAAATATTTACGAAAGTACTTACTTCCGATGTAATTGAAACTTCCCGTTATCTACAATAATATTTTTATATTAAAATTACCAGAGAGACTCCCGGACACAAGTTACCGTGGCCTACTTGGAAATCTTTAAATGGACCTTGTACCCAAGAAGGCCGCAGCAAGGACAACCTCCACAAGTGAGGACTCATGGACGGCTCAGACCTCTAGTGTGTATTTTGCGTCTCTCGACAGACAATAGCTCATCCCCATTTCTGACAATATATTCTGTCCTGATTAGCACATCCTCATTATTTTCAGCGGATGTCCACTGCTGGATATAGATCACCCCCAAATGGGGGTTTATCATAATCGCCACGCTTGGCAGGCGGGTCTGCGATCGCAGTATGGTGACAAAATGTGTACGCTGCCAGGCTAGACCTCACAATACGATTTCAAGTGCGCAGTGGAAGTGTGATAATCGTGGGGCTCTAGAGACAAGAAGTGGCGAGCGCAACTAGTCCGCCGTACGCGGAGCAGACAATCAAATCAAACACTTACAATACAACAAAAGCACTTACCTGGTGGTTGAAGGACACTGCTCTGGTGCCAACCTGGAGTTCTGTATGTAAGTGAGTGTATATGTATCGTGTCGTGACGTTACGAGTATTCTTCAGGTTAGAATCCGCTGCAACGTCGGCTGGAGGCAATCACAGCATGCGGTCTTCAAATCACTCGTCCCAACAGCGTCACACTTAACCATCGGGTCATGACAGATTGTCCACAAAACGACCGGTTAATTAATACAATTGGATCACGACTAATTGTCACAAACGGATCGATTTAAAAGGATTAATATCAACAAACGCGTCGCGAGGTCCCAAAACGCGACAGACCTTTTTTAGCGGCAAAACTAACAAGAACTGTCAAGTGTCAACGTCAAATTGACAAGTCAGTTCTCACTCTGTTACACGCGCATTCCGTTAGGCGCACAGATAATAAACGGGACAGAACATCTACCCCCCCCCCCCCCCCCGGACGGGCCTTCCCGTCCGCTAATCACTTGGCAATCCCGACAAGGTTGCGTTTTATCAGTCCACCTGACGCGCTGCTGGAGGATGTGCAAATACTCCAAGCTCCAACGCTTGCAAAACTCTGAGCGAGCTGCTGCACCAACTGAAACCGCGATAGCCAATTTTGGCTCACATCGACAAAAGGATGCTCCGGCAGGGCGACAAGTGGCTGTCAAATCAAAAAATGGCCCGGGGTCAGGGCCTCCAAGACGTTCGGGTCCGAAGACAGCGGGCGCAATGGACGCGAGTTCAACACAGCTTCAATGCGGCAAAATACCGTAGCTAACTCCTTAAAGGTGAGAACGATGTCTCCCAACAATCTGCCGCGGCCTCAAATAACCCCCCAATGGGGGCAGGCTGGCGGGTCAAAACAATAACAACAACAACAACAACAACCAAATGGCCCTCCTTAGGCAACAAAAGGGGGTGACGGACCCCATAAGGAAGGCTAGAGTGACTCAACCGTCAACAACCAAACAACAAAAGACCCGTATCGTCCAAAAGGGGTTCAACTTACTAACGGCTCCCGACAATATCCAAAACTCTCGCTGCAGAATGGCCAACAGCGCATTGCAACCGGCATGCGAGTTCATAATGTGACGATCAGTCACCAACAATTCAACAACTTGTCGAGGGAGCTTTATCGACTCAACAAAACTCAGGGTCCTTTGTTCCAACAGCGAGCACCTTGAGCCCGGGCAAAGGACCCGACATCAAGACTGGCGATCGAGGCCAATCATCCTCGGGGTGAGTCAGCCAGTCTGGTCCCCACCATAGGGGGTGAGCAATCAGGCGGGGTGCCATGCACCCACGTGAGGCCACGGCACCTGGGTTCAAATCTCCAGGCACGTGCCTCCAAATCAAAGACGTTTCAAATTTTGAATCTGGGACACTCGGTTCGCAACAAAGACCTCCAAAGAGTGGACGGACGTCTTCAACCAACACAAAACAATTTGACTGTCCGTCCAGGCGTAAGAAACCCGAATGTCCACAGTTCCACCCAAAGTGTGAGCAATGTGGTTCAATAGACGCACAAGAAGCGCCGCCCCTGACAATTCTAACTTTGGGATGGTCAGTGCCGTCCGGAGGGGGGCCACCTTTCTCTTGGCCAAGACCAGTGACAAATTCACCTGGCCTGTTGCGCAGACGGTGCGCAGACAAACAACAGCTGCATAACCGTGCGAAGACGCATCACAAACAAGGGTAGCAGTGTAGCTCCCAGGGGGGAGGATAGCGCGGGGTAACACGACCTCGTTGACTGCAGGGAGTGCGGATACAAATTGGAGCCAATCTTCCAACAGGGTTTCCCGAATTGGCTCGTCCCAGCCAAGTCCCGCAGTCCAAAGGCGCTCAAGAAAACAATTTTGCCCAAAACAATACAAACAAACAACAAAACAATAGACAAAAGGCAACCGTGGGCTCCCATGTCCAAAATGGCACGGACCACAACAGAGTCCCCCGTGGGCCCCCAGACCTGACCGATGCCGTTGGCAACAAAACCGTGTCGATCTGAGGGGTACCTTAGCGGGGCAGGCGCCAATGTCCTAACAATGCCTGGGCGGCGACCGATCGCCACACCCAGACCCAAGTCTTTCCCGACGAGGATGCAATTCAAATTCCTCGTCCGCGCGGTGTCCCGAGCCACGCGCCATCGCTGGAAGGGCATATCCCACCGGAGGCCTGAATGGCGGGGGGCGTGACT
This sequence comes from Aporophyla lueneburgensis, assembly GCA_932294355.1. Classification (NCBI taxonomy): domain Eukaryota; kingdom Metazoa; phylum Arthropoda; class Insecta; order Lepidoptera; family Noctuidae; genus Aporophyla; species Aporophyla lueneburgensis. Next base: position 12,805,632 of record OW028735.1, read on the forward strand.
CCAACCGGGGACGTTCCGCCAAAGGAGGGGAGGGAAGGCGGTGCTGGTCTGGCCAGCGGTGCCTAGCAACAATTGCGTAATCGCCTTTACGCGGGGAGACCAAATGGTGGTCGCGCGGCTCCCGATCAACTTGCGCGGGGGGTGGAGTGCGGCGCTCAAAATTGCGGGCCTCTCCCCGGTTCTGAACCGGCGAGGCAGAAGCCCGGTGACCAACTCCATGGTACCCCCCCGTGCGCGAACCTTCATCAGAGGCTGGTCTGCCAGCGTGGTTCGCGTTAGCGCACAATATGTCCAAATGGGACCCCCCACAAATTCTACAAGGGCGGGGGTTGGGGCAGTCCCGATGGAAGTGAGCCCCCAAACAAGAGAAGCACAGGCGGCGTGCATTGGCAATTCGGCGGCGGGCACTCACGTGCAACTTCAAAAAGGCCGCGCAAGTTGCCATGCCATGCCCGTGTCCCTACAAAACTCACAACCAGGACGACTCTGGGTGCCAGCAAAACGAGCGGCGGGGCGACCATCAACAGGCCCGCGAGCCCTAGTCCGTCCCTGGTCTCGTGGCCGGGAAAACGGCTGGCATGACTCAGTGGCAACGCCAGAGTTGTCCACAAACCGACACTCATCCTCCAAAAATTGGACGAGGTCACCAAATGGGGGGAGATGTGTGACACTATCCCCACCATACTTTTGCTCGAAACGAGCTCTCAAATCGGCAGGAAGCCGTTGCAGCACAACATGCACCAAAGGGTAAGACCATTGGTCCACCGGCAATCCAATCGCTTTAAAGCATTGGTCGCTACCACCAACGGGTTCAACAGGTCAGTACGCAATGCTGACAAACTAGTAATGACCGGTAACCCCAAAATCAATGCAATATGAACATCAGCCAAACAACGTTCATTTGGTACCGCTGGGTGAGTAGTCCCAAAGCGGTAGGGTAGGCTGAGTCAGTCAACGACAGATGCTGTACCAAGGCTCGGGCCTCACCTTCCAGGACAGACAACAAATAGGCCAACTTTAGGGTGGGTCTGAGGTCCGAGCGTGCATCAACCAAACTTGCAAACAGGTTTTGGAAACCGTACCAGTGGTCCCAGCGACCGTCAAGTGTGGCAGTTCCAAAGCAGGCAATCTACTCAATAGTCCGGGACCTGAAACAACCGAGGTCTCCGGCTTGACCTGGACAGGTGTCCGGCACTGCAATATTTCCATTTGTATGCCATTGCACAAACAAAATCATTCAAATAAACAAAACAATTAAATTATCAAATAACAAAGTTCAATCAATAAATAACAAGAAAATCCAACATAAACAATCAAATAAAATAAACCAAGCAAAGGTAATTAAGTAACAAAGTTCAAACAATATATTACAAAATAACTACAATCAAACTACCAAACTGACTAATCAGCAACTCAATTGGTAACATAACATTCAATTGGTTTCAGTTCAATTCAACAATAAACTTTTATTTTAATTCAAAATCAATATCAACGTTCAAAATTCTATATCATATTCAATTCAAACATTCAAATTCTAATCCAATTCCAAATGTTAAGTTCACAAACCACTGTGTCAATGGTAAAACAATAATAATCCTTTATTCCAACTCAAAACAATGGTAATACTCAAAAATGCCAATTTCAAATATTAATTTTCTCAAACAACCATATCAGTGGTACAAACTCAATATTTTAATGTCTTCCTGACATTCAATACAACACAGATCAGACACAAAAAGGGGCTACAACAAGGGGCTGCAACACAGCCCAATCCAATCCACTTTATTAGCCCGGCTGACCTTGGCAACACCAGGTTACCCGTCTCAATAAATTTAAACAAATTATTTCAAATACCAATTAATTACCATTAACAAACATTTACAGCGAATTACTACTCCCCTTATAGAGACTGCCGAGTAATTAGCTTACTGTAAATTACCAATCTGTCGGTTATATGTCTCATAACCGCGCTCTGCATACCAAAATGTACGCTGCCAGGCCAAAGCTCACAATGCGATTGCGCAGTGGAAGTTTTTGATGGGGGGCTCTGGAGACAAGAGTGGCTAGCGTACTGTCCGCCGTGCGCGGAGCCAAACTACAATCAAATCAAACACTTACAATACAACAAAAGCACTTACCTGGTGGTTGAAGGACACTGCTCTGGTGCCAACCTGGAGTTCTGTATGTAAGTGAGTGTATATGTATCGTGTCGTGACGTTACGAGTATTCTTCAGGTTAGAATCCGCTGCAACGTCGGCTGGAGGCAATCACAGCATGCGGTCTTCAAATCACTCGTCCCAACAGCGTCACACTTAACCATCGGGTCATGACAGATTGTCCACAAAACGACCGGTTAATTAATACAATTGGATCACGACTAATTGTCACAAACGGATCGATTTAAAAGGATTAATATCAACAAACGCGTCGCGAGGTCCCAAAACGCGACGGACCTTTTTTAGCGGCAAAACTAACAAGAACTGTCAAGTGTCAACGTCAAATTGACAAGTCAGTTCTCACTCTGTTACACGCGCATTCCGTTAGGCGCACAGATAATAAACGGGACAGAACAAAATGCATCGAGAACGCTGTTGTCCATCCTCTAGTAAGTCCCTTTGTCGCTTTTATGACACCCATGGGAAGAAATGGGATGGTGTTATTCCCGCACAATATGGACAACCTGCACATATGAGGACCGAATAGCTGCGTCAGCAAACTAAAGAAAGAAAAGAAAGAAAAATTGTTTATTCTGCACAAACAAAACGCACATTACAAAATAAAAATTAAAAAAGATAAATAAAATTCAACGTAGCCAAAAGCCTCGTATTTAAGTCAATAAAAAAATTAACGGTTTAGCAATATTGACATTGCTTGTGATCTAACAATAAGACTAGTGAAGTGACCAAAGACAAAACAGAATATGTTACGACATTGGCAATTACATCACATAATTATACAAAACAAAAACAAAATGCCGATTGTAGATTGCAAACTATATTTGCGTTGCAAAATTTTGGGCTGAACAAATTTAAAAAAACTACATATTTATACAGCCTGGCAGGGACTTCACCGCTCAAACTGTAATCATGAATTTGAACGATGGGTTGAAATGTTTTGGCGAACAGGTTTAGTAATAGGGACCTTATCTTATTAGGGCACCTATATACACATGATATACACATAAAAAGTAGCTCGCCGAATGCATACCCTCTTTTTTTTGTAGACGACGGTAAGTACTTTTCAATATGTCCAAAAAAACATAAAGTACGTTTATTAAGGAGAGTATTCCTCTCTTTCATTTCTTTTTATTGACAGACAGGAAAACGCTTACACGCACATTTCCTTTCATGGATTCCCCCGTGTTGGAGAAGACTCGTAATCAGGGACTTATGAAAAGCTATTTTGGTATGACATCGATTTTCAATATGGCTTAACCTGTAATCCTAGATCACATTGCCTTCGTAGTTATGTGAAAAAATGTATTTGTGTAATCTAAACTCTATAGATTCCCATTTTGTGCTCTCCAAAATATTATTTAACACTATAATAAAATAATTGTGCCTCTTCATATGAACCTCAAATAACGCCTATTTTGGGGTCCTAAAATTCCTAAATAGCCAAGCAATTACGACCAACTTGGATGTAGGGTCACAGTTCCAACCTCACCTAACCCGTCAGGTCAAAGTACAGTTATATTGTTCAGGTTTAGAAAATCCTCATAGATGTCGTCCTCTCTGAGGCGGGCGGAGGGATCTGTCAGACTCTTACTGATTAAAACTACCCCGGTGTTCCCTTACAGGTCTTGGAACGGGGTGATGGGAACTTATTTACATATTATGGTCTTGTATCTATCCCTATCTTAGTTACTGGCTCAAACTGTGAGAAAAAGCCAGAAAGACGGCACGTATTTGTTTGTTCTTTCCTTCTTGTTTTTTTATATTGTGTACATAATGATTAAATAAATTTTACTCAAATAAAGTTTTAAGAGATTCATTAATCTATAAAAAAAGTGTCCGTCATTAAAAGATTTATAAGTTTAGAGAATCCGTAGTGGCTTATATGTACTAGGCCACATACGAACTCATCATAATGACGTCGCGCAAAAAAAATCTACTTCTCTCAAGCAAAGTTTACCGCCAACTAGCATATAAACATCGTCAAAGATTGACTGATGAAAGCAGAGACCGTGCTTATGTAAAATAATCAATTTAAATGCTACGTAAAAGTTAAACCCGTAGACATAGGTTTCCACTAGTTAATCCTATCAATATTGTGTATTTAAAAGTCTTAATTTTCAGTAGAAATATGTCTATTATATAGGTTATTTTTGTTCATTTGCCTGTGTCCCATGTGTTAAAATTAATATCTTCATTGACTTAATTTTATCAAATTTTCCAAGACATTATTAGCAGCCTAAAGGCATTATAAGCTTACAATAACAAAATATACCTAGGTACGTACTCAAATTAGTTTGTTTGAAATTCTACTTGAATTATTTAGCATAATCAGCCAATAATATTCCAGTTACTGTTACACAAGCCTCCTCTTTTCGAGAGGGAATGAAATGTAATCAACCAAGCAGGCCCAAATGGTAGAAGTCACATGTATTCGAATAGTTAAATCTAGAAAATGCCGGTTTTCTCTCGATGTATACCGTCACTATTTTGAGAGTAGTGATGATGAAAATATTTACACAAAGTCAAACGCCTGATTGGGTTCGAATCCACGACTGAGACACCTCTGTACTATTGACTGGTTTATCCTATCTTAAAATCTCTGCATGGCAACGTATAGTATGACACTTTTAGAAGATAGCACATTGCAGTGTTTTGTGCAAAAAATATTAGTTTATTTTAAAGTATAAACTGTTCTAATGCGATATGTATCAATGGCTTCAATAATAAATGTATATAGAAAAGCTTCAGGATAAACAATATTACTACTTGGGTCTTTATCCAAATTAACACTATGACAATTTATTACCTTTCTCTGTAAAGCCAATTAAAAATTAAAACAGAAAATAGATTAAACATTTTTAGTTTCACTTTATGTTAAACATTTGTAACCTGACGTTCTGTTAACCAAAACAATGTTTTCTAGGCGCATCTCTCAAACAAAGATTGACACACAAAATTAATAATATTATACACAGAAATAATATTAATACACAACCGAGTTCAGATCCATGTAATCAAATTTTAATACGCAATTTAGAAACTAAAGTTTACTTTAGTTATCCTTTGAAACTACCAAAGGTTAATAACTACGTGCTATAAATTATTCCATAGTTTTCATTAAGATCTATTGGTCGATTAGATTTTGTTTATACTTCGTTGAGCGGAGGTCTACTATAACACAGCACGACGTGACTCTTGCTCCTTGAATGAGAGTAGTCATTCCCCGTAGATTTTGGGTCACTGAATTCAAATTCGGCCTCGGATTTGCTCCATACATCTCACTCACATAAATATTCGTGAATATAAGTATATTCACGAATATTTTTGGCCATGTTACTTAGAAGTACAAATACATAAATGCTCTGCACTGAAAGAATATTAAAATTTATAAATTATTCACGGAAACTCTGTTTGTGGGATACGGACTAATGCGCGAATTATTATAATGCTCGTTTTTGTAACACAAAAGCTCTTTTTATATTATAGTCATATATTTTTCCCCAAAACATTATGCTATATCTAATTTTTGATGCTATCAACGCAAAATATACCATTTTGAATCGCTCTATGCTAATTTTTATTTTAAGGGCTCTTAAAGCATAACATGCAGAATATACATATTTTCCATATGCATGATGCATATTTATATTTCCCAATTTAGTTGTTCGTCTTTAAGTATTCCTAAGAGTATAATTTCCCTGACGAGGGCAATTTTGTAGTAATTCAAAACAACCTCCATATTACGGGCTGTCGGTCTTAATAACCGTAACAAACGAACGAACTAGTTTGTTATTTGCAGTGTTGATTTACAATTTGTTCATAGTTTAGCATTTAAAGTCTCTCTTAATTTATCTAAATCATTCGCTGCTACTATGGCATTAGTGTCACCACCCAAAATTACTATATCGATGTCAGGTCAAACTGTATTCATGTAATTAATTAAGTTATTAATAAATAAGATAAATAAAACAGGTCCTAATACAGATCCTTGATCTGATGGAGGTTAGTTATCGAGCAACAAGTAATCGAAACCTGAGAAATAGGTAATTCTATGAGAGATATATTCCAAATAATACATATACGAAGATCTTGGCCCCGTGTGGTGCCGGACGTAAAGAATAGCACCATCTCATTTCTTCCCGTGGGTGTCGTAAAAGGCGACTTAGGGACTTACTGGAGAATGGGTAGCAGCGTTCTCTATGCATTTAACCACCATACTGCGATCGCCAATCCGCCTGCCAAGCGTGGCGATTATGGCAAATCCCCCCAAATTGGGGGAGGCCTATGTCCAGCAGTGGACGTCTTTCGGCTGAAATGATGATGATGATGATGAAGATCTTTATGAATAAGATCATTAACATTTTCAGTAATTATTTTCTTATTACTATTAATATTTTCGACATAAACATTTCCTATTTCGTTTCTTTAAGCTAATAGAGGGTACCAGCTTTCGACGAGAAAACTGTAACCATGAATTCAGCACATTTTAAAGCAGACGTAACAAAATTATTTATTCTGTAAATAGGATCCCACCAAAACATTTTCATGTAAAATATTGCCAAGACGAGACCATAATATGGTCTCGTCTTATGGCTCGCACTGTCAAAAAGTTATCAGCTTAGCTTCTAATTTTACACGCCCTAACTCTTCAAGCCCTAACTTCACAAACTCTACACCGCAGTCAAAATATATGGCTCGGCCGTATCGCTACCGTCACATCAGTATAAGGTGAAAAATTTATTCATAGTTAATTTATTTTCTGTTATACAATAGTTCTAGTAGTATTACAAACCTAAGATATGAGGGTTCAAAAAACCGACTAAACGCTTCTAGAAAAGGTAAGTAGTGCTCTTGTGCTTTGCTTGGCTTGTGTTGGCGGGGGCAATACCATGCCGCCAGATATCGGACTCACTTTGAAACCTCATAATGTAATTAAAAAAAAAAACCTAGAAATTTCGTATCTCTCTCGAGAAAAAATGGCAAAATAAAGAAGGTGTATGTCTTCTTTTTCAAATAAGTTTAATACACTAAACTAAAAAACCACAAGAGTGTTACATTTTTACTAATGACGGTACCTATGTAAGTAATGAAAGAATAAGCATTTTTTTTTTTTAATTAGCCTACACTGTCCCACTGCTGAGCAAAGGCCTCCCCCAAATCCCTCCAGGTATCCTTTTCCCGGGCCACCTCGATCCAACCCTTGGAGTACGCGTCGAGGTGGTCTCGCCACCTCTTCTTGGGCTAAAATGGAACTGGGCGGGTCACACCAGCCGCATGCACAGTGACCGCTGGGCAATAGTCTCCACACAGTGGGTGCCTGACGATTGACGGCGCCGGCGAGAATAAGCATAAGCCCGTGAAAAATTTGGGAGCATTCCACATTTAATAATCCAGTAGAAAATTATTCCTAGGCCGTACGTGGACTTGAGTCAATACTTTCTTTAGTCTGCTGCTTCAGGCAGACTATTTACTAAATAATAACATTAAATATTATTGTCGAATTTTGCGCAAGAGTTCCTCTTATTACGTTTATGAGTAGTCAGGAATGATTTTAGAATATTCATCCCCTCAAGGAGTTAAATAGGGGATGGATGTTTGTATGGAAGTGCGTCATTTTAGTCAATGGGAAATGCAAGTGGGCACACAGCTTATCACAAGCTCTATATAACAAATGACAGTGTGAACTGTCAGGGTCGCGAGATTTGTTCTAAAGAGATACCGTGGCCCTGGCATATGGGCAACTGACAGAACACGGGTGGGTTTTAGTCAGTAAAAGTCTGACACACCCTTCCGCTGCACCCTAGAGCGGGAGAAGTAATTTGATGATTACCCTCCCAAAAAAAAAAGCAGTTTGAAAGAAGTTATTGAATCTTACTGCAAAAAATTGTTGGCTGAACTGATATTGCGTAAATCACATAATTATAATGGCATTCGATCCGCGTAGCTTTTTTATTTGACAGTTCAGCCATGTTCATTGCATTATTAACAAAATTGATATTTTAATCAACATACACAAGTATCAAAAAACAAAAGTAATTATTTCAAATTTCGCTGTCTATACTACCGCATCCCAATTGAAGTGATTCCTTCGATGTATCCTTAAGTTATGCTAAAAATAGAGTATGGTAAGCATAATAGTAGTTTTATGCCTCTACTGAGCGTGAGATTGATTCCGTGGGCGAACAAAGGAATTTCGCTATTTCAGTTAAGAATCAAGATTTGTTCCCAACTGCGAGAGACTCGCCCTCTTCTTAAACATTTACTAGAAATGTGGCTGTCATCAAATGATCTGCTTATACTTTAGAGAACGAAAGAGTGAAATCATATTGAAAGAGAGTCGTTATAAACAATATTAATTTAAGAATATTACTGTATTGTATGTGGCTGTCATCAAATGATCTGCTTATACTTTAGAGAACGAAAGAGTGAAATCATATTGAAAGAGAGTCGTTATAAACAATATTAATTTAAGAATTAGAAGGCTATATTTTATTGAGTTCAAATAAACGTTATATTATTATCTATTAAAATTGGCGAAGGATTTTTAAACAAATAAAACAATGATTGTCAAAAGATGGAGCAATATATTTCTATCATTAATGCGCATTTATTAGCTTCAACTGTATGTTTGTTTATATGTAGCTTTGTAAGTAAGTAACTATGTTTATAACCGTCTCCTTTGGACTTGGTTTTGACCCACTTTAAACGTTCGGATTTCATTTATACTTTGTTGACTTATGGAGAACCGATGACAATACAATAGTTTCATAAATTTGTACCATTATCCTTGCCAGGAAAATAACACTCTTTTGTAGCTAGCCGAACTAACAAAAGCGTTAGGTGCTTTTTGAGGTATTTTAATTGGAATTGAGCACCAAACGCTTTTTTGTTTTTCTAGTTTGGTTTTCTATGGAAGCGTGTATTTAGTTTTTAAAACTAATATTTATTTTTTATTTATATGTGTGACGCAACTGACCAGCTGTTCAGTCTTCGATACACAAAATTGTTTTGATTCTGGTGTACGCACAGTCAAAGTAGTTATATTTATTATTGCCTTACTATTTCATAGCACTTTAGTTTCAATATGATATAGAATCCTTCATTAATATTCTGTTCATAAAATAGTGTTTCTCTATTTTATCGCCAAAGTTTCCCTATGATCTATTCAAAATAGCTTTGAAGTACCACTCAGCTGATATGTGGTATGACAATATTACTATTTTATGAGTAATAAATGACGTGAAATACTAATACACTTACGCTGAAAATGGTTTCTATTAATAGTAGTCTGGTATTGGACAGTGCATGGCAAAAATTTCAGTACTTTTATGTACTAGTGATCGCCCATTGGTCGAAATTCGACCGTACTTCATTTGAATAAAAATAAATTATTAAATGAAAAAATATATATAATAATAAATATAAAAAAATAATATGGTTATATTTGACATTCAGTAACACTATAGACAAATAATATTAAAGACAAATATTCTCGATACGATCATAGATTTTAAAAATGAAATATTTTATCTATAAAATTAATTTATTACGTAGGGTTATACTTGACATTCAGTAAGACTATAGACAAAAAATATTAAAGACAGATAGATATTCTCGATTGGACCACAGATTTTGACCATAAGTTAAATAATATTAAATAATATCTATGCATGTGTGTATTAAATACACGGTAATGAATAGTAGTGTGTGTAACGTGTTATTTATTGAAAATAATGTAATTTTCGTGTAATTTAAAAAAAATATTAGCATTCGTCACTTCTTCTCTGTATAAACTATAAGTGTGCGAAATTTCATACTCCTCCGTCCGCCCAATTTTCGTAAAAAGGGATCCAAAGTTTTCGCTTCACGTATTAATATATAGATAAGGTGAGGCAAAATTAATGTCAAAATACGGATGTGCCTTCATCATATCATCAATATCTTAATCAGCTAACAATTTTTTCACAGCTGCGACACAGGCATCCTCTCTGAGAAAGGCAAAGGGCTGTTATCAAAGACGCGGGTGAAGTGTGTATTGGCAGATGTAGATAGATAGATAAAACGTTTATTTGTTGCACACAAAAGACGCAACACAACATACAAAGCACGATTAAACAATAATTGATTGTGATAACAAATTAATGAACTAGGTACAAAATGCCAATATACAAAGATAAAAAAAAGATGAAGAAAAATGATAAAGAAAAAAAGATGCCACATGTTTGTATGTGTTTTAAACAAATAAATAAATGTCTTCAATGTTTTTAATTTAGGACATGCCGGTTTGCTCACGCTTTTATCCTTCACCGTTTTGAGAGCAGTGGTGATGAAATAATTTACACGAAGTGGCACTAGGCCACCACTGCTCTACTAAGCTACCAATACTCTGCTGATGTCACTGTGACTTGATACATATTATATGTATACTGTAGCCACATACAGAGTTAAACATAGTCACAAATCTCATACAACTATGGAGTGTTTGAAAAACCCATTTCGGGACGGTATGATATGCCGTTATGGCGATTTGAACTGAGCAGCTAGGCCACCAGATCTGAAGCCGCTAGACTTCTTTTTTCGTGCCTTTAAGAAATGTCAAGTTTACCAATATTGAATAAATTTATAGTTTAAAAACTCTAGAAAAACCCGCTTTTATAAATGCACGTAAAAACCGAAAACTTAATTGTGTCCAAAGTTCATTACAAGACCTTTCTAACAAGTCCAAACACAGCTATGATACGATATTCCATCATGGAATGCCAGTGCCTATCTTCCGGCTTTATCATCAGACCTTGAAACCTAATTGTGGTCAAAGTTCATTACAACACTTTTCTAACAAGTCCAAACACAGCTATGATACGATGTTCCATCATGAAGTTCCGGTTCATATCTTCCGGCTCCATCATCAAATTAGTTTGACAGTAACATATTATTGTATTGTCACCAGAACTACATACAGCTGCCAATTTTCATGACGCTGCGATCCTTAGAGAATGGATAAATTAGTTACCTTAGATCCCATTACATAGTTACATACAGGTCGACCTAATAAAAGCGTGTTAAAAAGAAATCTTGTTTTTGGAGCAACAATTTAAAATACCGTTAAATGAACCCAAAGGACTGCATTGGGATTGCGAGTATGTTATAGTCTATGCCAGATATGAAAAAAATAAAAGTCGTTTACACCTGCCTACCAATGTACTCAAATTACCGTTTTGACCGTGCTAGCGACACTTTTTTTAAATTTTTTTCGTACCGTTTTGAAATATTTGAATACATTGGAAGGCAGGTGTCAACGACTTTTATTTTTTTCACACTTGGCACAGACTATACACAATTGCCCGGCTAGTTTGATTGGAAACCTAACCCAACATAGTTTGTTAAAGTGTATGCTGATGAGGATCTTGACAAATAGGCACACTGAGGACGTAAGAATACTTTGGTAGGCTTTATTAAAAATAGAGGTCAGTACATGTCTTTTTCTTCCACACGTCTCTATTATTCGTCATCTCGGTAGTCACCTCCTTTCCATCCACATCATCATTAGCACAGTCCATTCATCGTTTATTTGGTTTCTCCCTACTCTTATAGCCATCGACATTCATACACAAAACTTTCTTAACGACATTTTCCTTATTCTACGTATCACGTGCCCATACCATTTCAACAAACTTTTGCACAACCAAGATTCCCACACAACTTTTCAGCTATCGGTGCCACATTCAGACTTCCTCTTATGTAAAGACACCAGCACTTGAAGCCACTACAATTGGAAATTACATATTCAAGCCGTTTGGGGTTGAAACTCTAGGGCCATGGGGTCCGAGTGCTCACATAGTATTCCGAGACATTGCCAAGCGGCTAGTCGACTCTTCACGTGACCAGAGGCCTGGCCTATTTTTTGGTCAAAGAATCAGCATTGCCATACAACGTGGCAATGCTGCCAGCCTTTTGGGCACGTTTCCTGTTGACAACGGTGCAGAGGAATATTTTGATGCTTTATGATTATTTATTTTTATATTTATACATGTTCATATTTTTTACTTAGGTTTTAAATTATGTATATATTGTAAGATATTATAGACAATAATGTTTAAAAAAATATATCTTTTATCTGTTTCTTTAATAGGTTTTCAACTATAACGCTAAAGTATTAGGTTCAAGATTCATTGGGAAAATTTTACAGTTTCGGATACCTTGATGTGCTAACGTCTGTACTTATGTCTTTATTAAAGACTCTGTGCGATTTAATCGTCTTTGGCATTTAATAAGTTCAAGCAACAATAAAAGTTGCACCGTTTTTTTTTTTTTTTTCAGGATGGGAATCATCAAATGACTTCTCCCGCTCTGGGCGGAGCGGGAGGGCGTGTCAGACTTTTACTGACTAAAACCCACCCGTGTTCCATCCGTTGCCTATGTGCCAGGGTCACGGTATCTCTTTCGAACAATCACGCGACCCCGGCAGGCATCGGTCTTAGTAGACCCCTACACTGCTGCTGACATCTCTTTGAGGCGCGCGTGGAACACTGCGCGCCGTCGACCCGAGCCTGGCCGGGAGTCCGCAATCGACTCCCGACGCCCGGGGGGTCTCCTCCTGCGGCGGCTAGGGGCGTGAGGGCGCAGAGACTGCCACTCCCTCACGCGCCCCGCCTCCTTCTTCGCGAGCATTACTGCTTCGCAGAAGGAGGTGACGGCTTCCCATTCCCTCTGGCTCCGTACCATGGCTCGCACCAGGGCCGGACGCGAGAGGTCGCCGCCGCCGATCACCTCCACGAGGACACGGCGGTGCTCCGCCCAGGCAGGGCACACCTCCACCGTATGCTCCACCGTGTCCTCCAGACGATCCTCGCAATGGAAACACCCGGACGTATCCTCCCGCTTTATCCTGAACAGGAACCCACCGAAGCACCCATGCCCGGTGAGAACCTGCGTCAGGCGGAAGGTGAGGACGCCGTGGCGCCTCTCTATCCACTCCTCAAAGAGGGGACTTACCGCCGCAATTGTGGCGTGCCCAAAAGTTGCACCGTTACGACAGTGTCAAAACGATGTAAATCACTTGCTGCCTCTATTTTATTATATGGGTCGTTCTACTTGTCTACCGACAACGGTCTGTCTTTTGTCTTGTTATGGCATCTCGTTGAAGTATTGATATTTACGGTATTTTAATTTGGTTCAAATAAACGTCCCTATTTATCTTAACTATTAATATTATGTCATTTTTCATTTTCTCTAACCAGCATATTTAATACCTACGTCTTTTTTCCGTAGAATGCCGTAACAGAGTGGTAAGCCAAAATGTGGTCTCCACAGAAAAAGACAAAGTGGCCTTAATGGTTAGTGGTTTTAATGTGTGACAAACATTAAAGAAAAAATAATAGTAGCCGGAAAGAAAATTTTAATTAGTCCTTATGAAAACACAGATGCATTTTTTCATCCCACACAGAAACCACAATTATAGATAGTTCAAAACCAAAAAAAAAAAACAGAAAAACTTCGTTTCACTGTCGGTAGAAAAGAAATATAATATAATATATCTTAGGACAACCAACACACTGTTATCTGATCCCAAACTAGGCAGAGCCTGTATGTACTAAGACAACTGATAAATATACTTATATATTTCTAAATACATACATATTATAGATAAATTACGCCCAAACACAGAACAAATGATTATGCTCATCGCACAAAGATTTGTCCTGTATTTAAAGAAGAACGAACCATATACCATAGACATGGATATTTCATCGTACATAAATGAAGATGTAGGTTTTAGTCTTCGATCAAAAATGTACTAGATTCCCGATGAGCGCTTCAAAAACGGCCCGAAAAATAAGAGCACAAATATTTTTGTGCTCTTATTTGAAATTAGTTTGGTCCAATGATAGCCTAGATAGATAAGACGTCCTAAATGCCGCAGCACGCGTTCAAAAATTGTGTAAATAACCACTGTAGCACCAAGTTTTTGGAAGGAATATCTTTTTTTCCATAAGTTTAAATCTTTAAGTGTTTTTCATAAAATAAAAACAATCAAATAGTAAATATAAATCATTTAGCAAATACATATTATGATTGTTTGACCAATGTTTGCGACAACGCACCAACTATTGTAACAAACATTGTCTGTTCTGGAACAGAGAATGCATGAAGTAGTATTGTAATTTTATATTTTATTTTTGTTTGTAGATTTCCAAGTTTGCCATTTCGCTGTGCAGAATGGGTATCTATTGTAGCGAAAGAAAGAGGAGAAGAAATATACAAACCTTATAAAAATTAATATTTGAACTTTAATTTAAATGAAAAAATAATTTGATTTAATACTAATTTAACTTCTAAATACTGGTACATAAAAGTAGACGTACCCATTTTTTATACGGGTGGATCACATTGATTTAACCCGCACTTAATTAAATAAAATAACTATTATACTATTTTAGTCCTACTACTTTTTTAAATCGATTAAAAATGTTTGCCACCATCAAAACGTACCTTTTCACCTAAAAAATTATATTCTGCAACTCTACGTCTTTCCATACGTACTGTGTTCTGAACATTGAAATGTAATACCAAGAACTACGTCTAGTTCCAAAATAGAGTAAGCACGAAATTGTCAACACATTGTTTTTAACCATATTGCTTAGACTTTAAGTTTCAGTTTAGAATAAATAATTTTGTACTTATATCAAAATGACTTTTGATTTTTAACGGACATTTTAAATTTATTGCTCTTTACCTTTCTCCGATGACAAAAGGACTTAAATATGAATATTTTGCAATCGTAATTATGCTTTATGTTTGAGTGTTAAGGATTATAATAAACTGAACTTGTTATTATTATGAAACGTTTTTCTATATTTCGTAGTAAGAAATATAAATGTGTAAGTGTGTGCAAACGTGGCCACTTGAGCGCCTTATTTTTGTTCCTGATCCTTTATCTAGTGCTATTATTGATCGAAGGTTTTAGTCCTAATATGCATGGACGTAAAAATATCGCGGTGGGATTTAATCGCTTATTACATTTTCAACCCTAGATGTTGAGCCAAGGCTTGAATATCCAACAGACCACATCACAGCTCATCAAAAAATCTCAGCACTAAACAATGCGTTGTCCAGTGAAAATCTAGTGGTCGACAAAAAAGTGCGAACCTGGGCAAGAAAGATAAATATTATGCGAATCTCTAAAATCTACACAACAAAATTTCAGATCCTCAATGGCAATACAAAAAGTCGCTAAGTGTTAAGATGTTTATTTTTAGACGGCAAAAATTACTTAGGAAAGTCGACTAGCAAGCTTATGCAATAGCGAGTTCTTTTTGTAACAAGTCTGTACGACCTCATTTTAAAAGTTTCGTCTTTCCTCAAGCCTTGTTTGAAAGAAGTAGTGAGGTTCTAATTAATGTCTGATCAGTTTTGCTTTTTACTTTACGATGTACTTAATCCGGCTTGGGTTAAAGGTTTTTTTTTTCAGGATAAAGACATTACAAAGTTAAATCTCTGTTTTTTGTTTAGGTTGGTATGATTATGTTATTTTTGCATATTGATAGTCTAAAAATGACATAATATAAGTTTGAAATAATAATTTGCAACAATTTTTGTTTTCCTAATTTTTACTCTCCCTTTCATCTCATTAGTCTAATTGTGTAACACGATTAATAATCGAAATATTTTATTATAAGAGTTTAAATAAAAAAAGGAGGGGTTTCTATAAGGCCCTTTACCGGCCCTCTAAATTTTTTATTATTTTGATATTGTGTTTATAGGACATCACTTAAAATTTACAAATATATATAGCATCAGCCAATATCTATACTATAATATTATAAAGCTGAAGAGTTTGTTTGTTTGTTTGTTTGTTTGATTGAACGCGCTAATCTCAGGAACTACTGGTCCGAATTGAAAAATTCTTTTTGTGTTGGGTAGCTTATTTATCGAGGGAGGCTATAGGCTATATAACATCACGCTACAACTAAGAGGAGCGGAGCAGTAATGAAAAAAGTTGCAAAAACGGGGAAAATTTATTCCTTTTGAGAGTTTCCGTTGCATGCGCTGCGGAAACGGTTAAAGTAACGCAAAAATCATGTATGATGGAATTGTTCCTTTTAAAAAGTTCTAAAAAAAAGTGCGCAAGAGCATATGTCTATCTTTTAAGGTTAACTCCCTATAACTCAAAACGACGTGGACGAAAACTAGCAGGCAAATCGATGCGACGGGAAGGGTCAGGGGAGCAAAAATTTGACGCGGACGAAGTCGCGGGCAGAAGCTAGTTCGCTATATTTATGTGTTTAAGGAAAATGTTTGATTAACAGTTGATGAAAAAAAAATGACAAAATATAGTAATTAATATTATAATTATTGGTTTTATTTTGAGAAATCAAACTTAAACAAGGTGCAAAAAACATTAATATATATTACGTAGAGCCCTCCGCTTCTTGATCTGACCATTCAACTGCCGCATCTTCAATAAAATCTTCGTAGTGAGAAGAATAATTTATTTGTTGAAGCTCCAAATGCCTGTAATAGCTAAGGAACCACAATACTGAAGATACGTGAGCACAACATCCCACAACACGTGCTCCAAACCTTGCACTGGCTATACCAAGGTGTAACTCCAGTAGGATGATATTGTATCCATCATCATCATCATTTCAGCCGTAAGACGTCCACTGCTGGACTTAGGCCTCCCCCAATTTGGGAGGCTTTGCCATAATCGCCACGCTTGGCAGGCGGGTTGGCAATCGCAGTATGGTGGTAAAATGCATAGAGATCGCTGCTGCCCATTCTCTAGTAAGGCCCTTAGTCGCCTTTTAGGACACCCACGGGAAGAAATGGGGTGGTGTTATTCTTTAAGTCCGGCACCACACGGGGCAGTCCGGCACCACATGGGGCCATATTGTATCCATAGGAGTAGATTTTTGATGAGGTATGACGGCTTTGTATTAGAATTCTTATGATATCAGGATATTCTTTGTGAAAAATCGTGGCCCGATTGTCCATCATTTCAGAACGTGGCCCGATTCAACGTCGCAACGTCCCGTCTATAAGCACTAAAAGAAAATCGAAGGCTAAGATGAAGTTTTGGAAAGAAAATATAGTAAAATCAGTCAATCAGTACATTATTAATATTATCCTAAATAAAATTTATTTATTTTATACCATGAGCACAGTGTAGTAACACGACAATTTTTATATATGTATTAGCTTACGTATTTGTGCAACACATGTATGAAAATCGCTTTGTTACTTGGTTGCGCTCTATATACAATAACTAGATAAATATTGCAAAAACTACAGAAATTACGTATTTTTGTAAAACAAGCCAAGTTAAGCGGTTCCTTTAATAAATGTCCTAACAAGTTACACAAAAAGTATACGTATTTTTAAAAGCCTTATATTATGCACATTATAAAAAAATAAAAATGATCTAGATTATAAAATTTAAAAAAATATGATTCACGGGGGCCAATAAAGGGCCTTATCGAAACCCCTCCTTTTTTTTTGGATGGGAAATCATCAAATTACTTCTCCCGCTCTGGGCGGAGCGGGAGGGCGTGTCAGACTTTTACTGACTAAAACCCAACCGTGTTCAATCACCTCCTTTGTGATTAATATTGTTTTTCTAATTTCTAAAATTCCTGCCATCTCTGTGGGGTGGTGGCGAAACATGCTTAATAATCTAAACATTTCAAAATATAAGTAGAAAATAATTGAAATTTGAGACATATATTGTTTCTCTAATTTCTAGAATCCTTACCATCCGAACGAGGTAATTTCGTAACATGTTTCCAATTGGAATCTCTTTAATTCTAATAAAATTAATCCCAAATAATTCCAAAATATATGTTTGAAATAATTAAAATCTGTTACTTATATTGTATTTCTAATTTCTAGAATCCCTACCATCTCAACGAGGTAATTACATTACACGGTTATTATTGGAATCACTTTCATTTTGACAATTCAACCTCATTCATTCTATTTTTTACGAGCAGACGAGGTTTCATAACATAGGAAATACTGTAATAGGAACTCGTTTCTGCCCTCAACTTCGTGGAAGTCGTTAGGTACAATATACTAATAAAATACAGCCCATGCCACTTACTGACAAAGCAGCTTGCTAGAAGTGAAACAAGTTTTATAATCGTTTTTATTTGAGTTTACGCATTACAAAGAAAATTAGAAAAAATCAAATCTTTTCTCTTTATAATGATAATTAGTTAAGATTTCTTTTAAAATCCTTCATATTTTGAAATAAAGTGTGTGACGTAATTGGAGTGCAGGTTTATAAAAACTTATTAAATTTTTATTTTTAATGTTTATTTATTGTCTCTGGCAAATATCAAGTACGTTTTTAAATACTTTTACAAAAATCATACACTAACATTTAAAAATATGTAGACATAAATAATAAATAAATAATTATTATAATTAAAAACACGAATTTGATTAGTCGCTGCCGAGGTCCGTGCCCCACAGAGGACGCCCTTAGCGACTAGTCGCTCTAGTTTTAAGTTTTTTAAGCCCTGGCTGAAGGCATTAATCTAATAAGGTAGCCACAGGCAAGTCCCGCTAAGCAGCCGACAACGTCATAGGTTGAACTGCAAGATGTCATTAAAAATATATATATAAAGCCACTACAATCTGTCAAAATCTTTAATAGGTTTTCAACTTTATCGCTAAAGTATAAGGTTCAAGATTTATTGGGAAAATTTGACAGTAACGGGTAGCTTGATGTCCTGTCGTCTGTACATAGAAAAGTAACTAAAACTAGTAGACTTCTCCAATTTCAGACTCCAACCATACTCCTGCTCTATCACGTAGTTTGAGATCAAATCTGTATTCAGAATCCCAAACAATGGTACCAATTATTTGATAACCGCCGCCTGCAGTGTTGCACTGCATGAGAATCAGGTTACTTGCTTCAGAATCTAACGATAACTTATCTGGATCTCGATTCGATTAGGTACCGCTCGTCTTATGTCCGTTGCTATTTATTTTAAGCCACAAAAAAGCAGTAAATTGTTTTTTTTTACCAAATTTTACGCTACTACGGTAAGAATTTTCCAAAAATTCTCATTATAAAGATATACCAGGTTTTTGATTTGCATTTTTGGGGTTTACTCCTTAAGAATCAATTTTCATATACAAGCCCAGGGTATAAAAATTGATGAGGAATAAAATCAATCTTTTTCCGTTACGTTACTTTATGCGATATGTTATGTTTACTAATCTAAATATTATATCTTTCCTAAGGAGTAAACTCCAGTTGTGCGTCGGAGTTGACACAAACACATTTTCTTTATTTTATTCTTTTATTTAAGAGGAAAAAGCTTTGTCGCACGTACGATTATTCCACCTTGGATGGCTTGACAACCTATCTGACCTGTACATACTAGGTAACACGATTCCGCTTGGTAAGACTGGTGGTCAGCTTTTCAGGTTTCTGACGACCCGCAACTCTTTCAAAGATAAACGAATGTCATCTGGAAGTAACAGCTCAACATGCTTTCCGAAGCATGGAGGAGTCCAGGTATCTAAAACTAGTCCACGGACCAACCCCAGCAAGTTTAGCTTAACTTGATGAATTAACCCGTGCGGCAGTACATTTTTACCCGTTTCATGGTAATTAGGCTCGCCCCTTTTTACATGAGACTTTAACATAAGTAGGTACAGTTCTGCCAAAATCTACGGGGAAACAAGCCGTTAAGTCATGTATGTAATGAATTAATCGGGGTTCCAACCTCCCGTTAGGTAATTGACTGATGAATATGTTTGCGGTTCTCAGATCCAGTATAATGAACCCAAAAATAGATTCTAAAGCAGGCCGGATGGCTTATACTAACAAGCCTGACAACGTGACGTTTGTGGTTTTTAAATCTTGTTAAACGAACTCTACGGATTAAAATTATAAAGGTTCTCTTGTTTTTTTATATCTTTGGCTTTAATGCAAAGGAGTGTTTGGCTTAGCAGACTGTTAGCATATACCTGAGCTGAGGTAACAGTAATCTGTGACAGTCACTTTTTCTAAACAATTACTATATCAGGTAATCCTTTCTAAATAAATCCTAACTTTTGTTGGAAAAGCTAGGGTAAGAGAGAACACAAAAGAACTTTAAAATAAATTTCTCTCTCTCGTTTACTCTTACCACTGGATCGAATAAGATTGTCTTCGTCTCAGTATTATTAGTATTTAGATACTTGTATATTGCTATGCTCTGTCTACGGGCAAACGCCAGTTTGTGAAATGCCCATTTAGCATGAGCCTCTTAAGTTTACATTACTCGCAACGCAATGACACATGCAATGTTGCAGTTGTCATTCGTAAATGACTTCAAAAAAATAAAAATAAATGTTGTTTGCAAGCACAGTCTAATTATTGTTACTATCATCATTTTCAGCCGAAAGACGTCCACTGCTGGACATAGGCCTCCCCCAAGCATCGCCACCTCGACCTGTTCTGTGCTTCTCGCATCCAACATATTCCTGCGGCCTTCACCAGGTCATCGGTCCTTCTTCTGGGAGGCCTTCCAACGCTCCGTCTTCCAGTACGCGGTCGCCACTCTAGAACCTTCCGGCCTCATCGGCCATCTGTTCCGCGAGCAATGTGCCCTGCCCACTGCCACTTGGTCGTGGTACTATAGTACTACCACGACGTCATTAAGGATCAACACACGAAGCAGAAATCATATGAAAATTAGAACGTGCAAGTTGCGTATAATATATTTTTGGAGTTGTCGATTCACGTACAAATAATTTATCATCGTGCAAATTGCCTACAGAAAATCGAATATTATTTAAGTGTGGAGTCGGTGGTTTTGGGCGAGTAGATTCGTGTGAATCGGTAATTAGCTTCGCCAAATGACGCATAATCTCAGAACGATAAGCACAAAAACATATCAGAAGAGTCACGAGTACGGGATGTCAATTGACAACGAAACGCAAACGTGAAGTTGGCGCGCTTCGACAGAGTCTAGCCTGACGTTCGTGCGAGTTGACAATAAAATGTTCAACCCCGTGTGGTATCAGCCTCGACTTACGAATTGTAGGTCGTGGGTTCGAACCCAGGCAGGCGATTTACTTTGTGTAAATATTTTCATCAACACTGCTCTCAAAACTCGGATGGATAACATCGTGAGAAAACTGGCATGTCCTAGAACCAAAAATTCGAAGACATGTGACCCGTACTGGGGCCACGTGGTAGATTACGGCCCACTTCCTCTCACCGAGAGGAAACCTGTGTCTCAGCAGTGGGAATAATATAGGCTGATTATATAAAATGTTCAACGGTGAAAAACCCAACTTCAGTCGGCCTCTTCTTCCGACAAGCATATCCAAAAACAGAAGTAAACCTTAGTGTTTTTAATATCCGAATGTTTACGATGTGACTGACAGTCGAAATCATAAAACTCATAAATTGCAGAGAACCGTAAAAAAGTCAATAAGTTTGTGTCACGAGTGTCGCAACATGAAATTCGTAATCAAATTTCATTTTTGCAATAATATTTATTTTATTAAAGCTACGTATGGTGCTGTCAAAATGAAGTATCGTACAATTTTATCAATATATTTTATTTCACTTCTAGCTTCTATACTTTTGGTTCCCATTCAGTCGTCCCATAAGCTAAAACTGAAGTTTTAATATGTAATGTTTATATTATATATGTTTAATTAAGCCTTATGTATATTTCAGTGCAATTTGTTGTGTTAATAAATGGGAAATTATTTTCCTGAAATAAATTATTATTCCATTTT